>NC_051174.1:10158374-10825565 GCF_013339725.1 Rhipicephalus microplus | reverse complement strand
ACCTTTGCGAATCAGGCTCGCCGCGTTTACCCGCGTTATGTCTGCTCCACGTGAGTTCTGTCCGCTGATGCTTTTAACAGATACCGCATTCCTCGAGAACAGGGCCAGTACCCGCCTTGAGCATCACAATCGCGCACCCTTACTTGTCACAAGCATTAGTCGGGAGGACACGAGGCGCTACGCAACAGCTTCCACTGGAGAGGTAGCTTGTTTTGGGTCCTGGGCCATAGCCCAACCCGAACAGTGCACGCGGGCAAATTGGATTGCTACTGCTCCCTTTGGAATGCATGGCAGTTCCATGTCACAGTGCTCCGAAAGAGCTCTCAGTGGAGCTTCCGGGGCGCAGATCAGTCGTTGCCGAACTTTGCCCACTGACTGCTACGCAACCTAGCAGCCAAGCTCATTTCGAGCACGTGCCTTTACAGCTAGCCGCAAAAGCCTAGCAATTTCACCTGAAGCTGCCCCAAGAGTCAACAGACGCTCCCCAATGTCGCTCCCCAACAACAGACGCTCCTCAATGTCGCAACGGCCGGTATTCATTTTGAAACCGCTCCGCTTATCGAGCTGGGAGACGGTTCCCCATCGCTCGCCCGTGCCACTATTGCACCAACAGCTTCCTTTGAAGCGGGCGCACAGACGCTGCTGCAAAATGCCGCCCAAACAATTCAGGCACTCACGGGGGCAGTTGAAACGCTTTCGGCCGTTCCAAAACACCCTCATCCCGCTGTAATGTTGGCCGTTCCGACCTACAGCGGTTATGGTGATCTGCAAAGTGCAAGAGATTACCTGAACTCCCTCACACGTTATCAGAGAGTCATGAATCTAGATGACCCGGAAGTGCTCGGACGCGTGGTCCCGGCTGCAATAACTGACACAGCGGCCAGGTGGCATCGGCTTTCCGGCCACCGAGCAGCAACCCTCGATGAATTCCGCGCGGCCTTCCTGCGCGAATCCTTACCCGCTGACTATGAGAGTAGGATGCAGTGCGAGATCGAGTTCCGCACACAAGCTGCTGATGAGTTGCTTCAGGAGTACGTACGTGCGATGGAAGAAGTTTTTTTCAGTCAATGACCCCAGAGCCTTGAACGAGGAGCGCGTCGAACGGGTGATTAGGCAGGCACATCCGACCTTTACGGCATACCTGCGCGGCAGTCGCTTCAGTGATTTGGAGGAATTGGCCGTCGAGGCAAAACGCATTCAAGGCGACATTCTCGCCGCGCGTGCCTATCGCCTGCCACCGCCAGCCAGCGAGGTCATTGAACACCGCAGCACGTGGGGAGGAGCCATAACCCTTCACCAGCGGCAACAGCCCACCGAAGCTGCCGTTGCGACTACCGCTACAGGTGGTTGCACGTGGGAGATAAGCGATCGAACTTTATATACCTACACGTACGGCAGGCGTGCAGCCGGCGCTGCATCGCAACTCGATGCGCGCGAACAGGGACGAAATCCGACCCAGCGCATCACCGGTGGTGACGGTCGTCAGAGCGGTTCCTTTGATCACGCGGTGAACCAACCCCGGCAGCTCGAAGCTGCTCCGTTTCGGGAAAGGGACCGCGATGGTGGGCGCTGCTTCCGCTGCCATCAACGAGGGCACATAGCGAGGGAGTGCTACGCATTTGTGCCTCCTGTGAGGCAGAGAAACGGGGGCGCGGGCCGTTCGTGAAGGCACGAGTGGCCGAACCCTTGCTTCTCCCCTCTGCGTACCGGGCAAGCAGTCTTGCTGGTGCACACGTACCGTATATTTTCATCACCATTGTCGGTCGCGAATTCTCGGCGTTGCTGGACACGAGCGCAAGGGCTTCGTTGTTTGGCAAACAGGTGTTGTCCCACTTGCAGAAGCGCTCGGTGCGCTTGCGGGCCAGCCGAACGACATTCACCCTCATGAATGGCGTGGCCCAGCCGGCGGGTGCCGCGAGGTTGACTGTCAGATGGGGAGGCCGAATTAGGCGCGCGCGTTTCGTTCATCTTCCAGGGCTTAGTGATCCTGTGATTCTCGGTCGGGACTTTCCCCTAAAACCGGTATTGTAGAGGACCTTGCGAATGGAGGCTATCGCGATGGACCTTTTTTCGAGCTAAAGCCGTTCATCAGCCCACCGGCGCTTTCTGTTGCCTGTGCAGTAGAAGCGTCGAAACCATGTCACATGCAAACTTCGGGGGCAGGCCCCTGCGCTATGCACTCGTCGGCTCAAAATCCCCATCGGGATCGAGCGGCACGACACGAAAAGGCTCCGCATTTTTTGATCGCCTGTGCGACTCAATTGGACGATACACAGAAGGCTAGTTTGTTGGCACTGTTGCGCGAACACGATGAGCTCTTCACAGATCAACCCGGCTGTACCGATTTGGTGAGCCATTCGATCGAAACTGGCGACGTGCTTCCTTTGAAGTGTAACACCAGGCCCGTCAGCCAGGCCAAGAGGCAGGTAATTGAGGCTTGCTGGACGAGATGCTCTCAGCTGGCCTTGTTCGCCGTTCGTCCAGTGCCTGGGCGTCTCCAATTGTGTTGGTGCTTAAGAAAGATGGCAGTCATCGCCTGTGAGAAGACTACCGCTGTCTGAACGGAGTGGCTCGTAAGGATGCCTATCTGTTTCCCACGATTAGCTCCAACATAGAAAACCTCGGCACTGCGCGGTATTTTATCACATTAGATGCCTCCGAAGGTTACCTACAGGTCCGGATGGATAAGCGTGACCGGTGCAAGACCGTGTTCACGTCGCACAGAGGGTTATTTGAGTTCACTCGTACGCCCTTTGGTCTTTGCAATGCTCCTGCGCCTTTTCAGAGACTCATAGACCATGTGCTCGGGGAAGCAAAGTGGTCTTACTGCATGTGCTACCTCGATAACATCGTGATTTATTCACGAACCTTCGAAGAGCACTTGGCCCACATTGCCGATGTGCTCGGGAGGGTGAGAGCAGCCGGGATGACGTTAAATCCCGCAAAGGCCCAACTAGCGCGAACCCGAGTTCAGTTACTTCGCTTCACGCTGGGCGAAGACTCCATTGAGCCAGATCGGGAGAAACTTCGAGCAATCCTTGATTTCCCCGTGCCCAAGGACGTACGTGGCCTGCGCCGCTTTCTCTTCTCGGAATGGTCAATTTTTACCGGTCGTTGATTCCGTCCTGTGCCTGAGTGCAAGCGCCCTTGATCAAGCTCTCTTGGGTAAGTCAGCTGAGTCGCGATGGGGACCTGAGCAGCAAGAGGCGTTTTGCCGTCTGTCTAGTGCCATTGCGGAGACGGCGCAACTCAAGCTTCCCGACCTGATCAGACCGTTTGTTCTCCAGACTGAAGCAAGCGATCTGGGATTAGGAGCAGTTCTCTTACAGGAATACGATGGTGTGTTGCAGCCGTTGGCCTTCACTAGCCGCTCGTTGATATCCGCGGAAAGGAATTATTCCTTGACCGAGAGGGGGTGTCTCGCCATCGTGTTTGCACTGCGGATGTTTGATGTTGTAGCGTACTAACCCTACGGAGGCGCGAAAAGAAGACACCTTTACTCCTTGAAGTTTGGGACAAGACTAGTTTATTTTCAGAGAAAAACAGGCTTCGAAAGCGACAACCAAAAGGGGCGTGGCTGCGTATCTTTCGCGGCCCTCCGGAGATAACGTAAGGCATGTTGGCCGCGTCTGCGCCGTGCGCAGCGGCATACGAATATGTATGCGCACACAAATAAAATTATCGCGATCACCGGCGTCATTGCCTGCTAAAAGGGGTCCCTCCCTAGACCGCGGAGCCTAAGAAAAAAATGAGCAAATGTGCGAGTTAGTCCATGAGGTGAGCCGTTTTCACGCGATAGAGAGAAACGACGTCCTCTCTGTCGCGAACACGAATGGTCACAGTCTTGTGCGACCGCGAAAGCACACGGAAGGGCCCGTCGTACGCCGGAGTCCACGGCGCTTTCACTGTGTTACATCGCGCAAACACATGTGTTGTTTCATTCTTGTCTGGGAAAAAAACACTCTGGTTGCGGCTGACGCGTGGCACACTGGATTTCAGGTGCTCCAACCAGAAATGTAGCCTTTCCATATTGTCACCAATCTTGTCACCAATCTTGTCTTACTCAAGGAAACCTTCCGCAGAACTGCTCGTCAAGCTAGGAAAAACAAAAGCGGCCCAGTCCCAACTTCTTCGTCCTCTTCCACACGAAAACCACGCGAATTCATGCGGCATTAGTCCCCCCTTTTAAAAAGCATCGACTCGATGCTTCTAAATAAAAGAAGAAGAAAAAAAAAAAAAACCCATAATTAGAACACGCGTTGACGCAGAGAATCACAAAGTGAGTGCCAGGGAAAACAAAGAGGGCGCACAAGCACTTGGACCATGCGCGAACACAACAGCACCAGTGGAAGAGTCAAGAAGAAAAAAAAAACACCACATGAGATCACTGTCACGTTTGCGAAGTAACTCGCAAGCACAGAGACTATTGTGTGTAGTACGGCTTGAGTCGTACGACATGCACAGTTTCGGGCCGATGTTGTCGACGTGACGACACTGTGCCGTCCGGAAGTACTTCGTATGTAAGGTCACTCACACGTCGGATAACCTTGTATGGTCCGAAATAACGGCTCAGAAGCTTTTCAGACAAGCCTGGTCGTCGGACAGGAGTCCACACCCACACTCGTTCACCCGGGTGGTATGCGACGTTTCGACGGCGAAGGTTGTAACGTCGTGCATCTGCGTCTTGTTGGTGACCGATGTTCACGCGAGCCAGTTGACGAGCCTCTTCGGCGTACTGCGTGTATTGCTCGGCTTCTGGAGAAAGAGCATCGCTATTATCGTACGGCAGCATAGCGTCAAGCATCGTTTGTACGTTGCGTCCATAAACAAGGTGGAAAGGTGAAAATCGGGTTGTTTCCTGCATTGCCGTATTGTATGCGAACGTGACGTATGGGAGGATATCGTCCCAGGTTTTGTGCTGCACGTCCACGTACATTGACAGCATGTCCGCTATGGTCTTGTTGAGCCTTTCCGTCAGTCCATTACTTTGTGGGTGGTAAGCCGTTGTTTTTCGGTGACTCGTGCAGCTCAGTCTGAAAATGTCCTCTAGCATTTGTGCCGTAAATGATGTTCCTCTATCCGTAATCACACATGACGGCGCGCCGTGCCGGAGGACGATGTGCTGCACGAAGAACTTCGCCACTTCAGACGCCGTGCCGCGGGGTAATGCCTTTGTCTCAGCATACCGGGTCAAGTAATCGGTTGCCACTATAATCCATTTGTTACCAGTGGCCGACAAAGGGAAGGGTCCTAGAAGGTCCATTCCCACGAGGTCGAAAGGTGTCCGTGGTGGTGTAATAGGGTGGAGAAGGCCCGCAGGTTTCACGGGTGGCGTCTTGCGACGCTGGCACTCGCGGCAGCCTTGCACGTAGCGGTGTACACTGGTCGAAAGTCGTGGCCAATAGTACTGCTGGCGCACTCTGGCGAGAGTCCGCGAGTAGCCCAAGTGTCCCGACGTGGGCTCGTCGTGGCACGCGAGTAGGATGTCATCCCGCATGTCGGCTGGTACAACGAGGAGGAAGGCTTTGTTGCTACCTTGAGCATTTTTCTTGTAAAGAATGCCCCTCCTTAGACAAAAGGATGACAATTCGCGAGCGATGCGCCGAGGAGTGTGAGAATTTCGGCCTTCTAAGGAATCAATAATAGGGCGCAATTCCTGATCGGCTCTCTGTCTAGACATAAAGTCAGAATCACTGAGGGCTCCGAGAAAACCATCAGCATATTCCGAGTCCATATCAGGATGTCCCACGGGTGCTCGAGAAAGTGCGTCGGCATCTTCGTGCTTGCGCCCAGACCTATACACAATCATGATGTCGAACTCTTGTAAGCGTAAACTCCACCGAGCGAGACGACCAGACGGATCACGGAGATTGGCCAGCCAACACAGCGAATGGTGATCGGTCACCACCTTGAAGGAACGGCCGTAGAGGTAAGGTCGAAACTTTGCCGTTGCCCACACGACTGCGAGGCATTCCTTCTCTGAAGTGGAGTAGTTGGCCTCGGCTCGAGAGAGAGTACGACTGGCGTAAGCTATGACATGTTCTACGCCGTTGTGCCGTTGTACAAGGACAGCGCCAAGTCCGACGTTGCTTGCATCCGTGTGAACTTCGGTATCAGCGTCCTCATCAAAATGCGCAAGAACAGGTGCCTCTTGCATTCGCTGCCGTAACTCTGTGAAAGCTGCTTCTTGCTCTGTAGTCCAGGCAAACGGTACATCATCTCGGGTGAGTCGCGTGAGCGGTTCGGCTATCGTCGAGAAGTTGGTAATGAATCGGCGATAATAAGCACACAAGCCGAGAAAACGCCGCACCGCTTTTTTGTCTGACGGCACAGGAAAGGTGGCGACTGCTGCAGTTTTTTCTGGGTCAGGCCGCACTCCATCCGCACTCACAACATGTCCCAAAAATTTCAGCTCATCGTAGCCGAAATGGCACTTCTGGGGTTTTAGCGTGAGTTCGGCCGAACGAATAGCTTCCAGAACCATTCTTAGACGCTTCAGATGTTCTTCGAAACTCTCGGCAAAGATGACCACATCATCAAGGTATACAAGGCAGCTTTGCCACTTCAAGCCAGCGAGAACGGTATCCATCATTCGCTGGAATGTTGCGGGAGCCGAACAGAGGCCGAAAGGAAGAACTCTGAATTCATAAAGCCCATCGGGAGTTACAAACGCTGTCTTCTCTCTGTCTCGCTCATCGACCTCTATCTGCCAATAGCCGCTCTTCAAATCTATCGATGAAAAATACTTCGCGTGTCGTAGCCTGTCGAGAGAATCATCAACCCGTGGGAGCGGGTAGACGTCTTTTTTTGTGACGCTATTGAGTTTCCTGTAGTCAACACAGAATCGCAGCGTTCCGTCTTTCTTCTTTACTAGAACGACTGGCGAGGACCACGGGCTGCTCGACGGTTGTATCACCCCGTCGTCAAGCATCTCCTTTACCTGCGTCTGTATAGTCTCGCGTTCTTTAGCCGAAACACGGTAAGGTTGCTGGCGGATTGGGCGAACATCATCGTCGGTAATAATTCGGTGCTTTATGAGGGGTGTTTGACCGACTCTAGATGAAGAGGCGAAGCAAGATTTAAATTCCTTCAGCAGGGTATGCAGTGCGGCCTTCTTCTCGTCCGAAAGCTTCGAACTGACGTCGATGTGGTCCAGAAACTTATCTCCATCAACCATTTCCTCGGATGCGAAGCACTCGGTGACATCCGCTACACGGTCTCCGAAGGCCACGGTGGTGCCGCGGAAAAGATGTCGGTGCTCGAAGTTAAAATTTGTGACGAGTATCTGCGACCGTCCGTCACGCACACGCAGAATGCTTCGCACTGCACACACACCTTGAAGCAGTAAAAGGGATACGTTGCTCTCGGCGACCACGTCACCGTCTTGGAGGTCTTCACAGGTGACTTCTACGAAAGCAGTCGCTCGGGGAGGCAACGTCACGCTTTCGTCGGCAACACGCAGCGCAGGTCTACGACAGCTATCAGCGCCTCGATCGGTTGCAAGTTGCGTCGAGAAAGTCACCATTCGCTCGCGGAGATTTATGATCGCGCCATTCTCTCGAAGGAAGTCCATTCCAAGGATGAGCTGACGAGAACAGTCGCGTAGTACGAGGCAGGTTACCACAAACGTTGACTCGCGTATTTCCACTCTTGCGGTACAGCGACCCAATGGAGTAATAACGTGGCCTCCAGCAGTGCGAATACGCGTCCCATTCCAAGGTGTCATCACTTTCTTAAGACTGGTTGCCAATTTTCCGCTCATAATAGAATAATCTGCACCTGTGTCCACCAATGCGCTAACCTGAAGACCGTCTATCAGCACGGGAATGTCGAGTGAGACTCGGCCACTGGGTTCAGACGCACAATCCGGCATTTCTCTCGCACTGCACTCAGACGTCAATTCAATGTCTGCAGCGTTTTGTGGAAGCGTCGATAGGAGGTCTTCCGCACTTTTAGTCCCAGCGACCTCGCCCCCGAAGGTCGCTGCCTTCAGTTTTCCCGACGAGGGCTTGGGGAACGTCCCCGTGCCATCGTACTGAGACGTGGTCCAATAGCTGCGGGTCGTCGTGGAGATGGAGACCGCGATTGACGCCGTGGGAAAGGCAGACGTTGCTGCGCGAGGTAGTCCTCAATTTCTCTTGGCCTCTGACCAACTAGGGGACGAGGCGAATGAATAGAGAAACCGCGCAGTCCAAGTTGTCGGTATGGACATTCCCGGTAGATGTGACCGGCTTCACCGCAATGGAAGCAGAGGGGTCTTCTATCCGACGTACGCCAAATATCGGACTTCCGCGGAGGGGCACGGCGACCGTCGATGTCCAAACCAGCATGCGCAGATTGAATTGAAACTGGCGGCATCGTCTGGATTGGGACTGCAGGGCTTGAGACCGGCATGGAAGTGCGCAGAGCTTCGGCATATGTGCGGTTCCCAACATCAGTGGACGCAGGAGGTGGTTCTAGATTTGTAACCGTTGGTTGAGGGCGACGGCTGTGAAGCACCTGCTGGACCTCGTCCCGAATAATATTGGTGATGCTGCTTACCTCCGGCTGTCTCGCCCCGTGTAGTTTCGCGATTTCCTCGCGGACGACGGAGCGGACGATTTCGCGAATCCACTCAATGCTGTTGCTCCCGAAGCTGGCGGAAAATTCAGTAGGTGATGCAGAATTCACTTGCCGGTTGAGTAGGGCTGACCGCTGATGAAGTACCCTCTCCATCGTAGTGGCTTCGGTCAGGAATTCTGCTACACTCTTCGGAGGACTCCGCACTAGACCAGCAAAAAGCTGCTCCTTCACGCCTCGCATCAGATAGCGTAGCTTTTTTTCTTCTGGCATTGCCGGATCCGCTCGCCTGAAAAGCTGCGTCATGTCCTCCACGTACATGGTGACGGTCTCATTAGGCATCTGGATGCGTGAATGCAATGCACGTTCAGCACGATCGCGGCGGTCGGGGCTCCGGTAGGTCTCCAAGAGGCGATGCTGGAACTCGCGCCAGGATGTCAAGACATCACTTCTGTTCATGAACCACGTTCGGGCGCCGTCTTTCAAACACGCGTAGACGTTGCGGAGTTTGGCGGCTTCGTCCCAGTAGTTGATCGCTGCGACGTGTTCGAACTCGCTCAGCCAGTCGTCCACATCCTCAAACAGCTCTCCGTGAAAGGGACTAGGCATCAGCGGGTTCTGGACAGTGCAATAAATTGGTGCCGACGACGTAGGAGTTTCCATGACGCCTTGAGGCGAAGTCATAGTCGCTCTATGGATAAGCTGTGCCGGTGTCTCTGGTGGTAGGCCTCGTTGGCGGCGGCTTGTTCTGTGAACTGGCGTGTCCACGGGCACAGGGCTTGTGTTCCGGCTCCTGGGCGGGCTCTTGTGCATGGGGTGCGTCGTCAGTTGTCGTACCCAGCAGCTCCACCAATCTTGTCACCAATCTTGTCACCAATCTTGTCTTACTCAAGGAAACCTTCCGCAGAACTGCTCGTCAAGCTAGGAAAAACAAAAGCGGCCCAGTCCCAACTTCTTCGTCCTCTTCCACACGAAAACCACGCGAATTCATGCGGCAATATGTTCTGAAGGCGTCGGCGTAGCGCTTTGTTTCTCACCGAAGAATTCTCCCGGTAGTCGGATTGTAGAGCCGTACAGCATTTCTGCTGCACAGAATCCGAGGTCTTCTTTTATCGCCGTACGCAGGCTCAGAAGAACGAGAGGGAGCTCCTCCACCCAGTGCTCTCTATCCAATTTGGCCGTTAAAGATGCCTTCAGTTGACCGTGTAGCCGCTCCACCATTTCATTGCTCGCTGAATGGTAAGCCGTGTTGTACTGGAGCCATGTTCCCAGAAACGTTGTCAGCGCAGAGAATAGGTTGCTCTGGAATTGTCGTCCATGATCGGTCGTTATGCGCAGTCGGCAGCCATAGCGTGAAACCCATGTGGCCACAAACGCCTGTGCGACGGTCCCGGCTGCGATGTTCAGAATCGGCGTCGCCTCGGGCCACCGTGAGTATCGGTCGACACAAGTGAACAGGTATCTGTAACCCTGGGAAGTAGAAAGAGGTCCCACCAAGTCCAAGTGCACGTGGTCGAAACGACACTCTGGTGGCCGAAATGCTTGGAGTGCTCTGCGCGTGTGACTAGTCACCTTGACTGCTTGACATGTTCGGCACGTATTCGCCCAGCGTCGAACGTCGGCGTTAATTCTGGACCACACAAAGCGATGAGTGACGAGCCTCTGCGTCGTGCGGATTCCTGGGTGGCTGAGGTCGTGAAGGCTGTCGAACACTGCACGCCGAAAGTGGACGGGGACGAAGGGTCTTGGAGATTTATGCGATGTGTCGCACGTGACCATAGTCGTTGTGTATGGTAGCGGGATCTCTTCGAGCACCAGTGACAGTGGATTCTGCCTCATCTTGGTTAGCTCTGGGTCTTCCCGCTGAGTGGTGGCTTATGTCTCAAAGTCGACGGACGCTGAAATGGTGTCGATACGGGAAAGTGCGTCAGCTGGTTGGTTTGCGCTTCCCGCTATGTGGCGGATGTCCGTGGAAAATTCGGAAATGAAAGAAAGTTGGCGCAGTTCTCTTTCCGAATATGAGGAACTGGTCTTCTTGAACGCATACGTCAGCGGCTTGTGGACCGTTAAAATGTGGAAAATGCGGCCTATAAGAAGAAACGGAAACGCTTTACGGAGGAATAAATGGCCATCATCTCTCTTCCAAAGGTGCTGTAGCGCACTTCCGCCTGTTTCAGACGTTTAGAAAAGAAACCTATCGGTTTCCAGTCCTTGCCGTCGTATTGTTGCAACACTGCTCCCACTGCCGTCATTGAAGCGTCAACCATGAGCCGCGTTGGCACGTCGGAAAGCGGGTGCATCAGAATTGTTGCGGAGGCAAGCTGAGTTTTCGCGTCCTGGAAGGCTTTTTTGTGCTCCTCTGAACAGTAAAACTCGGGCGTTTTCTTGCCGTGCCGGCGCAGCAAGCCAGCGGCTGTAGAACGTGTGCACAGGATGAGATGAAGCGCCTATGGAAGTTGATTAGCCCGCGAAACTCGCGCAACTTGCGGAAAGAGGTAGGCGTGGGGAATTCCCTGACTGCTTGCACGTGATTCAAGCGGCAAGATGCCTTGCCGGCTGATTCGATGACCAAGGAAATCTAGTGCTTCAACACCCAAGAGGCACTTTTGTGGCTTCAAAACCAGATCGTGCTCGTCAAGAAGCTTGAAGAGAAGGCGCAGGTGATTTTCATGCTCCTACGGCGTTTTGCTGGCGATCAAAATGTTGTCTAAGCAGACAAAAACAAAGCGCAGTCCGCGAGTGACCTCATTCATGAAACGCTTGAAAGTTTGTGCCGCGTTCTTCAGTCCGTACGGCATACGAACAAATTCAAAGAGGCCAAAAGGCGTTGTCAAGGCCGTCTTTGGGATGTCGCTTGGTTCTACTGGAATCTGGTGATAAGCGGCCATCAGATCCAGCTTAGTGAAGATGGTCGTTCCCGCGAGGCGAGCGCTGAAATCATGGATGTGCGGGAGAGAATATTGTTCTGCCGTTGTCACAGCATTGAGTGCCCGATAATCACCACAAGGCCGCCAGTCACCAGACTCTTGTTTTGGCACCATGTGCAGCGCGGAAGACCAGTTGCTGGAAGAAGGTCGAATAATGCCGAGTTGGAGCATGTGGTAGAACTCACGGCGGGCGACTTCGTGTCTTTGTCCAGCGAGTCTCCTAGGTCAGGCGGTGACGGGTGGTCCGGTGATGACAATGTGATGCGTCATCTTGTGTTTGATTGGCAGTTCGGTGTTTCGAGGTCTGGTGATTTCAGGGAATTCAGCCAGAATCTTTTGAAATTTTCACTCTGGGTTGAAAGTGCAAATGCCGCATGCGGACAGGTCAGACTTCAGTCCGATAACAGCGAGCGAAGTGACGTTATCCTTGAGACGACGATTGCGAACGCTGACGTCAAGATTGAAGTTGCTCAGAAAGTCCGCTCCCAGGATGGCAATTCTGACGTCGACCACAAGGAAGAGCCATTGATATGTACGCCTGAGTCCGATGTCTATCGTCATTGACTGGACTCCATATGATGCAATAGCAGTATTATTGACTGCAATTAGGCTCGAAATGGACTTGCCGCCCCGGCGATGTTGAGCTGCTGCTGGTAGGGTCGATAGCTCTGCTACGGTATCGACAAGGAGGCGTGTGCCGGTGATGCGGTCGACAACAAAGAGGCGGCTTGAACGATGGCCCGTGTCGCTTTCCGCCGTTAGCGACTGGCCGGTGCGTTTCCCGTCCACGAGCATGGATGGGTGCAGCGAGTGGCTCGCCCTCTAAAACGACGGTAGTACCAGCAGATGTTCTGCTCTGCCTCGCTTGAGTGTCCGCGGTGCGACGGGCTTCGAGCACGGGACGGCGAACGACGCCGTGCAGGCCGGTGTTTGTTGGACAAGGCGAGGTTTTTAACTGCTGCAGCCAGTCGGTCAACTCTGTCCTCTAAGCGACCTAACTGGTCTCCATGTTCGGGCCTTCCGGTGGCAACAATAGACATTTTTGGTGGCTCAGTGCAGTCGGTGATGCGGTCGGCGACTTGAGCCAGACGTTCGAGAGTCACGTCATCCGAGCCAGCGAGTATCATCCGTGTTGACTGTGGCAGTCTCTGCAAAAACAACTCGCGAAGCAATGGATGTTGACGCTCCTCTGACGCTTGTTGGCCCAGCAGCTGACGCATTCGGTGGAGTAGTGGTGAGGGACGCTGGTCACCGAGCTTTTCATGAGACAGGATTTGTTGCTGCCTGCTCTGTTCGGAAACCTCAAGACGTTTCAGGACGGTGCTTTTTAGTTCATCGTTGGGCTTCTCTGATGGAGTGGAGGCGAGCACATCGTCTACGGCGTGAGCGATGTCAGGTGGCACTGCTGAAATGACGTGCAGGTATTTCGACTGCTGCGATGTGATGCGTCGAAGCTCGAAGCGGGCCTTAATTTGGCTGAACCCCACCCAGGGGTTTTGGGGCCAGAAATGAGGCGTTGGTTGTGGGTGAGCTTAAAGTGCCTTCCTCGTCCGACATGGCTGCTGTTTTTCCAAACGTCCGGGTCACCACTTTGTAGCGTACTCGCCCTACCGAGGCAAGAAAAGAAGGCACCTATACTCCTTGAACTACGGCACAAGACTAGTTTATTTCTAAGCCCCGCCATGGTGGTCTAGTGGCTAAGGTACTCGGCTACTGACCCGCAGGTCGCAGGCTCGAATCCCGGCTGCGGCGGCTGCATTTCTGATGGAGGCAGAAATGTTGTAGGCACATGTGCGCAGATTTGAGTGCACGTTAAAGAACCCCAGGTGGTCGAAATTTCCGGAGCCCTCTACCACGGCGTCTCTCATAATCATATGGTGGTTTTGGGGCGTTAAACCCCACATATCAATCAGTTTATTTTTAAAGAAAAACAGGCTTCAAAAGCGACAACCAAAAGGGGCGTGGCTGCTTATCTTTTGCGGCCTTCTGGAGATAACGTGAGGCATGTTGGCCGTGTCTGCACGGTGCGCCTCGGCATACGAATTGGCATGCGCACACAAATAAAATTATCGTGACCACCGGCGTCATCGCCCGCTACAATGTCTACCTTGATGGCACAAAATTTGTGGTGCAAACAGATCACAGCGCGCTTAGCTAGCTGATGCGGCCTAATGACCCTGCAAGCAGGCTAGCGCGCTGGGCTCTCTTAATACAGCATTTGACTTTTCAGTGCAGTATCGGAAGGGGAGCACTAACGTGGTAGCTGACGCGCCATCTCGTGCCCCAGTGTCTACCAGGAGCCTGGATCCCGGTGCGACAACCGCTAGCGGGTCTTTTGCGCAAGCGAGCGGCGCGGGCGAAATCGCAGCCGAGCCGCAGAGTGGAGAAAAGGGTGAGTGCGCCGACAAGCGCACCCTCTCCACAGGCCAGGCAAGCAGCGCGCCGCGAAGCGGGCGAGAGGGGGAGCGAAAGGGAAGCGAGCCCATGACGCCAATGCGAGCGGATGCGATGGCTGCAGTCCTGAGTGCGAACGATACCAAGCTCTCTTTTGGGAGAATGGGAATCGCTTTCAGCAGACAAGTGTTACAGAAGGCCCAGCAAGATGATCCGTTTTGTCACAAGTTGAGCGACGGTCTCAGGGAGACGGAGCGCCGAGACGCTGCTGGTAGTGCGGCGGGCGCAGGGGGACGGGAACCGGCGTGTGTCGCTGCGTTCCCTGCGGATACATACTTGCTGGACCATGATGGACTCCTGCTGAAGTACATAGGCACCGATGAGGAGTCAGTGGACCCGTTTAGGTGGTTGTGCCCAAAAGTCAGAGGCGCACTGTTGCGAGCCTCTCACGACGAGCCCATGGCCGGTCACGTGAGTGACTCTAAAGCTTTTGCGAAACTGTGCAAGGTTGTGACTTGGCTTGGCATGAAGCGTGAAAGTTTTCGTTATTGCCGTTCCTGCCACGTCTGTCAAGCGGTGAAATCAAGGGGTGGCAAGCCGCCCGGCCTAATGAACCCGATTGTCAGTGAGCGTCCGTGGCAAGTAGCCATCTGCAATCTAATGGGGTCATTTCCCATGAGTAGGCAGGGGTTCATACATCTGATGGTAGTCGTTGATCATTTTTCCTAATAGGTGGCGCTGTTTCCGCTGCGGAAAGTGACAGCGCGAGTGGTTCTAGAAAGGCTACAGGAAGTGTTTTGTCGGTTCGGCTTTCAGAAAAGATTGATCACGGACAACGCGTCGTATTTCATCGGTCGGGTGTTTGGTGATATGAGCCGTTCTCTATGAATAGATCACTGCACCACTTCGCCCTACAATCCCCAGTCCAATTTGACACAGCGAACCAATCGTACGCTCAAACCGATGTTGGCGGCCTTTGCCGAAAGTCAAAAGGACTGGGCAGACCATTTGAGTGAATTCGCGTTTGCAATCCAAACCTCCGAGAGACGCCCTACTGGTTTCTCTCCCGCCTTCCTTAATTTCGAAAGGAAGTTGGCAAATCCGGTGACCAGTGTCATGCAATGCCAGCTCGGAGACGAGGAAGAACTGGCAGACTGTTCTGTTTACGCTTCAACCCTTCGGGACAGGCTTTGTCGAGTTCTCAGTAGAGCGAGGCAGAGTTTGGCATCGGCCAGGGCCGAGCAAAAGGCACAGTACGACCGAAAACGTTGCCACCTTTCAATTAGGGTAGGTGACCTCGTCCTGAAGTGCAACCACGCTCTTAGCGACGTGAGCAAGGGTTTCACAACTTCGCTCGCTCCAAAGTGGCTTGGTGTGTACCGATCGGAGAAAGCTTGGACTCCACTTGCGTACTTGCAAAGGACCCGCTTTCGGGAAAACTCAGCCGTGCCCACATCACAGACCTGACAGCCTTTGCGTCAAGGTCTGACGAGCCTGCGCCAGCGCCCAGTGGCTCTTCACGCAAGCAACGGCGCACACCCGGTGCGGAGGACCGCATTCGGACCACGCACTGGTGTAATCTGAGGAAGCGGTCACCTTAGTGATTTCGCGCCAGACGGCGGGCTCATTTCCGCAACCGAAAGCCCTCCTTTTTACTGTCTAATCTCAGTTAGCTAACTTCTTTACAGCCAGTGCTTGCAAATAAGTCGGAACCGCCCAGTTACTGCTGCTGATTGTCCGTGAGCGTTCATGTTTTCTTGATTTTTTTGTTTTTTTGGCCTGCGGAGGGGTAGCGACTGGTTACTCGCGAGAACATTCAAGGACGTTCTGGTGGTGCAGTTGCGTATGTCTGTGTGGTGCGGGGAGGGGGAAGAATTGGGTCAACGACCCCTACGTAAACATCGGTAGCACTGGTTAACCGGGTCAACGACCCCTACATAAACATAGGTGGCGCTGGTTGTCGGTTAGGCGAGCGGGCGAAGCCGGAGACGGCCAGCGGTGCGCCATTCTCGTTCTGGTGCCGGTAGTCGTGGTCACATGCCATTCAGCAACATGCCCTACAGCCAGAAAAAGTCCACACGGCGAGTGCCTCGGCGGCCAGAACCTTCCAACTCGGCACCACCCAAGTCCACCAGGCGGGCGTCCCGGCGTTTCGGCGACGGGAATCAACAACATCGGCACCACCACTGGTCCTCAAAACGCCAAGGAGAAGCGTGGCCACGTGGGCGCGGCAGGAGGGGCAGGAGGTGCCACGCCACTTTGTGAGCGACGCACCGTGGAAGACGCAGCAGCGTGTTCGGTGTGACCTGCCCCTGGACCGTGTTCTGTGGCAATTTCGGGGCTGCAAACTGCCGGACAGCGAGAAGGCAGCTGGAGGCGCCCAACTGCCTACCGATGCTGCGGTGGAGTTCTGCGCCATGTGCCGTGTGATTGTGCACTTTCAGTGCCACTAGAAGGGTGCCATGCACGTGGCGCGGACAAAGGTGGCCGCTGAAGGACTGGCCACCACGAGGAAGGCTTCAAAACCAGCCCCGCTAAGCCAGTGCTCGGGCACAAAACTGGCGGCAATGTGCCGACAGCGAATGGGGGAGGATCCCCATTTTGCGGCACTGCTGTCAGGGCTGCCACCACCCGCAACCAGCGACGGTTCACCGATGGATGGCGTCGCCACAATGGACGTGAACCGTAATTTAGAACTATAAGGCCACGCGGAGCCTTCCCGCACCCCCCACCCCAGAACGCTCTAGCAGGCCAAACATATGTTTTTTTATGTCTGAAGTGTATTGTGTGTTGTTCTTTTTTTTCTTCAGCAGCAGTTGCAGAGCGAGGCTGAGGCTAGTGGTAGCCCATTGCATGACGCCTTTGCATGCACGGACGAAGACCGGCTGCCTTTGCAGACCGATATATAGGGTGAATTAAGGAGAGGAGGATGTGGGAATGTGAGGCGCGCCCGCGATCATTTTGCGGGCATTCCGCCGCACGGCCACACCCTTTTGCTCTTTCTGCTCTGATAACAGTGCGTGACAATATATGGCGCCACGTGCGGGCACGGCACGCGGTACGCACGCGCCGAGAGAGCACTCTCTTCTCCGTGGTCGGCGCCGGGAGAGCACGTGTTTTCCTTCGTCCGCGTCTCTTTGGGAATCGCCGGACTGTAGCTGGCATGGGGTGGCCTTTGGCACCTCGGCAGGCGTGTTTACTTGAGTGCTAGCTTCAGTAGCGTACGCAAAGCCCACAGCGGTGCCTAGTGCTTGAAGTGGTCGTACCACACCGAGCCACACTTGCCGTAGGCCTACGCATACGAGGTTTGCCCTAACACTTGCGACCAAGCCCATTGGTCATCGTGAGAATGCGCAGCATAGCCGCGAGGTACCTTTTCCCGACTGGCGTGCCAAAGCTCGCCATTGCCAGCTGCGACATGCTCGCGTTTTTCCCTTATTGTGAACGTCCACGTGCGGGTGCCTTTTCTACCCGCGTCCCGGGTGGGGACGTTGTACTGTTGTTCGGGGTGCCGCCAGAGGCAGTAAAGTGTTGTGTATTTTGTATTAGAACACTGTCTGTTTGCCGCGCCGCGCTAAACGCCTTATTAGTTGAGCGCGCGCGGAACGGTGCGCTACACGCGAGTAAGTGATGGAGTCGCGGCCCCTTTGGCTTGCTAAGCGTGAACCCGCGGTGATCATCCGCTACAATGAGTAGTGGGGTCACCATAGGTCAAACAAAACATCGTGGTTAGGTTTGCATCTCGCGAAGTCAAAGACAGGTACTGAAAGCAGCCAATAAGCACAGACTAAAAACGTCTTCCATGGGTTAGAAAGGCAACTATTCTGGTTTCATTAACGAGCATCTGTGCTCAACAAAGAGAGTGCTTCTGAAAAGAGCACTAAATGCAAATCGTAAACGTAAATGGAGGTTCACTTGGGTATTTGATGGAAAATACTCATGCGCTAAACAGAAAAGTAACGTGTACTTCTTGTGACATTTGCCGAAGACCTTGCTCAGGTACAATACGCGTAAAAAAAGACAGTGCATTTCACTCATTTTGAAGCAACACGCTAAGGGTATGATTACTTATCACTGATTCGTTCCAACATGCGCAGTCTTACTGAAAATTTAGACTTGCTCCTTAGCTACTTATGTAAACGCACATTTTCTTACGACACCATCTTGATATCAGAGAAATGGCTTAGAAAGGGTGAAGAGATAAAAATACCTGGTGTTACGACACTATCGCCACCAAGAGGAAGTATAGAACTTGGTTGTGGTGGTGTGGCGTTTTTTATGCGGGACGAGATAAGCTTCCAATATGACCCTGACTGTTTCTACAGTGGTTAATCGCTAAAACTCTGTTTGTGGAACTTTAAAACAGCGCTGGTATGGGTGTAGTTTCAGTTCCCCGAGCTCGTGTGTTAAAGATTTGGCTCTGTGATGGAAAACGTTATCGACGATATTGTATGCGTCCACAGTCCGATTATTATTTGTGGTGACATGATCATCGACGTGTCTAAGGATGCTATCTACAAATATGCATTTTTTCTGCGATTCCTCACCCTTGACCTGTGTATGCCTAATGTCCTACATGTAGGACGCTGGCACTTTTCATTGTAAATTGAATGTTTTTTTGTAGAATTGCTAGCGCAACCTGACGTGTGTTCACGATGCTCTGCCTTTCTCACGAGCAAGTCTAGGCAATTATCGGGTCACCAGATGGTCTCGTGAGCACAGTCACAAAATCGTTTCACGTGTGTGAAACCATTCTGCCACGGAAGAGTGTGCAAGTAGTATAGTTTCAAATTGTTCGCGATGCTGCCAATAAATTTGTGCATTGTTTGTCGATTATTTTCTGCGCAGTAAATTTTCTGTGGCTGTGATATGCGGTAAATTTTATTAATTACGGTCTGCCACACATTGGCATCCTACGTATTGGACGCTAAGCACATGGGGTGTCGCGCTGTGCCACTTTAAAATGCGTGCCATGCATGCCAGTAAAGCTTGTCTTAACGCAATGACAAACATATGGGTGTGTAGTATTTTCATGTTTTTATTTTATATAAATTCAAGTAGTTCCCCACAGTTTATTTCGCTAGAGAAACTACCCGCGGACGCTCAACGACACTTTGAATCACATGGAAGCTGGTGATGATGTGCGTTTAGTTGTTGCCACTGTTCCTCCCGACAATTATGCTGATGCTGTGAAAGAGCAATAAAGCGGTAATGAAGAACGTACGCAGAAAGAAATGAAAAAGATGTCGAGGCTTTTAAGTATATAGAGTTGGCAGCGAGTGACAAATTCTTGTATGCCATTGGAAGGACGATAGCATGAATACCGTGATGTCAAATGATCATGGGCTTGAATCGCAGTATATGGTGAAAAGATGCTCTAGATAAGACGGATACAGGGTCACAGCAGAGCAGCTTATTTTGATTTCCAAATATAATGCCAACAAGGGCGAGGTTGACCGACTGCACAAAGATATTGCAAAGTAACACACTTTTATGAGAGAGTATAAAGTTGTAGTCATCACTGCCAATATATCTTCTCCATGCATGTTTGAACCATGCATTACAGTTGCACGGCCGCTGGAAGAAATAGTGCACGGGTATGGCCCATCGCGTGCTTTAAACTGGCGTGACAGGTCTAGTTCCCAAAACCACCGCTGTGGCGCCACCGAGAGGAGGGGGACAGTTTTCGCGAGCGCTTATAGAATCGCACGCTAGGCACGTTGGCCGTAGTTCTGATAGAGCGCGTGCATCTTCGCGTGACCCGTGAAATCTTTTATTATCCATCTGGCGTGTTCGCACCAGGTAATTACCGACCTTGCTTTTGAATATCTGCAGCCCTTGCAAGTTTTTGGTATTGTCTTACTCGAAATAGATCCTTGCACACCGATCAGATACCGCGGAAGTAAGAATTGTGAGCACATTTTACTGGGGTCCAACAAGATCACAACCAACAGATCTGGAAGAGCTGCATTTTTCTAATGCATTTGAATAAATATAGTAACAAAGTACGGCGCTTCAGGTAACGTTGATTCAGATTGAATAATTTTATTTAGAATATGTAACCTCAGCAACTGCAGTTGCCACTGTTCCTTTAACACAAAATAAGACTTCTCAGTTCCTCCAAACACGTCTATAGTATTCATACAATGCAGTATGAGATGCAACAGCCACGAAACATACTTAGTATGTGTGCAATCGCATGACAATAGACTTGATCCTAAATTTTAGTGACTGTACTTTCAATGCTGGCAAGTGAGCCATCAGTTATGAAGTGAATGATATGAAAGCTGTGAGACAAAAAGAGCAGTGAAATGCTGCGAAATTCGAACAAAACTGGTTTCGTTCCTGTGCTTTTGATTGTTTTTGTCTTTTTCTGTGCCGAATTTTTTATGATAATGCATTTAATTCTACAGTGAACACACTATCAGAAGAAGATGCGTAAAAATATTTAATTTATTCTCAATTTAGGGCTGATCCTGGCATTTTTAATTTTCTTTTTACTCCCTAACACTTTTGCCTAATAAGACGACTTGACACTTGCTCCAGCTTGTGCGCCGAACTATTGACTTCTGTGTCTATCGACCATAAAACCATCCGTTCAATCTCTTTATGTTAGCCTCTCCACGGGCACTGCCGAATGCTGATAGCACTGCAACGCACCTGTCTTCTGGCAGTCTTCATCATGCGGTTCTGCTATCCATTACTGTTTATTTTTTCTACTATATACTGTCGACAGACAGGCACCTGTGCTCGCTCAGACGAAATCACGTCACAACCTGGTTGTCATTTGACCCGGCCAAATATAGAACGAAGCTTAATTCACACACAACGAAAGTATCAGCACAGTTTAGTCCAATGTTTCGGCCGTGAGACCAGCCAGATGAAGGCTGGTCCCATGGCCGAAACGTCAGACTAAACTATGCTGAAACGTTCGTTGTGTGTGAATAACGCTTTTCTCTCCCCCTCTCTTTCTCTCTCTCTCTCTCTCTCTATGAATATATATATATATATATATATATATTGGCTTGTCTAGTAAGAACTATCAAGATGTTTGAATGGCACTTCTAATGATGTATTCCTTCGCAGCCTCTTCAATAAAGTTACGAGGACCGTGTCATCATGTGTGTAGTAACCACCTTTATTTAGCGTTTGAAGCCTATATACTTTACGGCACAACACACTTTACCCGATAACAAGAAAAATAATCAAAGTATATTTCTTTGATACGCTCTCACAATATAAAAACTACGAACGTCTATTGTAAAGAGTTCAAAAATTAATTGTCAAGCATTCCGGCTGAGAAAACCGCAAAAGTGCTGAATAAACGTCAAAATAATCAAATTATGTACGCTTAAGGCATTTTCATTAATAGAACAATGACTTTGTCAACTATTCAGTGCCAAATTATTCAGCTACATGCATTGCGGATTTTTCTGTCAGCCTCTGAGCAAGAAGCCGGTTCTGAAAAAAAAGTCAGGTGCTCAGCACGCACAGGAAAAATCAATTGTCTTTTTGAATAGATAGCGCCTCGTCTACTAAATCTGGGATATGTCATCGTTATAATAAATCAGATTTAAAAACCACTGATTAGAACTGAGTGGGTCCCTATTGTGACAAACACCAGCAAATTTGCTGCAGCTGTTGCCCCGAAAGAGCCACCGCCACTCGTTTCCCCGTCCCTCCCGGACCCGCCCCGTCATGCTGCAGGGGCCGCAACTGACCCTACAGCTGGCACGCACTCTACCATAGAAAGCCACTCGACGCGGTAGGCTGTATCATGCGCTTTTTCATCCAGCAGCCGTGTCAGTTGTAGGGAAAGGGAACAGACAAAACGTACATGAGAATTCTGAAAAAGCAGTAGCAATATCTTAAGAAAAGAGATATGGCTCCAAACTATTGCGTGGAAGAAGCCGCCCATCACGAAGGGAAGCACAAAGCCGATTTGACCCCACTGACCACTAAGTGATCCCCCCCAAAAAAGCAAAAGGGGAGCGCCCATAGGCATGGGAAGGCCACCACACATGCTAAAAAATGTGATATCGTTGTGTATGCAAAATGTATCAAGTCATACCGTTCAACTAAGTAAGTAGTGTGGCACGCGGTACGCATTTCAAAGTGACACAAACAACATCCTATGTGTTTAGTGACCTATATGTAGGAAAGGGCCAAAACCGTTGTTGGAAAAATTTTTTTGTGATTGAAAGTTTTAGTCTCTTTTCTGAGGCATTAGAAGCTATTATTTTTTTAAAAAAAGGAATTCGTTTCGTCAATATCCTAAAGTTCGGGCATATATGGGTTAAAAATTTGATTACTTCATCTACTCGAGTATGTGACACGTCTTCGACGCCAATTGATCATATCCTGTGCAATGTTGATCTTGATGTGCGGGCTGGTGTTTACGACGCTGCATTCGCTGATCATTAGCCAACATATTTGCCTTCGCCTCGAGATTTTATGACTCCTCTTCGCCAAAAAACTCCTAAAAATTCCACAAGGGTAAACTATTCACACATGCGCGCAATCCTTCAAACTACGTGCTTTTGTAGCTATACAGTGAGATTGTTCACACGGAATGTCAAAACTAACTGCATCACTCAAGCTATAGAAAAAAACTCGGTATAAATTCTGAGCGCAACTATGAGCACGCTATATGCCCCTGGATGAATGATTGCATATTGATCTTCATAAAAAAGAAAGATTATTTTTACAATGAACTAATACACATCAAAGCCAGAAAATATTATAAAGCCCAGTTTGAGGTTATTCAAAACAAATCTGTCATGGTAACTCAGAAAGCAAAAAAAGCTTACTACACCAACCTAATTAAACGGCAAAACAATAATGGAAGTCAAATATAGAGAATCGTTACATCAGAAAATGAAGGCTATTTTACCTCAGAAATTATGTCTGTTCAGCCCGCTAATGACTTGAACGAGCATTTCTCATAATCGGTATGAACATAAACAAATAGTGTACCCTGAAAATTTTAACAAGGCTTGAAATATCTGTTGAATATGACTTTCATTTTTGTGAAGTAAACTCAATTGTGAAAACGTTATCTGCATATAAGGCATCTGGACCTGGTGGTATTAAGGTTAGAATCCTCAAAAATATTATAGGCATATTGTGCAGCCCTGTCTGTCACATGTTTACTCACGCGGAAAGCCCCAACTTTTTCCCAGACGTATTCAAAGTTGGTAAGGTTATATCAGTGTACAAATGTGGTTACTTGACCCACCCGGGCAGTTATGGGCCAATAACTGTTCTTAGTACAGTGAATACCCTAGCTGAAAAACGCGTCGCGCTGCAACTAAATGCGTCTTTTTTTCGAAAACAACAACATTACTTTTCCACACAGCTTAGCTTCATTGCATGTAGATTCACTAGAACCGTCGTTTAAACACTTTCACAATTGATTAACACCATTATAAACCAGCAAGGCATTGCAGTGTCAATATTTCTCGATTTTTAATTGTTTACTCACAGATACTGTCGGCCCTCATCAGGACCAAGAAAGGAGTGATAACAATAAATCAACACACAGCAAGCAGTCAACGGAACAGTAGAATATAGCGATATAGTGATGTGCGTCCTATTTTTGTAAATATTTGGACACAAGTGCAGAAAACTGATCACGAGTCCCTGCGTTTACAATATTTGCATGGACACAATTCCAGTCATGAGCTGTCGAAAGGAAAAAATGAGTAATTGTAGTGATTCTTGTGAAAAATATTTTCCTCAACGTGCCTACTATGTTTGTTTCGTACTATGCGGGTCTTAGATTCACTTATGTAGCGAGACTCATCGACCAGTAGCAGCTCAATAATGAATAAATAAAAAAACTAAGTCGTTTCTCTTTTCTTACGTTAAGTAGGGGCAGGTTTGCCCTCGCGTAAATTGGTGTTACGGCGTCTTGCCGACGATATCGGAAATAAATACACCACAATGCACGTCTTTGAACTTGCTCTAGTTTTGACTCTGAACCTTTCAAACTTGGATATCACACTTCACAAGCATATTCTAATATTTGGCGCACGAGCACTTTATAAGCAGTCAATTTTGGGGCTGAAGAAGCCTGTTTAAGGACGCGTCGAATATAACCTTATCTCTGGTTGGCTTTCCCTACCACTTTTTCATTGTGTGGTGCCCAACTAAGGTCAGATGTTATTAAAATTCCAAGATATTTGTGCTTTGTAGTACGATGAAGTTGTTTTCCTTCTAGAGTGCATGTGAAAGATAGAGGTTCGTGTTTGTATGATGGTCATACCTACTGTCTTTGCTGGGTTAAGAGACATCTGCAACATGTCGCACCATTGTTGAACTTTTTCTAAGAAGTTATTCAAGAGTATATGGTCACTAATCGATTTCACCTGTGTATATAAGACACCATCATCTGCGAATAACCTTGCTGTAACTGTGGCCCATTCTTCGATTAGGTAGTTAATGTATGCCACAAACAACACATGCTCAAGAACTCAACTTTGAGGCACCTCTGATCTCACGTCACACACGCCGGACTTTATTAAGAAAGACGTTCAACAAGATCTGTCACGCGAGACTATTTGAAAAATTAGAGTCTTACGGAATTGTTGGAAACCCACTTCAAGTAATCCAGAGCTATTTCAACGCACGTAGACAGCAAGTAGTAGTTAACAAATATTGCTCTACTTTAGCTGATGTCACAAGCGGAGTACCACAAAGGTCGTTTTTCGCTTCCAATCTATTCTCTTTATACGTGAGTGACTGACCGCAAGCTCTTAGGTACACAAAAGTGTATATGTATGCTAATGACACAGCGTTATTTTACAAAAGTAACTCACTTCCATCACTGAAAGAAGTTATTGTGAATGAAATGGCTATAATAAATAAGCACTTTGCAGAGAACAGGCTATCCATAAACACTCAGAAAACTCAATATGTCGTATTTCGCTCATGCAGGAAAATATTAAGCTTCAGCAGCCATAACGTTTCTCTGGCCAACCAAACAATAATTATGGTCGACACATTCAAATATTTGGATGTCCTCTTTGGCCAACGCTTGCACTGCAGAGACCAGATCATTGCTATCTGTGGAAAACTAGCTTTTGGCTTTGACGGACTGGTCCGCTCCCGCAAACATTTTCTTCGTTCTTTACTTCGATGTATATACTCTTTTCTCTTTCATTCACAACTTGGCTATTGCTGTGAGGCTTGGGACCTGACAGATAATACCTATTTAGGACCTTTATTGCAGCTTCAGAAACGTGGTTTAAGAATAATAATTTATTACATTCTGTTCAGTTCCTTACCCCAGTAGCATCCTAATCAATGATCTTCATATTCACTCATTTATGGTGCTAAGAAACTATAAGACAGCTTGTCTACTTCGAAAAACTCTTTCCACAATCTTTCCACATCCCAACAGCAAATTTAACTTCCCAGGAGCAAAAACCAGGCATCAAGTCAGTTCAAATAAATGTTTCTCGTTGCAACAATGTTTATGGTGAGCGACCGCTACAATTCTTTGGAGCTCAAACCTGGAACACTGCGCCTCCAGATATAAAAACTATGCAAAACTTCAATTTTCTTGCAAACCCTGATTCTTATCTAGTGAATTGTAATCCCCTTTTACACGCAGAGTGTGTAGCAATGAAATTTGGAAAATCAATTATTATCTTGAACAACCAAGTGGGTTGGCGAATTTCGTGTTTATTCTGTACTGAACCCGCTGGTTGCCACGTAGGCTATTGGTCCAACTATTATGTACGCATCTTTTGTATGCATGGCCTAATAACCTCATTTTGATTTGATTTAAATTAAAACGGCAGAATACTGCCTACTAACCGGAATAATTATGGTACATTGCTGCAGTTCGATCGTCTTGCCTAGCACTCTGTCGTGCTCTCTAGCTGCTACCTGCTAGTGTCACGTTTCTCCTTATAATTGGCAAAAATTTTTTAAAACGTGGCTTCTTTTGTCTAAGGACTGGTATAACGCGAAACTGAAACACGTCTTTGCAGAAGAAGATGAGCGTCTATTTTGAATTGTTTCGCAGCAACGGCAAAGGTTTGAATGCTACAGCTAAATTTTATGGTCATGCGAAAAACTGCAAGCAGTCTGAAACTCGCAGTGCGCGCGCACCTGAAGCCGAGAGCACGTGCAAAATGAGCATGCACAGGACGAGCACCGGCTAACAACTGTCATTGCTCGACACTTGAAGAACGCTGCTGAAACCCAAAGGACACACAGAACTAACATGACAGAATACACAGGACAAGTGCGAACAGGTATTACGATTGTTAAGCTTCATGCATCAGCTGCATGCTCCTTTTGTAGACGCAGCCACGCCAGCCAGAAAAGAGACCATCATGCACTACTTAACTAGCATATCTTCAAATAAAACCTACGAAGAAAGCGCAAAACATAAAAAGCGCCCGCATAACGAGATAAGCACGTGCGTGACAGGTACCACTGACCGTGTAGCCGTGGGCGCATCACAACGTGTGGGTCGACAGCCTCTAAAGCATGCTCAGTGTGCGCTTCGTACTCCACCTCACTACTGATAAAGAAATTGCGGTAAAGTTACTAATAGCTGAGGTCAATGGTAAATGGTGTAAAAATAGGTCGCCTTTAGTTAGCTTAATGGTTTGGTTGCACACGCTGCGGAGCGAGAAGTCGTAGGTGCCACGCCAAATGACGGAGCGTTTTCCCTTACGTTTATTTCTTTGCCATCTGTGAGCGTGCATTTCACAACGTCATATTCTAAGGAAAATACCTCAACGGAGCAGTCATTGACCCACGGCAACAACGCCATGGTTTGAAAAAAAAAGCGGGTAGTTTGCGTTCGTCAATTGAGTGTGCAGATAGAAGAACCCAGTACCACCGTCATTCAATATTTGTCTACCCACCAGTCGTTCTCTTCGTCTTGCATGCATGACAAGTGCGAAAAGTGCTTCAGCTTCATCTGTGTAGGATTTTAGTCTCATAGCGAAAACTAAAATTCTATGAATATTCACTTTGATAGGACAACCGACTAAATGAAGGACAAAAAAGTTAGTACTCTTCCAAGTATGAACAAAGGGCACGCAACAAATTAAACGTACGCGCACGTGTCCTGGCCTACTATTTCATTTCTTTGTCTTTCTTCCTTGCTTTTTTACCTTTCGTTCCTTCTTTCTTTCTTTCTTCTTTCTTTCTTTCGGAAGCTAAAAAAAATTGTGCAGTGCATGCTAAATCTTTTCAGGTCTTTTCCCTTCATGATGACAACGAAATGGCACCGCTCTGGTGCGTGAAGTCCTGCGTTCACATCCTCGCTTTATTGAATCTCGGTAAAGTGGAATCAAAATGAGCTTGTTAAAAAATCCGACGAGTAAATAAGATGAGTGATCACCGAAAAGCCCAAGGCTGATAGAGCAGGAACTATTCAAAAACACCACATGCAAATAATGAGTTTCGCTGGCAAGCCAAGAAGAAGTACATGGTGCTTAAGGTTTTCGCACACAAAAGCAGAACCACCGAAACCCGCAACTCATGAGAAAGCTCGCAGCAGCCGGACGTGTCCCCGCCAACTGTTGCGAGAGGCACTGGACGCCGGCATGTGTCGTCGGCTGCTGCCCGCCGACACTATAACATGGCAAAGAGGATGGAATGTCGCCTTGAAACATCTCGTTTCGAGTGGTAGCACGGTTTTTTTTTGCCGAGGCTGTAACCACTGCCTAGATCCTATCTTCGTCCCCATGTTGTGGAGACACCGGCTATCGCCCACCGACACTACACTCCTTTGTAAATTAGCATTTTAACGGGCCGCGTACCACCTGCCCCAATCCTAGTCTCAAGACGTGCGCAAGTGGGAACGCAACAGAACCTCGGTGCATCACAAAATTCGGCTCACCCAGGCTTGTGTTCCGGCCGTTGAAAGCATTGACGAAAAAATCTCGTGGAGGCATGGCCGTTTGTTTGCAGCCTGGAATTCATTGCGAATACCCACACGGTGGGATTGGCCCAGAAAACATAAAATATCTTATCCATGTGAACTGCACTATAGCTAATGAAAATAAGTAGAACAAGGAAGACACTTAAGAAAAACAATAAT
Organism: Rhipicephalus microplus; assembly: GCF_013339725.1. Lineage (NCBI taxonomy): Eukaryota > Metazoa > Arthropoda > Arachnida > Ixodida > Ixodidae > Rhipicephalus > Rhipicephalus microplus. The sequence continues at coordinate 10,797,614 of NC_051174.1, read as the reverse complement.
CCAGAGAGGGAGAAACAAAACAAGATAATAATTCTTAATGTCATAACTGTAACTTGATATTGATAGCCGACCATAGAGCTACCCCGCAGGGGCGCCTGCGCAAGTAGGCGTTTGGTGTGTAGCGACACCACGGACCCGAGCTAACAGGGGAGTTTTGACTCCCTCCCACGCCTAGCCGTGCGTGGCTTTGCCGTGTCCAGGGAAAAGGGGATCCTGGTAGTTGAGCCGACGCTGGGTGTGTAGACCTTTAAGGCCCCCGGCAGAGGCAACACACCCCTTTGGCCCCGGCTTCACGTAGACGGTACCTCTGGGCTGACCCACCCAGGGGAAATCGGCAGTCGCCTTTTCCTATCTCTCTCTCTCTATATCTTCGTCTTTTGTTCTCACTTTACATCTTTCCTGTCTTCTCCTCACTTCATTTTATTTCCAATTTTTCCTGGCGGCAAAGGTTAACCTTGTGTGGATATCCAATCTAGGGTAAACCATATTGGGTTATAGTAACTGCGTACTGCTGGCGTTGCGCAGACATGTCCATATGCTCTGCCATGTCTCCTTGTTGGACTCCGTGGTGGGTGGTAGGCACCGTTACCAAAAAATACACATTTTCTCATGGGATCCTCGACCCCCTCTTTAACTGATCGTGCTTCAAAAAGGGTACGCACCGACGCAACTTTACTACTTTGGCCCAAAAACAGAGAAACTTTCCCAAAATACCATGTCCTCCACTGCGAACAATCATCTACAAAAGCTAGAGCAATCTCACCCTTCCTTGTGGCCAAGTGCTTGAGAGAGAGCATTGGAACCGGTTATAAGGCCACGAAGATGACAAGTGGAGATCTGCTTCTCGAATTAAAAGACAAGGAACAGTACAATAAACTCTCGCACTTCGTAGCCTTTGGTAACATCCCCGTCTTTGTGAGCGCACACCGTACCATGAATACAGTGAAGGGCGTGGTATCGGACGAAGATTTGATACACTAAGTGAAGAAGAGCTCTTTGATGGATGGAAGGATCAAGGTGTAATACATGTCCAGCGCATTAAAATCAGACGTGACAACAATGAAATAGCAACAAAGCACTTGATACTCACCTTCAACTCAACCACTCTACCTGTGACTCTCGAAACTGGCTATGTAAAACTCCATGTCAGACCCTTCATTCCAAACCCGAGGCGTTGTTTCAAATGCCAGCGATTTGGTCATGCATCCCAGAGCTGCCGAGGACAGCTGATGTGTGCTGAGTGTGGCACAACCGGCCACAGTGCTGATGAATGTAGTCATTACGAGGTCCTCTGTGCTAACTGCGAAGGTTGTCACCCCGCATACTCCAGAGCGTGCCCAGCCTGGAAAAGAGAAAATGAAATAATAACTATAAAAGTTAAGGAAAATATCACATTCAGGGAAGCAAGACAACGGGTCTCGTTATCATTAGCACTAAAAACACCTTTTGCCGAAGTGGTGCAAAGAGGCGCGGCACCACAAAGGCCCTTGGCAGTTGCCCGGATCACGCCTAGCGTGCCGAGGCCAATGCCACAAGCCCCTGCGGCGGGAGCAGCCAGCGCTGCCCTGCCCACATTCAGCCTGTCCACACCAGTGACCTCTACAAGCTCTGGCAGCAGCCAGGGCAATCACGAGGTCAAGGGGGCTTCATCAACCCCCAGCTCGGTGGGGACAAAGACTTCGTCGATCGAGGCGAAGTCTAAGCGACGCACAGATCGCTCTTTAGAGCGGGTGTCCAGTGCCTCGCAAGAAGCTATGGACACCAGTTCATGCCAAACGGCGCAGGAAGCGCCGAAAGAGCGGCCAGCTTCGCTCGACGGCCCTATAAACGACAGAACGCCGATTACAGGGCCTGACAAAGGCCCTGTAAAATAAGGTAATCCCCGTCTTCTTTGCACACAGCACTTTTCCTTTTTTTCCACTATGGAAAACTTCATACAGTTGAACGTACGGGGAATACATAAAATTTAGATGACGTCCAAGAACTTCTGTGTAAGTTTAACGCGAAAGTGCTATGTGTGCAAGAAACGCACCTAACTCCTAAGCACAAGGACTTCCTACGACAATATATTATTTTCCAAAACGACCGGGAGGATGCTGTCGTACCACCTGGCGGTGTAGCCATTATAGTTGATCGTAGTGTAGCATGCCAGCATTTGAAGCTCCAAACGGCCCTTGAGGAAGTGGCCATTCGAGCTGTACTTTTTAACAAACTCATTACCATATGTTCTGTGTACATACCACCGCATCAACAGCTACACAGAAGTGATCTGGAATCATTAATAGATGAACTCCCAGAGCCGTTTATGGTTCTAGGTGATTCTAATGCACACAATGTCCTCTGGGGCGATGCTCACTGTGATGCGCGAGGACGTCTCATTGAACAGCTCCTTTTTCTTCTAGTTTATGTCTTTTAAATATAAAGGAGCCTACGTATTTTAGCATTGCAAACAACACTTACTCCTCCATACATCTTAGCATTTCATCACCGTCCCTTTTACCTGTTTTTAAGTGGAACGTTCTTAAAAACCCTTATGGGAGTGACCACTTCCCAATCATCCTGAGGGCGCCGAACAAAGATCAACTACCCCCGCAGGTTCCTCGATGGAAGATTGACTCAGCTGATTGGGAAGGGTACAGAACTCTTACACACATGACATTGACTGAGCTGTCTGCCCTTACCATAGATGACGCTGTCACGTATTTTACAGCTATTATACATGATGCCGCATCTAAATGTATTGCGAAAACGAGCGGCATGTCTTTTAAACGGCGAGTCCCATGGTGGAACGACGCATGCGGGCAAGCACGAACCACTCAGAACAGAGCATGGGCGTTGCTTCGCGATTCCCCTTACAGCAGAAAACCTGGAAAATTTCAAGCGGGTCAAATCGCAGGCAAGGAGAACGCGTCGACAAGCTAGACGAGAGAGCTGGACAAAGTTCATAACGATTATTAACTCGTACACAGATGAGGGGAAAGTGTGGAATAAGGTAAAGAAAATTAAGGGCCAACAAACGTATTCTCTTCCACTAGTAAATAGCCTCGGGCAAAGCTTGGAGGATCAAGCCAACTTTCTTGGCACACATTTTGAACACATATCGAGCTCCTCACACCACTCCGAATCCTTCCAGAATTACAAGGCACGAATAGAAAAACTAATGTTAGAAAGAAAATCCGCAAGAAATGAGGCATATAATGCACCATTCTGCTTAGCAGAACTGCGAACAGCACTTAGCTGCTGTAATACATCTACTCCAGGTCCTGACAACGTAATGTACGCAATGCTGAAGGAACTACACTCCGAAACTAAAGAAACCCTCCTCTCTCTTTAGAATCGCATATGGTTTTCAGGTGTGATCCCCTCCTCCTGAAAGGAGGCTGTTATAATTCCAAATTTGAAGCAGGGAAAGCAGCCCTCTACTGTATAAAAATACAGACCTATAGCGTTAACAAGCTGCCTGTGCAAACTATTAGAAAAAATGATTAATTGCCACTTACTCCACTACTTAGAAACAGACAAATCGCTCGACCCATACCAGTGCGGGTTTAGAGAGGGCCGATCTACCACCGACCATCTTATACGTACCGAGGCACACATACGTGAGGCTTTTGCTCATAACCAGTTTTTCTTATCTGTGTTCCTCGACATGGAGAAGGCCTACGATACTACGTAGAGGTTTTGAATATTGAGAGATCTCTCACACATAGGTATACGCGGTAATATGTTCAGTGTCATTGAAAGCTATCTGTCTGATCGCACCTTCCGCGTTAGAGTGAGCAATGTTCTGTCCCGAACATTTGTACAGGAAACCGGAGTGCCACAGGGTGGGGTGCTCAGCTGTACGCTCTTTATTATAAAAATGAATTCTCTCCGTCTGTACATCCCCCGTAATATCTTTTATTCAACATATGTCGACGATGTGCAGATAGGTTTTCAATTGTGTTTTCTTTGGATCTGTGAGCGACAGGTTCAGCTCGCCCTTAACAAGGTATCCAAATGTGCTGAAGAAAACGGGTTCAAACTGAACCCACAGAAAAGCACCTGTGTCCTTTTTTCACGAAAAAGAGGCTTACAACCTGAACCTTAACTGGTCCTTAAGGGTGAGCGTCTACCCGTAAACACAGAACATAAGTTCCTAGGTATAATTTTAGATTCGAAGTTAAGCTTTGTATTGCACATAAAACATCTTAAAAATAAATGCTTGAAAACAATGAATATCCTTAAGGTGCTGTCACGAACAAGGTGAAGCCGCGACAGAAAGTGCCTCATGAATCTGTATAGAAGCCTTATACGCTCACGTCTTGAGCATGGGTCAATAGTCTATCACTCTGCCACGCCAAGCGCTCTGAAAATGTTGACCCTACCATCATCAAGGCATCCGCCTTTCCACGGGCGCATTTAGAAAAAGCCCAGTTGAAAGCCTTTATGTAGAATCGGACGAGTGGTCACTCCATCTGCAGAGAACATATTCTTCCTTCATATATTTCCTTAAAGTAAATGCAAACAGTGAGCAACTTGCATATTCCACCTTCAACGACCTGTCCAGCTCTCAACTTTTTTACAATCGACCCACAATGGCACGCCCTTTCTCGCTCCGTGTTAGACACCTAGCTGAAGAAACAGATGTGCCACTGCTTGAATACCACCTCAGCCCCCCCCCCCCGCTCTGCGGCTCCCGCCATGGCAGTGGCAGATCATAGACTGTGACACATCTTTCGTAGCTATCACAAAGCATGCCTCCCCCATACACATTCGGATGTATTTCTTAGAGCTACAACATAAATATCACTGTCCAGAATATTATACTGATGCATCCAAGTCCAACACTGGCGTGTCCTATGCGGCGGTCGGCCCATCCTTCTCGAATGCCGGCGTTCTGTCTACCAGCACAAGCATTTTTACAGCCGAGGCTTACGTGTTATTCGTAGCCGTTAAACACATCAAAGAATTGAATACGTCAAGGGTAGGTATATACACAGACTTCCTGAGTATCGTAAAAGCATTGAAAAATCTTAAAAAACACAGAAACCCTATAATTATACCCATCTACTGAATACTCTGCATGGCCTATACTTCCAAGCAACATATCCTCGTGTGCTGGGTGCCAGGACATTGCGAGATCGAAGGAAATGTGTTGGCCGACCAGCTCGCCACGTCAATTAACGGAAGCTCCGCCAACTCTTCAGTTGCTGTCCCTATAATGGACCTAAAACCAAACATACGGAAAAAGCTCAGGGGTTACTGGCAGAAGTTATGAGATCAACAAATTCATAACAAGTTATACTTGATTAAACCATACCTGGGTAACTGGCCACCCACGTCGAAAACACGCCGTACAGTAGTCAGTCTCTGTCGGCTTAGAATAGGACATACACACAGCACGCACACACACCTTTTGTCCGGTGGTGACCCACCCAGCTGTCAAAGATGTGGCCGTCCACTTATCGTACTTCACATACACCTTGAATGCTCTGAGCTAGAGGCTTACAGAAAAAAAACATTTTCCACTAGCGTACAAGGAACACATACCCTTTCACCCAGCTATGTTTATTGGTCGCAAACCTCTTTTTAAATATAATGCATTGAATCCATTCCTAAAGGAAGTAAATACCTTCCATGTTATCTACTAAAGTGATCGGTAGCACGGCCTCCGAAAGGGGGCTGCTGCTGTGAATGCTACATCCAAAAGAGCACTTGTCTCCCGGCCCTTGGGACCAAGGGCGCTGGCGAGAAATCGGTGCTAATATAACGCCCCTATTTTATGATATCATGATAACTAAAGACTCATTCTCACCAGGCATGCTTCACTTTACTTTCATAATTTTCATAAATATATGTCTTACGCATCTTTACAGCACAGAATTTTAGGCCCTTTTACAGCCATTTATCATAACCATTGCTCTCGTCCGATATCATTTCCTGGCGCTCTTTGGCCATCAATGGCCCTTGCGCCACTAAACAACATATATCATCATCATCATCACCATACAGCTAAGTTTTCCAACCCCGCTAATTTGGCTTGTATGTCTTATATCTATTCACAACTAAAAATTACGTCCTGGCTCGTTTTCTTTTTTTTGAGGGGGGGTATTTCATTAAGAGAGAATTATGCTGCATGAATGAAATCACGCACCAGATCAAATGCATCTTGGGGGCAATTTTCAAAAACGGAGGCCCCAAAATTCAAAACACTTTCTGTGGTTTAACTTAAATCTTCCTTCGCAACCGGAATAGCTAGAAGTTTTTTTCTAATTACTGCGTAGTTGCGACATGAGTCAAAATCATGTTCGATAGTTTCCGAATTTTCGCAGAACGGGCAAAGGTTCAAAAGTCTTAGACCTGCTGTGTGTAAATAAAAATTTATTGTGGGAACACGGCACCAGAATTTGAAGATAATAACTTAAAGTTTTTTTTTGATTGAGTTTGCCGAAGTTTCCCTGAAAATTTCAGATGCTAATATTCTGTCTATTATGAGATATTTTTAAATTATCTGTAAAAAGAGCGAATTGTCTATAACTCCTGCTAAGTACCCCAACTCTGGAAGTACCGAAATTATTGGCCAATCAAGTGATGTTCACGCCAAAGCATTTGCCACTTCAATTATTTGTAACCACCAGTTTCCTAGTACCTACGCTAATATCAGAAATTTTAAGGTGGCGGTGTATAATGTGTGGAGATCTGCAAGGACACGAGATTCTTCAGAGGTTGTCAGAGCTACACACACCGAAAGTGAATCCGTTACGATGCTTGCTCTGGTTTCAGTTGAAGGAAATGATCGTACTGCTCAAATAATGGTTGGTCTTCAATTATAGGAGCGAAATATGGGAGCCACACGAAGAATTACCAGCCAAGGAAATCAGAGGCAATGTCTACGCTTGCCTGTTCATCGTTCACATAAGCATCTGTGGCTAATACAATATTTTTTTCTGTATGTACCAGGTAATCTTTTAGTTTATGGTTTAAAAATCTGAGAGATTGTAACTTGAATTGGGGGGAAGAACATTTTATCACATTTTGTGTCAGTGTTGAGAATTGAGGAATTATTTTTAATTACCGTTGTAGTGTCTAAATATATGGTACCTAGTTTTTTTCACAAAAATTATCTGAGGTGTATGAAATCATGGCCAATGAGCAAGAAAAAAGAGGAGACAAGGTCGCTGATAAATGCGTACTCTGATCTTCGAGCCGGAAAACGGTAAATGGAGGAGGAGGAATAAATGAGGAAGGACAGGGAGGTTAAGGTAAACAGTAAACGGTAAACCCTTGAGAAGGTTCTAACCGTTAGGATGCAGAATCGACGAAGGAGTCTTGGCAAGCGGGCTTCCTGATACATTACAATAATCGCCCCGAACCTGGGAAGTTCCAGGCGTATGCGCAGGGCTTATCGCTTTAACAATACTATAGGTTTCATTTTACATTGAGCAGTCCTTGAGAACAATTTACACCCAAATTCATTAGGTTGTTGTTGCTGTTGTTGTTGATGATGATGATGATGATCCTTCAAATACTGGCGCACACCCACAAAGGGAGATTGGCAAAGAACTGGGCGACAGGATCTTTGCTTTGCTTTGCTTTGCTTTCCTAGATGCATGGAAGGTACCCACTTTAGAGGATTGGCCATGAATGCAATGTAGAGACTCTTAGATGTTATTTTGTGTATCTATAAAATTGAAAACCTAAAATAAAGAAATGAACTGGCATTATTATCGCTTGATTACTTCTTCTTCCGTTCTGGCTCGAACCCACTATGAAATATTGGCCAAAAATAAGAAGCAGACCATGATGATGATGTCAATATATAGCTTATATGTGCTCACCCAGAAAAAAGGATTGGCTAAGAACCGAGCGCCTGAATCATTAAGGTAGAGGATTGTCCATTTCTAGTCATCTAATAAAATTTTAGGTATTTTTTAATTTTTCTATTTGTTAAATCATACAATACAAAAGATTATCAGACTGCTTGAAACCGTAGCCAATGGCTAGTCCTGGTTCCAAAAAGAAAATGCATACAGTGATGAAGGCTTATTGTTACCTAAAAAAACTAACACTCAGAAGCATAGGGTGTTCTACCCTGTGTTTAAAACCGTATCGTAAGTATTAAAACTGTATATCGTACATAATAAATGAAAATGTTGCATGACCAAACTGTCAGACCATGAGATTGGTTTGTCCTGTGTTTGTATCCTGGCAAAAATAAAAGTCATAACGTGGCATAACAAGTGACCTCGTTAGAGTGGCTAAGCCTCTCAGCTGGTGACCCGAAGGCAGCAGAATCGAATGCCGGCCATGGCGGCAGCGTTTTCGATGGAGACAAAAATGCTTCAGACCCGTGTGCTATAATTTAGGTGCACGCTGAAAAACTCTAGGTGGCATATATTTCCACAGTCCTTCACTGCAGCGTCTATAATATTCAATGGTCTCTTTGGACATTAAACCCGAACAGTTATTAACGAGTGACCATGTTCCAAAGTCAGAGCCGTGTTCACAAAACTCACTAACAAGCAAAGTTTTGTGTAAGAGAAATTCGGTTTCGCAAGTCGATTCACGAAGCAAAAAACCGTCTTAAGAGGCCACCGTTGAAATATCGGACGTTGCAGTAAACTGTGGTGTGATTGACCAGGGCTCTTACGCAAGATTACCCGAGGTTCTCGGGCACACGATATTCCTCGGAGCTCTGTCTGCGGCGGCCATGATATGAAGACAGTGCGGAGCACGTGGCAGCAGATTTGAGAAAAATGGCTGCAAGAACGCACGCGCTGTTAGTAACGCATGTTGGACAAAGTATATAAAAACAGATGTCGACACTTGCATAGAAGCCCATGGATCCAGCAGACTGCGACTGGTTGCCACTGTCGAAATTCACGTGAGGAGGGAACAACTATCATAAAACAAAAAAATAAAAAAAAATAAATACGGCATCACAACCAGAAGCCGTAGCGACGCCGCGTAATTGCCCTACATGGCGCAAAGTTGAAATTTTTCTTAATTGCTGACCTTTTACATGCCGTTCTTAATATGCGATTTTATCGCACCTTGTGCCACGCGAGTCGCAAGACAGAGAGAAAAACCAAAATGCAAAGACTGTGTAAGCGAGTTCGTTTTATTGGGCAAATGACGTGGTCACCATTTGCACAAGAAACTTCGCAGAGGCAATTGTGAGGCAAAGGTTCACGAGCACAATAGCATACTAGTTCGAAAACTCGCGTTGCCCAATCGTCACAAACCACTGCAGGGAGACAGCCGCTTTGAAAAGGTAGCTTTGGCAGCCACACAATACAGCTTCTCGTTGGTTAGCGTGTCGCTTTCACAGTCACCAAAGGCGAGGGTTCGCTGGCGGCACCCCAGTGAAAGTAATTTGTTCCTACAGCGGCGCCTATCTACATATTCTGTGAGCTAGTTGAGCTCTCAAATGTTACATAAGTAAACAGCACATAAAAAAGGTTGTGAAGAAGAAAACGCATCGTTGGCCTTAAGCCATATTATAGCCCTCTGCCTCCAGACTTTTAGGTCACCAGGATGGCTCTTTTTCGGCGGGGGGAAAATTGTGAAGAAGAAAACGCATCGTTGGCAAGCAACATCACCTCCGCTTGGGTACTGGGTCCTGGGCTTTGCTCGCTCGGCTCGTGCTGATCATCGCCGGCATCTGCTTGACTGTTGCTCTTTCCCGATCGTGTTTCATCGTAGGACCACTGTCGCAACAGTCGTCAATGAACCCTCTTTCAATTGGTGGAGGGTGCTTACATTTCCCGTCGCCTGAACTTGGGTGCTGCCATTCGCCGTCGCCTAAACCTGGAGCTGCGCAACCGAACGCTACCTCCCATCATGGCTACCAACAACGCGCAACCTGGCTCTTCCAATCCTTCCCCCAGCAACCCCGGTGTTCTTAGTTTGCGAGAGCCCAAGGTCTTTAGCGGAGCTGATGAGACCGACGTGGAAGACTGGTTCGCTAACTGCGAACTGGTGAGCGCAAGCAACAATTGGGATGACGCGGACAAATTGACTAACGTCATCTTTTACCTCACTGACGTGGCCGAATTGTGGTATAACAACCACAAAAATGACATTACGACGTGGTCCATCTTTAAAAAGTTGTTTGCTGACGTTTTTTGGCCGACCCGCTGTCCGCAAGTACAGAGCCGAACAACGCTTGCGGACTCGCGCACAAAAGCCAACGGAATCTTTCACTAGCTACATCGAAGACATTATTGGTCTTTGCAACCGTGTGAACACCACCATGCCCGAGTCGGAGAAGATTCAACACATCCTCAAAGGGATAAATGACGGTGCATATCAGCTGCTCCTGGCCCGTAATCCTGCCACCGTTGCGGAACTTGTCACTTTGTGTCAAAGTTTCGACGAGTTGAGCAAGCAGCGCGCCCTGACTCGGCCATTCTCCTGACACGCCGACTCACTCTCCAGTCTCACTTCCGTTGCCGACCACTCACCAACCCTGCAAGAGAAAAGACTTCGTGCGTGAAGAAGTAGCTCGGCAACTGTCGTTGATTTCCTTCACGCAGCAGCCGCCGTCCTCTCGTCTGCCCTCACCACTCCGCGACGTTATTGCCGAAGAGGTAGCTCAGGCTGTTCCCGTCGCTGCCCACCAGCAGCCTGTGTCCATGCCTGTTGCCCATGCGCCGGCTATGCAGCCCGTGGCCACGCCTCTTACGTATGCCAAAGTGGTACGCAGCAAACCCCGCCAGCAGCATTTGCCACCCATGTCTTCAATTCCTCCCAACTCTGCCCATTTTTGGGCACCTTGGGCCGCACCACGAGTCAGCAATTCCTGGCGCACTCCTGACAATCGACCGATCTGCAACGCCTGCGGTACTCCAGGACACGTGGCACGATATTGTCACCGTCGCTTCCAACCACTCCACGACGCTACTCGGCCGTTACCGTATGACCCACAGCCCATGCACATACCTGCTCCCTATCCCTCTTCGCAGTATGAATACACTAACCTTCCTGAGTCTCGGTCCCCCCAGCCCTCATCTGAGACTCACTCTCCCCGTTCCCCATCTCCTCGCAGGCGATCACTGTCCCCAATGCGTCCTAGACCCGCTTCCTCCTACCGGGAAAACTGAACGCCGCAGTTCCAGAGGCGCCATCGTCGCCATCGTCGAAATGCTCAAGTCCTCGCACTTCACCAGCTAACGTCGTCGCCATGTCTGTCAATGGTGTTTCTACCTTTGTCCTCGTCGACACAGGTGCTGCCGTTCTGTTATAGCCGCCCAGCTCTGCCGCTCCCTACGCAAAGTGACCACGCTGCTCTCTGGACTATCGCAATGTACAGCTAGCGCACAACCAGTTCGACCCCTCTGTACCTGTACAGCCCACATATTCATTCAAGGCTCTATGTACGTTGTCTAGTTCATCGTCCTTTCGGTGTGCTCGCATGAGTTTATCCTCGGGTGGGACTTTCTGTCATATCATCATGCCATCAATGACTGCACACGCGCTGAAGTTCAATTTTCGCACCTGTGTGACGAACCTTTGCACGAAACCCTTGAGCGGTCGCCAAAACTTGTCGTGCGTGAGGACACTGAAATTTCGCCAGCCTCTCTTGCCGTTGTCCCGGTTTGCTGCGATGACTATAACGATGCTACGGTAATGTTTACACCTTCCGACATTTTCATGAGCCACAGAGCCGTTTCTTTGCCTTTTGCTACACTTGACATCACTGCTGGCCGAAGCAATATTTTCGTCCACAACCACCTATCTGCACCACTTACCCTACTTGCCGGCGAGTGTCTCAGTTGAGTGGATTACCTTGATTCTTCTTTATTGCTTAACATGCCAGACGAATCGTGCAGTAGCGCCTCTGCCGAACTTCATGCCCTTTCCCCGCTGGAATGCTTGTCGAGTGACACCTTCTCGAGTTCTATCGCCGACACCTTAACTGCTCAAGAACGCGCCGAGCTTCTTAATCTCCTCCAGCACTTCGCGAATTCATTCGACGTTTCTCAGCCGCAATTGGATCGTACTTCGGCAGTGCACCGCTACATTGACACCGGTTCGCACCAGCCATTGCGTCAAAGACCGTACCGTGTCTCTGCTGCAGAACGTCACGTCATCAGCGACCAGGTCAAAGAGATGCTACGTCGTCGCGTTATTCAACCATCGCACAGTCCTTGGGCATCTCCTGTCGTTTTAGTTGGAAAGAAGGATGAATCAATGCGATTTTGCGTCGACTACCGGCAATTAATCAAGGTGACGCGGAAAGACGTCTATTCATTACCGCGCATCGATGACGCCCGTGACAGCCTCCAAGGAGCCGAATTCTTCTCCTCCTTAGACTTACGATCTGGATACTGGCAGGTCCTTATATGGCAGAAGCTAATCGCCAGAAAACTGCGTCCATTACACCAGATGGCCTGTATGAGTTTACCGTAATGCCTTTTGGGCTTTGTAATGCCCCTGCCACGTTTGAACGACTCATGGACAACACACTACGTGGACTGAAGTGGTCTGTGTGTCTATGCTACCTCGACGACATTGTCGTTTTCTCTCTCGATTTTTTTACACATCTTCTTCGGCTCCAACTGGTTCTGACGTGTTTCACCAATGCTGGGCTCCAACTGAACCTCAAAAAGTGCCGCTTCGCTGCGCGAGAGCTGTCCATCCTAGAGCACATCGTGTCCAAGCATGGTGTTCTACCCGACCCTGCAAAACTGCGAGCAGTCACCGAGTTCCCGAAACCTACTACACTGAAAGAATTACGCAGTTTCATCGGACTATGCTCGTACTTCCGGCGCTTCGTTCGAAATTGTGCGTCGATCATGTCACCACTGACCAACCTGCTACGCGGTGACGCAGACCTTTCATCCTGGTCTCCTGAATGCGACGTCGCGTTTGCCACGCTCCGTAGTCTGCTAACTTCTCCTCCCATTCTACGGCATTTCGACCCAACAGCTGCAACGGAAGTTCACACAGACGCTAGCGGGGTTGGTCTTGGCGCTGTCCTCGCCCAGCGCAAGCCGGGCTACTTCGAATACGTCGTCGCTTATGCGAGTCGCAGCTCACTAAAGCTGAGGCCAATTACAGCGTCACTGAAAAAGAGTGCTTAGCACTAGTGTGGGCGCTTCGCAAGTTCCGCCCTTATTTGTACGGTCGCCCATTCGACCTGGTAACGGACCACCATGCACTTTGTTGGCTCGCCACATTGAAAGATCCTTCTGGCCGCCTAGCTCGGTGGGCACTGCGAATCCAGGAGTACGACATTCGCGTGATCTATCGCAGCGGACGCAAGCATTTTGACGCCGATGCCCTGTCCCGTTCGCCTTTACCTCCCTACTCGGCCTGCGGAGCCACTGGTACCAACTCCGTCACATCTTTCGACCTCGACTCGTTTGCCAGTGAACAGCACATAGACCCATGGATCGCTTCCCTTTTTGACTGTCTCTCTGGATTGTCAACCACTGCGGTATCACGATCTTTCTGACGTCAAGCTGCTCATTTCGCCATTCGTGATCGGCTGATACACCGACGCAACTACGCCCCTGAAGGTCGTAAGTGGCTCTTGGTTGTCCCCCGCAGCTTGCGGTCACAAATATGCACCACCTTTCACGACGAGCCCATATGTGGCCATGCTGGAGTTTTCAAAACTTACGAACGCATTCCCCATCGCTTCTACTGGCGCGGAATGTATAATTTTGTTCTAAAATTCGTTATGGGCTGCCCTGCCTGTCAACGCCGCAAATCACCGCCTTTTCACTCGTCTGGTGCACTTCAACCACTTCCGTGCCCTGCCAAACTTTTTGATCGAATCGGAATTGATCTCCATGGCCCTCTACCGAAAACATCAGATGAAAATCGGTGGATCATAGTCACTGTGGATTATTTAACACGCTACGCTGAGACCGCCGCCCTTTCAAGTGCCACTGCGCGGGACGTAGCGTCCTTCGTCTTCCATCGATTCATACTACGACATGGTGCTCCTCGAGAACTACTAAGTGACCGAAGACGAGCCTTCCTATCAGAAGTCGTCACGGCTCTGCTTTCTGAATGCCATGTTGTTCATCGCAAGACCACGGCATACCATCCGCAGACTAGCGGGCTCACGGAGAGATTTAACCGCACACTCGGCGATATGCTCGCGATGTATGTGACATCTGATCATACTAACTGGGATCGCATTCTTCCATTCATCACGTTCGCATACAACAGTGTGGCACAGTCCACCACTGGATTTTCACCTTTCTTTCTCCTTTAAGGACGCGAACCATCCCACACTATCGACACTCTCCTTCCATACCGTCCTTACGCATCCGAATGCCCATCTGTGTCCGAAGCTGCCCGAAAAGCGGAAGAGTGCCGTAAACTCGCGCGCACCTTTACGTCACAAGAACAGCAGCGCCAGAAAGAAAACAACGCCGGCTCTTCACGAAGCCACAGCTGTTCCCCGGGATCATTTGTATGACTGGCTGTTCCTTACCAAAACCCCGGGGTTCCTCAAAACTAGTCCTGAAGGACAAGGGTCCTTACCGCGTTTTGGAGAAAACCTCACCGGTGAATTTTCTCATTAAGCCACTTTCCCCATCTGACGACATGGGCCCGCGTGGACGTGACATTGTCCACGTTGCCCGCCTTCAGCCATATTATAGCCCTCTACCTCCAGACTCTTAGGTCACCAGGATGGCTCTTTTTCGGCGGGGGAAAATTGTGAAAAAGAAAACGCATCGTTGGCAAGCAACACCGCCTCCACTTGGGTACTTGGTCCTGCGCTTCGCTCGCTCGGCTCGTGCTGATCATCGCTGGCATCTGCTTGACCGTTGCACTTTCCCGATCGTGTTTCATTTTAGGAACACCGTCGCAACAGTCGCCAATAAACCCTTTTTCAAGGTAAACTACTCGAGGTACGCACCATGGCAAAGTGAGCAGTGAGCAATACCTCGTTGACCTGGCAAGGTGCCGAACCAAAGTAAACGCTGAACTTAAGCTCTGAGAGCAGATTCCCCCCCCCCCCTCTCAACTTATGGCATTCGACAAAAAATTGAAGCAATCAATTATTTAGCCAGGCCTGAGATACATCGTAAAGTAACTTTAGAGTTAACTTTGTCATTTTTAAAGGTACGAGTATTCGGATAAGAGAATCACATTGAAGTTTTGTTTTCATTGTTTGTCACTTCTCACCTACTCGCGCTTCAATGGTCACGCAGTCGCTGATATCGGTTACAATAGGTTTCCAACTTCTTTTCGTTCCGACTTTCGCGACTTATTTGGATTGACTTTGTATAGGACCTTTGTGGCGGATATAAAATAAAAAAACATTGTGTGTGAACACGTCAGCGTCGACACTCAGCCGACATTTTAACAGTGAAGTGCCGTCAGCGTCATTGCCGCGGTATCTTTTCGCCAACTCAACACGCACCTCCCACAGGTGTGTTCGTAGGCAGTTGTCCTCTTTCGGACAGGTTCTTTTGTTTCACCTTTCCACATGTAGAATAGACATTTCCACTCTTGAAGACAGAAAGGGTGCGCGCGCACCCCTCTCGTGCTACTCGTATCGCTCCTATGAAATATTGCAGGTAAGTGTAAGAACAGATGGTTAACAGGGGCACTTGCATCATGGCGTCAACGCGGCTGTGATTGGATACTTTATGAGCGCGGTGAAATGGAATGCGAAACATCGTAGCCGCGTGGTGATATCACTTTTAATTCTTCGTGCGTGTGTGCATAGTCTGCTTGATAAAGCTGATAGATTAATCTTGCCGCTCGACGTGAGTACTGCTCCTCGGCAAGATCAAAGGAAGTGGGCGTACCTGATCTTCGGCGCGGCCTTCTGTCAACCAACTGATTTACGTGCGAACTGGTATACAAACTCGATGATTCTGAGAAGGCCCGAGTTCAACTCGTGACTGCCATGGTGCCGGTGTGACTATCAAGTGTTCGATGCAGTAAACCCTACGTGGCAGCTTATATGCGTAGAAAATAATTTGGTGAGCTTATACTACTTATGCAAGGCTGCAGCCACTGAGGAGCTTGTGATAACCTATCTTCTTGCAGCTTTTTAAGTTGGTTGTCTAATCATGTGCATCATCGGATTCGAAGTGAAGACCACATCAGCTATATCGGACATTCATTGTACTAATTGGCTGTACTGAGCTGTATTGTCTTCATTGATGAGGATTCAATTGAAAGGCAGTTATCTTGGTCGCAATTAGCAACCCCATGATCAATATGTAGCTTATGAACGAAATCCTCATTAGCAGAGTACTGATTGTCATTATAACAAGTAAGGCTAACTAGCATGCTTTTAGTTTGTGTTCTCATGAATAATGTCACGTTAATTAGCATACTTTAGTTGTCTCATACACCAACAAGCGTTAGTTAGCCCAGTTCTAGTTTCGTACGGCTTCATCAGCAAGGTATTCTTTAAATGCGGCTTAATTACCCCTGACTAACCATGAGTTAGCGTATTAGCTTCGTCATGGCATGTTCTGGCCTAACTAGTAAAGTATACCACCCAGCCAAAAAATTACAGCATATTCAAGGAGTGAATCATGGTGAGCGAGGCAAAGGTTCGGAGGGTCTTACTGGTAAACCGTGAATCGTGTGTCCACCTGTCCGTCCATCTCTCTGCCCATCCGTCTGTGCATCTGCCTGTTTGTATGTCTGCTGCCTCTCTGTGCGTCAGTCCGTCCGTTCGTCTGTATATGTCTGTCCGTTCATCATCTCTCCCTCTGTGTGTCCATTCATCTGTTCATCCACACCCGCAGTCTGAGTCATTGAAATAGGCGGGCACGCATCACTATCTAGAAGGAACCGACCCACTGATTTAGGATCTTTGCTCCTAATTGCTAGTGACTGGCCGCACTTGCTCGGCTGCTAGAGGGCGATGACAACAAAGACGACACCCAAAGGCCGAAGGAGCACGCTAGAACATCCAGGCTGACGATGATGATTAACACGTGGCCTCGGGTTCAGCTCTCGTCGCGATGTTGCGAGACGCTCGGCCGGTGCCGATCTTAGAGGCCACCCATCTAATTATGCCACACAGACTTAGTTTAGCCTTAGAAGCTTCGAATTGAATTTAAACACCCGGTGTCTCTAAGAAATATCATCACAAAATTTTTCTGACCCATTCATTGCATAGGTGCACTTCTACACACAGTAAACGACATACAGCCGAAAGAAGATGCCTCTGGTTTGAAAACATCGCCCAACATAGTCAACCGCCCGTGACGCGGTGACTGTTTTTGTCGTAACTGATGAAACGCAGCGCGCTGAGGGTTCGATTCGACTTTTTCGTACTGTTGTCTTGTTCTTAAGGAGGTGTCGCCAGAGTTCGGGAAGATTTCGAGTTTCGAAAAACTCAAACGAAACTCTGCCGACCATGAATAGCGCCCCAAGACCGTGTCAGCGATGATAATGCAGTCGCTATATTTGCTTACGTCACCGAAAAGAGTTCCCAAGTGAATTCATGGGGCGTAAATTTGTGCAAAAACAGCGTCGCTTCGAAGATATTCAAAGTGGTCCATACCATTCTCACAAAGATTGTGGCTACTTAGAACTTGCAGCTGCGGAGAGAAACCGAGGTGTCACAGCTGAGTTTAAGTCAATTCACAACCATGTAAGGCTGCCTGATGACTGGTGCTTAATTTTTAATAAAGACGATAGTCTTTCTTGAGGACCTTTATCGCAAAAACTTTGGTCTGCCTGTCTGTCTGTGTATTTCTCTGTTTGTCCACTCTTAACGTCATCGGGTACTTGAAACGGCTGACCTCATTCGCAGCGCCCGCCAATGTTGCTCAACATTTAGCGCTCATACTTGTGAATTTGTCAACCGAAAATCAATTATTTCGCATGTCTGGGGCACCATAACAACACGTATATATTCTGCATGTGTGTTTCTCTCTGGAAAAAGCATAAACAAGTACTTTTAAGGACTGTAGCGCTTATCATGCTGCGCTGACCATGCAACGCTTGCATGAAACGGGGAGTGTTTCCAACGCTTTGCTAAGACGAGACGGTGGTGGCCTCTACTCGTCACCTTGCATTCTACACCTTATCACGTCGGAGACGGGCGTGCACACGCGCCTCAGAGGCACGCGCTTTGATTTCCAAGAAAACTGCCAGATGGCACTCATGTCTCACGTGTGACATGACTTGATGCGCTCGTTCGCTCCCGCTGCACGCTCAAGGCACTCTAACGCAATGCTAAAAATACCACTGAGCAATTTTCTTGCACAGAACTTGAAATAAATGTTTTGTTCACTCTCTCCACACGCAAGACTATTGTCTTTCGACGACATTTGCAGATTACCATGCACATACGGGGACAATTTCTTTTTTTTTGGCACTTCCTAGTTCATGTGTTGCTTCCTTTGTAAACAATGTATGGTATAGACCCATTCCATGTTTGTAAAGGCAGGTAGACCGATCTCAACATTATGGGTAAAATTACAGTGACGTCGGCACGTAACAGCCGCCACAAACGCTGAGGGCAGCGATGTGTGCCAACGAAACGACGTTGTGGGACACCATAAGCGTTGTGAAAGCCATATGAACTGAGGGCTGCGATGTGCGCCAACAAACAAAACTAAGTTGTTCGACGCGACTCACATGCAACTGCGACGCAGGTTTGTCGGCATACCATTTTTTTTTGTTGCATGACTGAGAACACCACTAGCACCAATGAAAACCCAGCAGAAGCTACGGTAGGCAGAGCCTCTTTTGCCTACCAAGACAGCGCCACCGCCTTTTCGTAACGTAAGTCTGGTGAAATTTGTTTATTGACAACCACAGTCGTCCATTAAGCTTGGAGTTCCAGTAATTGCAGAAACCCATTGGGCATTAATAGCGTAAAAGTATGCATTCAGAGGCCCGTGGTTGCAATAAAATCAATATGCTACATGAATTGTCAGTGAATTCGAATGCGGCAAGGTATACGGTCAACATTATTTATCATTGTGATAGCAACTATATGGACCCTCTCGGCTGGATTTCGCTGCTGGTGCCAGCATCATTCACTGCATATGTATACGTTTCTATATATGTGAAAACACAAAAAAATCCAGAAAAAGACTCCGGCGCGTGGAATGAAACGAGAGACCTCCTCGTCGTGAATTTGAGGCGTGAACCACTGACCCTCTGAGGGGTACCTACTTTGGCGTTCAAACGGCAAGCTATTTATATCTACCATTTACGCTCTCGGCAGGCATCTCGGGGGGGGGGGGAGGTACTATTTTGTTTTCAGCATTATCAGCAAGATGGAACAGTGAGCGCGTGGCGGCTCTCATCTCTCGCGCGTGCTTTGGCCCGCAAAAAGGAGGGAAGTGGACGATATCTCACACGCCCTTCCCTGGTGGGGAGGATCATACGTCTGGGCTGGCGTTGGGCTTGCACCGAAATGATTCTGTTGTAGTTACGGGGCGCACAAAGGTCACTGCAGTCGTCGTACAGCCTCCGTTTGCAAAAACGGTGCGGTTTTCAGGCACAGAAATGTGGCAACTGAGACACTTATTCGCGTTCATCAGTACCTGTGAATGCGTTTTGTGCGTCATTTGTGCGTGACAAACGCGGAGCGCGTTTCGATCTGCTTGCAATTCTGGCCGCGACCTTCCCATTTGTTTCAATCGCGTTCGTTGCTTCGCCTTTGCAGCGATGGGACATTTTATGTTATTTGGTTGCGTCCCACATCATCAAATGATTAGCCTCAATTGTGGCACTTTGCACAATGGTAGAAAAATACCACCAAATAAGTCAATAGGATCAAATACCCTGGACGCAAGTGGAAATAATAGTGAGCAGAACTTTTCAATTAGCCGTTCATAAATCCCATTTGTTGTTGCACTGTCGTATATTGCCATGGACGGTAACTGTCAAGTGGGCACGATCTCTGAAATACAGCTGTCGAGGCACTTCGGGAGAATCTGGAAAGGCGCGTACTTTGCAAACCAAGTGTATTAGAGATGTGCGTGACCACGGATGAAACTGCAAGCAATGAAATCAAGCTTTTACGCCTTCCCTGTTCGGGAACAGATGTTCGCCACGATAATATGGCAAGCAGCTGGGTTCACATGACACCCGTTAATTTAAATGACACCAGCAATGCGCAATGCGCCACAATCTTCGAGGATACCTTTGTTGAAGTTGCTTTTTCGGCAAATAACAGCTGTTTAGTAAGGCGTAACAATATCATTCAAAGGTTGAGCCAGCCACTGATATGTATTTTGTGCGAGGCAGGGATCAATTGACGTGTGAATAATTTAGTCGCACCGCATGCTCTCATCGAAGCACACGAGAAATGTGAGAAGATCATGGCTTCGCAGACAGGCACCACTTGTGGTGATGGTTGTGAAGCATTACTCTCAACATCAGGCCATACACTAGACCACCGCGGCACCCCCTCGCACATAAGAGCGATTTTTGTGTCACCACGAAAAACACCCCCAGCTTTTAAGAGCTCCCTTACGTACTGCGCAGAAAGTGAAAACAATATAGAGCCGTAAATAATGTAGGTGTGTTGCTGTCGATTCTCAAAAACGGTTATCGCTTGACTTCCTTCTGTGTTCCACTGAATTGTTGTGACTAACGCTGCTTTTTCTGAGCCTGTAAGAGGTGTCAAAACCAGCGGCCGTATCACCGTGTAGGGTGAAGTCTAGCGAAGCGTGGGCCTCAGTGTGTTAATAGGCCTCAGTGCCTGTGTATTGACGTCAACTAGCATTCCAGAAGCCTCGAATGTGCGCTTGTGTGTCGGTAACAGTTCGTTCGCTTAGCTCCCGAGTACCTCAATTGGGTGTTGTGCGACATTTCAGGTTGACAGCATTTCGGCACGTTACTTGAGTTACCCCAAGTTCTTATGGTAACGCATGAACAATATGCTAAGTTCGGTTCTTGCTTCTCCACTGATAAGCCCTTGCACTTCTATTTTCTTGTGGGCAGTCCGGTGTTCGGGAGTGAAACAGATGTTTGTTGTGAAAAGTAGTGCTGCGTTAACGTCTTCAAGACTTGTAAAGAGAGTCTGCTCGTGTAATAGAAAGTGAAAAGACAGCTTTGGAGATTGGTTTGCCTTGCGATGTCGTGGTGGTGCAACTTGTCGTGTTTGATTATTCCCTCATCACTTCTTTTTGTGATAACCATAGACCGAGGGCCGTAATGTGGCGAACGAAAGTTCCGAGATGATGCTTTCTGTCATAGACTACATTGCAGAGCATGCCTAGGCTTTCCTTACTGAGACCTTTGGTTCTACCAGTCATCGAAAGTCCATAAACATCAAACTTCCTTCCTGCTCTCAGAGGGAGCAAAGATTTCACCGGTGTTTTGTTGTGGATAAAGTTGTAGACCAGCATCTGCTAACTACGGGTTTCCGAGTCCCGCCGTTTCGCATGGCACTAAAGCCTTGACTACAGCAACCCGGGCATGGCCAGGTCTTGAACTTTACCAGTGGACATCTTTGCTTGGCTGACCCTTCAATTCTACGTCATCGACAGCTTTTAGTCTACACACGTTCTTTGCCTGTTGGCCCCAGAACACATTTGACGTCTGATGACACGGACGGCTAGTAATTGCTATGTCATCGGTGAGCTGAACATGCGGAACAAAATTTGTTACTATTCGTTTAGTACTATCGCATGTGCAAGTCTTTCAGCCCAGCAATTAAAATGTTTCGCTATGTTTTGTTAAAGTATGAAAATTTTACTACTACCATTGTATGCATACATTATTAAGCGGGAGGGGAGAAAGGGCGAATACTTAATAAATTTTTGTAATGTCGTATAAGCGAGCGCTTATCTTAATAAGATAAGCAGGTTCATCAACCAAATTTGATAGAAATTATTATTGGGAATTTATATTCCAGAAGCCAGGTAGCGCACGAGGAATTTGTTATGTGAAAAATTAGTTTTATAGAAGATTACCGCTTCGGTAGTACTATACTTCACCAAGACATAAATCTTGCACTAGGTGAAGCCTACACGGCAGTCAAGTTTTTTGTCAGAGTGAATATAGCAGACTTGATCACCTAGACGAGATGATAGCTATGTGTTACAGCGAAATGGTTTCAAAGTGAGTGTTATTAGTGATGGTTTTCTAGATATATCAATTTTGGCCTGCTCACAGATCACCAATTTTGTTGAAGTCTTGGAATGAATAGGTTGCACACGCTGGCAAATCAAGCCTCTTCATGACTTGGAGGACCTCTACAGAAATAAGAAGCACTAAATGTGCAAGTCTCTTTCACTGGAGAAACTGTTGTCTTCGAAGTGGCCTGGTTGTATGCATGCCAACCTGATCTAGATAAACTGTCACCTGCCTGAGACCTTCGAGGGAAGAAAACTGCCCAATGGCCGGTTGATAGGTTATCTTTTATTATTACTTATGATTAGGTAAACACTGCTTTTTGTGCACACATTGAAAATCCATACATGGTTGCTAGCCTTGGATGCCTCTATTATTCTCCCACAACTATGTTAGCTAAATCAATAAAAAAGTAAACTACAATATAACTGCGACTATTCAAAGTGTCTAGTCTGACACTTATTAATTTGACCCCATACGTGTGAGGCTGAAACGCTCGTGCCTTTGAAATAGCACAAATACTCTGATTCCTAATCGAGCTCTCGAGCTTGTGACTCACTCGGTGAATCAAGTGCTCTGTAAGTGAGTAGTAAGTTGGTGAAAATCGCCCGGCTGTTCACAGCTTGCAAGGAGAAATAACTATAGTAGCAGCCTCAGACCTCAAAGGTCTGTACATGCACAATTTATTTGACGTAGATTTTTCTTCGTCTTATGCTGTGACATGTATTTCTGCCGTAAGTATGTTCACCATGCTTGCATAGTGAAAATTTTATTTCACAAATTGTATGTGACCTGAATATTCGCTTGTCATTCTCCAACGGTGACTCTCGGCGTGGCTTGAAGCCATGATTTTTCATCGCCATGTCCGTGGCTGGTTTAGCTGTCTGGCAGTGCAATGCAGCCAGCATCCATGAAATCCATTTGTTGAAGCGCATTTCGATGCTTTGTTTTTCTGCTGAAACTGCAGGTCAACAGAAAGAGCACATTGTGATGGCTGGAGCAGTTTGTATTTCACCGTGACATGCTGTGCTCTGGCAGTTCGACTTCTTGGCAGTGCATTTCAGGCACTTCCGTTACGCTTGACCTTTGAAATTTTATAAATTTTTTATGGAAGATGCCAAACTGTGCCTTTGATGTAACGCATGCTATAGTTGTAGTGTGAAATTCTATTTGTGCTAATTCAGAGTTCTAACATTTTGAAATTCACGGTAATTGCAGTGCCTGCGCGACTCTGCCTTCACTGCCACAGGAAGCAAATAAAGTCTTGCCGCGTGTAAAAAGTATCTGCCTTAATCAGTCTATCGGAACACTCTCCTGCACTCGTTAACGAGAACACCGAGAAACACACAAAATCGTTCCGATAGCACTATCAACAACTCGAGGCTCTTTCTCACTAATTTGGACACACTGTGCACCAAAAGGTCCTGTCGCGGACGCCAGAATAATTGTCGCAGGTCCCGTTAATTAGGGAGGCGATCGCCGGGCTAATTCCAAGGGTCAAAATATCGGCCCCCCGAACCGCACCACGAAAGCGTGGACAATTTAGAAGTGGTCCTGTTTGGCGCGCCAGCGGACGCCGGCTGTGGCCCAAAGAACAAGTCAGAGCCAAGAGTTGATAAACAAACAAAATTATATTCTCAATAATGGCAGATCGACAACAATACACAAGTATGCACACTCCACAATAGTTGAGTACAATATGTCACCAATCAAACAACGTACTACACAGTACAATCAGCCACACTCGAAACAACGGACACAGACAACAATCCGCACTACAATGCAGTCGCATGCATTGAACAACCAAGACACTTAAAGACTAAAGAGATAGAAAACCTATTCAGTCCAAAGTCCTTGGAACAAAAGTCTGGATGATACTCTTCCGAGAATCACTCACTCAAAGTCCAGCGTTGTTGTCGTTCCGCTGCCGCCGAAGTTCTCTTTCAGGAAACCTCGCCGAAGTTTCTCTTCCAGGAAACCTCGCGTCTTCAAATGGCCACTCTCCAAGCTTCAAACTTCTTCGCCGGAAACACGTCAGCTTCCCACACGCAGCTGTTGTCACGCGTCTTCGCTCGATAGCGGTAAACACACACTCTTGCCTGTAGCTCGAGTCGTCACCCCTCAGGTGGAAATCATCTCCTTCTCCTGCTTTGTCTCTACGGACAAAACCTTCGCCGACCACACGGCGGAATCCCTACGCGCTCTGGCGCTAACTTCCGTCTTCTCCTGATCTCTCATCTCCGCTGCTCGGTTAAATACCTTCCGTGCGACCTTCCAGAAAGTTCTCATCATTTCGTCGGCGCGATGCGCAGCGAAGGCTGGGGAAGAGGGCGGGACGGTTCGAAGGCCATCCCCGACAGATGACTCAACCCGGCATAACACGCCCCTTTCCATCTAGAAATTTGAAGTGCTTGCTCGGCCGATGTGGGGTGAGGAGGTTCTTCGGCGAAGCCACGCTTCCGAGGGGAGAAGCGCGCGCCCGGGGAGCCTTGGATGTTTGTTTTCTTTTTTTTATCGTTGACCTCGCGGCGTCACTCTGGCGCTTTGTCGCGAGAATTTGGCGGCGCGCCCTTTTTGAGCGCTCGTTCTGTGACACTGCTTCCACTTTAAGAATATTATGTCCTAATATTCAAAACCACACAAACGAGCGCGAACAGTCCCCACACTCTCAGAGACTGTAACATAGACCGTCGCTCATGACACTTCACATTCACAATAGATCACTTAATACAATTGTACATTGTAATTCAATTACGCAACACATGAATATAACCACAGGCACATGAGTACAACACTCCACCACACATTCCCAACAATACAAATGTACAAAGTTCTCTCATTACAACAATTGTACAATACTATACATCAAATCACAGCACAAACACTTCGACACTTGTGACACAACATTAACACAACATATGGCACTCAGCACTGCCCGACAAATTATGATTCGACCTCAGCACTTATCCTGTGTACTTTGAACTGCGCATGCGCCCTTTCTTGCGGTGCTCGCTCGATCTCTTCTTATTGTTTTTGCTCGTTTTGTTCCGGCGAGCCCCTTCCAACGACGGTATCTGAGGCGGCGTCTAAGCCATCATTGTCACTTCCGACACTGCTAACGGGTCATGACGCTCAACCGATCCTGCCCGGTTATTCACCCGCTTGTTCACGTCCCGACATTTGGCCTGGCTGGCCGACTCCGTCATCTTTACACTGTCGGTCGGTTGAGGTCGTGCCGACGTACGTCCAGCTGCCCAGCATGTGAACTTATTTAACACGATCATCTTCTCATCCGCTGTCTCTTGCGCCGCGGCTTCACCTTGGGCTTTAGTGAGATCCGTCACGGGATGCTCTCCCACTGTATCTCGCAGTCGCTGGGTTGGCGAGGGCTCTATCTTAGGGTCTTCTCCCGAACATTCCGGATCATTCGGTCCTCGCGCCCCGTCGATGTTTCCGATGACAAGGTCGTACAGGGGGCTCGTCATGCATAAAGCAGTAACCTTCCCGCTGAAGTACGGGGTTTCAACCTCAATTTCTGCTTCGGGAAGCATCCGAACCGTACGGTCAATTAGGCGAACCGGTTTTGTTTTGCCTGTGAACTCACTTTCCCGTACCAAATTTCTCCGCACGATAACAGTGGAGCTGCCGGTATTCCTTAACACCGTAATCTTTTTGTCCGCAACTTTTTCAGGCAGCTTTGGCATTGCCTTCGAAACACCGGTTGGTTGTTTTGTCATTACAGCACCCACAATAGGGATTTTCTCCCATTTTCAACTCTACAAATCCATCGGCGACGGTATTATTACCGGTTTTCGGTGCCGCTTGCACACAGGATACCTTGTGAGTTTGACTCGCTCCGTTTCGACATGCGTCTGCTTTGTGCCCAGTCTGACCACACTTAAAACATTTTACTACCGTAGGGCTCGTAAAGTTAGTACGACAGTTGCTCGCGCGATGACCCACTCGGTTACACAGGAAACATCGCGGAACACTCTCTGGTGCACGCTTCTTTTGTTCGGGTACCGAATTTTTCGAGTCTTGGGGACACTCCTTCTTGACCTTGCCCAAACTAGTTCGCCCTTGCGCTCCCAGGAATTGAACAGCCAATTCAAGCATTTCTTCAAGTGACTCAGCCTTCCTCTCTTTCAAGTACAGCGACAGGCTTGGGTGGCAACTAGTAAGAAATTGTTCTCTAAATAGGAGCTCTCTAAGCTCATCGTACTCCTGTGCTGTCCCTGAAAGTTCAATCCATCTGTCGAAATAATGGCAAAGTTGGGCGGCATACTGCGTAGCCGTCTCACCATCAGCTGGCTTTCCTGTCAGAAATCGGTCCCGGAATCCTTCCACAGTAAATCTAAATCGCTTCAGCAAAGCAGCTTTCACCTTTGCGTAGTTGGCTGCATCGGTCGGCGTCAGCCTACCGTACACACTGAGCGCTTCACCACTCAAGCAAGTACTCAAAGCAGTTGCCCATTGAAGTTACGGCCAATTCTGGCTCCTTGCAATCGTCTCAAATCTGTGAAGGTACGCGTCAAGGTCGTCCTTCCTTTCATCAAACGCTACGAGCAGCTTGCTTGGGTTCAAGCGGAAGCCATGATCTTCCCGTTCACTGCTTTCAACTCTAGCTTGGACGGTAGTTTCACTTCGCTGTTGCAAACGGAGCCGCTCGAGTTCAATCTCGTGCTGCCGCTGCCGTTCCCTTTCAGCCATCTACGCTTCTCTTTCTTCTTTCAGCTGTCGCTCCCTCGCTTCTCTTTTTTCTCTCGCCCTTTCGGCTGCCAACTTCTCTCTCTCCAACTCCAACTTCAATTGTTGCTCTATTTCTTCCTTCGCCCTTTCAGCGGCCAGCCTTTCTCTCTCCAACTCAGCTGCTTTTTCTTCCTTGGCTCTCTCAGCTGCCAACCTCTCTCGTTCCAACTCAGCTGCTTTTTCTTCCTTGGCCCTCTCAGCTACCAACCTCTCTCGTTCCAAATCAGTTGCTTTTTCTTCCTTGGCTCTCTCAGCTGCTAACCTCTCTCTCTGCACCGCCTCTTTCTCCTTCTGGCTTATCCATTTCCGTAGTTCGGCGCCAGAAAGACCCATCTTCTCACCAAGAGCAACTAACTTTTCGAGATTCATGGTGTCTCGCAAATAAAGTCTTGCCGCGTGTAAAAAGTATCTGCCTAAATCAGTCTATCGTAACACTCTCCTGCACTCGTTAACGAGAACACCGAGCAACACATAAAATCGTTCCGGTAGCACTATCAACAACTCGAGGCTCCTTCTCACTACTTTGGACACACTGTGCACCAAAAGGTCCTGTCGCGGATGCCAGATTAATTGTCGCAGGTCCCGTTAATTAGGGAGGCAATCGCCGGGCTAATTCCAAGGGTCGAAATATCGGCCCCCCGAACCGCACCACGAAAGCGTGGACAATTTAGAAGTGGTCCTGTTTGGCGCGCCAGCGGACGCCGGCTGTGGCCCAAAGAACAAGTCAGAGCCGAGAGTTGATAAACAAACAAAATTATATTCTCAATAATGGCAGATCGACAACAATACACAAGTATGCACACTCCACACTAGTTGAGTACAATATGTCACCAATCAAACAACGTACTACACAGTACAATCAGCCACACTCGAAACAACGGACACAGACAACAATACGCACTACAATGCAGTCGCATGCATTGAACAACCAAGACACTTAAAGACTAAAGAGATAGAAAACCTATTCAGTCCAAAGTCCTTGGAACAAAAGTCTGGATGATACTCTTCCGAGAATCACTCACTCAAAGTCCAGCGTTGTTGTCGTTGCGCTGCCGCCGAAGTTTCTCTTCCAGGAAACCTCGCCGAATTTTTTCTTCCAGGAAACCTCGCGTCTTCAAATGGCCACTCTCCAAACTTCAAACGTCTTCGCCCGAAACACGTCGGCTTCTCACACGCAGCTGTTGCCACGCGTCTTCGCTCGATAGCGGTAAACACACACACTCTTGCCTGTAGCTTGAGTCGTCACCCCTCAGGTGGAAATCATCTCCTTCTCCTGCTTTGTCTCTACAGACAAAATCTTCGCCGACTACACGGCGGAATCCCTACGCGCTCTGGCGCTAACTTCCGTCTTCTCCTGATCTCTCATCTCCGCTGCTCGGTTAAATACCTTCCGTGCGACCTTCCAGAAAGTTCTCATCATTTCGTCGGCGCGATGCGCAGCGAAGGCTGTGGAAGAGGGCGGGACGGTTCGAAGGCCGTCCCCGACAGATGACTCAACCCGGCATAACAGGCCCATTTCCATCTAGAAATTTCGAGTGCTTGCTCGGCCGCCGATGTGGGGTGAGGAGGTTCGTCGGCGAAGCCACGCTTCCGAGGGGAGAAGCGCGCGCCCGGGGAGCCTTGGATGTTTGTTTTCTGTTTTTTATCGTTGACCTCGCTGCGTCACTCTGGCGCCTCGTCGCGAGAATTTGGCGGCGCACCATTTTTGAGCGCTCGTTGTGTGACAGTATGTATGGTATAAATAAAAATCAGTTTTTTATCTTTTGGAGTAATGATAATGATTTTGCTGAGTTTCTATCCATAGTTCTTTTTTTTCTCTGCCAGCATAATTTTCTCCTTGGTTTTGACGGCATAATAATAGCTGTCACCTTGCACAATATCTGTGCATTCGAAGAAGCCGTTTCGTTTGCCAACATACAGTCGTGAGTAAGAAACAGGAAACATGGAAGCAACTAGGAAAGTAGTTTGTAGCACGGCTTTTCTACATAGCATTGCTCCTACAAATCGCATTTCTCGAATATGTTGATTTCAACTAATAACTATTATTCGGAATAACAAAGCTATCACCCGTTGCTCTACATGTATATATCTGTGTTATATTTATGCATTTTGTAAATCATGTTGGTACATACAAATAATGGCTCAAACGTTCACAAGATAAATATGTGGCTTCTGTTCAATGCCCTGTCTTCTGTACTGAAACTGTTGTTGATAAAATTGAACTTCAGTTTAGAAATTTTGTATAATAACCAAAGCAAAGTATCTCTCTATAATGGAAATCACTTTGTCATTATACTGTTCCCCTTTGGAAGATCGGGGACCCTCTCTCCAGTATTCCATATTCTGTTGTAGTACTTTATAATCATTGTTAGCGACATTACAGGGAAGCGCACAAGGCAGGTACCGAGAGGGACACAAGCTCATCGCATAGTTTTTTCTTCTCACTCTGTCCCCGCGCTTTTGTCTTGATGCGTGTAATACAATCCACCAAACTAGCACATGAACGTTTTCCGATTACAGACGCAAAGTGTAAAAAAAATAAAAGCTTCAGAAAAAGGCAGTCGTTTTCTGCACAGTTGGGAAGATTGGCCAAATTTTTTGTGAGGTAGAACATAAACAAGTAAAGCTTAGGCGACATTCAGCGTTGAGCTTGGAACGAGAACTCCGCACATGATACCAAAACATGAAACGATGGCTGACCAGCTCCAGCATCAGTTTAACTTGAGTCCTGCAACATGAGATTTTGGGTGCAGTGCCACATACGAAATTGTAAGAACTTAACTGTTACAATTTTGTGCACGGCGCTACTCCAAAAACCTATGCATTGAAATACCAAAACGCCTGCATAAACATCCTTATTCAGTATCTTATAACGCAAGTTCGGCGTTCAGGTGTAGTCATGTTAGGGGCTGTTAGTGATATCTTGGTATCCGTTATGGTTCTATTTTGAGTTTCCTTCGTACACTCCTGCGACCAGAGGCAAAAGTACGCTTGAAGAGACGTGTGCAAGCAAATTCTACGACGGTTGGGCTGATTTTCGGCATGTGGATGTACTTTGTGGTCAAGGAGACCAGTTCCAGTAAACGGGGACTCCCTGTTTGTAAGCACTGCAACAACAGCTACGCTGTTCCTAATGCGGCATCTTAACATGATAAATACTTCTACAGGTGAAGTCAGAAATACTGACCGTGGAAAGAGTTTGAACTTCAAGTTCTATCATCTTCTTTAATGCTTCTGTTGTCGAAGCCACGACAAAAATATACAAATATGCGTTCTTTGCTTTGTTATAAATGTTGTAACAAGTATAGGAAGCTGTACCCATTCACAAAGAGCTGAATGAATTTGCAGAGATGCTTTTATTCTGCTTTAAATCTTTTGAATACCGTATTCATTCGTGAAAATAAAGAAAACTATTTATTTGTTATTTACATAATCAAAGTTATTGCTTTTACTCCGTAGCAGTAAACTTTCGCAATAAACTATTGCAATATACGAAAGAAAATTTGTTCTTTTTCATTTTTTGCCAAGTTTTGTAATGGAAACGCGCAAAGAACAGGTTTTTTATTGCGCAAGTTTCTAGCAATTTCGCATCTCTAGTCTCGTCAAAGGCATTTGTCTTCGCCGCAAGAAATTGCTCGCTGCATGTGTAGATTTTTTTGTTTCAAAACATCGTCATGTCTGACCACCGGTAGAATATCCAGACACGTGAAAAGAAATATATCTGGTGTGATAATAATGTTTTGAAACTGGGCATTCTTGCAATAACAGTGCTTGGAGGACAGAAATTGTGCTCTTAGATCTTTAACCCATGAGGGGGCATAGCACAGCGCTTTTGGGTCAAAAGGGAGGTAAAAAAAGCGAGCGCGAAAGCCACCCTTTGAAGCAAATTTTAAGGACAGTAGTTGTTGGGCTATTTTGTGCCTTGCATGAGGAGAAATTTCAGCCAATAAAACAACAAGCACATGGAACGAAGAAGAAGACGGAAAAGCCGCTTTCATATCTCCTTCGTTTCCTGTGTTCACTATTTTATTAGTTGGAATTTCTTCTTATGCTTTAAAAAAAGTACCCGCTTGAACTTAAATTTTGCGGCCCGGCAACCTCTTCACCGGCCGGGTAACTTGTTAAAAAATGTCGATGTTCGATGACACTGCAAATGAAACCCAGTACCTTCTAGATGGTCAATCGAGGCTGTAACCACTCCTCCACTGTTGCAGTGCTTGAGATGGGAGCTGGCCACTGCAGGATTTTCCCGTCGTTAATATATTATCATTCCCTCTAAAAACGCCAAACACTGAACGTCCGGTGAAACGAGGTCAAAAATAGGAACAACAATATGAATGCGTTCGTCTAAGATGACTCAAAGATAAGCCACCGTGTGTGGATGTATTACTGTGCACTTCCCAACGGTGTATGACAAGGCTAATGAATTATCCTGAATTCACTGTCACTAATGTTTTTGTTATTTTAGCGAGGTTTCGCTAATCAAATCACAACACCTTTATTAGCTTTAATTCTCATATATAAGAACACTCACACTTTATCTCAATTTCTGTGTGGCTGTCGCTCCCTTAAAACGCGTACTCCGCTTTTTTTGCCGTCAAAGCATACGACGCCCTTCTGCATAAGCTTTTTATGATATCTTCACTAGAAGATCGTCTTTATCATCTTGTCCATTACTTCGACATCAGGCTTTGGCGAAGACGAAATGAGAGTCGCACTAAATTTGTCTATTTTTCTCCTTTTGTTTGACGCATGTGGTAATGACACTTTAGGCCGAAACACGGGAACGACCCTTGTTTGCCCACGCGAAAACCGCAGTCGAAACAACTGCGCCATGTTTTGTGAAAAGCATCAATACCGAAACACCTCCTGCTGAATCCATCTCATTTTACGTGGTCACATATTTCGGCGTAAGCATATGCATGCTCTCGGATACCGGCTTTGCAAAAATGCTGCGGTGCATGGAGCATGTGGTATCGGGCTCCCCATGCCACTTAATAACTGCTGCTCTATATTGCTAAAGGATTACAAAAACCGCTCCTGTGTGTTAAAATGAGATTACTGTAAAAAAGGCAACTCTCTACGTCAAACTACATTACACCCTTAAGATATATACTCGGTTATGCCGGATTACATGAGCAGCAGCACAGCATCATTAAAATGCAAGTAAAGTTGTCGCGGTGAACAGGGAAAGATAATTGTGGCACATTTTCAAACAACTAATTCACCAATTTTGGCGCGCTTTCATTTATGTAGCGCATATTGAGTTTTATTCACTTGCACATATACGGATTATAGCTGAAAGCCATCCAGCAATTACTTCTTTTCAGGTACGGTCATTGATGTACCATCAGTTCTTGGCTTTGCACAGAAGATGCGGACGTCTGCTGCAATGCAACAGGGCGTATTAGCTGCAGCAGACGCTTGTGGAACTGGAAGCAGAGATGCAGAGAACCATCGGCTATCGTCGTATACTCTCGGTGCATGACACTATGCTTGCTACCTTGCCATCATGAGCACACACTCCTTTTAGGGGCGAAGCTCCTTAAGGCGTGGGCTGTGCGTCCCCTGTATGTAGCCACCTCTCGTTTAGTTCTTGCAGTGTCCACTAGATGGCGGTACCGTCTCCTGTATGTCACCTCCTCTCGTTTAGTTCTTGCAGTGTTCACTAGATGGCTGCACCGTCTCCTGCATGTAGCTACCTCTCGTTTAGTTCTTTCAGTGCTCACTAGATGGCGGGACTTGTAGCTGATGATGAAAAGATGCAAGATGTTATAAACTAGACGGCGGTACTTGTAGTTGATGATGAAAGATGCGAGATGTTATAAAATAGGATTGATGTCACATATGGCACGTGTCATTGGTGGAAGGCAATCGTTCGATTTAGTGCGGCGACGTACGCTAGGGGGAGCATTGTAATAAAATCGAGTAGGCGAAATGTACGGAAGATTCATGGTTTACCGGGTTTTCCTCCAGAGCTTCGCCCACTCATCATCATTCACCTCGTGGATATGGTGGCACTTTTTTTGTTCTTGTCGTTTCATCTGACTTCCTGCGTCTTCATTGCGTTCAAAAGTGCCTAGTAAGTTCAATTTATGTGATTGCTAATGTGCCCGCTTGAGATAACACAGTTCTTGGCTAAGAAAATGCATCGCCAAGAAAAAGCTTTGTGGATTCAGCCCCAGTTTATTAAAGCAAGAACGGCTGATCGCCACAATGCCCGCGGTCGATAGAGAATAAAATAATGGACAATGGTGCACTCGAATAACGCGTTTGATCAGCTAGCTTTCAGTAGATGCATGCTGCACACAGTTTCCCGCGTACTTGAGAGCTGCCACCAAATCCGGCATCTCATTAGAAGGCTTCATTGAAAAAAAAATGGCAGCATATCCACGGGGTGAATGATGCAGAGTGGGGCGAAGCATCCGTCCGTCCATTCGTTCTTGCTTCCGTCCGTCCATACGTGCGCCTGTGTGACCGTCCGTGCGTTCATCCGCACGTCCGTGCGTGCGTGCGTCTGTTCGTGCGTCTGCACGTCCATCCGTGCGTAAGTCCCTGCATGTGTCTGTGTGTCCGTTCGTCCATCTAGTCAACAGTCCAAGTACCACCATCTCGCATCTTTTCATAATATATGCGATAGATTGAATGGATTGATATGGCTGTACCCTTTAGATCGGGCGGTGACTAACGCCACCAAGCCAAAAGACTTAGTGAACAAAAACTACATTAATTTTTTTCTTTAAATAGTGAGGTTGAGGACTCCTACTTTGCAGTGAAGGGTTTAATTTTCACTCGTGCCTTGACTTTAGCCACCAATCAGATAACCTCCTTTTAGATAAATCTACCCGCTTAAAGTCTATTTTGCCCTCCTGGTCCCAAAACTCCAGCACTTTGATTGCGCATATAGAAGCACCGTCATCCAGCAGACATTCCAAGGACTAAATGAGAGGTGGCACAGGCACACTTTCTTACGGCTTGCGCTTCGTGTCTTCTTCCCACCTTTAACCACCTCGAGTCAATGGTATACTAGTTCGCTAAACCCTTCTAAAACCAGGAAGTTACGCCCAGCGAGTATAACCTAGCAACCATTTCTTGTCAGATAGTGCTCAATTTACAGGCCGACGGCTGCTAATTGGGAATGAGAGACAGGAGAAATCGGCATTTGGTGAACGCGCACGCTGCGAATTTTTTATTGTTCAACAATGCACAAGAGAAATCTCCCACCGGCACTATCTTGCAGGTTAAAGCGTAAGACTGGTTACGCACTACGCCTACTACGAGGGATGAACGGGTGCTGCTTTACGGAGCTTCGCATTTAGTAGCATCGTAATAGACAGCGTACCACTTGCACCAATCCCAGTCTCCTAACATCCACGATCGGTTTCTCAACAGAACTTCGGAACATTAGAAAATCCTTCTCACCCACGGTAGAGGTGAGACCATTTAACGCATTAGCGAGAAGTTCTTGGGATTAGTGACCCTTTGTTTGTTTGTTTGTTTTCTTGAAATTATGGCTCATACCCACTCAGAGGGTATTGTCGTTTCCCTCTGCACATGCCTCGCACCATATGAAGGGGATTGGCCGATTATAGGGTGAACTTGCCCGATACTTTCCGAATTGCTTCATTTCTAGAAACGCCAGTTATTTATTTATAACTTGAAGTGCCAATTGGAAATTTGAAAATTATGTAGTGTGCCCACAATTCAGCAAGAAAATTGTTTAATTGCAACGATGTATTCCTAAATAGGAAATAAAACATCCCTGTGGCTGTGCCCTAGTGCAGATGCTCCAAAAGAAAAAAGGCTATGTTCTGATAATTGCCACGGCAGTTTTTGAAGAGGTGCTGCTAGTACGCTTTTTCTGAATAAATGAAAATGTCGACAATATAACAAAAAAGACAAATCGTGATCGTTAAGATGAAGAAGCCGTTATCTTGCACAAGTCGACCGCTTCAGAAGTCGCCAGCCGGAGTCTCGTCGCTTGGACGGGTTGGAACGGCTTGAACAACGGGCGGCAGGATTGCACTTGAGTTTAACGTTTGCTTCTTTGTGGTTTTAGTGCTATTTCGGCAGTGGTCTGTGGTTTGTGCCATTTGATTTTTTGAGTTTAGGTGACTTGTGCTATTTAGATGTCGGTTTCTTCACCTGGCCAAGGGCCTTTTTCTTGGCTAGCATCTATACCGGCCAAGGATTGGCCGATTGATTCTTTTCTTTGCAGTGGGGTTATCAACGTCCACGTGGCTCTGGTACCGACCAATGGAGGTACGATACCTGTGAAGAATCCATAAATGATTCAAATGGAGCTTCGGAAAGCCACGTCACACTCTCAAGAGATCACTGAGGTCCGGCATTTCGGTCGTGGTGGTATTTTGTGCTGCTCTGCCGATTAGGAGTGCGTCCGAGAGCTGCTCAATTATTCCGAATTTGCAACGCAGCCAGTGAGTCCGTTTATTCCAGTGCATCTTGCATGTTCGACAGACATAGTCCGCAGTGTAGATACGAGCCTGACCCTAGCGGAAATTCTTGAGTTATTTTCGGTAGCAGGTGCAGTGTCAGCATACAGGTGCACGCATCTGGTTGACAATAAACAATCACCTACCAAATCGGTGACAGTAACCTTTGCGGGAACGATAAGGTCATCTGAAATTAAGCATTGGCCTTTTATCTATAAGGTCGAGCCTCTATCCCCTAAACCACTGCAGTGCTTGAATTGTTGGAGATATGGCCACAGCGCGAAAGGGTGCAGATCAACTACAAGTCGTCGACTATGCGGAGAAAATCACGACAGCCGCAAGTGCAACTCGACGGAAGAGAAGTGCTGTTTATGTCATGAAGCGCATCCTGCAGACTCTTTAGATTGTGAGGCGAAATAACGTGAAGTTAAGCTACTGGAAATTGTGGAACGCAGGCGTTGCTCCCGGAGGGAAGCTGTGACTGAATTAGAACGCTCGAAAGGTTACGCAAGCGTAACAGCATGACATACCATTGCTAAAGATGCATCGTTAGCAAAATGTATAGCAGAGACTACAGAGAAGGCAACGGCAAAGGCGATGGAGCGTCTTGCCAGCAGTATTATTCGAGTCGTTGCTGAATTGTTAACATCTCAGTTGACCCAAATCATTGCTTTATTGTCTATGAAAAATCAGACTTCATGGGATTTGGAGCTTTCAAAGTGTGCAGGAACAGAAAGTCCGATATATCTTACACGATGCGCATCTCCTCAAGCAGGACCATCCAATAAGATACTGCGGGCAGATTCAAGACCTACATCAGATGGCTCTGATGAATTCACAGATACAGATGCGGAATCTCAAAATTTCTTGAAGCGTGCCAGATCATCCCTATCAAAAAAGTCATCACAGAAATCAAAATCTAAAAAGTACCTGTCAAAGAAAGACTTTTTGGAAAACCTCTCCAAAAAAGACTTTTTGAAGAAAGATCTTTTGGATCAAGCAATCTCTGAGGCGGGTTTATTGTGTGAAAATATGCTCCTTAAGAGTATTGCAGTGGAATTGTCAAACAATAGGGTCGGCTACAACAAATTTGTTGTATCTTTTTTCGCAAATTTCCCCAGATAATATTACTATACCAGAAACTTGGCTTACAAATGGACAAACATTTTACCAAAAATTTATCGCTTATTTCGTTTAGACAGACCTAGCAGAGGTGGTGGACTTGCCACTTTATATCAACTAAATTTAGTCATAGAGAGAAGATTAACTACCTGTGCATAGATTCTAACTATGAAATTATGGTATTAGACATCACTCTGCCAGGCTGTTCCCCTTTTTCTTTTGTTAACGCAAACTTTCCGGTAGGAGTACAGGACAGAAGATGCTTAGATGGAATGTTAGCTTCCTGCAGGAAGGATGTAATATTAACTGGTGACTTCAATTCACACCACGTGTCTTGGGGTTTCAAGACTGATGTAAATGGAAGGCGCTTGTGGGAATGGACTGTTGATAATCACTTATCTTGTGTAAATTTCCCCACTCTTACGTTTATAAGAAGACAATCAAAGTCGGCGATAGATCTGACCTTCTCCAGCTCCTCACTAAACATTTCGTCGTGGAAAACATTTGATTGCGCAACAAACAGTGACCACCTTCCTATTAGCTTCGATGTTAAGTTTCCCGGGATATTTTAACTGATCAAATTTGCTCCTTTGTAAATTATAGGCGTTTACAAAAAGACTCAAAGTCTACTTTGGCTTTCGCAAGAACATGCAGGAGGACATTCGTGCTATGAGTCTGTGAGCGGTATTGAGAAGAGCAATAAAACAGTCAACATTTTCAATAACATCAGGCACAGGTGGGTCGTTTAGCCCATTGTGGAACGCTGATTGTTTGAGGGGGTATAGAAAACGAAAAGTGGCGTAAAAGCAACTTATCCACAGCCAATGCCCAATAAACTGGTGTGACTATAAATACGTGGCAGCAGATTTTAAACGTACAGTACGCAAAGCAAATGATGACTATGACACTAACAAATTCAGCTGTCTTTGAAAACCAAACAATTGAAAAGCGCTTTTTAGATTTTTGTGTTCCATAAAAATGGTACCGCCATCAGACAATATTGATTCTTCAATTTTATCGCCTAGCAAACTCAGTGAAATATTAGAAAACGTTGCTAAAGGATTAGAAGAAAGATTCAGATCAATAATGCCAAGACACATAGTAAAGTCAATTGCTGGGGAGGAGTGCAAAGAAGTGACATTAGGGGAACTAGCGGGTGTAGTGAGGCACTTACCTCCTACAGCACCTGGACCAGATGGAGTAACCTCAGCAATGATAAAAGTGCTATATGACATTTCTCCACATGAAATCTGTAATATGGTATATTTACTCTTTGAAAAATTCTTGGATACCGCGCGGATTGGAAACTTTCAAAAATAATTCCGATACCTAAAAACAGGGACTTGTGTATACACTTGACAATGTGAGGCCAATTTCTCTTATATCTAATTTGGTTAAACTAACTGAAACATTTTTGAATGCACGTGTAATAACATATATTAAGGAGAAATCAATACTGAACCCCAGTGAAATTGGCTTTAAGTTGGGATGCTCCATG
The DNA here is from genome assembly GCF_013339725.1 of Rhipicephalus microplus. Lineage (NCBI taxonomy): Eukaryota > Metazoa > Arthropoda > Arachnida > Ixodida > Ixodidae > Rhipicephalus > Rhipicephalus microplus. The sequence continues at coordinate 10,759,769 of NC_051174.1, read as the reverse complement.
TGGTGTGCGCATGTGGATTTGGAGAGTCGGATACAGTTGGCTAGGCGTAGAAGAGAGTATTGGGCATTAGTTACTCGGGATTTGGCCACGGCATATGACAAAGTGGAGCATAAAATACAAATAGAGCAGATGGAAATGTATCACTTACCACACTACATGACAGCATGGGCAGCAGAGTTTATAAGAGAGAGAGAGAGTTTTACTGCTTTCGAAGGGGTTGTTTTTCTAACAGATATCGACAATACCGTGGCGTACCACAGGGGGCAGTGCTCTCACCGGTGTTGTTTAACATCTTCCTCAGTTAGATTCGAACACATAGCGATATTCATTTAAATGTGTATGCAGATGACATTGCTTTTTTGCGACAAACAGGGATCTGCAATTACTTTATCAGACATTACACAATTACCTAAACATGATAGAGGAATGGCTTGAAAAAAGTCAAACGTCTCTAAACGTAAACAAAAGCACGCTTCTAGCGTTCTCGTCCATAAATCCTGTCAACATCTCCTTGATGTATGGCACAGAGCAGATTACCCAGGTGGATTCACTCAAATACTTAGGCATCATATATAACAGCTCGGTAAATCGGAAAAGCCTCATTGATCACATTGGGTCCAAAGCAACACGAGCCATGGAGTGGTTACGCAAACTCGGCAACATAAAATGGGGTTTGCGAAAAAATACACTGGTAAATGTCTATAAATTGTACATTCGTCCTATCATGGAATTCGGCTGTGTCTTATTTTCGGGCAGTGCGACATATAAAATGAGACCGCTAATACGATTAATAAGGGAGGCTTAACGACTGTGCCTAGGACTGCACAAGTTTGTTGCTAACAGTGTGCTACACATGAAAGCGCGTCTATCGTCATTGTTGAATGGATTCAAAATGCTTACTATCCAAACATTTTTAAAACTATAGACTGTGCCCCAGAGAGCATTGTTTTACGCTTTTATTAAAGAACCAAGCTTATTTTTAGAACCTTGGAGGACGCGATTCCACTGCCGGCCGATCATGTTCTTTCAAGCGCTGCTAGAACCACTGAACGTAAAAATCAAACATATTTTCTCAACAAGAAACGTTAATTTAGATATTCAGATAGAATTTGAGAGTATTTATCCCTCTAACGCAAAAAAATGCCATTTCAATATTTAAATGATCGGCTGCAGGATTGCTTGGCACACGTGAACATGAACAACATAATTGCGACTGATGCATCCGTATCAAAAGGAAAAGCTGGGGCAGGTATCTTCTCACGTTCCCTTGACTGGTCCTTTTCGGTTAGACTCCCAGATTGCACACCAATATTCATAGCAGAATCATTTTATATTGTACTGGCACTTCGCAAACTTCCTTTGGGCTAATCGGAAGCAGTCGTAATCACAGATTCTTTTTCAGCATGTGCTGGTCTGTCTTCAGGAGCCAACTTAACACTTATGCACATGTTTCGACAACTCATACCGACAAACTTAAAAAAAACTGCAGCTCTTATGGGTACCAGGCCATCGTGGCTTATATCTCAATGAGATGGCGGATGCACTAGCCACAGTATCTCTTAGCGGTCCCCTTATCCCGATTTTGCCTGATACGGCTTACGCGACAGCAATAAGGTTTAGAAACCTTTGCATGAACACGACTGCTACTCATTGGATGAATATGGAGATTTCGCACATCTAACATGCCGCTGGAATAAACAGTCGTGCGCAACACGGCACTTGGAAGTTACGTTTACAAGTTTGCGTTGCAGAATTCCGCAACTGAAATATTATTTGCATAAAGTTGGTCTAAAGACGTCACCTTTATGTCAGACTTGCGAAGAATTGGAAAAGATAGATCATTTCTTTTAGATGCGGAAGCATCTTATACTCGCGCCTTGTTGTGCGCCGTCCGCACCGCTTCTCGAACATTCGACAGCTGACGCGCGCGCATGCGCCGTCGCCCACTCTTCCACCATCTGTGCATCCCTTCCTCCTCTACACACCGCGCGCGCTTCACTCCTCCACCATCTGTGCACCCTTCCTCCTCTACACACCGCGTTCGACATCTACAATTCTCCTGATTCTCCAGTGGACGCGCATGTGGCGTCGCGCTTCGAGAACATTCAACAGCTGACAGTGCATGCGCCGTCGTGCTGTATATATACTCAAAGTCGGCGCTCGCTCGCTCAGTTGCCGCTCGTTGGTTGGTTTGTACGGCGCGTCGACGTCCAAGGTCGCGGTGAAATGAATTCCAACGAATCCACAAACACAATGATCGACGTCCCTTCGACCAGCGTTGCCCTTTCGCATACGTGTGTACGTGTTCACTCATTTAACACCCCCTCCTACAACCACGTTAACCAACTTAGCCATCGACCCAAGTAAGTCGCAATTTAACACCCCATTTCACAACCACGTTAACCAATTTAGCCATCGACCCAAGTAAGTCGCACTTTAACACCCCGTTAACCAATTATATGCTCCGCATCCTCCTCAGTGTTCCCCCGAGGGAAGCTGCGGGCAATTTTTTTTGTTCTGTCGCCGATATTCTTATTAGTGGAAAAGATACCTGGTAGCTCCACTTGAAAAACTAGGATCAGAATTAAATGTGGCAGTAATTTTGTCGTTTGGCAGCATTAAAATTGGTTATAGCCACAGGGACGTCTGCTCTGCGGTATTTCAATACATAATTGAACGAAAGCGATAGCCATTTTAAATTGCATATATATATATATATATATATATATATATATATATATTATTCGTTTTAGACCCATTATTACCTCCTCCTGAAATTGCATCTGATAGCCTGCATCGCTCCCTGCTCAGATATACTGCTTTTTAGATGTGGGCTTTTTTTATAAATAATTTTTTCAGCCCAAAGTTACGTTGTGTTTGAAAAACCATAAGCCTTTTACTTAAGATCCTACCGCCCGGTTTTGGTTGATCCCTTTTTGTGGGTGTGCGCCAGAGTATTAAGGAACGTCATCATCATCATCAACTTGCTTGCTCCTTCATTTGTTTTGGCTCGTACACACTACAAGGTATTCGCCAAGAAGTCGGGGGTGAATAGGAGTTGTTTGGTTTCTTAGCGACCTGGTGCAACTAACAGCGTGAAATCAGCTGTGAAACGAGCCGTGACTTATTTGAGCAGCAGTTTTGTTTTACAAAAAGGAAAAAAAAATTGGCAGATACCGCGCACAGTGAGAATTGAGCATATGCGAAGCACGAATGAGGAAGCTTGATAGGTCAATTCAAAATCAGCACAACGTTACGAGACGAAGGTAAGTTATACCGTACATGACTTCCATGCCATGATTATTATGTTTGGACGTTTCATTTAGCATTGTAAACTAATAACGTCAACTAATACCAACTTTGGTATAGATGAAGCTAGCGAAACGGCCGCGAGCTATGAGGGTTGCATGTAATCCTGTTTTCCTGACATATTGCCGCGCGCTTGATCTGCCAGCGCAAAAGAGGCAGACGAAGTGGCAGTTCCCCTCGTGCCATTGTTCTGTTTTTGGCTGCGCTGAGCCGACCGCTCTTCGGACTTTTGTGAGGACGCCTTAAAAACGTCTCCTGTCTCTTTAACGTGACATTTTAATGGTGGAGGTGCTGGGTAACCTCACCTATGCAACAGACTCCTTCTAGCAGCCGGAACGTGACCCAAAACCCAGAGCTTACGCCGGTACACCGTTTCAGTCGGAGGATTCGAGGACTGTCCCCCGAGTTTGTGCCTCACAGTACAAGTACGTCGACTGGTATGGAGAATACTGTTGCTGTCACCGCTTCCCCTACCGCTGGAGCCGCCGCTGCTCCAACCGCTGCACCCGCAGCTGCACCCACTCATTACACGCTACAAAAACCACGTGTTCCGAGTCCCTTTCGTGGTGGCCTCTATGAAGATGTGGAAGATTGGCTGGCTGAGTACGAGTACGTAGCGGATTTCAACGGGTGGGACGAAGTAGCGAAGCTCAAGAATGTGTACTTTAGTCTTCTGGATGGTGCTCGCACATGGTTCCAGAACCGCAAGGGCCTCCTAACGTCGTGGCATGAGTTCTGTCACAGGCTCCGCGAAACGTACTCGAGTCTCGATCGTCGAGAGCGCGCTGAAAGGGCCCTCCAGTCCCGCATGCAGATGCCTAATGAAGGTGTGGCTACATACGTGGAGGATATGGTTCATCTGTTCACTCGCGCCGATCCAACCATGCCGGAAGACAAGAAGCTGCGACATTTGATGCGAGGTGTGAAAGAGCAGCTCTTCGCTGGACTCATTCGTAGTCCGCCTAGAACGGTCGCGGAGTTCCTCACTGAAGCCGTCGCCATGGAAAAGGCGCTGCAGCAGCGGAACCAGTACGATCGGCAAGTGAATGCTACCTATACCACCGGGCTAGGCTCGTTCCCGACCGACGTGGGAGCGCTTCGCGAGCTGATACGTTCGGTTGTTCGCGACGAGCTACAACAGCTGCAACAGCTGAACCAGGCGCAGCAGCAGCCTTCCACGAATTGCATCGCCACCATCATACGTGACGAAGTTCAGCATGCGCTCGGCACACCTCGCCGCGAGACACCAACGCAGGTTGCTGCACCACTTCAGGCGTTCGCAACTTCAAGTGAACCTCTAGGGGTGACCTACGCAGACGTATTGAGACGCACCGTTCCGTCGTCCACGACACCATCCCCAGTGAGTGGTTTCCAGCGCACCACTTATACCGACACGTTCGAACACAACGCACCTGCACCAGTCCCACTACCAGCCGCAACCCCGTACGCCACACTGCAGTCCGCACAGGTGGTCCCTTATTTTGCAGACACTCGACCCGTCATGCGTAAATCCGACATATGGCGCATGCCCGACCGACGACCGCTTTGCTACCACTGCGGTGAAGCGGGTCACCTCTACCGAGACTGCCAGTACCGCCGACTTGGGCTGCAGGGTTTTCCTGCCAATTCACCCCGCCCCCGGTTTGGACAGAGACCACCAGAAATTGAAGATTTTATCGCTCGGCAGAACGTCCCACTCAGGCGTCAGTCGCGCTCACCGTCACCGCGGTCGTCATCTTATTCAGGCAACGGAAATCGAAGGCCGCAAGGACGGTCTCCGAGCCCTCGCCTGGAAAACTAACGCCAGCGACCTTTCGAGGCGAGGCCGCTGATTCTCGACGTGATGAAGACCTCGCCCTCCAATCGACGCGACATCGGACCAACGGAAATTCGACTACGCCGGCGCCTGTATCCCAGCTGAGCGACTTTTCAATGGACATACCTGTGCTGCTCGACGGTCGCAATTTAACTGCCTTAATAGACACTGGTGCTGACTACTCGATTATTAGCGGACAATTGGCACGTACCTTGAAGAAAGTGATAATGCCTTGGACAGGATCGCATGTACGTACAGCTGGCGGACATGTTGTAACGCCGGTTGGTTTGTGCACGTCCAGGCTACAAATACGAGGCTGCACGTTTTTGGTCAGCTCCATCGTGCTACGTGACTGCTCCCGCGAATTAATTCTCGGCCTCGATTTTCTTCGGGAATATGGCGCCGTAATCGACCTACGGCGACGCTGCATTTCCTTTTCGACAGTCAACGCTACGTCAAGGGACTCCAACCGCCGTACAACCGCCCTCCGTGTTTCCGACGACAGTGTCACAATACCACCTCGTGCAAGTATCCTAATTCAGGTGACTTCCGAAGGAACCAGTGACGGTGAAACAGTGGCAGAGTGCAACGTCTCCCTGCTGCTGGCGCTTGGAATTTCTGTGGCACGAGGCATCATTGACATTCGGAACGGTACAGCCGAGGTCATGATTACAAATTTCACCAATGAGCATCGTCACCTTTTCCGGGGCACTGCGGTCGCCTACGCTGAAGCCTTGGAGGACGTCATTGAGTGTTTTGCCTGTGAAGACAGTAGCCGCAATGGACAAACCGTAATAGATGTTGACATGAACAGTGCACTGCCAGAAGAGAACCAGAGGGCCTTGCGAGAGCTATTGTTTGAATTCAGGGCGTGCTTTGCTCAGTCGTCTAAAGTGAGTCAGACGCCAATTACACAGCACAGGATAATCACTTACGACGACGCAAGACCTATTCACCAACAGCCATACCGCGTCTCGCCGACAGAACGCGCAGCTATCAAGCAGCAAGTGAAAGAAATGATCGACGACGGCGTTATCCAGCCTTCGAACAGTCCCTGGTCCTCACCGGTCGTTCTGGTTAAGAAGAAGGACGGTACGCTTCGCTTCTGTGTAGATTACAGAAAGCTCAACAACGTCACAAAAAAAGATGTTTATCCGCTGCCGCGTATTGATGACTCGCTTGACCGACTACGACGAGCGAAGTATTTTTCTTCCCTGGATTTAAAGAGTGGCTACTGGCAAATTGAGGTTGATGAGCGCGACCGCGAAAAAACCGCCTTTGTCACGCCGGATGGCCTCTACGAATTTCGGGTGCTACCGTTCGGACTCTGCTCTGCGCCAGCTACCTTCCAACGCATGATGGACACTGTGTTGACTGACTTAAAATGGCAAAGCTGCCTTGTGTACTTGGATGATGTGGTCGTGTTTTCAACCAGCTTCTCCGAACATCTGAAGCGACTACGACAAGTACTTGAGGCGATTCGGACGGCTAACCTTACGTTAAAGCCGCAAAAATGCCATTTCGGTTACGAAGAACTAAAGTTCCTTGGACATGTCGTAAGCGCAGAAGGCGTCCGTCCTGACCCTGAGAAAACCGCCGCTGTCGCAGCCTTCCCGACTCCTGCCGATAAGAAAAGTGTGCGGCGGTTTCTTGGTCTATGCGCGTACTACCGGCGCTTTATAGGCAATTTTTCGAAAATTGCCGAACCATTAACTAGACTCACTAGAGACGATACGCCGTTCGTTTGGAGTGCTGAACAAGAATCAGCATTCACAGAGCTTCGGCTTCGCCTGGCATCACCACCTGTTCTTGGACATTTCGACGAGGAAGCCGAAACAGAAATTCATACCGACGCCAGTAACGTCGGTCTGGGCGCGGTACTCGTCCAACGGCAGGAGGGAATTGAAAAGGTTATCGCCTACGCAAGCCGAACCCTAACACGCCCGGAGTCAAACTACAGTACCACGGAGAAGGAGTGCCTTGCTGTCGTGTGGGCAATTGCTAAGTTTCGACCTTACCTTTACGGCCGTCCATTCAGAGTAGTGACGGATCATCACTCGCTGTGCTGGCTTGCGAACCTCAGAGACCCCTCCGGACGACTGGCAAGGTGGAGCCTACGTCTGCAGGAGTACGACGTCAATATCGTGTACAAGTCCGGTCGTGCACACGAAGATGCGGACACGTTGTCACGCGCGCCAGTTGAGCCTGCCGCTCAGAGCTTCGAAGAGGACTGCCCTTTCCTTGGCTCCGTAAGCGTAACAGACTTGGCTTTACGGCAGCGAGCAGATGCTCAATTGCGACCTATCATTGAACATCTAGAGGGCCGCAACGTATCACTGCCCCAGCATATAACTCGCGGATTGTCATCCTTCTGCTTACGACAGGGCGTGTTGTACAAGAAGAACGCAGCCGCCAGCAACAAAACTTACCTGTTGGTCGTCCCCGCAGAGCTGCGTGAGGAAATTCTATTTGCCTGCCACAACGAGCCTCCATCGGGCCATCTGGGCATCACCCGAACCATCGCTAGGGTACGAAAGTCTTACTACTGGCCGAAACTTGCCGCTTGCGTTAAACAGTACGTTCAAGCCTGCCGCGAATGCCAGCGCCGAAAATCCCCATCTGTTAAGCCTGCGGGATTACTTCACCCTATCGAGCCACCCAGAACACCCTTCGATCAAGTCGGCATGGACCTCCTGGGTCCGTTTCCCTTGTCATCTTCCGGCAACAAGTGGATAATCGTCGCTACAGATTATCTAACCCGCTATGCTGAAACTAAGGCGCTTCCTAAAAGCACGGCTTGTGAAGTTGCTCAGTTTTTCATCGAGAGAATTGTATTACGCCACGGTGCTCCATCCTGTGTCATCACAGACCGAGGAACAGCGTTTACAGCAAGGCTCCTTGAACAAGTTTTTCAGTTAAGTTACTCCACGCATCGCAAGACAACAGCGTATCACCCTCAGACAAATGGACTGACCGAGCGGCTTAACAAAACGATGACTGATATGCTGTCTATGTACATAGACGTACAGCACAAGACGTGGGATGAAATACTGCCTTACGTAACATTCGCGTATAATACCGCTACGCAAGAGACCACACGATTCACTCCGTTTCGTCTTCTATACGGTCGGGACGTTCAGACGATGTTGGACGCAATGCTCCCATGCGACATTGACAACATCGAGAATCTCGACGAAGATGCTGAGTGTTTCGTGCAACGAGCCGAGGAAGCACGTCAACTAGCCCGCGTAAACATCAAGAAACAACAAGGCGTCGATGCACAGCGCTACAACCGCTGCCACAGACAAGTCGATTATAAACCAGGTGACCAGGTGTTGGTTTGGACCCCTGTGCGCTGCAAAGGTCTCTCTGAGAAGCTTCTCAGTCGGTATTTTGGCCCGTACAAAGTGCTACGACAAGTGAGCGACGTCAATTACGAAGTCCTTCCGGACGGAAGCCAACCACCCCGACGCCGACAGCTACGACCCGAGATTGTGCACGTGGTGCGGTTAAAACCGTACCACACACTGTGACAATGTTTTTTTTTTACGATACACGCTTCGTTTAGCATCGAGGCGATGCTCTTCAGGGAGGAGGGGCAGTGCCGCGCGCTTGATCTGCCAGCGCAAAAGAGGCAGACGAAGTGGCAGTTCCCCTCGTGCCATTGTTCTGTTTTTGGCTGCGCTGAGCCGACCGCTCTTCGGACTTTTGTGAGGACGCCTTAAAAACGTCTCCTGTCTCTTTAACGTGACAATATATACCATGATTATCAATATTTGCGATCCCATTTACATTTGTTTTCCATTCACGTCACGTATTACTAAAGTATATGTGGAACTAGTGAAACGGTTGCGAGCACGCTATGAGTGTAGCATGTAGTCGTATTTCACATGAAGCGCGCACGATTATGAGGTTTGGACGTCTCATTTTTTTTTCGTCGCCTATTCACTTCCTGTAATACCAAATTTGGTACATGTGAAGCTAGCAAAACGGCGGCGGGCGCGTCATGAAAGGCCCAACATACTAAGACGCAACGTTGACGAACGCGCAGGCTGGGCGCAGCGACACCACGCTAGTGAAACGCGAGCACTCAATAGACTGACGCAAGGCGCGAGCAGCGTCCGTCGGCGCGATCCGTTAATTACTACGTTTCGCGCCGACGACGTGACTTAGCAGCACTACGTCAGCCTCTCTTTGTGACGGAGGGACACTGTGTGCGCTCAAACACGCATGCGTCAAAGCAACTCAGCGCGGACCTGCTAGTACAAGGCAGGCAGATCCCCATTGGAGGTCAGGGGGCAGATCCACATATCTCTACTAGGGGGATGTTGGCTCCTGGCTTGGCATTGCCGGCATGACTCGATCAAATTAACGCTGGTGAGCACGCACGCCGCGTCACGTCGAAATGTATTGGTAGCTTGAGTGTGGCGTGTATAAATGTTCTTACACGACACGCATCTCATGATTAACATGTTTGCACCAGTCACATACCTTCGTCATCCATTCACGTGACGTAATACCAAATTTCTGCATATGTGAAGGCAGTGAAACGGCCGCAAGCACATCATAAGTGTGGGACTTAGTCATGTGTTACATGACACGGATGTCATCATCATGTTTGCGTGTGTCATTTACTTATTTCGTCCGTTCGCGTCGCGTAATACCGAATTTGGTACATGGGAAGCTAGCGAAGCGGCCACGAGCGCATTATCAGCGTAGCATGTACTCATGTTTTTACATCACACGCATCTCACGATTATCTTTTTGGCACCAGTCACATACCTTCGTCATCCAGTTGCCTTCTGTAATACCGAATACATGTGAAGCTATCGAAACGGCCGCGAGCGCATCATGAGCGTGGCATGTAGTCATGTTGTTACATGGCACGCAACTCATGATTATCAAGTTTGCACCAGTCACATACCTTCGTCATCTATTCACGTGCTGAAATACCAAATTTGGTATAGACAAAGCTTGCAAAACACGAGCGAGCGCATCATGAGCGTGGCATATAGTCAAGTTGTTACATGAATCGAATGTCATAATTTTCATGTTATGATCTGTCGCTTGTAATCCTCATGCAGCCATGTCTCACCATACCACTTTCGCAACATGTCACGTGAAAGAAACTACTGCAGGAGCAGCAGAAATATGAAATGTGAATTATGACATTTATGACATAGATATCATGATTTTTCTGTTAAGCCTAGTCAGCTATGTTCGTCATACAGTCATGTCATGTCGTACCAAGTTTGGTATCGATACCATTATCCAAATGGCCAGGAGATCTAACAGTCGTAAGCGGCTAGATAAATAGTTAGATAGATAGATAGAGAGATAGATAGATAAATAGATGGATAAATAGATGGATAAATAGATAGATAGATAAATAGATAGATAGATAGATTGATAGATAGATAGATAAATAGATAGATACGCTCAAAGTCGCCGAAGTTAGATAATAAATGCATCTAAAAGAGACACTGACGATGTGCCAGTCAAACACACCGATCTTCGTTTAATAACACGGCCGGCGCGCGGGTGATTCCGACGAGACGCGAGCCAAGGAAGCCAAGCGCAGGCGTCTTCAATGCGTCCCGCCTCCCGTGTCGTTGCGTTTACACTAAACGTTTAGTCGAATAAACGCTACACCAAGTTTCGCTCAAACTGTTCTTCCAGCACTTGTGGCGACGCCTGTTTCAACCGGAGCAACGGCGTGGGCATGGCTGCTGCTTCGCTTCTCATCACAGTACCCTCCGGGGAGATAGTTCATAGTTCTTTTTTTTCGCAGTAGGCATTCTAAAATACTTTAAAACGGCGAATACTAGGCACGCGAACACTAGTTCGTTTGCGGCATAGTTGAAGCATCCACTGTGAAAGGAAGTCAGGCTAGCAGTTGATGAGGTGACACACATGAAGCCCGATTGCGCTATCGCGTTCTTCTCTTGAAGGCGAAGCGCAGTTGTAATTCTAGTTCACTTCAAACAGAAACTGCCACACATGGACCAATATCCAGTGTTTCATGCACAAAAAACCTCACTGAACGAACAATATGTGGGCGTTTATTGAGTGATTATTTAACATGGCAGTGCGAGTATACGAAATAATGTACAATGTTTGAGTCCCTTATTCGCCATTATTAAGGTTCTATCTCGACGCTGGTACATGAAAGACGAGATTCGTTTTATCGTTAGCGATTCACTAAAGCATTCTGTCGTGTTGTACACAAAGTATAACTAAATCAATCGTGGTAGGCTCAACGAGTGCAACAAGAAGATATCGCTGGATGTACGTCTAGTGTTTATTGCTGACGGTCATTATCGATGCAGGGGTGTAGAAAAGATGACAATAAAGTTATAGACCAATAATCACGGAAACAACTGGCACGCTAAAAAGATGCCTGTGCAAAGGCAACCGTCAAAGACACCGGACAGGCGACATTGCGGCACCCATTTTATTTACGTTTCGGTCCTCTTCTCTGGCATCCACGCTCACGGGTGTCAAAAGACAGAATTGTTGATACCAACTTGTGGCATATATACGAGATGGTAAAAAAAATGATTGAGCCATGCAGCAGCTAAAGTACACGAGACAAGAAAAAATTAACACTCCAAGGAACTAGGTCGAAGCTTTAAAATTTGTGAGCACGTGAACATAAAACGTATACAATTGTCCAAGGACTACACTGCACGCTGCAAAGGGGCTCACTTTCAAGGAACAGAACTTCAAAGCACAGGTTTGCCACTGATACATTGTGGCCCAAGACTGTTCTTACGCCGGGGTACCTCACTCCACGCGCCGGATTACGGTGGTTAGCTCGTCGGTACTTTATCAACATTCTGTGTGCTTCAAGCATTGCGGTTGGCTTCTGCGTCCTATGCGTGATTAACCCGTTTCTCGACGTGCCTTTTGAACACATCATGCAACCACACGCGGATACTTCAACTATGCCGACAACCGACAAGGTCACATAGAGGTGGTGCGGAAGCGCTAGATTACGCAGAGATGTAGCACCCACAGACACGCGCACTGGCACACACACACAGACACGCACAAATACAATCACACAAAAAATACTTGAGAATTGGCTGACCGGAAATGTCACTGAGGTTAAACGCAGTGCAGCGTTTCCCGGCGGCAGGCTTAAAAGGGGGTTCGATCATTCTCCAATGTCAAGTAAACCTTCTCCAAGATGTGTCGACACTCCTACACTTCAGAACGGCTCTTGATTGCTGTCAGACTTTGATATACAAATAAAAAAAGTAAGCAGATGTTCTTCACACAAGTGAGGGGTCTAGGAATCTTGAGCTTCCCTGCGCTCCTGAATGGTGCTTTGAAATGAAAACCACTATGCAGCACAATCAGGTGACAGGTGAGTGGTAAAATGTTGCGTGGATCTCACGCAGTCGGCACACCACCCTGTTCGGTGCTTAGGAACGGCGCTCCCTCTGCCACTCGCACGTAAAAAAAAACGCGCAACTGTTAGTTTTCTACCGATTTTGAAATGCCGTTCGTTACAACACTGAAATTTTTTCACTGGGTTTATTTTTTTTCTGTCCTCTCTCTCTCTCTCTCTCTCTCTCTATATATATATATATATATATATATATATATATATATATTACAACAAAACTTTCAGGCAATCAGTTAGCCACTTTATTGTTCACAAATTTGCGCTATTTTGTGACGTGATTACTTGTTGGAATAACTTCTTGTCCGAGGAAGTTGTAAACTCTAGGTCGCTGGTTTCACTTACAGAATATATTGTAAATAATACTTTTTTATTTATGTGGCCTGCATGTATGTGTATATATGTGGGTATATATAAATATATTTGTGTAGGTGCGTATATACTGCCGAGTGCTATGCCTTTCGTCTTTTTAATTTGCTATCTTGTTTTTTCTGCTGTGCCAAGATATGCTGTGCATTTGTATGTATTTTCGGTTTATAACTTTTAAATTCACTGCTGCATGGGCCCGTGAAGAGCCTGATATATATATATATATATATATATATATATATATCAATATATATATATATATATATATATATATATATATATATCACAGAGCAAATTTCCCTGGTGGATTCACTCAAATACATAGGCATCATATATAACAGCTCGTTAAATTGGAAAAGCCAAACGTAATTGGGAGGAGAAGAAACGCAACCTAGCGGTTGTCTTAATTTTATTACTAACGGTTTCGGCCGGTAGACTGGTCCGCGTCAAGGTGACCCTGACGAAGACCGGTCCAGCGGCCGAAACCATTGGTATTAAAATTAAAACAACCGCTAAGTTTTGTTTCTTCTATATATATATATATATATATATATATATCAGACGACGGTGATGGTACTAATCAGCCAATCGATGTATTGCTATCGCAATAAACCAATTTTCCCCCTCCCCTTTTATGAGAAAAAATAACTTCGGATTCATTTATTCACTTATTCGCTTGTTAACTGACCAATCATGTATATAAATTGTATGAATCAGTGAATATAGCAATCGTTTTGCTACATTTGTTTCAGAAATGATCGGGGACTTCTAGACTTCCCCTTTCATAGTGGAACACAATTGTGAAATGGTTTTCTAACTTGCTACGCACCCACTACGTGGCTTTAAGACTGCAGTAGCGAGTGCGATTTCTGTATTACATTTTTATACCTTGAATTTATTATGATAGTCTCATGTTCTGAAGCCCGAGGACAATGTACGCTTGCACCATGAATCATTTCACAAATACTTCTTGCTTTATTTTTGAACACACGACGTAGGTGTTCAAAAAACATGAGTTACTTTCACGGCATTTCTAGGCAAAGGAAGTGTTTTCACTGTATTCAAATACATTTTTATTCTGGGATGTCCTCCAGGGAACTCTACAGAAAAAACTGTTATTTGTGCATTGTGAGTTATCCTTTGCTAATATCTGTTGACGAACTGCAGTACGATGCGTTTTTTTTTTCTAATCGGTTTACAGGCTGTGGAAGACGCGTGTGCAGGACTGGAACGCAGAGCCGATCACCTGTTTACGCACAAATTTTCTTCAAACGGTTATTCTATTGAAAGGGTGGTGCCAGCAAATTTCGAGGGCGACCCAAGCCTGTTGTGGGTTTATTCTGTACGGAAAGACTTTCCACACGTAAATTCAGACACAACAAACGCGTAAAATATATTTCAATTCATATGTGTTGTGGAATGTTGCCTTTCGCGATGTAGGCTCATCGCTTCCGCAGCAACACTAACGTTTCCGTTAAGAAGAAGAAACAGCAGTTGTCGTGACGTCACACCAGATCTGTAAATATTTGAGTGACCTCCACCATCTGCGAAACGAACGTACCCAACGTACCAGCAAAACATCGGTTGCTGTGTTACTCGCCGAGTTTCGAGCGCTTCTTGGCTAAGTGCTACGCATAGAAACCTGCGAAGACATTCTGCATGCCTGAGGGCTGAAGACATCTGGCGGGTTGCCCGCGTAGTGACCATGCCTGTATAGTTTTGTGTGCTAGAGTTCTGCCCGAGTAGATTTGGTGACCCAGTGAGTTTTTGCAAGTTTCTCCAAAAAGAGCAAGACGGAAACTTTTGGGCAGACTTCGTTATTTGCTAAGTACTTGGCGGTCATCCTTTGGTCAAGATCTGTGTTGTGCAACAGAAGGTCACGCATGTTTTGATTAAGGAGAGAACTCGCATGCCTGCCTAATGATTGTCCAGGTGTCTCTTTCTGAGGCACTCTATTTGTCTGTCAAGAACAATGGGTGCTTTCGACGAGACACTAGACGCTTCTTTCAAGGACAACGGAGCCGTCCATCAGAGAAGCTGCGTGCGTCCAACAATGGGGCTACCCCCTCCTGCATCACGTTCTCACCACCTACAAAAGGCCGGCGCATCTGGCATAGAATAACAACGTTTACTATATTACTCTATGCATCTTGCGTCGGGTGGCTTCCTCGCCCACGTTCTGTAAATATGTTATAAATACAAACGCTTTGTTTTCTTCCGGCTGCATTTTGCCTCAAATATGCCTGGATGCGACTATAGCTGGCCAGGGCGACTGTCAGCGCGTTGGTTGTGCTAGCGCCTAATTTTGAGGCATGTGTGTGCGAGTGCAGACGAAAGTCATCACCATGTGCTGCACAGTGTTGTGTGGTCACGTAACCAAACCCCCTATGCATCCATGCACCTATGCTTCACGAAGTCACTGCCAAACTCAGCACCGTGAAACCGAAACCGGAAATGGTCCGCATATGTAGAGCATTATAAATATTTAACGAAAGTGGAAGAATCTTCGCGCGGGTTTTAAGCTTCTGGGGCTGAAGGGAACTCTTACAACAAAGAACATGCACGCCAAAAATTTGGTGACGGCGCCCCTTTAAAGGATGTTTATCAAGAACTTGACTTTCGACAAGAGTGGTACCACATCTTGGTGCAGCATAGCCTTCCTCTTTTGTTGGGCAGTGCACGTTGGCGAACTCTCCCTAGACTTTTAAACTTTAGCCTTCAAGTTGTTTTCTTGTACAGCGGTGTTTGTACGCTTATTCTCGCTGTAGCACAGCAACAGTAAAATTGTGTGCAATATTTTGTGTACGACTTTAATACGCAATTCATTAAACGCATGTTTATAAAAGGCGTGGCTGCGCGGTGGAACACCTGCTTGCCACGCAATTGACCTGGGTACAATCCTCAATGAAACGAAGATTTCTTAATATTTAGTACATTCCATGGTCCTTCATCTTTTGGCCATGCAAAAATGAGCCCTCACAGCTGTTGAAGCCAACGCCAAAAATTTTGCGAAATGAGTTCTTTAATGCCATAACGTTAGAACACATATAAACAAACTCTACATTGACAAGAGCCAGAAACAAACGAAGATAAATATCAAAAGACAAAGTTGGGCCAGTTACCTAATAATGATAGTCAGCCCGTCCGGAACTAAACAGAACAACAATATATTAGGTGCCACCAGCTAAATAGTCAACAAAATCATTCGTAGGCTACACACTTTTCTACGCATATGCGGCCTGCAAAATTCACAAAAGTAGCATGCACTTAGCAACACAACTTTGTAGTGCGCTCTGTCATGATTCGCTGAGCGAGCACATGTTTTACACTGTGTTCAATAGCTTTTCAGGTGCAGTATCGTCCACTTCTCACTGTTGTTGATAAACTAAGCCATTCAATTTTGTTAACGTTTTGCAAACCATGCGCGTTGTCTTAACTAGTAAGGCTACAAAAAAACCAAGCTCTCCATCGACAAACTTTATTCACGGGCGCTTCAGCCAAGAAAGAATTTGTTTTAAAGAAAGCTAAAGTATCGTAGCTCTTCTTACAGAAACTGCGCAGGTGGCGCCACTGACTGCACCTATTTTTTATGTATTGCAGTCTGAAGCTCATGATTTGTACAAACGTCGTCGTACATAGAATGACACAGAATATACATCATGACCTTCAAACGTTTTACCACTTTCATGGTGTTCATTCTATAAAACAAGGGTATAGATAAAATATCAAAAGTAAAAACAGTATTCCCCGAGCAAAATAGAGCAACATAAACTTATAGGGCAACATAAATGCGTGTATTGTGTTAGTGAACACGCAACAATCCGCTATACATCGACTAAGTGCGTGTACAGTCCCTGAACGACTGGTTTTTCGAATTCTTGAGCAGAAACTGAATGAGCTGCTTAACATTGTGCAGTCTCCTGTATGAACCCGGTACTCTATGCGGGCAATTAGACGGAGCGTAATCATAGTTCACGTCATATGGCATGAAAGTGTAGTTGTCCAGCGTGGAGTTGTAGATTACGTGGCACATCTGTAAAACCAGAATACAAAGAAAGCGCATACTATAAGACCACGGGCGTCATATTAGTCGAGTAAATGGAGGCTAAATTCAAAATAAAAGCAACCAAAAATTTTACAGCTGGTAGGCCACTTTTTAGATACCCACGCTTCTCAATATCTAGAAATTCACTAACTGCGTCAATATTCCAAAGAAGTGGTTGGCTTAGTCAGTTAGGTCGTAATGAGCAAATAGAAGCACAGCCCCTCAAAAGCCGGACGCCAGAAACTACATGAATCACACGTCCTGTCTTTTTGTACCGTTTTATTTCCACTCTCTTTCTCAATTCTGATGATTCATATATGTCGTGTTGAATACCACTGAAGAATCGGCTGCAGAATTATAGCCACCTGCTCAGCCGATGAAGAAAGTTTCTCTGTGTTGATGCGCTCACCTATTTTCAAAACAAATTCTTATCATCATAATGTTGGGAGAAAGGAGTTAAAATGTACTTTCCACGATCCGAACGCTAATCTGTGCGTCAGTCGCCATAATCTAACATTACAGGTGTCATGCAGCGGAACCCGAAGTAACTGGTTTTGTTGCATAAGGCGACCCTAGCAGTAGTTCTGTTGGAGGGGCAAAATTATCTTCTGTGCAGATCGAGTACAGAAGAAGTAAGGGTTCACGTTACAAGACGTAACGGGGTAGAAATTACTTTGCGTCTCCTAAATGGCATAATCCTTGGCTGTGCTATCATTTTGCTCTTATGTGAAACTAATTATTATTCAAAAGTGGAAGTGCTGGTTGGGTTTTGAGTGGAGAAGGTTCACATGCAAAAGCTATCGTGAAAGTAATAAGAAAAGTTTACTGAAGCCTTCGTTTTGCATAAACTTACGTACATCTATATTTGTACACTTGTTGTTCATTGCTTCTAAAATACTGTTTAGGAGTGAAGGAGTGAGATCGGTTTGCGCAAGTTATCGTCCAACCAAGTAACGAATGTCTCAATAAGCCTGTAAATAATGCCAAGCATTCCTTAGCGAGCTTCGATGACATTGAGCGTATCAATCAATCAATCTATCTATCTATCTATCTTTATAATTATCTATCTAGACGCCTGAGACATTTAGTTCTCCTGATCACTTCTACAATGGTATGGATACCAATGTTGGTAAGACATAACATAACTGTATGACAAGCATAAGTGTCTAGTCATAACTTGAAAATCATGACATGTATATGATGAATGTCATGAGATACATTCCATGGTCTCTGAATTGTAGCGACTTGATTAGATTTGCGGGGTTTAACGTCCCAAAACCACCATATGATTATGAGAGACGCCGTCATGGAGGGCTCCGGAAATTTTGACCTCCTGGGGTTCTTCAACGTGCACCCAAATCTGAGTACACGGGCCTACAACATTTCCGCCTCCATCAGAAATGCATCCGCCGCAGCCGGGATTTGAACCCGTGACCTGCGGGTCAGCAGCCGAGTACCTTAGCCACTAGACCACTGCGGCGGGGCAAGTGAATTGTAGCGAGACCACGAAGTTTCGCAAGTTTCGCATATACTGAACTTGGTGTTACATGACGCCAATGCATGGCCAACGTATATATATATAACCACTGCAAACATGATCATCATGACTTGCGTGTTACGTAACATGAAACATACAACCCTTATGATGTGCTTGTGGCCGTTTAGCTAGCTTTACATAATTTGATATTACGTTACGTGAATGGAGAAAGAAGGTAAATGACACATTCATGCATGATTATTATGACATGCGTGTGATGTGAAACATGACTACATGCTACGCTCATAGCGTGTTCGCGGCCCTTTCGCTAGCTCCTCATGTACAATATTTTTCATGAAGTGACGCAAAGAGATCACGAAGGTAATTTTACGTCCAAATATGATAATCACAATATAAAAGTCATGTACGAAATAAGTTACGTCCACCTAGTGTAGTTGTGCTACTTTTAAATTGTCATATCAGCCTTCCTCATTCGTGCTTGCCAAATCAATTTGCACTGTACATGGCTTCTGCCAATTGTTTTTGCGCACATTTTAAATACACTGATGTGTACTCGCTCTTCGGTGCTTTTAAGGTAGATTTTAGGAGAAAGAAACGATATGGACTTGCACAAACTATTCAAAATGTAGATTATATATGTTTAATGAAACCTGCGTTTTGCGTAGACCTTATACACATCTATGTGTACTTGTCCTTGGTCGTTTCTCAAAAGTTTTTGTATGTTAGTCAAGCCTCTGTCGGCTTAAAATCGCATCCTCATCAGTGTGCACTTGCTCCTCATTGCTTCTGAAATAATTGTTTTTAGCCTCCAGTGTTATAGAAGCCCATTTTCTTTCCACCAGTTTTTTCGTTACCGCTCTTCAATTTTAGGCTCACGCACCAATCCATCAATCAACAGCCTAAATCATTGTGAACATGAAACATATCTGAGGCAGGCGAATGTGGAGATTTGTAGCAATACGTAAGGGGTCACAATCTCACCTAAGCTAGCGGGCCGCTGTGACAGAAATTAGTGCCGCAAGCGCAGGAGCAGGAAAGCAGCTATAAACGTACGAGAAAGAGGGGTTCGAAGAAATTGTTAGCAAACGCTTCTACCGACATTACACTGCTATTACGGAAAGGCACTTAATTATTCTCCCATTCAATCCATGTTTTCAGAGAATCGAGCAGACCATCTTGCAGCAGGGTGTCGGAATATTGTAGGAACTTTTTTGTGTATAGGTTTCTCGAAAAAATACTCGCGTCCATGTCACGTAAAGACTGATCTTTCGTCGAGTTTTGAGGAGGCGCAGTGTTATCTATCTAATGTCAAAGAAGGCAGCATCAAAGGTTTCCGTGTTGATATTTAGGATTTCTACTCCTCTAAGTCGGAACATTCTCTGATAGAGTTTGTAAAAGAATCTTTAAACGGGACAAATACAAAGTGTCTTTCCACCATAGCATTGAAATGTTGATAGAAACGTTTCTTTATATACTCCGCGTGTACCTACATAGCACGATTGTACAATGGGGGATAGACGGTTCCATCAAAAGAATGGGGTGTCCATTGAGTACGAAGTTGCCCCTGTACTCAGTACCATTTTTTCAGCAAAGTTGACTGACTGGTGAATTCTGGATTGAATGACAAGGTTTTAAAAATAATTTATTTGGGTCCTAAACACGGAAAAAATGTGATATAAACATTCAGAAGAAGCAAAGGTCTAATTTACACTTTGTAACAAACGGCTGATAACTGCTCACAGTTCGTGGACATAAAGCTTAGTTTTTAGAACAGCATCCTGTGTGCTGGATGTATTTTCCTAGAAAAGAGAAGACATTGTAATAGTACTCTTGTGCCCATTCAAGAGTCATAAAACACGGTATTAAAATGGGGCACGTCTATTTAGCTTTGACGAAATGACGAAAACTTTCATGTACAAGTTGAGGCAAGAAGTTAGAGCTACAAAAGGCTGAGTACTCTAACTCGGCTTTTTTACTTGCAAGCAGAAGAGCATTGAAGAAAATGAAATTCAGCGAAAAAGAGAAAAGCAGCTTAGATAGAAAGAAAAGTTTGATGATCCCCCACGTGCATGGTTTCTACTATAAACTTAAGAAGGTGGCAACATGGCATGACATCAAAGTAGTATTCTTAGAAAGGAAAAAGAAGGGGGCGTGCTTCCGGTAGTAAATAATCTGTACGAAGAAAGGTCTGAGGATATCAGTAGTAAATTTTGCAAGCGCACTGATCACCTGTGGTCGAATGCAAAATAAATGTTTATGGAATTGCTTTCGATTGTTGGCACTGTTACGGTGGTCCAGCTTGCCGATGCTTGAATGTAAGATAGGACAAGCTCTTGATTAATTGGGAAAGAAAGACAAAAACACATCTAGCAATAAATTGTGCGTGTTGTTCTTACAGATCTTGTAAGTCTTTTTTAATTCAAACTTATTCTATGCATGTTGCCCCTAATCAAGCCACATGAAAATTCGTAGAAGCATGGAATATATACAGACCTAGGGACATGTGCGATAATCACTCTTCAGTATCGTTGAACTAAAAAGAAATTAAATTGCGTGATAAATTGTGACAACAAACTGCATCATTGAAAGGATTTACTGGTTTCTTTGAAGGAAAGTATGATGCCGTTCTTGCTCAAGCGCTGTGATCAAGAGGTGCCAAAATTAGTATATATTCTGTTTTTAAATGAGTATTAGAAAATCAGTTGCTAATCTCTGCTGCTCTTTGTGTCCCTTTCGTTTGTGTCCTCGAATGTGCGCTCTAATTTTCAGTGTGCAGGAAAACAAACTAGCCAGCCTTTGCGCATTATGGGCAGTAACCGAGAAAGCGAGTAGAAACAAGTATCTTAACGCAGAATGAATAAGGTTTTGTTTTGTGCTCACGTAGTCTTTTTAGTGCAGTAGTTTTTAATGAGAACCTTAAGGTGGTTTTCAAAGCCACTTAGCTGCAATAGATATGCAGGGTGGCGTTTCTCATAATAGTTGTCTGTATTCTCTTGGAAGTGTATGCCTTCTCTAAGAATGCATCGTGGTACAAGCCGCGCTTATGTTCATTTGAATGAAGTTCATCACGTTGCTGACAACAAGCTTGGTTTAATGGCATCGTTGAGTTGACAAGCCAAGCAGCAGCTTAAACAGACCGTCTTCACCCTCCTCCTTTCGTGGATCTCAACCAACCAGTTTATGTGGCTTTAGCCCCCCCCCTCCTTTGAAAGCATCGACTCGGTGCTCGTAAAGAAAGAAAAAAATGAAGGCATACACACGCCGATCTAGAGAACCAAAAGAGAGAGGGTGTAAGCACTCGCAGCCCAATTAAAAACGTTTCGCAAACCCTTGCGCTAAGCGCAAAAAGGAAACGCTTGAAAACACAGGAGAACGCAAACAACAGCAGCAACGCCAAGCCACAGCCTGTTGTAACAGGTGATAACACAAGGGCTACTTATTGAAGTAGGGCTTCAGCCGGATGAGATGCACGGTTTCGGGCCAGAGCTGTCGACGAGAACACACTGCACCGTCAGGAAATATCTGGTAGGTAAAGTCTGTGACACGTCTAAGAACCTTGTACGTTCCAAAATAACGGCTTAGGAGTTTTTCGTATTTGC
The DNA here is from genome assembly GCF_013339725.1 of Rhipicephalus microplus. Lineage (NCBI taxonomy): Eukaryota > Metazoa > Arthropoda > Arachnida > Ixodida > Ixodidae > Rhipicephalus > Rhipicephalus microplus. The sequence continues at coordinate 10,737,722 of NC_051174.1, read as the reverse complement.
CAAGTCGGCGGACTGGGATCCACACCCACGTCCGGTCCCCAGGGTGGTAGGTGACGTTTCGACGGCGGAGGTTGTAACGCCATGTGTCTCCATCTTGTTGGTGACTAGTGTTTATGCAAGCTAGCTGACTAGCTTCTTCGGCGTACTGAGTGTATTTCTCAGCGTCTGAATGAAGTTCATCGCTTTGGTAGCACGGAAACACATTATCGAGCATGGTTCGCACGTTGCGTCTCTAAACAAGGCGGAAAGGCGAAAATCGCGTCGTTTGAGGTGTTGCCGTATTGTATGCAAACGTGATGTATGGAAAAATCTCGTCCAAGGTTTTGTGTTGTACGTTCACGTACATTGACAGCAAGCCTGCTATGGTCTTGTTAAGCCTCTCTGTAAGTCCACTGGATTGTGTGAGATAAGCCGTGGTTTTTTGACGAGTTGTGCAGCTCAATTAAAAATGCCTTCCATCACTTGTGCTGCAAACGATGTCCCTCCGTTCGTAATGACGCATGAAGAGGCACGATGCCTAGGACGACTTGGTGCACAAACCACTTCGCGACTTCAGAGGCCGTGCCACGGGGTCATGCTTTTGTTTCAGCATAACGAGTAAGATCATCTGTAGCAGTTATAATTTATTTGTTTTCGCAGGACGGCAAAGGGAAGGGTCCGAGAAGATCTGTTCCCACGAGGTCAAACGGTGTCCGCGGTGGTTCGATCAGCAGGAGCAGACCCGCGGGTGTCAATGGCGGAGTCCTGTGGCGCTGGCACTCACGATGTACACTAGTTTGTTGTCGTGGCCAGTAATAATCTTGGCGTACTTTGGCGATAGTTCTCAAATAGCCCAAATGTCCTGACGTGGGTTCGTCGTGGACGACATCACTCATGTCGTAGGAACAACGAGTAGGAAGGCTTTGTCGCTACCACGAGCGTTTTTCTTGTAAAGAATGCCTCTTCTTGGGCAAAAAGAAGACAGCTTGCAAGCAATGTGTTTAAAGACCTGAGAGTTCCGGCCTTCCAGGAAATGAATAACTGGGCGTAATACTTCGTCAGCCCGCCGTCTTAACACAAATTTGGAATCAATAACTGCTTCGAGAAAGCTATCTTCATCCTCGGAGCCCATGACAGCGTGTCCCACTGGCGCTCGAGAAATCGCGTCAGAATTCTCGTATTTGTGTCCTGACCTGAACACAATCGTAATGTCCAACTCCTGCAAATGGAAACGCCACCGAGCGAGAGAGCCAGTTGGATTTCTGACAATGGCCATCCAGAAGCGCGATATGTGGTCCGTCACTACTTTGGAGGGACGATCGTAGAGGTAATGCAGAAATTGCGTCGTCGCCCACATGACTAGGAGGCTTGCTTTTTCTGATGTAGAATAGTTGGTCTCGGCTCGAGAAAGAGTACGACTGGCGTACGCTATTACATGCTCAACGCCGTCATGTCCTCGTACAAGGACAGCACCAAGTTCAACATTGCTAGAATCTGCGTGGATTTCTGTAGCAGTGTCCTTATCGAAACGGGCAAGGACACGAGCTGTTTGCTTTCTCTGTCGTAGCTCTGTTAACGTTGTATTTTGTCCTGTGCTCCAAATACAGCGCACGTCATTTCAAGTGAGCCACGTATAAGGTTCAGCTATCTTCGAGAATTGGGCGATAAATTGGCGATGATACGCGCACAAACCGAAAAAACGGCGTATTGCTCTTTCATCTGATGAAACAGGGAACGCAGCGACGGCAGCAGTTTTTTTCTGGATCAGATCGCACTCCATCCGCACTAAGAATATGTCCCAGAAATTTCAGCTCTTCATAGCCTAAATGGCACCTTTGAGGTATCAGCGTGAGTTCAGGTTTGCGAATGGCTTCCAGAATCTTTCTCAGGCGCTTCATATGTTCAGGTGTGCGAATGGCTTCCAGAATCTTTCTCAGGCGCTTCAGATGTTCTTCGAAGCTCCCGAAGATGACCACATTATCGATGTAGACAACGCAGTTTGCCACTTCAAGCCGTCGAGAACAGTATTCAACATCCTCTGAAAAGTGGCTTGGCCAGTACAGAGGCAGATGGGAAGAACTCGGAATTCGTAAACTCCATCTGGAAACACAAACGCGGTTTTTTATCGGTCTTGTTCATCCACTTCGATCTGCCAATATCCATTCTTTAGAACAATGAACAAAAATACTTCGCACGTCGTAACCTGTCGAGAGAGTCATCAACCCGTGAATTCGGGTAGCCATCTTTTTTTGGGACGCTATTAAGCTTCATCTATTCAATACAGAATCACAGCGTTCCGTCTTTTTTTCTTCCCAAGAACGATTGGCGAAGGCCAAGGGCTGCTGGATGATTTTATAATCCCGTCATCAAGCATGTTTTTTACTTGTGCCTGAATAGCCTCGCGTTCTTTGGCAAAAACGCGATAAGGGTGCTGCCAAATGGGGCGGACGTCATCATCAGTAATAATTCGTTGCTTAGTGAGGTGTGTTCGACGGACTTTGGACGAGGAGGCGAAGCAAGATTGAAACTCCCTCCAAAGGTCATGAAATGCAGCCTTCCTCTCGTCTGAGAGCATCAATTTAATGTCGATGAGGTCTATATATTCCTCATCTTCACGCGTTTCGTCGGACGAGAAGCCCTCCATCACGTCGGCAACATGGCCTCCATAGGCTGCGGTGGTTCCAGAGAAAAGATGCCGGTGTTCGTAGTTGAAGTTTGTAACTAGTCAATTTGACTGTCCGTCACAGACACGCACAACACATTGGGTGGCACATGTACCTTGAATCAGCAGAAGTTATAGGTTGCTTTCGGCCACAACGTCACCATCTCGGAGGTCTTCACAAGTGACTACGATGGGAAAAGTCGCTCGGGGCAGCAGCGTCACACTGTCGTCACCAAGATGCAGCGCAGGTCTACCATAGTTAGCAGTGCCTCGATCTGTTGCACCTTGATTCGAGAAAGTCACTATGCGCTCACGGAGATTTACGATGACACCATATTCCCGAAGGAAGTCCACGCCGGTTATCAGTTGACGTCAACAGTTGCGAAGAACGAGGCAGGTGACCACAAACGTTGACGCACGAACTTTCACTTTTGCCGTACAGCGACCCACTGGTATTATACCGTGTCCTCCAGTTGTTCAAGTTCTATGGCTAAATCACTTTCCTGAGGTGTTTTGCTAGCCTCCCGCTGACTAATCGAATAGTCTGCACTAGTGTCTACGAAGGCATTGACCTGAAAACCATCAATACGCACAGGTATGTCAAGTCACACGCGGTCACTGTGTTCGATAGTGGGTGTCGGCGTTTGATCGGTACTGCGCCTAATCTATGACGAAACGCCTTCAGCGTTGCGTGAAAGCGTCGATGGAAGGTCTTCCGCACTTTGAGTCCCAGCGACCTGGCTCCCGAAGGCCGCTGCTTTCAGTTTTCCCGACGAGGGTTCGGGGAACGTCCCTGTGCCGTCACCTCGAAACGTGGCCCAGTGGCTGCGGGTCTCTTCAAGAGATGGTGACCGTGATGACCATCATATAAAGGCTGCACGCTGTTGCGCGAGATACTGTTCGATATCTCTTGGCTTTTGACCAAAATGGGGTCGAAGTTAATTGACGGCAAATCCGCAGAGATCAAGTTGCCCGTACAGATATTCACGGTAAATGTGACCAGCCTGACCGCAATGATAGCAGAGGGGTCGTCTGTCAGGCGTACACCAGAGGTCCGACTTGCGCGTGGTGCACCGTGACCATCAAAGTCCAAACCAGCGGGCTCTGACTGAATCGTGACTGACGGCATCACTGTCTCGATCGGGACGTGTGGCACTGTCTAGATTAGGACGTGTGGCATCAGCTAGATCAGGACGTATGGCATTGCCCAGGTCGGGAATCCTCGACCAGAAAGAGCCGTGGCAGATCGCAAGGCTCCGCGTACATATGACGGTGACAGTCAGTAGACACAGGAGCCGTTTCCGGATCAACCGACATTGGTGGAAAACGATGAGCATGCAGCACCTGCTGGACCTCGTCACTGATAAAATAGGTGATAGAACTGAAATCAATTTGCCTTGTGCAATACATCTCTTCCATTTCTTTGCCGACGACAGAGCGAATGCCTCGCGAATCCATTCAGGGCTCTTGTTCCCAGAGGTGGCGAAAAGTTCGATAGTTGAGGCAGCATTCACTTGACGGTCAAACAGCGCAGACCATTGGTGCAGTATTTGTATCAATTGTTGCCACTTCAGTATGAACTCAGCAACACTGTTGGGAGGAAAACGCACCAAACCAGCACATAAGTTGTTCCTTCACACCACGCATGAGATAGTGCCACTTTTTTCTTCTGCCATAGCTCGATCCACTCGCTTGAAAAGCCGTGTCATGTCCTCGACGTACATCGAGACGGTTTCCTTTGGCGTCTGGAAGCGAGATTGTAGCACACGCTCCGCCCGTTAGTGGTGGCTCGGAACTCCTGTAGGTCACCATAAGGCGATGCTGGAACTCGCTCTAAGATGTGAGAACTTCATCCCTGTTCAACAAACACGTCTTGGCACCGCCCTTTAGGCAAGTGTACATGCTCCGCAGCGTCGTGGCATCATCGCAGTAATTGATCGCTGCCACACGTTGAAACTTACCCAGCCAGTCATCAACATCTTTATGCTGCTCACCATTAAAAGGCCTGGGGATGAGCAGGGTTACTGGACGGTGCAATAAATTGACGTGGAAAAGGTCGGAGCTTGCACGGCATCTTGTGTCGATGTCATGAGTCGCTGCATCAGTAATCAGTGTCTCAGACAGTAAGCCTCGTTGGTGGAGGCTTACTCTGAGAACAGTATTGTCCACGGGTGCAGGGCTTGTGTTCTGACTGCTGGGAGGGGGCTTGTGCATCGGGTGGACCATGAGTTATCACCCCTCTCCCCCCACCTCCAACAGTCTTGTCGTGTTTCTGACGACAAACTTGATTTATTGGGCCCGTTGAGTTCGGCTCATTGAGATCGTGTTTGTCTTAACTCATGGATCTCACCCAAGCAGACCATTTGGCAATATAACTGATCATTTGCCAGGAATGATTCCGAAAGAAGCGGCAACAAATGGTAGCGTTTTTTATTTAGCCGAGTGCACTGTCGAAAAAATAAATAAACCATGCTATGGGCTATAACAATGTCAATGTTTCGTATTGAGAAGTGAAGCACCCCGCATTTTTACAGGGCTACTCGTGCGTCTTGACCATATTTACACTATATTCTTGTCAGTTAAGGTAGGTTTAACAATGCGGCTATGCGGGCGTGATTAGACAAAAAGAAATGAAAGTTATATCAAGCAGAGCAAAAGTGATTGAACCTTGTAATGAAGGGACCAAGAATTCACGACAGCTCAAAGTGAAAGTCATAGGGTTCCTTATGCATAGCCCTGATTGTGTCCTGACGACACGAAGAAACATTGAGCTGTGCCAAGGGATTGCCATGTCTCCAAGATATGTGGTAAGTTAACCTGCTTTGGCACTGTCTCCGTGTTTGCCCTAGCGTTTTGCACGCGATGACATCATGCGACATCAAGTGATGCGGCATCACAGATGAAGTATAATGACGCCAATATAAGGTCACTAGTTTCGACATTCTGAAACGTCTTGATGACACCATCACTTAGAATTTATTTGCATCACTCTTGTTTACGTCGCCGATGCAGATAGCCATTCCATTCCCGTAAGTCATGAGGTATTGAAGCTGTAGCCTTGAACGAATGCTTACTGTGCACTTGCGATTTGTGCTCACTCCTCAAAAGCAACCGAACTTCACATAACGGTCGGCCTAATTTTCCTGAAAGTGCCTAGTCCACATTCTCACCTTCTCCTTGAGGTTCCTGGCATCATCAAACGTAAAGGTTTGCTTCCTTCCTGGTGACTTATCGTAAGTAAACCAATACAGATATTCACTGTTTCTTGCCATGTGATCGTAGTATTGCGTTCCGTTATAGTTACATATCTGCAAGAAAATAAAAATTGCATTTCGTTTACTCTAAGAGAACATTAGCTGACTATATATAGCTGACTAATATATTACTGCGAAAGTGTTCGAAATTAGGCGTTTTTCATAGTTATGAGAGCATCTGGAGAAACGAATCTTCTATTGTCCCTTAGGAGCCGCTCTTAATCGGGTCCTGGTTAAATGCTGTAGCACGGATAATTGGGCCACTTGGTATTGGTTCATATTTAAAGAAATATGGGCGCGCACCCATACAAGAACACTAAGAAAATGATTCGCACAGACCAAATGCTGGCCGTGTGCGGGACCTAATTGAAAAATGTCCGTTTGCGTGATAATGTCTTGCACTTTGGGAAGAACACGACTAGTGAACAAAATATTGTGCGTCAAAGTATTCTGAAGCATAACAGTGGATCTCTTTGCTACGTGAATTAGGTGGTGGGCAGAACCATGAATTTGGTTTAATTATTTATTCAATATACCTTACAGACCCAACAGGGCATTGTGTAAGGGGAGCGTAAAGGGAATAGATACACGAATTGGTACAATTTGAATACAAACGATAAAACAAACTATTCGTCAATTATTATAAAAGTCCTATCAGGAATAACAATGAGAAAGTATTATTAATAATTTTAACAAGAATAGAACGGCAACGAAAATTAGACGGGTATACATGTGAGATAATCACGTAAAACAAACTAAAAACAAGCACAAATTCATCCTTTTCACTGGTATAGCGCACCACGACAAGGAGACACACAAAGGAGAGCAGCACACACACACAGCGCTCTTGCAACTAATGTTTTATTTGCGATCACACACACTGTTTATACAACAGTAGACCGATAAAACCTGGATAATGTCACGTCAAGAATACAGCAAAGCCCATGCACGTGTCATCAACGATAGCGACAATCTACACTAGCCCGCCAAGTGAAGATTCCAGATACATCTTTTCTTTAGATGATAATGCTATGGAAGCCACACTCACACATTTTTCTTTTCTTTTGTCTATTTGAACAGCTTCAATAATTTCACGTGTGGTTCTGTCACGGGCCTTAAAGAGTATAGGGGTGTTTTGGAACATAAAGACGCAACCGCACTTCTGACAGTGAAGGGCCAAATGAACACATACAGCTCTTTCTACATTGTACTTGTGTTCCCTTAGTCTTTCATTCACACACCTTCAGATTGGCCTATGTATTCGCAACCGCAGGTCGAAGGAGTGCCATAGACAACACCACAACAACAATTCACAAAATTCTCCCGGTGCTTAATCTTACAATCCTGTTTCCCGCTACTTTCTGCATTGACCTTTTTGCACATTCCTTGCAACTTTTCGGGAGCAGAAAACACTACATCCGCAACCGCCTTCCTTGCTATTCTTCGCAAGTTATGCGAAATGGCATGCATGTAAAGCACTACAGCAACCTTGCCTGCCTTAGTGGCGGTTGCCTGGTCTCTGACGTTTGCCCTTCCTTTCCTGGTTATACTTTCGGTGAAAGCTGTCAAAAAGTGCAAGGGGTAGCCAGAGTTCAATAAACGTTTTGCTTGAGCCCACAAGCTCTCACCAAGCTTGTGGTGGCAAGACTTCATCAGTGAATTCTGAAAACAGGATTTTATCACCGCACGCTTTACCAATTTCGAGTGAGCGGACGTGAACGGAAGAACCGGTTTATTCCCTCGCGGTTCAAAGCTCCAGCATACTCTTCCTGGCGAAAAATACAGCCCGAGGTCAAGATATCTTATGAAATTATCATTTGGTACTTCATGCGTCAGCACCAAAGGAGATATCACTCTCAAGAACATGGTTAGAGTTTCAGTCACAACTGCGTCAAAATTGTTATGATCATTATTGGCAACGATCAGAGAGTCATCTACATATTCAAAAACAGCAATAACGTCAGTGTGCTTCATACGTTCGTCAAGGATCTTGTTACGTTTTGCTAAAAACAGGTCGCTCAGGTACGGGACTATGCAGGAACATATACATATCCCGTTCTCTTATTTTGCAGTGTTTCCATTCCACGTCGCATAGGTCGAGTTAAGATAAAAGTAAAGGAGCTCTAAAAACTGATACTCGACAGACCGGCAGAATTTTGAAAATCAACCGCTCCTATTCTGTCTATACCTTCCGACACACACGCCATCAACTCTGCCGGATAGAGGGTGTAATAAAGGTCCTTAACGTCAATAAAAAAAGCTAAAAGGTCTGCGTTTTCCTTGCCTGCAAGAAAGTCTAGCACTTCTTCCGACTTTTTCACCAAAAAGGGGTCGTCAAGAGATATCAACTTCAAATGTTTTTGTAGAAATAACGCAATGCACTTTTGCCAGGATTCATTCTCTGAGATGATCACTCTGAAAGGGCAGTCAACTTTATGCGCCTTTGGTGTGAAAAATATATCAAGATCCACTTTTTTTGTCTTCTCAATCGATCTAACCAGGCCTTCAAGATGAAAGCTTTTGCATAGCTTCTTCGCGGTAGTTCACACTTTTTGTAACGAAATATTCTTATGAGTAACAAATACAGAATTGATGGCCTCTGACGCCTTCACTCGATACAATGATTTACGCATAACCGCAAAGCCACCGTCTTTATCGGCTGGTAGCAGCGCGAGGTAATTGTCCTTCAAGTGCCTAATGGTCTCCTGAATAGCACATCTGCCACCCGTAGGACGGGCACGCATGAGAACGTCGACACCTTAAGATACACACTTGTCAACGTCACCTTTAGGTGCTTGTTTTGAGACATTCTGAACCATTCCTAGAAGTTCGGGGCTAGATTTTCGCGGGTCGAAAGCGAACTTTGGTCCACACTTGAGTACCTGTCGCACTTTGTCGGCCAGGTTCGCATCACCGATAATGTGAAGATGATTCGATGGTGCGGAGGGCTTCTTTTGTACTTGCGTCCTCAGCCCCGGCAGAACTTGCCGCCAGAAAAATTCGGTTGCCCGTTCAGCTAGTAGCGAGTAATCGCGCCAGTCGTTGAAGCTTGAACTTGGTCCATGAATGAGCCTGAGATGATTTCTGTATATTCGAGTTTGCCTCTGCCATTCGGATCGCATAACTTTGCAAATACGAACACCATGGTTGAAGGAAGGCAAACAGTATCCAAACAGTGTCAATACTTCAGTAGAGAGCACCTTGTGTCGGATGTAGAACCCAAGTGTCCGAGCTCTGCAGGCTGCCGTCGCGATCAGCGGGATGATTCGGCATAGGTCGGTGCTGTAACATAAAGGAATGCCCGATGTACAAGAAATGAAATTTGCTAAGGCACGTTGCCGGGCTAGTTGGTTTAGATTCATCATTTTCACTGGTATAGCGCACCACGACAAGGACACACACAAAAGAGAGCAGCACACACTCACAGCGCTAACTTGCAACTAATGTTTTATTTGCGATCACACACACTGTTTATACAACAGTAAACCGATAAAACCTGGATAATGTCACGTCAAGAATGTGTTGTCTATGGCACTCCTTTGACCTGCGGTTGCGAATACATAGGCCAATCTGGAAGGTGTGTGAATGAAAGACTAAGGAAACACAAGTACAATGTAGAAAGAGCTGTATGTGGTCATTCGGCCCTTCACTGTCAGAGGTGCGGTTGCGTTCCTATGTTCCAAAACACCCGTATACTCTTTAAGGCCGGTGACAGAACCACACGTGAAATTATTGAAGTTTTTGAAATAGACAAAAGGAAAGAAAAATGTGTGAGTGTGGCTTCCATAGCATTATCATCTAAAGAAAAGAAGTATCTAGAATCTTCACTTTGACGGGCTAGTGTAAATTGTCGCTATCGGTGATGACACGTGCATGGGCTGTGCTGTATTCTTGACGTGATATTATCCAGGTTTTTGCCCCGCCGCGGTGGTCTAGTGGCTAAGGTACTCGGCTACTGACCCGCAGGACGCGGGTTCGAATGCCGGCTGCGGCTGCATTTCCGATGGAGGCGGAAATGTTGTAGGCCCGTGTGCTCAGATTTGGGTGCACGTTAAGGAACCCCAGGCGGTCTAAATTTACGGAGCCCTCCACTACGGCGTCTCTCATAATCATATAGTGGTTTTGGGACTTTAAACCCCACATATCAATCAATCAATCAACATTATCCAGGTTTTCTTGGTCTACTGTTGTATAAACAGTGCGTGTGATCGCAAATAAAACATTAGTTGCAAGTTAGCGCTGTGTGTGTGTGCTGCTCTCCTTTGTGTGTGTCCTTGTCGTGGTGCGCTATACCAGTGAAAATGATGAATCTCAACCAACTAGCCAGGCATCGTGCCTTAGCAAATCACAAATTGTGAAAAGAATTTCTAATCTTCAAAAGAAAACATCACTCAAGAATACACAACAGAACTGAATGGCATGTTAGTGTTCAAACCATCAAAAAAGTTTAAAGCAAGAGAGAAAAAATGCGAGATACTAGTAGTGAGTAAACGCAAAGGTGCTTATTTTGATATGATTTAAACGAGCAGTTAATCCTGGAAATGGGTCAGTAGAAGGCGCCGGAATTTTTTTCGATCGCGTTCAGCTACGATTTCATCTGGAAGGCTGTGCCGCATGCGGATGACACGGGGTAGTGCAGATGAGTTAAAAATGTATGTCTTACCGTACATGCGTGTGAATTAAAGATGATTATTCAGTCTCTTCGATGTGAATGCAGATGTTTGCAATGTCATTGATAATGGCCTTGTTTCATGTACGTACTTATGAAATATTGAAAGGAGGTTTATATCACGTCGGCTGCTCAAAAGGGAAAGTGATAAGTTTTTTTTTTTTAATTTGTGTTATGCTTGCGCTATGATCATAGTTTTTTTTAGATGAATCTAGCGGATCTATTATGAATCGACTACAGCATGTTAGTGAAATTGCTGTAATGAGGGGACCAAACTCAAGAAGCGAATTCTAGTTGAGGGCGAACAAATGTTACGTAAGCTTAAGCTTGGAAATTGTTTCTATTGCTGGATTTTCAAGCAGTGCTTCCACTCTCATGTGGTGTCTTCCCCCCTAAGGCACAAAGATGAGAGAATGAACTTTATTTCAATGTGAGAGTATGCGGTTTATTCCCGGGGGGAGCCCTCTTTTACAGGTCTACTGGCTGCGGTGGCTTGCTGGGCCTGGTCTAGGGTCATCAGTTGGCGCCCCAGTGCCAACTCTGAAAGCCGTGCCTTGCGAGACCACGTAATGAAAGTATCTCATGAACGCACCAGCATTGATATTGCATGGGCTCTTTGCTCTGTATAATTGTAACTGGTGTGTGCAATGGCGGCTGCATGGTCACTACACCAGAGACATATTCCTGTTGTGTATACTTGAGGAATATTCGCGTTTAGTCTTGAGATGCGTGGGCAAGTGTTCGTTCGAAGGCGACGCCAGTCGCTGGCATGCTGCCTGATTCAATGGAGCGGTGGGGACTACTAAGATACAAATGGAAGGTTGCAAGAAGTGACTATATATTAAACCTTAGAGGCGATTTTCACGTATTTATTCCTGCTGGTTCTATTGACTACCACAAAAGAAATGCAGGAGCATTGAGGTCTTCGTCAATCGAACCCGTTGCCTAAGAAATGCGTCTTCACCTAATATTTCAGACTGCGTATAATAACTTTGTGACGACACTGCCTTGTTCGGGAAGTCTTTCGACATGTGATAGCAACTATATCAACACTCTCGGCTGGATTTTGCTGCCAGCGACGGCATCAACCCAGGCGTTGCATCATTCACCGTATATGTATTCGTATCATGTATTCATACCTATACATATAAAAACGCAAGGAAGAAAAATTATTCAAAAGAGCCTCTGACGCGCGGAATCGAACGTCTGACCTCTGAAATGTGAGTACGAGGTATTAGGCACTGAACCACGAAGGAGCGTTTTCTACTTTATTCATTGCCTCTGTACATACAGCATTGCCAAACAAACATTCATAAAACAAAGGACAAACTTGAACGAAAGGAAGAGGTAAAAAGCATGAAAGCTCACAAGCTTTTTTTGAAATTCCTTCATCTGTAGCTGGCTTTCTACTTGATAGAGCTATTCGAGCACAACTTCTTTAATTTTTTGTGATTCCATGAATGGACAGGCAGATCGAAATAAGTATTGCGTAACAGGACATGCATTAACATCAGCATGGCGCACCACTATTCTAGGTTGCCATATACTATGCAGGCACAATAAAATAACTAGGTAGAAAGATATTCCTTCTTCATTTGTTACTGTAAAAATACGGTACCATGGGCATTAAGAAGCAGATCTTTTTACAATTTTCATTGTAGAACACACCAGAAGAGGACTGCATCCCAGCAGTCAAGGAAAACATTTTTAATTGTCTCCGGCTTGTTGCAGAGAAAGCAATCATCACCTGAAGAGACTAATAAGCCGTATTCTCACATCCGTGTTTTCAATGGCACGGTTTAGTGTGCTATTTCAAGAAAAAGGAATTCGATCGAGGGGACACCTTCATTTTTTACGAGGTTTAAGACATTCTGGCCTGGGCCTACACGGTACAGTTTACTATACAGGGGAACAAAAAGAACTGTGTACTGAATATTTGGATAATTTTTAGCACAAAACTGTACTTAGATATTGCAATGAAAAGCGTGTTTTAAGACAAGACATGAATCAACTACTTTTTTCAGATAACTTGTAATGCATGCTTACATAAGACCAGATGCCACTAAAAATACTGGCATTAGTCTCCCAAGCCTAAGCTTTATAAAAGTGCGTATGAAAGGGTCCTGGGTACTTCAGAAAATTATGAATTGAATAACTAACTGACGAAGGTACAAATGGCACAGACCAAGCCCACCAGAACAAACGCGTCTAATAGGTCAGTCTACTTGTTTGCTCCCAAGAAGAACCCGACAAGAAAACAGCGAAAATTCGTTGAAGCTTCTGTACATCCCCACGTGTACAATGCAATTCTTGGAGAGTGCCAGAGCTTACTGACGCAAAATGTGCTACGAAAGATCGTTATAGCAAAATTAATCGCAAGAAACCTTTATTCCTTTCAGCTTTTCCTTTTAGCTTGCCGGCCTGATGCTGCCAGTACGGTTCCCTGTCACAATATTATTCCAGTGGTACGCCGAGGTACCGCACAGAAGTAGTAGTTCATGAAATACCAGCCACGAATTTTGGAGTCATAGGCCATTCACCGTGTCAGTTGCCCACGCATTTGCTCCAGTTTTCAAAAGTGTCACTCGTATATTTCATTAAAAGTTCACGATTAGAACGGCTTCAGCGATACGTTCATATTCTTTTTTCAAACACAGCTATGTCATCTGCGTATGCCAGTACCCATACTTCAGCTTCTTGCAGTTTGTACTAGTTTATACTTGTTTTATGACTTTTTGGCAAAACCATATAACTGAATAAAGTGAAAATATAGGGGAAGACAAACGACAGCCTTGTCGCACATAACATTTGACAATATATGGTTTCCGATGAAGTTTGTTGATGATGGATCGAGTTTTAAATCCAGTATATGGCATGTAAACTGTATCCTGAATTAATGTCACAACACTGATATATTCCAACAGAAGAAAAGTTTCATAAGTACTCAACCACCTTCATTTTTATATATCTGTCTGGACCATCGCGTTATGATTGCTTCTGGATGCACATCATTTCAGTACACTTCCTGCCGTGTGAATATTTGTGAATATAGTGCGCCCTTTATTCCACACGTCTGGTGGTCACCTACGATGTATTATTGACTGCCTGGAGTCTTCATTCTAACACTTTTATCAAAATCTTGTAGTCAATAGTTATAGAATAATTGGCCTTTGTGCTTTATCGCCACGTAATTTACCTGTGTCGTCAGTTTTCGAAATCTTATAGTATGTGAAAGCTAGAAAAATGCGGTAAAAGATTCATAATTAAGGCTTCGTTAAAAACTGCTGCTTCAGCCGGTGCTACTTCGTGTTTGAATTCTTCATAAATGGCAGTCGTACACCCTTGAGGTCCCGGGGACTTTTCCAAAGGGACGGCTGTGTTTGCTTTTGCCACTTCCGCTTCAAAAGTATGACGTTCTAAGCGGTCTTTCCTGCAATATACAACCTTCGGCATTATTTCAAAATTTTCTTCTTGAATCCATATTTTTTTACTTCTTTTTCTCGAATAGTGTGCTGCAGTACTCAGTGGTAGCATGCCCTATGGATCTTGTTCACCTGTAACATTATCTTTTTTCTGCCATCATCTCCTTCATCCTTTCCTATTTCGGCGCACCACATACTTCTCCTCGTAAATTTGTTCAATTTTGACTTTACTGATATATCAATATTTTTAAGCCTGAAGTTTTGCTTTCCTGTAATAGCAGTTCTTTGTGAATTAAGTGTAGGGTTATTTCTTATTCACACATCGCATGTTTAGCGCTTCATAGCTTTTAATTTGTAACTTGTTTATATTCTTCAGAATTCACTCTACAATTTCGCTCTTCACCATCTATGTTTACCAACGACTTTCGAACACTGTCCAGAATATCTAATCTTCCAAGAGATTAGAATTAGGCTTCCACGCGTCCCAGTTAAATAATGGTTTACTCGTATTGCTTTTGCCTAATACGAATCATACTAAAAGTGATAACTAAATGAAATAGCGAGGTCACTGTACTTCCCTGATAATCAACTAATTTCAGTTACAAATAGGCCCTATCTAGGCGCGCATGACTGGAGCCTTGAAAATGGGTATATAGTGTTGCAGCTTTACCAATATACTCTACAATATATTCGAGCTTTAAGTTAGACATTAGAAACTTTAACGCTACTGTGCTGGAGTCGTTAAAATTGGTTGCACTAGTTTCATCACCAGCACTGACCATACCATAAAATCTCCCATTAAGATAATTTTGCGATCCTGTTCACAGAAAGCACGAATTTCATCGAATATTGCACATCGTTCATGTTTAACAGGTGCATATAAACAAATAATTGGGAAACGAAACAAAAAGAATGTTAAATCAAATTCAGCAAACCTCCCAGACGAATCAGATGTGACATTTTCAACAGCAGCGCCTAAACTGTCCAGGACAAAGGTCACACCCTGCCAGCCGACCAACTGCATCACGGACACAAGCACTCTAGCGTCCGGTTTAACGTTGTAACAGGCTCTCGGTGGCCTCCCAGCTCTCCACTTCGGATTCTTGGACCTCGATAATGTTTAGGCCTTGGTCCAGGGCTTGGCTGTAGAGCTGGATCTGTTTCTTTTTTAAAGCCAGTTCTCGAACATTGAGCGCCGCTGCCTTCATGAACCCGCTCAGCGACGAGATCGGTGAGCGGGTTCAGGCTGAGAGCCCTGCATTTTCACTTGTTTGCCTCTCGTCGTACAGCGTGGATCTATGTTGTTCATCTTTAGTTTGTACCGCCATCGTTGTATTCTAGTGACGACGATTGTTGTCTGGCAGCGATTCGTTCCTTCTTTACTAACGACTTTTCACTGCACTTTCGACTTCACTTGTGTTTCGTCTACTTGAGCGCCGTCGTCTGAGTCGCGATGACATTTTGAAGACGCCCATTCTGATTCCATCCTTTTGCTAATCAGGTCGTCATGCAAACCTTCAATTTATTTCGTTTCACTCGGAAATGCATACTGTGAAGCCGAGTTTAAAGTAGTTGAATTGGCGTTGGTCGTGGATGCCGACATTCCCAGGCTCGTTGTTTGCAGTCGCGTCCAATGCAAGTGCAAGACGCGGCGTCTTCTGCAAGCACAGGACGCGTCTATTCGCGGGTCGTTAAGGTGCAGCTAGTAGCCACTGTCTTTCAGCGCCAGCGCGTTATCTGATGTCGTTTTCTTCTGTGGTGTTGCAGGCAACGATGCTTGTGGTGATTCTTCTTCATCCATGAGAAGTTCACTCAACGTTGGAGTCTCAGATCGTCGCCCCGCAGCTCGGGCGTACGAACGGTAGCACTCATCTTGCACATGGCTAGAAGAGTTACATTTGCTGCACCTTGAAACTTTGCAATAGCGTCACATGTGCCCCATGTTTTGGTGCCTCAAGCACAAAGAAAGTCTTCCTTGCACTACGACCAGTGCCATACTGCTCTCAATACGCAATTGATGGGGCAGTTGATCTACAGAAACGGCCGTCATGTAGTTGCACGCGTATCACACGTGTTTTTAATATACTCCTACAAAATCCTTGAATGTCCATATAGGCCATCGGTCAACTCCTTGGCATTGCCTTGTTTATAGAAAGCACGTCGAATAGCTTCTTTTGTACCATCAAACGCTAGCCAGTGCTACTGTATCCGAATATCTTGCCGCGTCGGGTCAATGACAAAATTTAGCCGGTCTTTGAAGAACGCCTCCTTCTGTCAGCGCTTTCATCAGTGGGCAAGTCTTCATGTTTATCAACCACACGTGTAAAAATCTTATATGCCCCAATGTCACATACTTGCTGCACGACGCCCAAGTCTTTGAGAGCTTTCCTGAAGTCATCGACGCAAACCAGTCGGCCGTTGACTTCAAAGTGTAGTGCTCCTGTTCTACTCATCGCTTCACTGATGGCAACGAAGGCAGAATACTCCTGTAGTGTTTTAAAACGAGGGGAGATGCAACCGCGTTGGCCGCTTTCGCCGCTCTGAACAAATTTTCTATTCTGCGTCTGCACCGACCAGCGTACAGACGCAGAATGAGCTTTGAAGTAGAACCTCCTACAAAGTTTAAACAGCAAAATAATATTATTTACTGCTTACCGCTGGCGATAGGTATCTCGTGGGGAGGGGGCAAGGGTAATATCGTGTTTGCAGCATTACCAGCCAGATGGCGCAATGAGTGCACGTCACCAGATCGTCGACACGCAGTGGCGTGCGCTCTTATCTCCCACGCGAAATTTTGTGGCACGGAGAGCGGATAGGGTGGACAATTGCACGTGCACTTGATTATAGTGTGGTGGGGCACTTTCGAATTCTTTTTCAATGTCCTTGCGATGGGGAGCAAAGTTCTTGCGTAGGGGTGGGGGTCTCATGGTGGGGGGCTTTTAGGTACATTTCTGTTGTAGTTACCGGACATACAGAGGCCACTGCACGCTTTGCACGATCTCCGTTTGCGAAAAGTGTGCGCTTTTTTGACACAACAAAGTTACACTGGGACGCTTACACACATTAATCTGTACCCTTGAGTACGTTTCATGCGCAATTTGTGAGTGACGAACGCGGGGCGTGTTTAGATCGGCTTGCCATTTTTCGCGTGACCTTCAAATGTCGTGCTAGTTAGTTTATTGTCTCGCCTTTGTCGCGAAGCTGCGACTTTTTTTTTATAGAATTGAAGATTGGGAATGAAAAGAAACGTCACGGAATTCGCCACCTGAAATGTGACGGGATTTAGGCAAAACATCAGCGTGAATGACTTCTGTATGAATGGATAACTAGTACTGTGTTATTGACCTGCGTGTGAAAAAAAGCAATGTACTACACCATCATAATTGTTACAATGCATAATGAAGTGCTATGAAACAATGTTTTGTCATTCTGGTGCACATACAGTTACTTTAAGAATTAAGCATGGGAGGAACCATTTATCTCATTTCCTTGAATAGAAACACTGAAAGGGCCACTCACCAGGCCCCATACCGAATTTTAGTTAGACAGTGAAAGTAGTTGGGTGTCCGATGAGAAACAATTTGCCAGAAAAAAGTTTTAGAATCGGTACATCACGAGCTGAGAAAACAGGTTTTTTGAAGCGGTACAACAGTACATAAAACAAAGCACCAAGAGACCCGACGTTATAATACTACAAGAGACGCACAGTGAAACCCCATCGACGTTACCGGGGTACAGATCCTTTGTGAAGCTCCCCAGCGCACGAACAGTTGGGAAAGGCGCAGGGCAGGGGGTCAGCATCTTGGTGAAGAAGAATCTAACTTCAATAGATCACGAGCTGCTACCCAACGGCGCCATCGAGCACAGCACGGTCGAAATTGTCACTGGGAAGCGCAAGCGCCGTGAAAGCACTTTTATAATCAACGTGTACAGCAATCCAAAGCAATTCCAGCAAAAATTCCGCACCTTTGTGCACAAAGCGCAACAGCTCGTGGACTCCAACGTAACCCTACTGTGTGGAGACTTCAACGCTCAACATACGGCATGGGGGTATCCATACACGATGGCGAAAAGCCACAGTCTCTACGACGAAACAATGGACGCAGGTTACCAATCGCTAAACGACACCAACGCACCTACGAGAAACGGAACGTCGTCGCAGCGAGACTCAAACCCGGACCTCGCTTTCATAAGCACGGCCTCAGCACTGCGTGGAGTCACGTGGCGGAACACCGGGGAGACGTTGGGAAGTGATCACTGCATACTCGAAATTACAATACCCATCTCAGAGAACACGCAAAGAGCACAGCAACAGCAAATCAACACTGTCGTAGTTTGGGCTTGTTGGTGCATAGCGCCTGTGCCGTGTGTCCTCGTCTTGTGTCCCCGTTTTTTGCGCTATTTTCTGTCGTCACAACAGCAAATTGTTGACTGGCACGAGTACAGAAAGAAATTAGAAGACAACGTTACGGAAACCATTGAAAACATAGAAGCATGGACCAACACGTTGAACGTCACGACCAAAGACGCCACTCGGACGGTAGAAGCGGAGCCGGAGGCTACGATGCTGGACAGCAGACTAGCGCACCTCATGGAAGCCCGCAACTCGCTAATACGGCGCTGGAAACGTGAACGCCACAACAGAAAGCTACGCAAACGTATAGCACAACTCAACAGAGACATCGAGCATCACAGCGCAGTCCTCTGCAGACAGCAGTGACATGCGGTGTGTCAAGAAGCGGACGGTCAACTACACAAAGGCAAGACGTGGCGCCTGCTACGCCACTTGCTCGACGATCAGACAACCAAGGAGCTCAGCATTACATGCTGAACAAGACAATTCACAAAGCCGTCAAAGAAATGGGAGAGGCTGAGGTGCAACGACGCCTGGACGCCAAGTATCTCCCCGTAACGCCAATGGACCCACTCCCCAGCTACGAAGGGGCAACCAACGAGAGACTAGATGCCGACATCGAAGAATAGTAAGTGCGAGCGGTTCTACAAACAATCAACTGTAAACCGGCATCCAGACCGGACCACGTCACCAACAAGGCATTGAGGAACTTGAACGACACGGCAATCGAAGCCCTCACCAAGTACTACAACCAGTGCTGGCGGACGGGCAAGCTACCGCAACAATGGAAGACCGCGAAAACAGTTCTGATCCCCAAACCGGGCAAACCAACCAGCATAGACAACCTCAGACCCATCTCTCTAACGTCGTGCGTGGGCAAGGTGCTTGAACACGTCCTACTCAACAGATGGCAACGTTATTTGGAAGAATCCAACATATATCCACATACAATGCTGGGGTTCCGGGCCAAACTGTGTACCCAGGACGCCATGCTGTTGCTCAAGAACGCAATCGTGGACAGACACTTTCCCACGTTGGATAACAGAGCGGTGCTCGGACTCGGTCTCCAGGGAGCATTCGACAACGTACACCACTCGGCCGTCCTTGCAGGAGGTGTCCCACTTCAACATGGGGGAGAGGACGTTCGCTTACATCAAAGATTTCCTGACCAACCGCACCACGCGGCTTGTGGCAGGAGAACTACAACTACCGCTCAAGCAGCTGGGGAGCACGGAGACACTGCAGGGCTCGGTGATCTCCCCTCTGTTGTTCAACGTTGTCATGATAGGCCTTGCAAGAAGATTGGAATGCGTTAGGTACATAAAGTACACGATCTACGCGGAGGAAATCACGCTGTGGTCAACGGGAGGAAGCGACAGCCAGATCGAGACAGCCCTTCAAGAAGCCGTCGCCGCCATAGAAGAACACCTACGACCCATTGGACTCAAATGTTCACCAACCAAGTCGGAACTGCTAGTGATCTCACCGCGAAGTGCGCGACGCCCGACAACGCAGAACATCAACGTGGTAACCCAAGATGGAACGCCGATGCCGCACGTGCAGACGCTCAGAGTTTTGGGGCTGCACCTCCAGGACTTGAACCGCACCAACGTGACGGTACAGAAGCTCCACGCAAAGCTCTCGCTGGCCACCCGCCTACTCAAGAAGGTGGCGACGCGGTACCAGGGCATGCGAGAAGACAGTCTACTACGACTCACCCAGTCGTTTGCAGTCAGCCTTATCTCTTACGTAGCGTCGTTCCACAATTGGAAAGCGGCGGAGAAGATCAAGATTGACGCGATGATCAGAAAGGCGTACAAGACGGCCCTGGCCTTATACCCCCACACCAACACGGAACGCATGCTCACGTTGGGCGTTCACAACACGCTGGAAGAAATCGCAGAAGCCCAGCGAACGGCGCAGTATCACCGCCTGTCCCAGACCAGGACGCGAAGAACGATACTACAGTGCATCGGAATCAACGCGCCAGCGACGACTCCGGAGGTAGCGAAGCAGCTACCCCGGGACGTTCTAAAAGACTGAGGGTTCCGCTCTTACCGAAGCACATGCATCCACAAGTACACCAAGAAAGAAGAACGGCGAGAGCCACGGCCCTCACAAAAGGTCATGCCAACGATCCGCGCGCGTACTACGTGGACGTGGCGAAGTATCCCCACCGGCCAAACACGTACGCAGCAGCAGTCATCGCAGCAGACACTGGAGTACTCACAACGTCGGGAAGCATACGGTGCAAGTCGCCCACGCAAGCCGAGGAGTTTGCAATCGCACTGGAACTAGCGATCCCGGATTGCTGCACGGTCCTCAGCGACTCGAAGACGGCAATAGCCAACTTTGCTACAAACAGCGTCCATGGAACCACTGCAAGAGTATGTTCAACTATAGCAAGACCGGAAACCAACATTACCGTCAAGTGGTTCCCTGCGCACGCCGGGGAGCTGGCCGTGGGCCCGAACCGCAACGAGAAGGCACATACGGAGGCACACGCGCTAACTAGCCGCGGGTCTCTGTCAACGCATTCCTCGGAGCCACAACGACCCGATACCGAAGACGGAGAGTATTTTATCACAACCTACGCCGACGTTCTGCAGTAGTACAGAACAAGCACACGCCTCTACCCACCGCCTCACCGAGACCTACAACGCAGAGAAGTAGCCACACTACGGCAGCTGCAAGTACAAGCAATATGGACCCCCGTCTGGGCAAAGCACGTTTGCCCGGAGGTTTACACCACTGATGTATGCCAACACTGCAAGAAGGTGCGAGCCACCCAGAGACACCTCCTTTTGGACTGTGCACCACCGCCGGGTAACCAAGAAGTAATGCCAACTGCCATAAGCAGCAAAATTATCAACCGAGAGCCAGGCAATCAAAGAGACGTGGTCCAGCACGTGCTTAGCATTCTGGAACGCCAGCGGCCGAAAGCGGCGCCCCCACGGGTTTGACGCGAGTAGGTTGCTGCTCCGGGACGTCCGAGCATGCTAGTGTCTCGCTTTAATCACCCTACCCCTTCCCCCTTCCCCCTTCATGTGAAGAGGCGAGCTCAAAGCCCTAGCAACTCCTCCGCGTAGCCTTCGCAAGTCAAACCTCTTCCCCATCCTCTCCGGCATCCGACCATGAAGTGACGTGTGCATCACGGGCTGAAACAAGTCCGACCCCCGAGAACACGAGCAGAGTTCGTTTGCTGACCAGCGGTATTTTGTGGTCTTCTGCCTGTTTCTGCAAAATGGTTAGGAAACACTAGCTTAGACGCCGCAGAGTAGATGCGCACAATGAGTGCGCGAACGCGTAGGAGCATTCGACGGCGGTCGTCTGCTCAATGCGCTTACCGCAGTATTACGAATGGATGTGAAACACTGGAACATTAGCCTCGCATCTTGTAGCAGTTCACGGGGAAAATTAAAAAAAATGCGCACAATGTTTTATTGCGTCTCATTATTTATTTCAAGTTTTATTATTCTCTTAAGGCAACAAATACATAAATTATGCATAATTTTGCCATGTCACGTGGTACACTGTTGACAACGTCAGTGCAGACTCGTCTACGTAGGAGACCAACGTCACTGCATTGCCGTGTGCGTAGGGCCATTGCTACGCCTACGTCATGCTCTCATTCTCTACGCGTGCGCCGGCAGAGTGGAGGGAGAGCAGCTTTCATCTTGAAATTTGACGCATTTCCGCGGCGCGTAGTGTTACAGAAGTTTGGCGGACATGATCATGAATGCCTCGCCTACGCATTGCGCTTGTGAGCTCAAAATTGTCAAACCTGGTGAGTGGCCCTTTATTAAAACTGAAAAACGTCGGTGTTTCCCCCTTATTTTGATTCGACGGAGCCTAAATTGCCACACAACAAATTTTTCTCTCCAAGGCATTGTATCATGTGAAAACCTTGGAATCACCTTGCCCAAATATTCGGAGAATAATATTCACTGAGTACACTGGCCAAATTATTTCTGATTTGTGCTAGACGGAGAACACATTTTGATGGCTAGTTACCACAATACGTTATCTCATATTTACAACTACGTTGAATGGCTTATCGCATAGGAAACATATTTACTTCCCTACTTTCGAATTTTTTTTTGTCACTGAATTGCAAACATGGGTAATTTGATTGTGAAAATACTAATGGTATGGGTATAGATTTACCTTATCAAGCCTTACGAAAGCAAACATAAAATGTACTTAGCACCCCGTTATCAATTCGCATGCAGAAGGGAAATCGGAAAGTACTTCCGTACTTAAAATAGGGAACGCAATACATGGTATGCGATAGTGTGTAGAGGCAGAGTACTCTTTGCAATGCTGTAAGTGATCGAGGCTAGGCCACGATTCTCCAATATTTTCTCGTGATAAAAGACACTTGACCAAGATGTATTTGTGGAGCAGATACAATATACTACCGTAATAATTGTAAACAATAAGGCACTCTCCTAGTCTATGTTTGAAGATACTTAAAATTGTGATTTTGTTATGAGGAGCCTACGAGGTGTATTTGAAAAGGTAATTAAACCTAACTATTGGCCTGAGAACTTTTTACTGTAGATGTCACTAGAATCGCTTGACGCATATATATATATATATATATATATATTATCAAGTTTTCCGCAGAAAATTTGGTATTACTGCACATGAGGTTATTACGCGTGCACATGATTGCTTTTTTTTGTGCCAAGGTGCCTTCACTCACTCAGAAATTTCGTTTTTCTGTAGCTCATGGTGAGTAGTGACTCCGTAATGACTCCCATAACTTTGTTACTACGTCTCATTTGTGTTTTTTAAACTCCTCCATTCTCTGAGTTCGCAATAGTCGGAGTGCTTGTAACAAAATTCAGAACTTACCTTAGCACTATATTGTTATGTATTTCATAGACTTTTGTGGAAAAACATGTGCTTACTATCTGGTATAGTTTGTAGAATGACGCTCACCAATTGTGGAACCCCATATTCTTGAAATCTCTTACATTCCTCGAAGACACTGTACTTGCCAGCTGCGGCTACGCTCACGTCATCTACCTTGGGTGTGTACCAGCGGCCTTTCATTGTGAGCGAAATTCCAACCACGGGCAACGGTTCTAAGTTAGTGGCGATGCAAGCTAACAATTTTGCGGCGTCCATCTGCAACAGGAATAAAAGAATTGCAGTATTTGCTTGTGTGCAAAAAATAGAACAATTATATTGATATTACGAATTATCACTTAGGAGTTAGCACTATACTTACAATAGTGTGACCGTATACCAGCGCATTCTGCGCACTGCTCGGGGTTTTGTAGATAATAGGCGGGACCATTATGCAAACGTAGTCGGATACTTCATCTTTAACATCCTCTTCCTTAAAGGATATATGGCCCAGTATCACGAGAACCGCTGGTCTGTGGTGGGTACTGAAAATACAACAGGAAAGAAGCCCTCGTTCCAAAGGTGCACAACACTTCAAGAGAAGTAATAAGCCCCCATTCCAGATTATCAGAGTGATAGGCTGTATGAACGAGAATACATTCTTTGAATCCTAAAAGCGCATGCAATTTCGCAACGTATTGAAACTACGTAAACAACGATGCTCGATTGCAATGACTGTATACCTTTTTTGTGGTGTATTTTAATTCACACCACTCATAGATTATACTCGTGACAATAATTCTCAAACCCAGATCCGAGGTTACGTGGTCACGTGAAAAACGACTATGGCCTGAGGAGCGGTGCCCCAGCCAATTCAAGTCTACCATCCCCCCTTCCTCCGAAAAAAAAAGGGAATACGTTCACCAAGGCCCACAGGCAGACCTCTAAGTACTGACTCTCCATGAGAACCCCCTGAGGGCCTGACCAGATGACGAGTTTGCTGACGTTTATTGAACACCGGAAAAAAGTTATTTCCTTCCCCACCTCCCTTCCCCACCTCTTTTTGTATTGTCGCTTCCCGCTGCCTGTAATTTTTTGTTTTTGTAAATTTGTAGTTTAGATTTTTTTTTCTGGGTGAAGGTGCCAGTCATGCTGTGAAATGCAACTTTTTTCCCTTCGCACCAATCCACCTATGCAGTCTATTTTCGTGTACTTGTCACGTGGGTAATTAAACTCAAACTCAAACTCACACTCTGAATTCACGGAAAGTGCAAGGCTTTCAAAGTGATGTACAACAAATGTGTCTACCACTTTTGGCTTTCCTTTAGCACACATATTACTGTAACCTTAAAGCTTAACACTGCATGAAGTGAAACTTAACCTCAATTGCTATATAGATATATAATTTATGTTTTAGTGTTTAGCCCGCCCTAATTTCAATGTTCTTGGGCTAGAAAGCCGCAGAATATGGACGCAAGCAGCCCAACACAAAAACTGCTTAAGCAACGATTTCTTCACGCGTATTAGTGTACAATATGTTTGAGACTTTTAGTGATAGCTAAAATAGTAATGTTACCTGTGCTAGAAATACATAGTAGTCGACAAGAAAATCACGCGTATTATTGAGAAGTAGACGAGCACAACTCTTCCTCCAGAAAATTTACAAAATATTCATGTTCTAGAAATAAAATGAAGCCAACAGTGAAGAAGTCCTAATGAAAAATAGCTGTTGCCTTCAGCACCACATTCTTCAGCGCAACGTGCCTATGCCCTTCTCGGTTTGCGAAACGTCTATAGCTCTGTTATGGTATAATATTTGTTTTTATTACTAAGTGTGACGAACGAGATTTCAAACATGAACAACAGTTCTTCGCATGAAACAATATAAGCAATTGCATCAGATCCGTTGATATTTAGAAAAAATAAAAACTACGGCTCCGCCGCGGCGGTCTAGGGGATAAGGTACTTGGCTGCTGAGCCGCACGTTGCGGGATCGAATCCAAGGCTGCTGCAGCTGCATTTATGCAGTAGGCGAAAATGCTGTAGGCCCGCGGGCTCAGATTTGGATGCAGGTAAAGAACCCTAGGAAGTCCCAAATTCTGGAGCCCTCCCCTACGGCGTCTCTCATTATCAAATAGTGCTTTTGAGACGTTATACCCCAGATATAAATCAAAAAGGAAACTACGCGGCTTTAAATACACCTTGATGACATGATTTCGCTTTCCCGAAACTTTTTCATCCTTTCAGGTTTTCCATCAGCTACTTATCGCATGTTGTGTGATAGCAATATTGCCCGTATATATCACGAAGTAAAGGTTTATTGTTACAGCATACATCATTAAAAGCATCTTTCTGTCAACTAAGCAGTTTTGCAAGATCATCAAACGAAATGTTACTTACGCCATTAGTTGTACAGCATCAATGCAGCCAGCACTTGTCTCAACGTAGAAGCCAAGAAACGTGTATGAAACCACTCGTTTTGTTGGAGAGGGCTTTGAAATATCTGCCGCTTTCTGTGTGAGGCGCATATAAACATTTACTGTAATAATCACTTCTTTAATAAAAATAACCGTTCCAAATGGCGCTTTTAAAGGTTCGGTACGTTGTCAATTTTCGAATAAAAACATTTATTGTATGTTTTGAATATTTATGACTACCAATTCAGAAACATAGATGACTGGAGAGCAGCATGTATTCAGTAAAGAAGGTACGGCAGTTTCGAAACAAGCGCCGAACAAGTACTGCGATAGCAGTACACGAAACTGACACAGTTCTCATTTTTTCTTTACTTTAGGAGTGCACTGAAGTTGTCGTCGACTCATAACCAACAATAGATGGTCAAGATAACCCCCTTGGTCGCTCATACAGGAGAAGTAGTCAGTGAAACTTGTACTAACCGCCAAGGCAACAGTGGCATTCAAAAAATAGCCCGGTGATTCCATGATCGTTTTGCGAATACTGAGGATACCCCAGTGGTAGATATTGTGGCTCCAAAGTTTTTCCTCCGACCAAGCAATAGAAGTAGCCCTATTGAGTAGTGTCAAAAAGGAGAATATATCCCTGCAAGACAATAATAAATAAATATATATATATATATATATATATATATACATACGGAAAAACGAGCCTTTAGTATACACTTCTTTCCCTATATATATATATATATATACATATATACATTTATATATAATGGTTGATATTTTTGCAGCCCTCCGCCAAAGCGTCTCTCATCTTCTTACTGTGGTTTTGGGAAGTTAAATGCAACATATCAAATCAATTTAGTACCACCTTTAGTCATGCTCAAAAACATTGTTATTGACGCGTTATAAATCACAAAAGAACTGTGTTGCCTATAGCACGTCTTAAACTTTGCACATCGTCCCGCTAAATAACTTGTAATACAATACTCGTTCGACGATTTACTACGAAAGAATGTTTTCCTTGATGTCAAGGCGCTTGTGTCTCATGAGTTGGATAGTTTAATCAGTTTTATTTTCTCTTTCTTCACTTTTGCCATTGTGCAAATGCAATATTTTTATTTCCATTTACTCCAAAAGTACTACCAAAGGCCTTCATAGCGAGAGTTTTACATGGGAGAGATAGACATCGTTTTGTAAGGCAGTTGAAAAGATGATTTTTTTTTTGTAAAACAAATGAAGAGAAGCAATGCACGAAACTCTTTTTCAAACACAAACATTAAGAAACAGCGACCAGATTCACCAGAAAGCCACATCAGATGACAAAAAAGTGAAATACCGTACTATAGTTAGATGGTAAGTTGAACATGAAGATCCTGAAATTCGCTAAGGTTTTGTTCATTGGCCATGTCTGATGGTACTGTGCTCCACTCATTTATTGTGCGTAGCAAAAATGAATAGGCTTATTGTGAATACTGGCAGGTTATACGACTGAATTTAGAGGTATGTTCACCACAGCGTCAGATGGCTAGTGGTGACTGAAAAGATTATCGTGAAAAGAATTATGATGATAAAGTTTATGAAACAGAGGTAATGAATAAATTTTTGGCGAAGTGCAAAGTTCACCTTCTCAGCTTTATAGTTTAACGAGGTCACGCTACTGTAATGAAAATAATCAGAAAAATATGAATCACGCCGCATGGTTCTGCAGGACCTATTTATTACACGCTGAATTATTCTGCATGTCTAGCGGTTTTAATGAAGAGCATGAATGTTTTTATGAGTAATGTACTGGACCTCTGTTTCATGTATTCCTATATTATTTTTAAATACCTTAGGGAGCTATTGAGGCAAGAATTGTTAACAAAGAATTGTGACAATTATTGTAAAACTACCATTTTGGCTCGTACTGCGGCCTAATATTCACAAGGCAGCTGGTCAAAGTAAAAACATCGCTCATTTGTTGTATGTTTTATCCGTAAGGTATGCAGAAAGTTTCAAAAGTCGTAATTTCTTCAAGAATCAAAATAGGTTTTATCTGAACAACTATTATGTAGTACGAAACTTGCCTTACCTCGCTTCACTACATAGCACGTCACCAAGAGGTTCCTGCGGGGGCATTTCGGCAGCTACTAATGCATGCCATGCAACTGCTTGTCGCTTGTTTTCGTACTACTAACGTACATAGCGTAAAAAGTGACACTATTGCCTAATTTATGGAACGCCATCTTCCCCATTGGACCATCGAAGGCAGGCTATATGCAACAGCTTCTTAGTACCAATTAGCGAACAAATTAAGTAAATGAAAGAAATATTAATTCAGCCTATGGCCTGCAAGACGGTAATATGGCGTTATGTATGGTTTATGACAAGTAATTTACATCCTCTTGATGATACTATATATATATAAACTATAGCTTATCTGCGCTGTTTTTATGCTATTTCAGGTATAGACGACAGCGTGGTCACTTAATACTGGTTTGCATGATGACATAATGTTTCCTAGCTGTACACGTTGAATATGATTTATTATCCAGCGCATAAATGATACTTGATTCGCCACGCGGTTCATACGGCCTCACATTCTAGTGATGTGGCAGTAATACTACATTGCACGCACGACATATGCGGGCAATCAGGGGGAGGGGGGAATGTGCTAGCAGTATAATGCAAAGAATTTGAGATCGCGAACAAAACGTTGAATAATATCAACGTTTAGCTGGTTAGCTTACCTTGAACTAACCCTTAAACATGTCGAGGTTAACAAAAAAACAAACTCTTTAACCTGTCAGGAAAAAATGCGGAACTACTCAGTAGAGACACTGAACGTCGTACCTGCAACCCATTACGTCAACACGTAATTTCGTACAAAAAGTGGGAGACAATGGATGAGTACTAGCTAGTTTGATTACTACATTATGAAAAAGCATGAATAATAATGAAAAGCAAAGCTGCCTATCCCAAGGAAGGCCAGATTATGACTGATTGTGTGTAGTGGGAACACTCGTAAGTGTGGCTCTGCTGTCACTAATACCACTTAAGACAGTGTGAGGCAACCTGTATATAACGTAAGACACTTGAGATTTGCAATTATGATGAAAACGTAAGCCACACTCAAGTAAACTGGTCCAATATTTTGAGAAAAATGTGCTGGTAGGCAACTCTAATTTGATAATAAATCGCTAGGACGCCTACTGGCATGCAAGCTGTTGTGATTAAGTTACAATCAAAATGAAGTTTCCGTTCGGCCAATGTGTCAGGCTCACAAGATCATCGAAAAAAGAGCCGCAAATATAACTAAAGTACGCGGAATGGTACCCGAATGAATGCTGTATTTTATTTCAAAGCCAGCAAATTACCCGAACCAAAGTTCAGTTTAGGTTATTCATCACAGAATTACAAAAATATACCCCACTGCAACGTACACCACTGCAACTTTATCACATCAAAGTAGAGTAAAAAAAGAGATCAGGTGACTTCCTGACGAGAGCATTAGGGCTCTAGCACTGACAGTTAATAGTGCACCCTGTTGCGATCAGAATTCACAGGAATGAGACATCCGGGATGAAGATGCCAAGGCAGGAGGGGGTTAACAAAGTAGAGAGGGTTTATTTACACCATTTACATGGCAGGACAGCTCTGGCCCAAAGCTCTACACTGAAAAGCTCTTCATTGAACAAGCACCCAGCAGCACGTGAGAGATGATTTTAGTCTCATCTCCCCAAATCCCTAGATCGGGGAATAGGTCTATACTGTAGTGTCCAATAAATTTCCCACAGCACACGCGAGGGTCATCATGCCGGCACCGCCCCAACATACACACATATACAAAACAAACACGTGTATGGTCCCGGCGATGCCTCCGCTGGCGAATCTTGCTTCCAGCAAGCGGGGTGTAATAAATCTTTCATGTTGCCGCCTGGGCAGACCATCCATGCTTTGTCGATGGTGGTCGCTGGCTAGGCGCCTCCAAGGGCAAATGCCTTGACATTTTGTGCTAATTTGAGCGTCAGTGGACTATCACTCAGAGACGCAAAGCGTGGTGGTCCGACATTCATTCACTGCAGAAACTCGGCATTGTGGCATTTCATGGGGTGCAAAGGCGCCACGTTTAACATTTCCATGCCGGCCCCTGCGACAGTAGTGCACCGTCGAGTAATTGCCGCCACACACTGCCCAGTGAATGAAAACCAGCAGGGCGTCTTCGCGCTGCTTCTTATCTTCACAAAGTGAGGCGGCAGCCTTTCTTTCAATCCGGCGGTCGCAGCGAAAGGGTGGCTCGCCAAACGCAACAACCTATGGTCAAGTTTATATAATCATGTTCACTTTTGCCAGCATGCCCCATGGCTCTGTTTAGGTAGAATTTGCAAGGAACTTCGTATTTCAGTGTATTAGTAGCATCGTTTTAAATTCACGTTAATGTAGAACTTGAAGACGTAGTTCCTCGTTAATGTAGATTATATAGACGTAGTTCAAATTCGATCTCAATGAACTCTAGTAGCTCGTACGACATTCGTTTCCTTAGGTCGCTTTTTGAGAGGGCAATACAGAAAACTTTCACTCCACCTCTCCGTTAATTCTAAAGAACACAAAGTTTCATTTTTCTGTCTGCAAAGTCTTGTGCAAGCTCGGCGCATGGTACATCCCGGTAGGTTTATTTTTCGATTCAGAATCGCATTGATGGCATATCGGCGCTCCCATTTTCAACTTAACAACGGTGTCGTACTCGCTCTGCATTCTGGGCTTGGGGCATTCAAATACTGTCACGGGCTAAGTAGATGCCTGAGGATGACCAAGACAAAGTGCTGAATGTGAACGTGCTCGGACTGCAGCAGCGTTGTACGCATTTGCTTGCCATTATATTCGACAGTACGCATTTGCTCGCCAGTGTATACTTTATTCCCCGTAACATCATTGGTGGAAGTGCGGGGCACCACTCGTTATACAGCCCAACGAGCTGGATCTTCGCAGCGGACGGCGCATTGCAACTACCACGATGACTGACCAGGCTACTCAATGTCAACATGATCTGTCAGCCCCGCTAACGATCATTGTGGTGCAACCTCGTGACCCAGGCCCATTCAACGGCACAAGTGGCATAGACGTCGATGACTGGCTGGTTCTATATGAGCACGTGAGCAGCAGCAACCATTGGGATCCGACGCTTATGTTGGCGAACATCATCTTCTACTTGTATAGAACGGCAAAACTCTGGTACGAGACACATCAAGAAGAGTTGACTAGCTGGGACGTTTGTAAGCAGAAATTGCGCTATCTATTTGGGAAACCCATCGGACGTTAAGTGGCCACAAAGGAAGAGCTTGCGACTCGTGCTCAGACATCCACAGAGCCGTACATCGCGTACATCCAGGGCGTGTTGGCTTTGTGCCGCAAGGTCGACAAGGACATGCTCGACAAGGACAAAGTCGGACAGAGCCTGAAAAGAATTGACGATGACGCCTTCGATTTTCTCCTGTGCAAAGACTGCTCGACGATGGAGTCGGTCATCGAAGCATGTCGTCGCTTCCAACAAGCAAAAAGTAGGCGCCTAGTTCACCGATTTGACCGCCTTCCCAACACGGCGTCTACGTCCTCTTGCGAAGATTTGCCCACACTACATCAACCACCAGCGCCGGAAAACGTCACCAGAATAGTCCGTCGGGAACTCGAGGCTATGGCACCCGCTATGTCTAGCGTCAGCGCGCCAGGACACAACCTCGATACTGTTTCAATGATACAGGCTGTGGTTCGCCAAGAGATCGCGAGTGTGGGCATTTCGCCACCTCATTAAATGCCCCTGCTACTTCTAGCTTGGCTCCAGTCGTTGCGGCTGCCACTTCGAACCGCACGTTCGCGCCACGACGAAACCCAGCTGAATGGCGCACTCATGATGATCGGCCCATATGTTTCACGTGCCATCGAATAGGACACATTGCTCACCATTGCCGCAGCCGTTGAACCTCATCACCTCAACCAAGCTTCTATGATTGGGGGCCTTGCTCCGAACGTGCACCTTATGCCCCATCCTACCATGCTGAGACAGGTGCAGAGCATAATCCAAATGTCGGACCAGCCGCTCGCCATCGCTCGTGCGTCGTCAGTCCCGCTCGCCCCAACCCCGCCGTTCTCGGTCTCCCTACGACCGTCTGTCACAGAACGAGCGCTCAAAAAGAGCGCGCCGTCAACTTCTCGCGAGGAAACGCCGGAGTGACGCCGCGAAGTCAACGATAAAAAAAAGAAAGAAAACAAACATCTAAAGAATCCCCGGGCGCACGACTCTCTCCCTCGGAAGCGTAGGTCCACTGACAAACCTCCTCACCCCAGATCGGCGGCCGAGCAAGCACTCGAAATTTCTAGATGGAAAGAGGCGTGGTGATACCGGGTTGAGTCATCCGTCGCGGACGGCCCTCGTATCCTCTCGACCTTTCCCCAGCTTTCGCTGCGCTTCGCGCCGACGAAATGATGAGAACCTTCTGGAATCTCACGCGGAAGGTATTTAATCGAGCAGCCGTGACGAAAGATCAGGAGAAGACGGAAGTTAGCGCCAGAGCGCGTAGGGGTTCCGCCGTGTAGTCGGCGAAGGTTTTGTCTGTAGGAACAAAGCAGGAGAAGAAGAGAATTTCCACCTGGGGGGTGAAGGCTCGAGCTACAGGCAAGAGTGTGTGTTTACCGCTATCGAGCGAAGATGCGTGGCAACAGCTGCTTGTGTGAAGCCGACGTGTTTCCGGCGAAGAAGTTTGAAGCTTGGAGAGTGGCCAATTGAAGACGTGAGGTTTCCTGGAAGAGAAACTTCGAGGGCAGCGGAACGACAACAACGCTGGACTTTGAGTGAGTGATTCTCGGAAGAGTATCATCCAGACTTTTGTTCCAAGAACTTTGGACTGTATAGGTTTTTTATCTCTTTAGTCTTTAAGTGTCTTGGTTGTTCAATGCATGCGACTGCATAGTAGTGCGTATTGTTGTCATTGTCCGTTGTTGCGAGTGTGGCTGATTGTATCGTGTAGTACGTTGTTTGATTGGTGACATATTGTACTCAACTATTGTGGAGTGTGCATACTTGTGTATTGTGTTTGATCTGCCGTTATTGAGAATATAATTTTGTTTGTTTATCAACTCTCGGCTCTGACTTGTTCTTTGGGCCACAGCCAGCGTCCGCTGGCGCGCCAAAAAGGATCACTTCAAAATTGTCCACGCTTTCGTGGTGCGGTTCGGGGGGCCGGTACTTCGGCCCTTGGAATTAGCCCGGTGATCGCCTCTCGAATTAACAGGACCTGTGTGTGACAATTATTTTGGCGTTCGCGACAGGACCTTTTGGTGCACAGTGTGTCCAAAGTAGTGAGAAAGAGCCTCGACTTGTTGATAGTGCTATCGGAACGATTTTGTGTTGCTGAGTGTTCTCGTTAACGAGTGCAGTGGAGTGTTCCGATAGAGTGATTCAGGCAGATACTTTTTACACGCGGCAAGGTTTTATTTGCAAGACAAAATGGATCTCGAAAAGTTAGTAGCTCTTGGTGAGAAGATGGGTCTTTCTGGCGCCGAACTACGGAAGTGGGTAAGCCAGAGGGAGAAAGAGGCGGTGGAGAGAGATAGGTTGGTAGCTGAAAGGGCCAGGGAAGAAAAAGCAGCTGAGTTGGAAAGAGAAAGGCTGGCAGCTGAGTCCAAAGTAGTGAGAAAGAGCCTCGACTTGATGATAGTGCTGTCGGAACGATTTTGTGGGTTGCTCAGTGTTCTCGTTAACGAGTGCAGAGGAGTGTTCCGATAGAGTGATTCAGGCAGATACTTTTTACCCGCGGCAAGGTTTTAATTGCAAGACAAAATGGATCTCGAAAAGTTAGTAGCTCTTGGTGAGAAGATGGGTCTTTCTGGCGCCGAACTATGGAAGTGGGTAAGCCAGAAGGAGAAAGAGGCGGTGGAGAGAGATAGGTTGGTAGCTGAAAGGGCCAGGGAAGAAAAAGCAGCTGAGTTGGAGAGAGAAAGGCTGGCAGCTGAGAGAGCGAAGGAAGAAAGAGAGCAACAATTGAAATTGGAGCTGGAGAGAGAGAAGTTGGTAGCCGAAAGGGCGAGAAAAGAAAGAGAAGCTGAGATGGCTGAGAGGGAACGGCAGCAGCACGATATGGAACTCGAGCGGCTTCGTTTGCAACAGCGAAGTGGAACTCCGGTCTAAGCTAGAGTTGAAAGCAGCGAACGGGAGGACCACGGCTTCCGATTGAACCAAAGCAAGCTGCTCGTAGCGTTTGATGAAAGGAAGGACGACCTTGACGCGTACCTTCACCGATTTGAGACGATTGCGAGGAGCCAGAATTGGCCGGAACATCAATGGGCAACTGCTTGGAGTACTTGCTTGAGTGGTGAAGCGCTCAGTGTGTGCGGTAGGCTGACGCCGACCGATGCAGTCAACTATGCAAAGGTGAAAACTGCTTTGCTGAAGCGATTTAGATTTACTGTGGAATGATTCCGGGACAGATTTCGGACAGGAAAGCCAGCTGATGGTGAGACGGCTACGCAGTATGCCGCCCGACTTTGCCATTATTTCGACAGATGGATTGAACTTTCAGGGACAGCGCAGGAGTACGATGAGCTTAGAAAGCTCCTAATTAGAGAACAATTTCTTACTAGTTGCCACCCAAGCCTGTCGCTGTACTTCAAAGAGAGGAAGGCGGAGTCACTTGAAGGCATGCTCGAATTGGCTGATCAATTCTTGGAAGCGCAAGGTGGAACTAATTTGGCCAGGGTCAAGAAGGAGTGTCCTTAAGATTCGGAGAAATCGGCTCCCGAAGAAAAGAAGCGTGCACCGGAGAGCATTCCGCATTGTTTTCTGCGTAACCGAGTGGGTCATCGCACGAAAAACTGTCGAACGATATTTACGAGCCCTACGGTAGTAAAATGTTTTAAGTGTGGTCAGACTGGACACAAAGCAGACGCATGTCGAAACGGAGCGAGTCAAACTCACCAGTTATCCTGTGTGCAAGCGGCACCGAAATCCGGTAATAATGTCGTCACAGATGGATTCGTAGAGTTGAAAATGGGGAGAAAATTTCTATTGTGGGTGCTGTAATGGCAAAACAGCCAACCGGTGTTACGAAGGGAATGCCAACGCTGCCTGGAAAAGTTGCGGGCAAAAAGGTTACGGTGTTAAGAGACACCGGTAGCTCCACGGTTATCGTGCGGAGAAATTTGGTACGGGAGAGTGAGTTAACAGGCAAAACGAAACCAGTTGCCTAATTGACCGTACGGTTCGGATGCTTCCCGAAGCAGAAATTGAGGTTGAAACCCCATACTTCAGCGCGAAGGTTACTGCTTTATGCATGACGACCCCCCTGTACGACCTTGTCATCGGAAACATCGACTGGGCGCGAGGACCGAATAATCCGGAATGTTTGGGAGAAGATCCTAAGATAGAGCCCTCGCCAACCCAGCGACCGCGAGATACAGTGGAGGAGCAGCTCGTGACGGATCTCACTAGAGCCCAAGGTGAAGCCGCGGCGCAAGAGACAGTGAATGAGAAAATGATCGTGTTGAATAAGTTCACGGGCCGGGCAGCTGGACTTCCGTCGGCACGACCTCAACCGAGCGACAGTGTAAAGGTGACGGAGTCGGCCAGCCAGGCCAAATGTCGGGACGTGAACAAGCGGGTGAATAACCGGGCAGGATCGGTTGAGCGTCATGACCCGTTAGCAGTGTTGGAGGTGACAATGATCGCTGAGACACCGCCTCAGATACCGTCGTTGGAAGGGGCTCGCCGAAACAAAACGAGCAAAAACAATAAAAAGAGATCGAGAGAGCACCGCAAGAAAGGGCGCAAGCGCCGCTCGAAATGCACAGGATAGGTGCTGAGGTGGAATCGAATTGTGTTCGGCAAGGCTGGGTGCTATATGTTGCGTTAATGTTCTTGTTATCCTGAGTCACAAGTGTCGAAGTGTTTGTGCTGTGTCGTGATGTATAGTATTGTACAATTGTGGTAATGAGAGCTTTGTATATTTGTATTCTTTAGAATATGTGATGGAGCATTGTATTCATGTACCTGTGGCTATACTCTACGCGTTGTGAGATTGAATTGCAATGTACAGTTGTATTGAGTGATCTATTGTGAATGTGAAGTGTCATGAGCGACGGTTTGTGTTACCGTCTTTCAGAGTGTGTGGTGACTGTTCGCGCTCGTTTGTGTGGTTTTGAATATAATGAGATAATATTCTTGAAGTGGAGGGCAGTGTCAAAGAACGAGCGCTCAAAAAGAGCGCACTGCCAACTTCTCGCGAGGAAACGCCGGAGTGACGCCGCGAAGTCAACGATAAAAAAAAAGGAAAGAAAACAAATATATTAAGGCTCCCCGGGCGCGCGACTCTCTCCTTCGGAAGCGTAGGTCCGCCGACGAACCTCCTCACCCCAGATCGGCGGCCGAGCAAGCACTCGAAATTTCTAGATGGAAAGAGGCGTGGTGATACCGGGTTGAGTCATCCGTCGCGGACGGCCCTCGTATCCTCTCGACCTTTCCCCCAGCCTTCGCTGCGCTTCGCGCCGACGAAATGATGAGAACCTTCTGGAATCTCGCACGGAAGGTATTTAATCGAGCAGCCGAGACGAAAGATCAGGAGAAGACGGAAGTTAGCGCCAGAGCGCGTAGGGGTTCCGCCGTGTAGTCGGCGAAGGTTTTGTCCGAAGGGACAAAGCAGGAGAAGACGAGGATTTCCACCTGAGGGGTGAAGGCTCGAGCTACAGGCAAGAGTGTATGTTTACGGCTATCGAGTGAAGACGCGTGGAAACAGCTGCATGTGTGAAGCCGACGTGTTTCCGGCGAAGACGTTTGAAGCTTGGAGAGTGGCCTATTGAAGACGTGAGGTTTCCTGGAAGAGAAACTTCGGGGGCAGCGGAACGACAACAACGCTGGACTTTGAGTGAGTGATTCTCGGAAGAGTATCATCCAGACCTTTGTTCCAAGAACTTTGGACTGAATAGGTTTTGTATCTCTTTAGTCTTTAAGTGTCTTGGTTGTCCAATGCATGCGACTGCATTGTAGTGCGTATTGTTGTCAGTGTTCGTTGTTTCGAGTGTGGCTGATTGTACTGTGTAGTACGTTGTTTGATTGGTGACATATTGTACTCAACTATTGTGGAGTGTGCATACTTGTGTATTGTTTTTGATCTACCGTTATTGAGAATATAATTTTGTTTGTTTATCAACTCTCGGCTCTGACTTGTTCTTTGGGCCACAGCTGGCGTCCGCTGGTGCGCCAAAAAAGGACCACTTCTAAATTGTCCACGCTTTCATGGTGCGGTTCAGGGGGCCGGTACTTCGGCCCTTGCAATTAGCCCGGCGATCGCCTCCCGAATTAACGGGACCTGTGTGTGACACCATCGCTCGGAAAACTAGCCGGTGCAGCCCCCGGAGGTAACGCTGCATACACGACTCGGTCTGCAAATCCTCTGATTACTCCCGACCAGCGGTGCAACCTTTTTACAATTCTCGTTGATGGTTTACCTGTAACTGCTCTTATTGATACAGGTGCACAAATATCTCTGATGAGCTCAACCTCCACCACCGCCTCCAAAAAGTTCTGACGCCTGCGATTGCACCTACCGTTCGTACAGCGGATGGGAGTACTCCTGCTGTGCTTGGAATGTGCACTGCGCGATTACCGATTTCTGAGCATCAAACTTAAGTTCTGTTGACCTGATCCTTGACCTCATCCTTGAACCCGACTTTCTGATTTCACACGCTGCGCTCATTGACTGTTCCAAAGGTCTTCTTCGGCTCGAACTACCATCCTTCTCAGAGACCGTCTCTACCAGCCCACCTCGTCTATGCTCTGTTGATTTCCTCAGACTTCCGCCGTAAGCCGCAGTCCAATTCCAACTCTCGCCATATCCTCGAGTACCCGATGGTGATTATGTTGCTGCGCCAATTTCTGACGTGGCCATGACATGTAATGTTGCACTCCCCGACACGGTGGTTACCGTTAAGGACAACCGAACTTCATTTCCCGTCTTCAATTTTGGCTTCTCAGCGCAAGTTATTCCTTGCGGCATGTCACTTGCGCATCTGACACCACTGGTCGACCACACAGTTTCCGCCCTAACCACCGATTCGCCACCCAAATTTTCATTAACGTCGCTCTCGTCTCGTTCCTGTTCCGACCTTTTCAAGCCATTTCTATCTGACAAGCTCACATCTGAACAAGTCTCTGCTTTCTGCCGTGTGCTTGCTTCTTATCAGGACATTGTTGACTTCAGCGACCGTAATTTGGGCCAGACAACCGTGGTAACCCATCGCATAGACACCGGTGACGCTCGACCCATTTGCCGTTGACCCTACCGTGTGTCAGCCCCGGAGCGTGCTATTATACAGCGAGAAATCGATAAAATGCTTCATAAGTGCATAATCGAACCCTCATCTAGTCCCTGGTCCTCACCCGTTGTACTTGTTAAAAAGAAGGACAATAGCTATAGATTCTGTGTTGATTACCGCCATCTCAACTATATTACCAAGAAAGATGTCTTTCCCCTACCGCGCATAGATGATGCACTCGATTGCTTGCATGGTTCCAAATATTTCTCTTCAATAGACTTTCGCTCTGGCTACTGGCAGATCGCGGTGGATGACAAAGACAGAGAGAAGACGGCCTTCGTGACTCCTGATGATCAGTTCAAGATGATGCCTTTTGGATTATGCAATGCCCTCGCGACTTTTGAGCGCATGATGGTCTCTCTCCTTCGAGGCATGAAGTGGACCATCTGCCTCTGCTATCTTGACGACGTTATTGTTTTTTCGACTACTTTCGACGACCAACTTACCCATCTGTCTACAGTGCTTGATGTTTTCCGACGTGCCAACTTGCAACTTAAATCGTCCAAATGCCGCTTTGGGCAACGCCAAATCTGCGTACTCGGCCATCTTGTTAACGCTGCGGGCGTTCAACCAGACCCTGCGAAAGTACGAGCAATTCGCGACTTCCCCACACCCCGCTCACCCAAAGACGTCCGAAGTTTTCGGGGACTGTGCTCCTATTTCCGTCGTTTTGTCGAGAAGTTTGCTGAAGTAGCACGTCCTCTAACCTGCCTCCTCAAAACGGATGTCGCATTGACCTGGGGCCAACAGCAAGCAAACGCCTTCTCGTCGCTCGTTGACATTCTCACCAATCCACCAGTCCTAGCACACTTCGACCCATCTGCCGCCACGGAGATTCGTACTGACGCCAGTGGCCACGGCATAGGCGCAGTGCTGAGGCAGCGGCGACAAGGCATGCAACGCGTCGTCGCGTATGCAAGCCGACTGTTGTCACGCTCGGAACAAATTTATTCCATCACAGAACGCGAGTGCTTAGCTCTCGTCTGGGCCATTGCGAAATTCTGACCGTAACTGTATGCCCGACCATTCTCAGTTATTACGAACGACCATGCGCTTTGCTGGATCTCCTCACTCAAGGACCCTACGGGATGCCTTGGTCGCTGGGCGCTGCGCTTACAAGAGTACACTTTTTCCGTATCTTATAAATCCGGACAACTTCACAAGGATGCCGACTGCTTGTCCCGTTACCCAGTCAATCCCCCTGACACGATGGAAGATGGACAAGAGGCCCTCGTTCTTTCAATTATCGACCTTACCGACATAGCTGCTGAACAACGCCGTGACCCCTCTTTGCGTGCTATTATCAATGGTCTGCACTCTTCCCACCCTGACCACTCCTGACAACTCTTCGTTCTTCACAACGACATCTGGCACCAACGCCCGCCCTGATGATGCTGAGCTTTTACTCGTTGTTCCTGCGCATCTTCACTCAGACGTTTAGGCCCAGCTCTATGATGCCCCCTCCGCTAGACAACTAGGGGTGTCACGCACGTATGACCGCATTCGCCGCCGATTGTTTTGGCCTGGCCTCTACAGTTCTGTGCGACAGTACGTTGCGGCGTGCGACCTCTGCTAGCGCCGCAAGACACCTGCTCTGGGACCTGCTGGTACCCTCCAGCCCATTGAAGTACCAGATGAGCCATTTTTCCAAGTCGGCCTCGATCTTCTGGACCTTTTCCCGTGTCGGCTACCGGTAATAAGTGGATTTCTATTGCTACCGACTACGCAACGCGGTATGCCGTTACACGCGCCCTCCCCACCAGCTGCGCTACTGATGTAGCCGATTTCCTTCTTAATGACATCATTCTGCGTCATGGTGCTCTTCATCAGTTGATCACCGACCGCGGCAGCTGTTTTCTATCTAAAGTAGTCGAAGAGCTCCTGCGATGCTGCTTTACCCACCACAAGTTCACTACAGCGTACCATCCGCAAACCAACGGCCTCACGGAATGCCTCAACCGTACCCTGACGAATACGTTAGCGATGTACGTCTCCAAGGATCACAAAGATTGGGACATCCAATTACCTTTCGTTACCTTCGCATATAACCGTTCACGTCATGATACAGCTGGATTTTCACCTGTTTACCTACTGTTTGGTTATGACCCACCTTTTCCCATGGACACCATGCTCCAATCTAACGCCCCCTCATCGACTGCTTATGCTCGTGATGTCCTGGCCCGAGCTGACATCAGCCGCTAAGTCGCCCGGAATCGTTTATGTGCCTCACAGCTTAACCAAAAGAGTGCTTACGATCGCCGGCACCGTGACGCACAGTACTTCCCGGGGTCGCTCGTCTTGCTGTGGTTACCATCACGTCGTGTTGGTCTCTGCGAAAAACTGATGTCCCGTTACGTTGGCCCCTACCGCGTCATACGCGAGGTCACCAGCGTGACCTATGAGATAGCTCCACTCCATACCACGTCAGTACCAGCTTCAGTCCCGACAGATATAGTGCACGTCTCACGGCTTAAACCATACTACTCACGCCTCGAGAATTGATCGCTCCGGGATGGTGCTTCTGCCGCCAGCGGGTAATGTCACGGGCTAAGTAGATGCCTGAGGATGACGACGACGAAGTACTGAATGTGAACGTGCTCGGACTGCAGCAGCGTTGTACGCATTTGCTCGCCATTATATTCGCCAGTACGCATTTCCTCGCCAGTGTATACTTTATTCCCCGTAACAATACGTCTCGTGGCAAAGTTTCAGAAGCGTTAATTGTATTCGACTTCCATAATAGATGATGCGTAGAGCCGTCTGCTGCTATATTCACTCGAACAATGAAGACCAGCTGAGTTCTTTAACGCAAATGTTTTTTTTTTGTGTCTGCGTTGACAGATGATGCAAACAGCAGCTTAGACACATGCAGTTCATGGTGCGCACACACACTGATGAAAATTGGGACCGTCATTTATAAAGGTATAAAATGAAAGAGCTGACATAACAAACGTTACGGCTTACAATTGCAACAGCGTTGACAGTGAAAGTATTACACGAGAATGGAAAAACACTGCAAAAACAGCGAGATGCGTGCACTTTGCACAATGTTTATATGAACCACACGCATCCACTATTCTTCAACTTTCGCCTAGGGTGCCACCACCTGCACTACTGAGAGCATTAGCGCGTGATGCGCATAACGGCTAGTAAGTCTGAACGAGTCTCCCAGCAGCTACGTTACATTGCTGCATAACCTATTGAATACATTTATCAAAGGGTAAACTTTTCTGCCCGGGTTGCGTTTAGGGGCACGCAATAGCTTCCTGTATACTGAGCAAAAAATGCGATCAGAGCAATGGAGCCGCTGCCGGCAGTGTAAATGAACAGTATTATTACTTTCTTTTACAGTTTCGCTGTGTTTTGGCGTATATTAGCTGTTGACGCCAGTTCTACAAAAATATCCAAAAAGTAGCCAGGTAGCCAGCATCATTTTTTTGTTGCCTCGTCCTTTTTGAAGTAGTCAATCTGGCGTAATGTAGCAAATTCTCGCAACCATGAATTCACAGTTTATTTCTTTGAAGATGGCACATTTAAACGTGGATATCGCGATTCAACTATCGCAATTGAATCAACATGAAATCTTGAGGGAGAGGTTTGAAAACGTGCTAATGGCTTTCTGTGTCGTTTTTATATGCACCCAAATGTTTCAACGTGCCTGGTTTTGCAAATTGTACAGCCAGTTGTTTTTTTTTGCGCTCAGTAACTTTTTCATAACGTTAGTAAATCTTAGACCACCGGTAATTCACGCGAGGTGGTTAAGCCACAATACTTTTGAGATGCTCATTTTGAGCAGGGAGAATATAGTAGCGTTATAATATGAAATATAGGCTTGGTTCGTTTGGGCAGAATTGGTGCTATTCTGTTTTTCGGGCTCCTAAAAACTTTCTGTTTGCTTAATTCCTCTGCTCGCCATGTCATGTCATTCCTTAAAGCCAATGAATATTACCGTTCAGTGGTTCGCAAATAGCTATGAAATCTTCGCTGCTGGAGCACAATCGTTTAAACTGTGGACCTTACTTTAATGAAGGATGGTCCATGTCGTAAATGGCTGCCTTGAATTTGTAGAATCGAGCTTTTGTAAGTACGTTTTCGGTATAGCATTGCAGCATTTTTTGGCATATCAACACTGCGATGTATTTCTAGAAAGCTTATTGAAAGTGGTGAGTAATTATGCGACAGCTTGAGTGAAGGATGAAACTTACTAAACACATCGAAAAATTTCGTAACGTTTTTCTCCCCTTCGCTCTAAATCAAGGAGATATGATCAATGAAGCGCTGATAAATGAAGTCTGGATGTCGGTAATGTATTAAAAAGTCATTCTGCAAATAATTCACTAAGATATTGGCATCATTCAGGTCCATGCAAGTTCTCAGCAGAGTACGATTTTCGTGAACGTTAGGGCTAATATTGAATTCGAAGCCATTGAATAAGCTCCCGCAACAATTCTAGGGCTAGCTCATCTGCAGGTTTTTGAAACAAGTATCTTCATACGCTTTAACGACTGCTGAAACTCCGTCGGCCTGCTGAATGTTTGTGTAAAGTGAGCTAACATGGAGAGTTTCAGAGAATAAATCAAGTGGATTAGTAATGTTTAATATACCTTGAAGAAAACTATTGGTATCCTTCAACAATGAAGTTATTGTTCGCGTAATTCGGTTTATAGGGGTATCTACACAGCGTGAAATGCTTCACGTTGTTGTACTTATGCCGGAACTGTTCGGGTGGATTGGATTACTGTGATGCAAACTTGCAAACTGCCAGAATAGGAGACGATAGCACTGCTTCACCTAGAAGCTCGCGCATTGAAGAAAGAGAAGGCTTCTACAGAATGGAGCTTCTGGGACGCCAACAAGACGACGCAAGGGAGCTTAGGGCAAACCCGCACCTACGCGCGAGGTTCAGAAAGCTAGGTGTCTGTCCTCGAGCCATTGATGGCACGGGGCAAGGCGTGTCGGCGTCATAAGCCACAAATTCTGAGCGAGTGATCCTGTGGACATACCAGACATGGCGAGCGTTTTTGAAACACCAGGGCTGCTAACCACGTCCAGAAAGCTTACGTCGCTGACAGTGTGCGGCTAAGTCTAGGCCTGGTGAATCCGTCTACAGTGGGACTATGAGCTGTGCACCCAAGTGACGACTGAATATGTGTACGCAAGGGGTTCATTTCAATGCACCGGGCTGCGGCACCTACTTGTCAGACTAGTTACTCTCTTCTTATGTGTGTGAACTGCGTGTGTGCACGACTCTAGTACTGTATCTGTTAATGGGTGCTTCTCGTTAAATGTAACGTATTTTGTTTTTCGCGCTGTCTCCAATTTCCTCGCGTCACACGACTTGCTGCGTGAGGAACCTAACCATCACAATTAGCTTGGTTCTGAATCTTTGACAGGAAGTAATACTGGCCAGCCATGGGAATAAGTGGTATGAGATATGTTGAGACTTTTGTGCATAGATTTTTCTGCTTCACTAGTTCTGTGAGCTAATCTACCAAATGATCCTAAACTTGTCGGTTAGATTTGTTGTGAAGAGTTATAAAAAGTGGTATTGTCTTTCCAATTTGCTGTGATGTGTTATAAATATGGTATCCGGAGGTTGTATGGAAACTTTCATAATGTAATCACACTTGCTAAGAACCAATCTCTCCGCCTTTATACACGGGTTTTACGACGACTCATGAATATTGCGAAATTCGATGTTTTAAAAGCAAATGCATTCCTTGGTCGGGGGTTGCCGTGCGTCCCTGGTCGGCGTGCGCACAGATCTCTCAGCGCGCACTCCTCCTCGCCCCTAGCAACCGGAGCAGGTTGTGTGTGGTCGAGAGTAAGAGAGAGGAGGAGCGTGATGGCATGTGATGGTGCTGGAATGGTGGTGCTGCGGAGTGTGAGGGAAAGGACGAGCGCACCCGGTGAGGGCGCTCGAATCGTGGAGCTCGCTTGGTGGAGTCAGAGCTTGGGCGCTCCTCTTTCCGTGCTTGAACCCATATATATATCATGCACTTAGCGCGCGCTTTGGTGTCTTGCTAGCGAGAGAAGTCGGTGAAGTGGAATCTCTTGCGGCAACGCTACAACTAGGACACGTTGCAACTCGAGCATTATGCTTCTCCCTGGTGCAGGCGTCACTGCAGTTGCTTCAACGTCATCATCTGTTGGACAAGGAAGCACTGGTGTAAAGCGAAGAGCAGGTAATGCCGAGCGAGTGCGCTTGAAGCGAGTCACCAGTGTGGAACTCCGTGCTCGGGAAGCATCTGTGAAACGCCAACAACGAGTCGAAGATCTTGACATGTGTGCATTCGCATTTACTCATGATTCCCTTGTGCGGCATTTTTCTCTTCCTTCTTCATTTTCTGTTCGTT
Organism: Rhipicephalus microplus; assembly: GCF_013339725.1. Classification (NCBI taxonomy): domain Eukaryota; kingdom Metazoa; phylum Arthropoda; class Arachnida; order Ixodida; family Ixodidae; genus Rhipicephalus; species Rhipicephalus microplus. Next base: position 10,693,410 of record NC_051174.1, on the reverse strand, counting down.
ACAGATAAATTTTTCCTCAAAAACTTCACGCTGCACCGGACTGACTTAGTAATCAAGGCATAACGTTACGATGGTGGGGCCAGTGCGTGTATAAAAACATAACCAGTTTAGCGTCACCAGAATTTCCACGGTTATGTAAGTACTCTTCTTGAGCATGGTTCGAGCGAAGTTGTGCAAGTCATTTAGAAGCTGAAATTCGTTGGATCACCCAGATGTTGGGCAAAAAGTAAGGCCCTTTGATGAGGCTTATTTTCGCGCACCACAATAAACTCTGAAGGAGTAATTATAGTGTCGCTATATACGTACGACCTTTTCTCTGAGATGGTTGAGATAGAACACTGTCAACGTTTGCAGTACAATTTGAAAGGCCTATGCAAACAACGAATGAATTTATTGTGTTTGAACGTTCATAAGTTTTCCTCCCCTATATGTTTAGCGGCTGTGAGGCATTTTATTCTACAGTGAATGATGGCGACGTTCAAGACCTATCTAAGCTGTGAAGGCGCATCCTACATAATGTGTAATGGTTAACAATAGCCAGCAATTACTGAAAGGCGTTCTTTAGAATCAATTTCAAATTGGCTTCGTTCGGGCCAGGAGGATTGCTGGTGGCTGGCTTCAGTCTTGGCAGTGAGCATTTCATTATACAGAATTATTCAGATACGTCGACAGTGCGGACACATGCACTTTAAACTGGATGCCTATATAGGTAACTTTTCTACTCTTCAAAAATCTCCTAAAACGAAGATACCCCGGTTGAAGAAACGACCACTGTAGCAATGGTGGATTCCACCATCCACTATTTTGGTTGATTATGGTGCTGGAAATATAGGTGGCACATGGTTTATCGTGGCGTAAGCTGGATGGTGGAGTGCGGCAACGCTGGAGCGTGAAGCAGTGTCAAAGCCACCTTGAAGAGCTGCCACTAAGAATAATAACAAAAATTGAATTAAAATGTAAAAACAGAAGTAAAAATGAAAAAATAGTTAAAACGGCGTAAAATATAAGTTGCAACTGAGCCAACGGAGGATTGCCAAATGAGTGCACTAATTGCTGGTCCATCCCGACACATGACGATAAAGCTGTTAAATACTTAGTGAACTTACAAACTGACTTTTCAACTCCAGGTCTGTTTATCACGTACTTGAGATGGACGGGCTCAGCACCTTCAAACTAAAAATTGTACTTTGAATAAATTCAAACAACTGCTTCTTGTAACGATTGCTACTGTGATAGTGGGACCAGCGTTTGGTTTTTGTTACTATTTACAGCAGCAAGAAAAACAAAAAAAAACTCAGCGGACTGAGCAGCAGGTACAGTTTATCAGCGGTTACTGTCACGTTTATTCGTTTGTCACTCCTTCTAAAGGGTGACATCTGCTCAGACTTTATGACGCCGCTAGGCTTATTTAATAAATAGGCCCACACAATTTATTGGATGTTTTTTGCACACCTCCCAGCATAGTCGTGCCAGCGCACTGCTGATTCTTTATTGTTAGGAAGAACTACATAATGGCCAAGCCAAAACGAATGCAGTGCGCCAGAAACAATATGCTACCATATGGGTTCAGTAAGCGTACGCATTTTACGAGTCTATTCTTGCATAGATGCTAGAGAAATGCCGGCAAGTGCGACTGGCGGCTGTCGGTGAAGGGGGGCGTACGTTTGGACGAAGTGCTGCAAGCGCGTCGCATCGATATTTGTCGCTCCTTGGGTGGACACCGCACAAAGAGGCTTCATTTAGGTTTAAATATACAACGGCTGTGCTATATTGTCACTATTACTCGTCTAAATTGTGTATCCTGATACCCATTAGCCCCGATAACACGTTTATGGGCTGTATCTGTAGCCATTACCTGTGGAGGAAATCACGCTTGGAGAACAGAAGGGTAAAAGTTAAACTTGCTGGGTTCGTTTAGACAAATGTCGAAAGTAAAAGTTTGATTATATCAGTGTCGCATCCACTTTGTTAACCAAAAAGTACGGCTCAAGCAAGAGAGTGTGCAAAAATTGCCAGAGTCGCGTTTCTAGCGTGGCGACATCAAGTGATCGCTGTATTTTGCTCTAACATTGAAAGGGGCAATGGTGAACTGGGGCTCGCTTATTTGTCAACAACTGCACGGCATTCTAAAACATTTATTGCCTCTGTTCACAGCGACACCTCTAGTATTCTAAACACCACAACGAAGAAACACTTCTTGATTATAAAACATTTATTGCCTCTGTTCACAGTGACACCTCTAGTAATCTAAACACCACAACGAAGAAACACTTCGCTGATTTCAAACTGATGTAAAGACGTGCGCGATTTGTAAACATATTCACAGCCGAATTCTACGCTCCACGAAAATTGACGCGTTGTTGACACCATAGGAATAAAAAAACGTCCTAGAAAGCGTATTCAGCAGCGTTGGTTTATTTTGATCGTAAACATGTATCTCTGTGCATTCAAGAATGAAACCCTACAAATTAGTGATTTCACATGTTGTCATGTGGTTTTTCATCATGCCACCATCATCTACCAAGTTCCATCTAGCCGCCGTCATTCACCTTGCTCATGAAGCTTTCCACAAAACACAATTTGCATCGCCACCACAAGCCAGCAATTTTCACTGTTCCTGCCGTTGGCTCAGCCACCAACACCACCATGTTCCATTATTTTTTCCGCTCTCGCCATCATCAGCCAGTATTACATCAACAGTTTCCACCATATCCTGTACCGTTTCCACCATATCCACCAACGATTACTGCATCCACCAACCTAGAATCTTCAATAGGGTGTGGACAGAGTTACCAGGAGCCGGCCGAAAATTGGCAGATTTATCAAGAGCAATGATAGCGAGTGTCAAGAGTGTTGTACTCGTGGCAAGAGCAACGGTGGCCCAAAGACGGTGTGGTTAGTGTGACTCTTTTGTGAAACTGGTGATTCTTGGGAACGAACAGTCACAGCTGGTGCGTGATTCATTGCGTGTGTTATCATTTTCAAGGTCTGTGCTGTATACACACATATATATATATATATATATATATATATATATATATATATATATATTATTTGATTATATTAGCTCTCCTTTTCTTTTTTCCTTACAAATTCGGCGCATTGCTGTGTGAGCGAAGCAAAAGATCAAGAGCAGGAGGAGAACGAAGAGAACATTATGTCGGTTCTTGCTGATGGTTTTTTCAGTTACAACCCACGTTTAGAAAGGACCTAGATACGCGTAGCTGTTGTGGAATGCTGGTGTCTTTGGAAGGACTAGTCCCAATATAAAAACATAGCAACTGTTCTTTCAACTAGCACCACCATCGTTCGAGCATTCCGACGGTAAGAGTATCTGAGGTAGCAGAGCAATATTCGAATTTCCTGCAGATTAGCCTGTTTTTGTAGGCACAGCGGCTAATCATGCCAAAGGCAACGCTACAGTGACATTGTATTTTATTGAAAACGTTGTCTAGTGTGCAGCCGTGTCGCACCAGACTTGCTTTAGACAGGTGGATGCTGCGCCGATTGATGTGAAGTGTGTTGCAAATCATCCGCCCGCTCTCCCATCTTCCGTAACCAAGCAGAGTGCAGAACCCTCAGGGCTTGAAGACATCTGTGAAGCATACCCGAAGTTCATAGCGCGTCACGACAGAAGACAATATGAAGGGCACCACCTAATCTACGAGTAAAAAAATATTGCTACCATGGCGCGAGCACGTTGTTTACAAATAAAAGATGAAACGCATAAAAAGATAAAGCACATAACATGAAGAGTTGTCCGACCGGTAAAAGCAAGAGAAAAAAAAGAAAAAAAAACTATAAAATACTAATAAAAATGACAAAGACGTTACAAAGCTACTATGTAATCAACGGACACAGCCAATGTAGTGCGACTTGCTGAGCAAGGTTGAAAAAAGATGGACAGGGTGATACAGGTTACTGAGATAGGCTACTAAGTTTTCCTACGTTTTCGATCAGACCAGATGCGACGGCGTTGAACTTATAGATGAGGAATGATTCACTGGCTTCTCTATCATAACTTGTGCGGAAACCAGATTCTAGTAATGTGACCTGTAGGTTTTCAAAAGAGTGGCCAGGGAGGTGCACGTGTCTTGAAATGGGCAAGTGGGGCAAGGTGTTAGCATGAGATTTATGGTTGTTAAAACGCAGTCTAAAAGGCCCTTCTGTTTGACCAATGTACTGTATTTCACATAGCGCACATTCTATCAAGTATATCACGTTCTTAGAATCGCAGTCAAGGTTGCCTTTGATTTTTAAGGAAAAGTTGGAACCAGTGCTGGTGACCTGTTGGCATGTGCGCATGTAGTGGCATAATTTGCATCGCGGTTTTTGGCAAGGATGGCACCCGATCGTGTCAGGACTGTCTGCTTTCGATGATGATGACGATGAGAGTATGTCTCGAATAGTTTTAGCTTTGCGATACACTGCTTTAGGTGGTTCGGTGAAAATGTTTCTTAAGCGTTCAGTTGCATTAGAATATTGTGGTGTTTTCTCAGCACATCCGAAACACGCGGAACTGACGCAGAATGGGTAAGGACTAAGTTTGTCTGCGGTGAGGGAGTCGAGTTTTTAGCAGCGCACAATAGCGTTCCACGATTATGCATGTCGGCACGTTTTATTGCGTCATCAATTAATTGCGGCGGATATTTTTGTTTGACTAGAGCATCCTTTAGTGTTCTGCAATTTTTTTGAAACTCTGATTGCTCTGAGCAGATTCTTTTAAAGCGTAAGGCCTGACTGTAAGGGATGCTAGTTTTGCAATGTTTCACGTGGCTACTGTCAAAGTGCAAATACTGTTGCCGGTCTGTAGGCTTCTGTATAGAGCAGTGGATAGCTTATCATTTACAATCGAAATGCTTACATAAAGAAAACTAAGAGTTGATGTGCAATAGGTATGAGAAAATAATATTGATGGACGGGCATCATTAAAGTCAGATATGAAGGAAAGCAACTCTTGTTCACCAAGCGGCCAAATAAGGAAAATGTCATCAATGTAACGTTTATAATAAAAAGGTTTCAGCGCGCGCGTTTGCAAAAATTCACTTTCAAGCTGGCCCATGAATATATTGGCGTAGTTGGGTCCAATGCGCGTACCCATTGACGTGCCGCTAACTTGGACATAGTGTTGCCTTTAAAACTGAAAGTTATTTAGCTATAAAATGAGCCGAGCAATACTGCTAATGTGTTGCTGTCGATAAATTTACCGGGTGAGGCTGCTTCATAGGACCTGGCGACTGCCGCTATTCCGTCTACAAGCGGAATCTTGGTATATAAAGACGCTACGTCTAGCGTGACCAAAAAGGAACCTTGAGGAACAATCAGATCAATTATACCAGAAAATAATAATAAAAATAATAAGGAACTACAGGAAAGCAACTTTTGAGGCCATAAATGATGAACTTGCTGTATTCCTTGATGTTTTTTTGAAGGATTATGATGAGCGAACTGTTCAAACTAACTGGGATATGTTTTCTTCCGAAGTTCGCCGACTAACCGATAAGTACATCCCCACGAAATTCATTACGACTCATGCACAATGCCCATGGTACAACCCAAGCATCAAACGCCTATCAAACAAAAAGAAACGTTTATATCGTGCTGCTAAACTTTCTCAGACTAATGCAAAATGGGCTGCCTACAAAGAAGCTTCTGATAGCTATGTGACAGCTCTAAAAAATTCTAAAGAAAATTTCATGTCGAATGTATTACCTTCCATGCTAAAATCAAATGTGAAACAATTTTGGCGCACTATTAACCCGACGTCTAATGATTCCATCTCTCTCCTAGATATGTATGGTGATTATATTTCTGAAAGTGAATGTGCTGGTGTCCTTAATGAAACATTTGTAAACAATTTTTCGCATAAATTCAACAGCTCTTTGCCACACCTACCTTACTGCAATTACGTCCAAATGCCACCAGTGAACATGGACGCTCCTGGTATTGCCGCCCTTATAAGCAATTTGAAGTTTCATTCTTCACCTGGTTACGACAGCGTTGACGCAAAATTTTTGAAAAATACATCTGCAACTAGCTCAATCATCTTGGCAAAACTTTTTCAGCAATCACTCGATCAATCTACGCTACCTCTTCAATGGAAAATCGGGAAGGTGGTTCCTATCTATAAATCCGGAAATAAATGTTCTCCTACTAACTATCGCCCCATTTCCCTTACTAGCACCTGCTGCAAGCTTCTAGAACATGTATTATTCACAAATCTTGTAAATTTCCTCCAATCGAACTCCTTTTTCACTCCTGCGCAACACGGGTTTCGTAAAACATACTCCTGTGAAACACAGCTCATAACCTTCACTGAAAAACTGCACACTATCCTGGACAGTTCGTCTCAAGCAGACTAAAGCATTTTTCTAAAGCATTCGATAAGGTCTGTCATCAACTTCTACTTCACAAACTATGTAACCTCAACCTTGATAGAAACGTGCTACAAAGGATTGAATCATTCCTTACCCGCCGCCCCCACTTTGTTCATGCTAATGGCTTTAACTCTTCTTTCAGCGAAGTGCGCTCTGGAGTCCCACAAGGATCCGTCCTAGGGCCCCTTCTATTTCTTATCTATATTAATGACCTCCCTTCAAAATTGTGCTCTAATATTCATTTGTTTGCAGACGACTGTGTGATATTTCGTAAGATTAATAATAGTGACGACATTAGAATCCTTCAGTCTGACCTAACCGCTGTTTCTAACTGGTGCCAAACTTGGCTGATGGAATTAAACATTAACAAATGTAAGGTTATGCATGTATCCCGCAACCCCAAGCATCAGTCAACTTATTACCTAAACAACATAGCTTTAGAACTAGTTACATCATATAAGTACCTTGGAGTGCACATTACAACTAATCTCAGCTGGTCAACACATATTGAACATATCATCAACAACGCTAATAGCATGTTAGGGTATTTACGCCGCAATTTTTCTAGAGCCCCATCGTCAGTAAATTATCGCTTTACAAATCCTTAATACGCCCCAAGTTAGAGTACGCAGCATCAGTATGGGATCCAAGCCAAAAAAATCTAATCGCTTCTCTCGAGCTTGTTCAAAATAATTCCGCTCGCTTTATCCTGTCAAACTATAACCGTACTGCCAGCATATCTTCAATGAAAAGCAGCCTTTCCCTTCCCTCTTTATCATCACGCAGGAAACTTTTTCGGTTAACCATGCTACATAAAATATATTATCATTCCTTCCTGCGCAACTAACTCTTAACCCAACCACTATACATTTCCCAGCACATTGACCACCGTCACAAGGTTGGCATTAACTATTATCATACAAAATCTGCCACTCAGTCATTCTTGCCCCGTTCGTCCCAGGAATGGAACCACCTTCCCGCTGAAATTGCGGGTATCACCGATAACCAACTGTTCCGTGCTGCCTTAGCCAATATTGTATATGCAGAAATATCTGATGTTTAATCTGTGTTTGTGTGACCACATTGTTGCGATAACACTAATTTGTTTTGTCTTTCCTTTTCCTTTTTATGTACACAACGTTTTTTGTAACCATGCTACCTCATGTTATGCCTTTGTTCTGTACCACTCCCCTCTGTAATGCCTCTGGACCTGAGGGTATAATAAATAAATAATAAATAAATAAATAAATAAATAAATAAATAAATAAATAAACAAAGTCGGTTGTGTCCCTTATGTAAGATGGAAGCGATGCTGGGATACTACTGATCAGAGAATCGACATAGCTGGACAATTTTTCTGTGACAGTACCTATACCTGAAATAATGGGACGGCCGGGGTTGTTTATCTTGTGTATTTTAGGCAAAAGGTAAAAACGACCAGGAACGGGACTTAGGGGAATAAGAGAATGAATCGCGTTATCAGGCACCTTTTTGTCTTCCCGAAGCTCAAGCAAAGTGCTCTGGACAAGAGATTTAAATTGTTCAGTGGGGTCGTATCCAGACACTTGTAAAAACTCGTGTCGGTGTGCTGTCTTTCGGCCTCTGCTTCGTAATCAGACTTGTTTATTACGACAATAGCCCCACCTTTGTCCGCAGGCTTGATGACAATGTCATTGCGACAGGACAAGGCATTTAATGCTTTCATTTCATTGGTGGTTAGGTTACGGCGAAACGGCGTTTGCTTTCGATACGACTGTAGTACATCTCGTTGTACAGCTTTGATATACATATCTAAGCATCTGTCTCGTTGTGAGGGAGGTACCCAACGTTTTCCAGAAGGTAATGCGCTCGTGGAACCATTTGTATTTTGCCGGTCACGAAAAAACTCGCGCAAGCGTAAGTTGCGTGCAAAATTATCCAAGTCTTTCAGTAATTGAAATTCACTGTGTCCGCCTGTGGCAGGACAGAAATTAAGACCGTGGCACAGAACACTGTGCTCCTCAGCAGTTAGTACAATGTCCGAAATATTTACTATATTGTTCTGCTCCTTGACGATATGTTTGTCAATGGAAGGTGACAAAGAATTATCGGGGTAAGCTTGTACCGGATTCGTTAGCAAAGGGATGTAATTGCATGCATTGTTCTGGCTAGGGCACCAAACACCGTCACGCGACATTTTCTTGACTTTCAATGCGTAAATTTCACGATGCTTTTTATATGCGAACGCCTCTAGTGCGGCAGATTCATCAGACGTGAGGCTTAAATTTGCTGACATTTGATTTTGTTGGTGCAAGATTTTTTTGCTTGAAGAACGATAATGATCAAGGGTAACTCGCGTGAGTTGTAGTGAAGCATTTCTTAATATGTCGTCCCACATATCTATATTTTGCTGAGACATGTTAGATAGGGCTGGTTTCACAATGATACTACTTCGAGCCTCAGCACAGAAAGCTTTCGACACCTACTGTAAGGTTATCAACCATATTTCCAAGGAACGACCCGAAGTCACCTCGATCTACGCCACCCTTATCCTACCAAGGACCAGAAACCGCCGACGATGGCACCCCAGTGAAACTTTCGTGCGTTGCTTCAACAGTGAAGCGTGTTATTTCAACGCTCTGCTAAAGAACTTGTGTCGCCGCTCTCGACTGGTATCTTTCCTGGATCACGGCTTCGAATGGTTGCCTTCGCACTGCGTACTGCCCGCTGATGGCTTGCATCCTAATTTTGAAGGGGTTTCGCTCATGGCGAGCCATATTCGGCACATTTGTTACAAGCCATCCAGCGCAATGTCGCATTCCTGGTTGGACAGTGTGCCCACCGATCCACCTCAGCATCACGCAAGGAGGCCTACCGTTGTGCGCGAGTCATCTGACACAGCACTGGTGACTGGCCAAACAAGAAGTTGTGCTTCCCCTCAGAAGCCACCATTGCCCCACGAGCGAGTGACGCAGGACTATCGCAACAAGGTTGCTTCCAAAAGTTGCCCGACAGACTCCGCTACGAGAGGTTTGTCAATTGGACCTTCGCATTCAGCAAAGGACCCTCGAGATCCCTCAGCCAGTGGTCACCGCTACAAGCTCCGCAGCCATACCCAAACCGTGCGACAGGGACCTGCTGATTGACTACAGACTTTGTCACCCGGTAAAAACACTTCTTGGCTCTGTTCAAAAGAATTTTTAAGGTTACGGAAAGTTGTAGAAAAACGTGTTCGCAACGACCTACATGTAGATACTTTGAACACCTACTTAACCGCGTCTGTTGCACCTAAGGGTCTATGCATCATTGTGAAACCAGCCCTAGCTAACATGTCTCAGAAAAATATAGATAGGTGGGACGACATATTAAGAAATGCTTCACTAAAACTCACCCGAGTTACCCTTGATCATTATCGTTCTTCAAGCAAAAAAATCTTGCACCAACAAAATCAAATGTCAGCAAAATTAAGCCTCTCGTCTGATGAATCCGCCGCACTAGAGGCGTTCGCATATAAAAAGCATCGTGAAATGTACGCATTGAAAGTCAAGAAAATGTCGCGTGACGGTGTTTGGTGCCCTAGCCAGAACAATGCATGCAATTACGTCCCTTTGCTAACGAATCCGGTACAAGCTTACCCCGATAATTCTTTGTCACCTTCCATTGACAAACATATTGTCAAGGAGCAGAACAATATAGTAAATATTTCGGACATTGTACTAACTGCTGAGGAGCGCAGTGTTCTGTGCCGCGGTCTTAATTTCTGTCCTGCCACAGGCGGACACAGTGAATTTCAATTACTGAAAGACTTGGATAATTTTGCCCACAACTTACGCTTGCGCGAGTTTTTTCATGACTGGCAAAATACAAATGGTTCCACCAGCGCATTACCTTCTGGAAAACGTTGGGTACCTCCCTCCCAACGAGACAGATGCTTAGATATGTATATCAAAGCTGTACAACGAGACGTACTACAGTCGTATCGAAAGCAAACGCCGTTTCGCCGTAACCTAACCACCAGTAAAATGAAAGCATTAAATGCCTTGTCCTGTCACAATGACATAGTCATCAAGCCTGCGGACAAAGGTGGGGCTATTGTCGTAATGAACAAGTCTGATTACGAAGCAGAGGCCCAAAGAAAGCTCGCCGACACGAGTTTTTACAAGCCTCTGGTTCACGACCCCACTGAACAATTTAAATCTCTTGTCCAGAGCACTTTGCTTGAGCTTCGGGAAAACAAAAAGGTGCCTGATAATGCGATTCATTCTCTTATTCCCCTAAGTCCTGTTCCTGGTCGTTTTTATCTTTTGCCTAAAATACACAAGATAAACAACCCCGGCCGTCCCATTATTTCAGGTATAGGTACAGTCACAGAAAAATTGTCCAGCTATGTCGATTTTCTGATCAGTAGTATCCCAGCATCGCTTCCATCTTACATAAGGGACACAACCGACTTTGTTTCTGGTATAATTGATCTGATTGTTCCTCAAGGTTCCTTTTTGGTCACGCTAGACGTAGCGTCTTTATGTACCAAGATTCCGCATGTAGACGGAATAGCGGCAGTCGCCAGGTCCTATGGAGCAGCCTCACCCGGTAAATTTATCGACAGCAACACATGAGCAGTATTGCTCGGCTCATTTTATAGCTAAATAACTTTCAATTTGAAGGGCAACACTATGTCCAAGTTAGCGGCAGGTCAATGGGTACGCGTATTGGACCCAACTACGCCAATATATTCATGGGCCAGCTTGAAAGTGAATTTTTGCAAACGCGCGCGCTGAAACCTTTTTATTATAAACGTTACATCGATGATATTTTCCTTATTTGGCCGCATGGTGAACAGGAGTTGCTTTCCTTCATATCTGACTTTAATGATGCCCATCCATCAATATCATTTTCTCATACCTATTCCACATCAACTCTTAGTTTTCTTGATGTAAGCATTTCGATTGTAAATGATAAGCTATCCACTGCTCTATACAGGAAGCCTACAGACCGGCAACAGTATTTCCACTTTGACAGTAGCCACGTGAAACAATGCAAAACTAGCATCCCCTACAGCCAGGCCTTACGCTTTAAAAGAATCTGCTCAGAGCAATCAGAGTTCCAAAAAAATTGCAGAACACTAAAGGATGCTCTAGTCAAACAAAAATATCCGCCGCAATAATTGATGACGCAATAAAACGTGCCAACATACATAATCGTGGAACGCTATTGTGCGCTGCTAAAAACTCGACTCCCTCACCGCAGACAAACTTAGTCCTTACCCATTCTGCGTCAGTTCCGCGTGTTTCGAATGTGCTGAGAAAGCACCACAATATTCTAATGCAAAGTGAACGCTTAAGAAACATTTTCACCGAACCACCTAAAGCAGTGTATCGCAAAGCTAAAACTATTCGAGACATACTCTCATCGTCATCATCATCGAAAGCAGACAGCCCTGACACGATCGGGTGCAATCCTTGCCAAAAACCGCGATGCAAATTATGCCCCTACATGCGCACATGCCAACAGGTCCCCAGCACTGGTTCCAACTTTTTCCTAAAAATCAAAGGCAACCTTGACTGCGATTCTAAGAACGTGATATACATGATAGAATGTGCGCTATGTGAAATACAGTACATTGGTCAAACAGAAGGGCCTTTTAGATTGCGTTTTAACAACCATAAATCTTATGCTAACACCTTGCCCCACTTGCCCATTTCAAGACACGTGCACCTCCCTGGCCACTCTTTTGAAAACCTACAGGTCACATTACTAGAATCTGGTTTCCGCACAAGTTATCATAGAGAAGCCCGTGAATCATTCCTCATCTATAAGTTCAACGCCATCGCATCTGGTCTGAACGAAAACGTAGGAAAACTTAGTTGCCTATCTGAGTAACCTGTATCACCCTGTCCATCTTTTTTCAACCTTGCTCAGCAAGTCGCACTACATTGGCTGTGTCCGTTGATTACATAGTAGCTTTGTAACGTCTTTGTCATTTTTATTAGTATTTTATAGTTTTTTTTTCTTTTTTTTCTCTTGCTTTTACCGGTCGGACAACTCTTCATGTTATGTGCTTTATCTTTTATGCGTTTCATCTTTTATTTGTAAACAACGTGCTCGCGCATGGTACCAATATCTTTTTATTCGCAGATTAGGTGCCCTTCATATTGTGTGACTTGCATATATATATATATATATATATATATATATATATTATATATATATACATATATGCCCATATACCGCCTTTCATGCCGGTTTTCACATTTGTATCTTACTGATATGCACATGTATATAAACAGCAATCGTGCTATAAACTGTATTCTGATGAAGGCCGGGCCCACGGCCGAAACGTCAATAAAGTAACTTCGTACGTGCGTCTTCTTTCCTATACGAATAATCTTTCCCGGACCAAGCATCACTTTTGTTTTTGGTATATATATATATATATATATATATATATATATATATATATATATATATATATATATATATATATTATATATAATATTTACTTGATTATATTTGCGCTCACTTTCCTTTCCCCTTACAAATTCGGCGTATTGCTGTGTGAGCGAAGCAAAAGATCAAGAGCAGGAGGAGAACAAAGAGAACATTATGTCGGTTCTTGCTGATGGTTTTTTCAGTTACAACCCACGTTTAGAAAGGACCTAGATACGCGTAGTTGTTGTGGAATTTGGTGTCTTTAGAAGGACTAGTCCCAACATAAAAACATAGCAACTGTTCCTTCAACTAGCACCATTATCGTTCGAGCTTTCCGACGCTATGATTATCTGAGGTAGCAGAGCAATATTCGAATTTCCTGCAGATTAGCCTGTTTTTGTAGGCATGGTGGCTAATCATGCCAAAGGCAACGCTACAGTGACATTGTATTTTATTGAAAACGTTCTCTAGTGTGCAGCCGCGTCGCGCCAGACTTGCTTTAGACAGTTGGATGCTGCGCCGATGGATGTGAAGTGTGTTGCAAATCATCCCCCCTCTCTCCCATCTTCCGTAACCAAGCAGAGTGCAGGGCCCTCAGGGCTTGAAGACATCTGTGAAGCATACCCGAAGCTCATAGCGCGTCACGACAGAAGCAAGCTGTGACTGTTGGTGATTGTGAGTAGGTGCCTTGGTACAGGCAAGCACTTCCTAGTTGGTCGGAAGTGATGCTGATTTCCACCGGCGAAGAGCAATGCGCTTGTTTTTGGCGTCTTCGCGCATGGTAAAGATTTAGTCGTCGTGATGGAGGACGAAGTACGGTCGCCTGCGAGGCGGGTGGATAGGTCTCCAGGTGTTGTCTTCATCAGAGAAAAGCTCGTGTGCACGTCCCCAAAAAGAAAATATACGGGCTTACAGTGGCGAGCTGCAGGTAACGGCCCTACTGAAAATTTCCGTATGTGCGGCTCCGCACATACGCCATTAATGGACTACGGAAAGCTGTATGATACGGAAAGTTCCGCAGATAAGGAAAGCCCCGGATGCGGGAAGGTCCACACATAAGGAAAGCCGCATGATGCGGAAAGGTCCGCAGATAACGAAAGCCGCATGTTGCGGAAAGCTCCACAGATAAGGAAAGCTGTATTAATTATGCAGAAATGAAATGACCGTCCGAATCTAGTGCAAAGCAAAATAATGTGTCAGTTGAATAGACGTTCAAGTCTTGAGTACATGCAATACTGTGTACAAATCACAATATTTCTTAAAGATGCATGATGAGAGATTGAATCATAGGCATCTTTCCAATTGTCGTGATGCGGAAGCAAAATTAGCTTTTAAAGAAAATACGTTACAAATCTACTAAATTAACATGCTAGTGATCAGAAATGGTGGTTACATTGCAACACATTATTGCAGTGTTCTATGCAAGACCTAAAAAACATATAAAGATATTATTTGCAGTAGAGAAGCATTCTTATACACATCAGCCTTGCTACAATCAGTATACTTTTTATTCGTCTGTATGCTCCAGCTGTGAATAGTGACATTGCAGTGTTGATGGTACGCAATTGAGGTGACTGCACCGATTTTCACGAGCAAAACCTAAGCTACAGGATGGTGGCACAAAGCACAATGTAACAGCAATTTTGGAACGAAATTTTAAACATAAATATTAATCATAGCACTGCGAAAGTGTGGCGCTGTGTTTATCTTATGAGCGCCTTGTGGAGATCGACGAAATGCTGCTTGAAGCTCCGGTATCACTGTAGATTTGGAAGGACACTGCCATAGAACTTATGTGTCCTTCTTAGGCACCTGAAGATGTAAGTAATTGGCACAAATAATGTCAGACACACAAGTTAGCACCCTAGTTCACATGCACAAGAAATATAATACGCATATTGATACTGAAAATTTAAGGCAGACAATCCTTCATGTTATGCATATGTGAATAATAGAAGAAAGAAATGTATAAATTAGTTCTGCTACATGAAAGAAAACAGCATGCTAATCACAGTGAAAATAATTAGGTTGTTGCCACGATTTTCAATGGTAGAGATAATCTATTCATATGTCCTTATAGAATTATGATTTAGGTGCTTCCTGCACGCCAAAACTTTAGGAAATGCCAGTGAGAGCTCTCAATGCACATTTAGTAGTGCGTACATGTACATTTGCTGCATTCAAACTATACTGTTTGTGCACAAAATTGGCATCTTGAACAATTTTCTGATGTAAAACTATGCAACTTATGAAGGTTAAACTCACCATGAAAGCAAGCAGGATCAGGCCGGTGCCGTTAAAAATCTGCGCAAGCCAGACTACTATAACTGAACTGCACAGAAATAGGGGAGAAAGAGTAACGAAAATTGGGCTGCTGACCCGCAGGTCACGGTAAGAAATCCCGGCTCCAGCGGCTGCATTTCCGATGGAGGCAGAAATGCTCTAGGCACGGATGCTCAAACTTAGGTGCACGTTAACGAACCCAAATAGTCAAAATTTCCAGAGCCCTCCACTACGGGGTCTCTCATAATCATATAGTGGTTTTGGGACGTGAAACCCAACATGTCATTCAGGAATAACAGAAATAAACTGCCAACAGAAAAGTTGGGTGATGTGCTATTTGTAAGTGCTTACACGTTACTACATAGAGTATGCTCATTCTATTTAAAATACCGATATTGAAAATAACTGCTCTATATTAGGAATGCAAAAAGTGAGGTAGAACTGAACGACTCTATAAAAAGTAACCCTATTATGACATCACGTTTTCTTATAACAAAATTGACTAAGACTCTGAAATATCATTTTGCAAGAAAAAATCTTTAAAAGAACAATCAAGTTTGAAATCACAATTTTTAATATGGCTACTATGACTATAACAAAAAAATAGAGCTCAACTAGGCTAATGTTAGTTTTTAAGGCCTATGTTCCCTAGACAATGAACTATACCACAAAAAACACAGCGTTCTGGCAAAGCATCAAACAAAAAAAGAAAGCAGACCTTTTTGTTATTACCTACATTGCTTTTAAACTGGTATTTTTACCTCTACTTGCCGTTTTTTATCTAAGTAACTGGTGTGAAACAATTTAGCTGAAAATGCACTGTGGATCCAAAACCTTTTGGCTGAATCTGAATATTTAAAAATGGTGAAACTTGCAGTAAATGAGGCTCCACAAACTTTCGAACAGCGAGACTGCATGACTCTTAGGACTACTTTGGTTACTTGTGTTTTGTTTCTGGGCCTAAACATAAAGACAAGGACTAAATTGAATTGCTGCTAACAAAAAAATGCTTTCGAAATTGCCCGAGCGTCAAAGGATGCTCAGACATTTGTTTTTTCCCACTGGGCCATTCTACATCAAAAATCCATACCATACTGCCTGGCGACCATCACAGATATATAGTTTAAAAATGGTGGTAATTTACTCAATTGAAAACAGTTATTTGCTGATTTATTTTGAAGCGAAAAAAGTATTGGTCACGTGGGTACCTTAAGAATTTCGCAGAATGTCGAGGGGGTGTTGTTTGTGAGAAAAATTTTAAAGTACCGCTTTTTCTTGCCATATCGAGTTTGATCTATTTATTAAGAAAGAGGCTTCTTTAAAGGGTTTGAAGCCGAGTAACTAATGTGCAATTTTTCCGCTACATATGCTTTGAAGAACTCAGCCAAACTGTTTATCGTTTGCATTTCTTCTATGGCGATACTGCACTTTGTATGAATATTTGAGCCATGAGTACTCTCTCCACACAAGGTATATTTCACGAAAAAAAATATTGTTATGTCCAGAATACAAATATTCCTATATAATCATTTTTTCCACATTGAGATGCAAATTGCACTAAGCGTATATTTGAAAACTACTGTATGTGTAAATTGAAAGAAAATAAACAGTTCTTGTTATATGACAAGTGTTATCATCACAATTTTTGTTTCAATGAAGAAAACGATTTTCGAAGTCTCTTTTTGAGGGCAATGGGGAACTTTGGAATGACAGCTGTCGTATATCAAATGCGAAAACAGCCATCCTTAGGAAACTTCAAAAATTTTTTTCTTCTCTAAAACAAAAAGTGTAATCCCATAACTTGTCATATAAAGAGAACTGCTTTCTTGCTTCTGATGTGGCAAAAAAATTGCACAAATGTTACTGAGCTTTATGCACTACACACAATCACCTTTACCTAATACCTAGACCAAGTTTGGTGTAGAAGAAGAAGTATTTTTGAAATACTTTTTTTTACAAACAACACCCAGTCAACAACCTGGGAAGACCAAAAAGCACCAAGGAGGCCTAATATTTTGTTTTCTGCGATATATTTTAGCCTTCTACTGTTTTCAATACAGTAAACGAGCACAATATTTTTTTTAAAACACTTTTACGATGGTTGGCAAAATGGCTGGGATGTATTATGTGAAATTGCCTCAATGCCAGTATTTATTCATCAAAAGCTCAAGCTATCACCTCTCTGTTACTGCCTTACATACAACGCCTGCATAGGAAAAAAAAAAGAAAGGCAGGTCTGACAAAGATCACAAGGCAAGATATTTTCATGTTTGATAAGTTCATTACCATAAACAGCAGCAAATAACCTTCATTTTGAGTGGTTCAAGACACAAGCTATATACCAGTATACTAAGAGCCAAGTGCAAACTTTTCATTTGATCATGTGTGGTGATAGAGAGAAGGCACTTATTACAAGACTGATCAGCCTGTAATTTAACTGAATGAAGTACATTGCACTGTTAAATCCAACAACACATAGGCATGTTTGCCATAGCAAAGCCATTTGTCATTGATTCATATACTAGATGGGACAATGCAAATGTAAAAAAAGTGAAAAAAAGAAAAGAAGCAAAAAATGAAGAAAAGGAGGATGCAATGTAGAAGTGTAGCACAGTACTGTTAGTTTGCATCCCCCTTTTATTTCTTCTTTTCTCTTTTTTTTCTTCTTACCTTTTTTTGCTTTCCTTACTCCCAACCTCCGACAGGAAAGCACTTTGTATCATCGCAATATAACTTGAAAGAAAGCGAGGGCTGCACTCTTCTGCGTTATAGGTTTTTTTTCAGACAAACATTTCCAACAGGCACACACACCTACACCAAA
Organism: Rhipicephalus microplus; assembly: GCF_013339725.1. Classification (NCBI taxonomy): domain Eukaryota; kingdom Metazoa; phylum Arthropoda; class Arachnida; order Ixodida; family Ixodidae; genus Rhipicephalus; species Rhipicephalus microplus. The sequence continues at coordinate 10,675,521 of NC_051174.1, read as the reverse complement.
AGACGATGTCATTACTAACCCCATTTAAACTAACACGCCAAGGATAGCAAGGTGACTTCTAAAAAATAGGTCCTCCTATCGCAACATCATGTTCTCCTATCGGTCCTCCTATCGCAGTTGTGTTTTACATGATGTGGTCTTCATGAACTCTTGAACCGGGCATTATATAGGTTAAAAGACCCACACAGAGTTTGAGACAAACCTAGTTTCCCGTGGAGCAACCTTATGCACTATAACCACACATCTAAATCTAGTTAGTTGATCAGACCGAGGTGAGAACAGCTCGCACTTGAAAAGGAAGGGCGGAAGAAATGAAGCCTACTCCCTGTGCTCCCTGTACAATCTCGTTTAGGGTGCAGTTTTCACCTTATCCTTATGCAATTTCGCATTTATAACATTGCTCGCTGCATATTCTTTGTGGCATTAAAGTGTAATATCGACATGTGTAGCCAGTGTAATTTTTAAAAATAGAATTCGAGATAGCTCGAATAAAATAAAACAAAGTGCATCCAGCACCATGTCCTGTACGCATTCTTTAGACAAGTAGCAGAAGGATTTAGTCTTCAAAACATATATTACTTGTAATCACTACAAGAGCTAACTCGTACACTGGCACATCCTGTTTGCCTCTTCAGAATATATGGTACCTTTTTTAGCAAACACAAGAAAATCTGCAAGAAGAATTGAAGTGTTGCAATTGTGAAGAAAGAAAAGTAGAAGGAAAAAAGATAACCTGCCCTGAACAGGGACTGAGCCTGCAACCTTCGAATAACGTGTCCGATGCTCTATCAACTGAGCTACCATGGCGGCTATCCGCCTTCCACTTTGTACAGTATATATGTGCATTTAATCATGGAAGTGTCAGTCAGTGCTGCCTGTTAACATTATGGCGAGTGTGGGATACACTTTTTTGCCTACTGGCGGCGCGCAGCAAGCGCTAATAATACATGAGCTAACAGCAGACCAATTATCCCTCATATACAACCGCATGGCCTCAAGCCTGCCATAACAAGTTCCTCACTACGAATGAAGGAAAAGTGGCTCTTTTTTCTTTGTTAGAAACGATATTATTGAGAAATGACAATGCTGCCAGAAAAAGTACTAGGGATAATAATGGAAGTATTTGTAGTGTAATTGACAAGAAAGTAACGTGGAAGAAAATGTAACTATTCGTGCAGAATAACCAAATCTGGAAACCTTTGAATAATGCATCTGATGCCCTACTACTAACTATGACAGTTATCTTCCCGTCCACTTATGGTGTGTATATGTGCATTAAGCACATGGGCGTTATTCAGGCTGCCATCTTGTAATACCATCACATGCTACGTGACGCCAATAGAAAAGAAAAAGTGTCCCAAACTAGCAAGATGGCAACAAGCGGGGCTGACTGTCTGTTCGACGATTCGGTAGACATATATACCTTGCCAAGTGGAAGGGGCAATAGCTGCTGTGGTACGTAACACCATCGGTAGAGCACCGCACGCTTTATTCGTAGGTGGCAGGTTCTGTCTCTCACCATGGAAAGTTATCTTTTCTTCCACTTTTCTTTCTTTGCAATTACATTACGATTACTTCCATTATTCCTATACTTCTTTGGCAGCATTATGCTTGTGTTAGTTCTGAGCAAAATAAATACACATTTTTACCAGGCTTTCTAACACATTTTGAGACATAAAACTGTATGCTGCAAGTAATGTTAGGTGCCATTATTTTTGTCACACTATGCACTGCAGCCGGTGTAGTTACAGTGGTGATAGTGACGCAATTATCAAGCACGCCACCAATTGCATTCACAACTATGGTCGCGTATTTTTAAAATAAACCTGCTGTATAGTATAAAAAATGAGAGCATTTCTGATTTTATCCAAATCAAGTAATACCGACTGAGTAAGCAAACCCTTTGCATAAATCAAAAGGCATAAAGTGATTCATGTATTATAACTATGTGAACAATTTCAGCAACACAGGGCAAAGTGACAACAGTTCTATTAAAAATCCCTCTCATTATAACATTCACAAAAACCACCACACCAGAATATCTCATAGTGCATGTAATATCGAGACTACTAGACTGTCTATTGACCTTTTAAAAGAAGGATAGCTTCTTCACGTTCAAGGGGCAACCACTTAGCCTTTTTCTGAGCTTTTCTGTGAATATTTCCTGAATTTCAGATATAAGTTAGATTGAATTACAATGAACAGATTTTGGTTACACATTGAAACAATGTTCTGTATGTTATTTCAATAAAGGGTGCCAAACCACCTCCAATTATTTTTTAACATTTAAAGCAAATGTGTGCAAGAACTTCAGAATAGTGTCCTGTTCAACAATGATAACTGTAGCAGCACAACTAGCTATAGTTGCCCAAAAAGTAGCTAGAAACATTATCTTTTCCTCTTTGAGCCTTTTGGAAGTGGTCAGCCCCTCAGTGCTCACCATACAACAACAGTTTTTTTTTAAATACGTGTTTGTGTGCCCACTGCTCTTGCTCCTTGCACAGTGAGGAGGAGCAAATAACAGAAAGAGACAAGAAAGAAGCATAGCGAAAAAAAGTGAAATAAACGAGGACCCCTCTTGTATTATCTAATGTGTGTAGCATTACTATTGCGACAACATATAGAAAAATTATCACGGCTGTGCATTCATGTAGAGTCATACACAGCTGCAACACCACAACTAAATTTCAACCTTGTGTTGTTTTAGGATCCCTTTATAGTGGCAAGCTAAAGATGTCTGCATTTGTTCGACACATATTAAGATGCAATGAAATGTGATATGGTAATCTCATTTAGAATGCACGTCAAATGGCTTCATTGTATATGTAGCTACAAGTAACTCTGGTTGCAAAGCAATATGGCACAGCCTGAACAGACGTCGTCGATCAGTCCAATCTGAATTTGCCTTTGCTACTTTCCCACTATCATCACAGCATAAAATGAACAATTGAATCTGCTATAGATAAGTGCAAGCTTATGCTAAGGACCAAGTATGAAGGGTGTTTTGTCATTATTGAGATCAGTTATTTGTTGAAGAACACTTTATTGATATGTGGGGTTTAACGTCCCGAAACCACCATATGATCATGAGAGACGCCGTAATGAAGGGCTCCGGAAATTGCGACCACCTGAGGTTCTTTAACGTGCACCCAAATCTGAGTACACGGGCCTACAACATTTCCGCCTCAATCGGAAATGCAGCCGCCGCAGCCGGAATTCAAACCCGCGACCTGCGGGTCAGCAGCCGAGTACTTTAGCCACTAGACCACCGCGGCGGGGCGTTGAACACTTACTGTCAAACACAAATACATTGCTGTCGAAGCATCAAGACTGAAATATAAAGCAACACAAAGTGTCTCTTTAAAAATTACAGGCCTGAAGGTGCAAGATAAATATTTGATATACTTGGGATGTAAGGCATGCACAAGAGGTGCTGCCATATTATATTTTTCCCTGTGTTGAAACCTGCTTGCTTTACTCACCCAACACATCTGTAAAGATGCCTTGAAAACTCCAAGTAGCTGATGCAGCATGGTTGAACACATGTTCAGGCATTCCACCGTTCATATTGGCTAAGCAGCCCTACAGCCTACACAGTCCTGCAACCATTTGTATGACAAATATAGTTCTACTCAAAGTTCTTGGTTTAGAGACACACATACAAGACGCATAACCACTCTATAGGAAGTTTGCATGACAATGTGCTGGATAGCAAAACGAATGCCAATATCAAGTAGGTATCCTGGCCTGCCGTTTCTTTCTTTCCGTTCTTAAAATTAGTCAATCCGTGGTTAATAAATGTTCCCCCAATGTGAAGTGCTACTGGCAGTTCGGTGAAGAATTTCAATGTATTTTTAACACAATCCAACTTTTGGCAAGTATGCATGCAATAGCGTTTTGTCAGCTGTTCAAGAAAACAGCATTAAGTTTAGCTAAAACCTAAGTTTTTTATAAACACTATTCAATTTGATATTCAAAGTTGTTAGCACTATGTGAAAGAACACGGATTTATGTTTAATCAATGATAACTTATAATGCACTGATATGAATGCAACTAACTGAATAATAAACGATAATTTTTGCTTGATAATTTACAGTTATGAACACTATCGCACTTGCCAGCTGCATTTTGTCCAAAACAGCGGCAAGCTAGGCTAGTTTCTGTAGGTGAACTGTATTGAACAGTGCAAAGTAACAACGAGAAACACCAGTACCAACATTAAGAGGCAAGCACGGACTGCCGAATGGATAATTTATTGCACAAAAGTTCGCCTGAATACCAGTCAGACAACTCGTGTAAATGAAGGTCCAGTTGGAATTGAACAAGCTACGAAATCAACAATGCCTGCTTTCTCTAACAAGACCCTCATTAATATAAAGTATGCAGCGATAGGCCCCTACCGAGGTACGTCACAGCATGATATCACTGGCACACACAAAAGGTGTGGCTGGAAAAACACTCCCGCTAGTGGCTCAGCCCGGTACAGCTGCGCGGTGTTTGGGGCAAGTTTTAATTATTAAAAGCTTACACTTCACGTTACAATGTTGACATTAGCTGTAGTATGTGTCAGCAAACATCTAGCTGTGCGTAAACTGTCTGGTGAACTATTTGCCACGCTGTCTGTTTATTTTGAACAAGTGAACACACGTGGTAGCCTGTGTGTTCACAGCGGCATAGTCCTAAAAATGTGCACTGTATTTGCGGCATGTAGTGTGCATTGAAAGGTATTGAGAATATCGGTTCAACTGAGAATATTGTGTGGTGTGTGCAGTGTGAATAAATATGAGTCTTGTTTGCGAAGACGTTAGCACTCGTGGCAGCGACCGGTAGTTGAAAAACATTTTATTCGACATTTTAGTCAAGGTAAATATGAACTTGACGCAATTATCTGCGAGTGGGTACATCTTGGTGTTTGCGCTTTGTGCAGAAAAAAATTGCATGGTCACCGGGCTGGAAGATACCATTTGCTGAAACTGCATGTATGTATCGCCTCGACGAGTACGCAAGCCCAATAAAGGTATAACTCGTTTTATCGATGGCCTCATATGTCTTCATGTAATAAGCAGAGATACTTGTTTCACATATACTCAGTACCTTTACCGCTCAATATTCATGAAGTAACAATGCACACTACAAGTTTGTGTGTTAGGTCCGAAGGAGCAATGTAAATATGCAAATAGGTTGTAGGTGTCATATTCAGCGATGTAACTGCACAAAAGATTACGTATATATTAGGCTACAGGTTTGGAATCGCATGCATACCAGTGGGCTATCAGGAACGTCACCAACAACTTCCTTTCCAACAAGTCCCTGCCGAGAAAGGGAACGGCTGGCACAGTTCTCGAAGAGACGTCCCACGGTTTGCAAACATAGAGAGGTTTCTTACTTAGGCACCATTCTGCACAATACATTTTTTAGATGACAGACTGTACTCGTCCCACATTGATCATACTGATGTCTTTTGTTCTTACTTTGTGCTGTGAATTACTAGGCATCTGGTAATCATGATCTTTAGAAGCTAATTTCAGTGTTCTCTCTCATTTTGCTGACAACTGCGTCGTTGCATAAATCGGGCAAAAAAGCAACACAGAAAGGCTGTCACAACAAATACACCAACATGGGTATTTTCCTGCAAACAAAAGTCAGCACTGGTCTTGTCATTACCAGTCTTCTCTCTCTCTTTGACTTGTTTGTGCTGAGACAGCGAAACACCTGATGAGTTAGATGAGAAATATTAACGCATGAAAAATATAAGTGCTTGCATCAGCAACTACACAACAGCGTCATAACGGCACTCCTGCCACACAGCAGCGAAACATATTTTGAACGTGCTGGCAGTGTATTATTTTATAAAAAGCAACTCTGGCAGATTACAAAATCTCACATTGTGCATGCAAGTTTTCTTCAAAGTCAGGCGAACAGTGTAGGTGCTGGCCGGTACGTTATTGGGTACAAGCAAAGGCGTCTTGCAGGTCCATATACAGATTGCATGAACACCTCTCTCTCTCTACACTAGGCAAACACATATCTTTCAACAAGCATACGCCACTCTTTAGGAGCATAATAACGCTTTACTGTGAACGTATGCTTATCAACCAACTTAGGCGGTTGGCTAGGTGAATTGAGACAAGTTACAATTTGTATCGCCCGCGAACGTGAAGAAAATGCTGCTTTGCGTCAAATGGCACCACAGGCTTCGTTTAATCAACAACGTCGCAAGCGCCCTGTGCATCTTCCTCACTACATTACACTTATGAAAAAGTCGATCACCATACACATGCATGTCGCCGCAGTTGTCACGAATACGCTCCAGTAAGGCCGCGCCGATGCGCCATGGCTCTGCTGGCGTTAGCGTTGTCAAAGCGAATCTGCAACCGCACTCGCAAAGGCGCGTAAGGCTGCCGTTTCACGACGCCTCGTTCGAGTGCGGCAACACACACTTGCACTGAGTGGCATACTAAGTCTACATAAAAAAGTGTTCCCCTTACCTTTACTTTCTTTCACACTGTCCTGAGGGAAGCGACCACAGGCGTCAGCCATCACCTAAGAGTCCTTCGTGTGCCCGCACAACCTGCCGATTCTTTGGACGACTCGCACTTGATCCGCACTCAAAAAACCGCGAGAATAGCGTGTAATATTTGCACATCACACGAACGAGAAACGGCGCTTCCTTGCGTAAATTTAACATGTGCTAGCGTGTGTAGCAGCGCGAACACATGAGAGACGCACCGAAACGGCATGCCGACGGAAAGAAAGACGACAAACAACATGTGGCTTTAGCTGTGAATGGATTTGACTTGGATATCTGTGTGAGGGAAATAAAAAAAACGTCGGTCACTGCTATAGACTGAAAAAAATGTATGTTATCTGGCAAAATAACTTCATAAACGATTATTCAAGTGATAAACGGTTATTCAAAAAAACAAGTTACAAATTATGAATATTTTCGCAGGTCTTTGTTTTGTTTTTTGTTCTAGCAGACGACAGCCTTCTACTGCTTCTACGACAGATGTAGTGCAGATTTACGTTCGGTGCACGTCGCCGACGCAAAGCTCTATAAAAGTCATATCAGAGTTATCAATTCCTAATGAATCATAGGATGACTACAAAGCAGTAACGTTTTGACATAGTGAAGTACGCAATCTTTTAAGGCATGACGTTTCCTTGCTCTGAAGCTAATCGAAGCTAGCCGGCCGGCGCAATCAGCTGATGTCGCCGCTACGCGAGGCATGGTCGTGCGCAATAGCGTCGCACCCCGCGCTCAATTTGTAATCAAGCGAGAGAGCTACTAAGTGAAATACAGCTTGATGCAGGGATTAATGGCGTATCACTCTAATTTCCTGTGGGGGCCGACTCTATCGCAAGAGAGCCCCGGGAAACAACCTTCAACTGCTCAAGCTTGTGTGGGGGGGTGAAAATGCTGGTCGTCCGCGACAGGGCGGCAATTTATAGTTGAAAGACATGCGAAGAGCTTGTTACGTATATACAATCACAAAACATATGCACACAATTGATACGATCGCATATCGTACATAAATATGCCAACACATAGCGTGTAAACAGCAACTATATATATATATATATATATATATATATATATATATATATATATATATATATATATATATATAACTTAGACGCGCGCGCCTATCCCGCGCGAATAGCTTAGGATTCCACTTTCGGCTTTCGAGCGATACGGTCGCGGAATGTTCGGCTCCGACGGAGCGGTTTCAGCAGCACGAACGGGCCGCGGTAACAGGATTTTTGCGCCTAGCGCCGACGATTATCATGCAATTCTGCCCAATCTGCCTTCCGGACGTATCGCTGCGAACACCGTTTTTATGCATGGTGATCCGAGAGCCCGGCCTTACCGCGTCGAAGATTATCGGGCCACTTTGGCCAAGCTTGCTGCGCTCGACGACGTTTTGGCGTTGAGGGCGTATCAAATGAACCACGTATGGGCTGTGACACTGACGAGTGCTGAGGCTGCTCGGAAGTTGCTCTCCGCCGTCGATGTGAAGGTAAAAGATCGCCCATGTTTGCTCAATGACTCAAATAACTGCGAGGATCGCTTGAAGCTTCACTGGTCGCTGCACGGCGTGACCGATGAAGACGTGCGTGTTGCCTTGACTCCCTACGGGAAAGTATTCGAAGTGAAGCGGGAGAAGTGGCGAGCACCGGGCATCACTGAAAAGGGCTCAACGACGTGGTCTGTGGGACTAAAGATTCACTCCAACGTCAAGGTGGATGACATTCCGCACGAGCTCAAGATTGCCGGAGAGTTGACTCTCGTTGTCGTTCCGGGCCGTGCACCGTTGTGCCTTTGGTGCAAGAGTACCGGTCACATACGTCGCGACTGCCGAGTACCCCGCTGCAGTCGTTGTCGCCGCTTCGGCCACGAAGACGACGACTGCGCAAAGACATATGCCAGTGTGACCGGACCAGCGCAGGAAAGTGACGCACTGGAGCACCTCATGGACGAAGCAGACACGGAAGAAACAGCAGGAGTTAACCTAAACTCTGCTGTGGAAGATGGGTCGTCATGCTATCAAGAAGAGGGCGTGGGTCAAGCACCAGGTAAGCCTGACGCCGGGCTTCTATACGAAGGCGTAGGAGAAAGCAGTGAAAAGGTGGATGCAAGCAGCACCGGCGACACGTTTCTTGGCTTAGCAGACGAGACCCCCTCCGAGGCGGAACCGATGACTGGGATTGAAAGTGACAGTGGCACTGTGACGGGGAAGCGTCCTCGTGACGAAGGGAAAGAAGACAAGGGCATCACTGCTGCTTCGCCGGACGAACCACCCGCCAAAATGACTCCCGCTCGGCGGCTTCTCATTTGGCCACGGCCAAATATTTCGACAGAGCGCAAGACGGCGGAAACGCCGCCTTCGCCACCGTAAGGTTTGTACTGGGACAAGGCGTTCAGCAGGGAATTGCAGTTGTAAGGTATGCACCATGCCCTTGGGTTTTTCGTAGCCTTACAATGGCGCAAATGGAAAATTCAATCCGTGTGGCGACTTTAAATGTGCGTGGCCTGGCCTCACAGAGAAAACAATGTCAGCTTTATCGACTAGTAAGTGACCTCGACTTTGACATACTGGCAGTCCAAGAGACTAAAGTCCATGGCGATGATGAAACTGTGGGCATGGTGCGCCAATTCTTGCCGCGGTATTCTGCTATAGTTAGCCATGCCATAGGGACTTCTTCCGGCTGCGTGTTGTTCGTCAGACAGAGTCTGGGTGCTAAAATAGAAGCCTTAACGTCATGTCCGTCTGGTCGGCTCATTGTTTGTGATCTTTTGTTTTCGGGTTTGAAATGGCGCGTAATATGCTTGTACGCACCGAATGTCACTGACGAAAGACGCATATTTTTCGAACAACTAAAGCAGTATACCGAATGTAATAGGCTCCTTATCATTATTGGCGATTTCAACTGCGTCCTTTCACCCAACGACAAAACTAGCGAACGACATTACAGGGATGCAAGTACCGCTGTCTTAAGCGATACAGTAAGAGAACATGGTTTGGAGGATGTGGCTGAATGTCTAGGTGGTGGCCGGACTATGCAGTACACCCACTTTCAGGCAGCCAGCCACGACCGACTAGATAGGGCGTACGTGAGTGTTGAATTGGTACCGCTTTGCAAGGCATACCGTGGTAACGCCGTTTCATTTAGTGACCACTGCTTGGTTAGCTTTGTAGTAGCTAGCACGAAAGAAGCGAAAAGGGCCTTCGAGTGGCAACTATGGAAATTGAATTCGAATCTGCTGAGTGATGAAAAATTAAGGAGGAAGTAATGACGGAAGTTGAAGAAATGAAAGTTCGCAGTAAAATGACATTTAGAGAAAAATGGGAGAACTTCAAGCAGGTCGTTAAATTGAAGGCTTTGGAGCGCTCGAGCGCTATAAGCAGAAAAAAAGGAGCAGAGAAAAAGCACAAATGCAGAAACCTGGAAAAATTGCTCCTCAAAGAATGTAGAATGCCCGGCATGTTTATTGAAGATATTCGCGCATTGAAATGTAAACTTGAGCGGTCCGATGTCGAAAGATACTGCGGTGCTATGGTTCGGGCAAAAGCCGAGCGACTGATAATGGCAGAAGCACCGTCAAAAAGGGCGTTGGTCTCAGAAAAGTGGCATACGCGACGTAACCAGATAACAGAAATCGAACACGAGGGTGAAGTCAGCGACGTCGCAGATGTTATCGAGCGTGCTTTCTTTGAGCATTTCAATGGTTTATTTGCCGCCAGCTCAGTTCGCTTAAAAAACGAGTTTTTATCGCTGATGCCAAAGCTTGACAATAATACAAAAGAAATATTGGAGGAACTCATTTTGGAAGACGAAGTTAACATTGCTATTGAAAGTATGCATCTGGGGAAATCGCCTGGCTCTGATGGTCTGACTTCCGTCTTTTATATGTGTTTCAAGTTAGAAATAACACCAGTCTTAGCCGGCGTTTATAATGAGGCATTCGAGCTGAAAATATTACCCCCGTCCTTTTCATCGTCTCACACTGTTCTTATAAGACCCCGTGGCACTGCGCAGAGTAACTTCTTACCGCCCAATCTGCCTCACTAATGGATATTACAAGATATTCAAGAAAATCGTAGCTAAAAGGTTGCAAACAGTCATTACGGAGCTCGTGGGGCCGCATTAGACGTGCGGCATTAAAGGTCGAACTATCCTCACTAATATACACGCAGCATGGAGCATCCTCGAATGTTGCGACGCTATTGGTGCGCGAGTGGCAATGCTGTAAATCGACCTCGAGAAGGCTTTCGACAGGGTGCCTCATAAAATTCTACTTTGCATCATAGATTATGTGAATTTATTGAAAATAATCAAAGAGGGGGTTGCCATGGCGTACCAAGACTGCTCAACGCGGCTAATCGTTAACAAGGTGGTGGGGAAGCGCATCCCAGTAAAGCGTTCGGTCCGTCAGGGTTGTCCTCTCTCTCCACTATTATTTTGTTTGTACATAGAGTCCTTTTGTTTGAGTGTCATAGAGAGTGACTGTGTCCGTAGTTTTAAGCTGCACGAGGTTGAAGTCCGGCAGTTGGCTTATGCGGACGATATTGCCATTTTTTGCGCGGACTCTGAGAGCATAGAAGCTGCTGTCCAATGCGTTACTAACTTCTGTGCTGCAAGTGGCAGCGCTGTTAACTGGGGAAAATGCCTTGGCTTTTGGCACGGTGACTGTGCAGAAACCCCAGACAGTTTTGCCAGCATAAAGTTTGTTACGACACCAGTGAAATACTTGGGTGCCCCCCTCGAACGCTACAAAAACAGCGATTCTTACTGGAGGAGCCAAGTGGATAACCTGCCGGAAAGAGTGAACAAGTGGAATGGCTGGAATCAGTCTATGTTTTCTAAAGCCAGAATTTGCAACATATTCTTAGTGAGTAAATTTTGGTATATCTTACAAGTCTTACATTTTTCAAGGGTAAACATCCAAAAATTTCACCGTGTGTTCACTATTTTTGTGTGGGAATCGTCTTGGGAAAGATGGAGTCGGACCAATTTATTCCTTCGAGTGCGAAATGGAGGACTGGGCTTGTCGCATTTGTTTCTCAGACAGGTAGTCAATCGATTTTGTTTCTTTAGAGACGTCGACAGCCCATTCCTTCGCACTGTCTGTCAACTTCGCCTGGGGCAACACTTGCCTAACATGGTTGTATCAACCTGCAGCGTACCCGGTGGCGTTTATGGCTTTCTGCGCGAAGTTGTACTTTTTTGTAGGTTTCTGTCAGTGTGGTTTTCACTTGAATACTTGAGTCAAGTCCGACGTAAAAAGTTGTACAAGGACCTATGTGATGTGTTTTTACCAGTGCCTTTGTATTGGTCCTTTTACAATGTATGCCATGGCCACACTGTACTAAAGCGCGTCAAGGCGATGAAAATACCGCCTGGTGCTAAGAATTTCTTTTTCAAATTACATACCGGTACGCCGACCGTCAAAACTTGGATTGCTGCAAAGGGGTTTTACGTTCCTTGGGGCACACAATGCATAATATGCAGAAAGAAGGAGACAATTGAGCATGTATTCCTTGACTGCTGGGATGCTGTCTTTCTTTGGGACGTGCTCCAGCGCACGATCAAAAAAGATTTCCCCTTGCATCCGCTATTTGCAAATACGAAGTGACGACGGTACGCCATATGTTATGATAATGCTTATGGCTCTTCATAGCATTTGTAAATCCAGGATGGCAGCCATGCACTTCGATGTAGATGCACGAGCGCCCCCCCAGTACTTCAAAGAATACCTAAGAAATTTTGTGGATGAACAAAAGTTGCAGGAATTCACCCCAGAGTGGTCGCCGCGCGTCGAATTACTATCGACGATAAAAACATTTCAACAGATGCGTGGCCTCATCATTTGAGCCACGGTTTTTACAAAGTTTTGGATTGTGCTGTGTAATTATCTGGTAATCTGTGTATTGTTTACGTGAGCCGAAGACAGGCAATAAAGAAAAAACAAAGCGCGAATAGCTTAGCAAGCTAACGCACCCAGTTTACGTACGCGAGCACAACTGAGTGGCTCAAGTTTGATTCCCGCCAAGTCTCAGTTTTTTCGTTTTTTTTCTATGTTTTTATGTACTTCTATCTTTTCTAATGCGTTCGGTACTAAAACAAAATAAAAGCAATATGGTTTCAAGTGCAATATGCGTTCAAGTACGTATGTGGGACTGTGTTTTTTGCACAACAGTTATTAGTATTTTTGTTTTCATTATTACATTTTTATTTATTTCTTAATATAGCAAATTTAAGGACTAAGGGGAACATTGGGTCTGCTTGATTGTGAAGGGACTCGAGAAGTGAGAAAACTCAAACCAAAAAAAATTAATTTGAGAAAAAACGGAGCATTTCACAGCCGGACCAGCTTCTTCAAGGGTAGGCCCTAGGTATGCGCGAGACTTGCTATGACTCTTCTGAAGCTGTGGCAGTTGATGGAAGGCAATATCACCGAGAAGCAGTTCCAAACTATATTTTGGTTGATGTTTTTTGATTCCTCCAAAATAAGGGCTGCAAAATTGTGATCGAGCCACACCAAGAATTGCGGGCACGAAGTCATGAGACAGAAAATGAATAATGTTGATTGTTTGAAAAATTGCCCTTAATAAAAGGAAGAGGTATGGAGTGCTGCGTACTTTAATTCGCAGTAGCAATTTTAGATATACATATAGATAGTTTAAAATTGACAATGTTGCACACACAGACATTGGTTAAATTTCTTTACAGCACAGTGCATCCATGTAGAAATGAAGCGTCAAGAGAAACTGATGCGTCCTCACTTTATTGCGCTTTACAATGCCTGTATGCATCCATGCTGCCATGGTATATTTTAAAGCATTTGTTTCACCTATAATCTTCCTATTCAATAAAGCTAGCCCATAAGTTGCGTCCTATGTAGCACTTCAACTGAAGCATAATCTGCATGGTGGTCTGAAACAATGCTTTTGAAAATCTCAAAACGACCCAGCTCTATACACGACCATCCGAGCATCAATGAAGAGCACCATTATGTGTCTGTACATATCTGTTGTGCTCTCATACCTAATTATTTTTCTGACCACTCCCTCTACCACTACCAACGCTGTAGGGCAGCAAATCAGCAACCTGGTTAAGCTACCTGCCTTTTTTCTGTCTTCTTTCTCTCTTTTTTTTCTGTTCTTCTTCATCTTCCTGTGTACTTCACAGAGGCGTTATTTATGTTTCATTCATTTCATTTCATTTATTTATACTGTTAGCCCAGAAGTGGGCCGTTACAGGGTGGAAGTACAAATAATTATTTGCAAAAAAGAAGTACCGTACAGGTCTCGAGATAATTTCTCGGTATTATTGTGACCAGCAACTCGAAGTTATACATAACATACATAAATGGAACACACATGCGATGCAATACATACGCGCAGAATACATATGTGCATGAAGATTCTTTGCCTATCGTAAAGTAAAGCAGAGAGGCAATTTTGCTTTATGCATCTGTATTTTACATTTGCCCTCTTGCTAACTTGCATGAAAGCTAATAACCAAGTAGCTCGACATGTGTGCGGTCGATCCACAAGATACCAGGTGTTCATCTGTTACTTCATGTTCTAGAAAACCTGATTTGACCCGAGACGTTCATTTTGCCGTTTAGTTTTTTTTGTGACGCCGCACACGCTGTGTTGCTTGTGGTTATTTTATCGGCTGTATGTATACTGGTTCAGCGGGTCATCTTGGCTCATGGTCACCACTTATTCTGCGATATATAATTTCAATGTGTATTTATTTAGCGAATTAGCATGTTTTTAGGAGGAATAACTCATGTAATAAACATTGCAAGTGAGCGCTCGGCTTGTAGACGTTTTTGTGCTTATGTGCTCGTCATTTTGACACGGGACTAATTATTTCTGTATATATTCACTTTTTCATCACTCTACATTTTTCTTCTTCAATTTTTGCGGCCATTTATTTCTGAATTATCGACATTGAGATCACGTACAATCACATTGACATTGCTTTTTCTGCAGCGCGGTGTAGCACCACCACGGATCGAATGGTATTTGTATCTCAGACTGCCATTTGAATCTAGTGACATGAACATCTCCGATTAGTCGGCTCGCACTCCTTTTTACCCATATTTCCGCAAGAAAATTTCCGTATGCTCCGTAGAACTTCTTTAATGAAGTTTCCGTAACTCCATAAAGCTCTCCATATTTCTACATCTTTCCATATTTTCCGTAAGTAATTAACTGTATATACCACATGACTTCTGTATCTTTCCATATCTTCCATAAGAAATTTTCCGTATGTTCCACATAATTTCCGTATCCTTCCATATTTTCCTTAAGTGTTCCATATACGCCATACAACTTCCGTATGTTTCCATAAAATTCCGTATCTTTTGCATAATGCTCATGAGGAAATCGTATGGAGTCCATAAGTTTTCCGTAAGATTTCATAAAGAAATTTTCAGTAGGGGGTGTTGAGTGATGATGGTGCATCAAGACTGACTGTTGGCATAGTTTGTACTTTCGACGACAAGCACAACCAGCACTTTTACCTGAAGCAGACTGCATACCTAAAGCTGTGTTTGTGATCAGCCTGCTTCATTTGGAAGTTCCGCTTCTGGTTGTCTTTTTGTGTTCCTTTACTCTATGTTTGTGACATTTCGCGGCTAAAGTATGTCGTCAGGCAATGGTGTGACGAAGCTGGGAGGCGAATTCAATTGGATGTGACGTTGCATGGAAGCAGAGCGAGAAGTTTTTTTGGCAGTTAGAGTGCCTCGCATGACGAGCTTTACGTGTATCTAGCCTGAAATTCCGGTTTGAAGGCAGCGCCAAGACCTAGTGTGACAGTTTGCATGGCCTCAGGCAGGTGGAATCCAGGTGGTACATGATGGCTTCCTTGAGCTGTTGCAGAAAGCACTCTATCGTCCCGTTGGCGCATACGTGGGGAGGGGGAGACTGCCATTCCTCAAGCACTCATACCCGATAGTCTGCCCGAGCACCCTGAAAAATGCGATATAAACTGTCGCCCTTGGGCGGTAGTGACGCGGCGAAGGGAACTGAATCCGGCCACTTTTTTGCGGTGATTTTTTTGAGGGGTCACGCCTGAAGCCATCTTATATACCGACTGATGGTAGTAAGACGAGGTTGACGTTTCGAGACCAACCATAGGGTAGAGTGAAAGCTGCGAGCGGTGTTGTGACGTGCCTGGTGAATTTAGTGCATTGATGTGAAATGCAAGAGCATGCACAGGTGTAGCGAGTTTGGTGCATAAAGGGCCATACATGGCTACCAGCCACGAGGTGTGCAGAGCTGCGTATGGCAGGATGGGTAAGATTGTGCAGCTTGTTCATTCAGTCATGGCCAATGACAATTGTACAGGTGCCCCGTTTTTGATACGTGATGCATCGCAGTAATTAGTTTATGTCAACCCATGTAAGAGTACCTGTTGCAGCTGTGTTGAGAGCCTGCCCTTAACAAGTTCCTGTCGTTAAGAGTCTGCAGTCTCAGTCTCGGCAAAAATAATATAGTGCATGCTTGTTTTGGTTTAACGTCCCAAAATGATCATATGATTATGAGAGACGGCGTATTGGAGGGCTCCAGAATTTTCGACCCTAGGGGTTCTTTAACGTGCAACTAAATCTAAGTACACGGGCTTCAAGCGTTTTTGCATCCATAAATAATGTGGCCGCTACGGCCGCGATTCAATCTTGCGACCTGCGATTTCAGTGGAATCATCAGCTGTTGTTTGCGAATAGGTTAAAGCTGCTACACGAGAAATTGAGTACGCAACCACGTTGTCTTCCCAGCTGACATGTTCAATGTTCAAAGTTGGCGGGAAATTGGGCAGTGAATGTCGATAACGTGTCTTGGTCGCCAGATGTGGCAAGCCGTGTCAATGGAATGGCGAACACCCACGTGTGACCTGAGCAGCGCTACCATTCATGAGGCGCCGCATCACGAGCACTCTCTGAACTAGGGTGGACCGACGAGAGCCGCCGAGAAGTGTGCGTTATATGAATGAAATAACGGAGGTGCTGCGTCGTAAAAGGCGAATTAGCCTCTGAATACCTTCCGAAAACAGAACACGTGCCGTTTCATCCGTAGCCACTCGATACGATAGACTCACGTGAAAAGTGAGCCTCACACAGTAGCTAGGAAGTGGCTATGCTCATATCAGTGGCTATGTTATTACGCCAATTACACAACCAAGGAAATGAGATATAAATCAGGAATAGACTCAGACAGGGAATATAAAGATAATGCGATTGTTCACCACTTGTCTCGGTTTGGGGTGTAGGCTCATAATTAGTGCTCATATTAGAATGTAAAAATTGCGCGGATGAGCTAGAGGAGCTATTCGGCTGTTCTCAAATAGCGTATGCTATGGTAGAGGGCGTTGAGAACATAGCACTTGCGTAGGAGCGTCATATGAGTTCAATGCCGTTTTTCTTCCGGAAACGCTGATACACGCTCGAGTCACTGCGAAGAGACTTCGAGGGCCTTGCGCGTCACATTGTATTTCTTATTTTTAGCGGGAAGGCAAAAACGCAAACAGTGGTTCGCGTTATGACGAACGCAAGAATGAAGCGACCCCGAGAGTTTACGCTTCCGTATGGTGTTCGAAATTTTCGTATTCCTGCTACACCATACCGCTAAACTGGCAGCACATCTAAGAAAAATCGGGAAGATCTCACGTACAGGGGAAATTATTGATAAGCGAATTACGAATAATAAAAATTTATATTTCAGTTTGTCTCATGCGAATCACGAAGAACAAAAGTTGATATGTCACTTTAGGATAAGCACAAGGTTACAAGGCAGCCATAAATGACGCCGTACACCACTTCGATATCATGATTATCTTATTTGCGCCTCACATTTGTATTTGTCATTCATTCACATCACGTATTACTAAATTGATACATGTGAAGCATGAGCGTAGCATAGCAAACGCCGAATTGTCATTTACGTGTCTTTTACCACCGTCGTCTATCTGTTATAATAGCTCGTAGTACTAATTTACATGACACGCACATTATGAGTTTTATGTTTGGACGTGTCTTTTACCTTCGTCGTCTATACGTAACACCAAATTTGGTATAAGTAAAGCTGGCGACGTGACAGTGAGTGCACTATGAGCGTAGCAGGTAGTTGCGTTTTACATGACACGCATGCGATATTTATCATGTTTGGACGTGTCATTTATATTCGCCACCTATTCACGTCACGTATTACCAAGTTTGGTATACGTGAAGCTACCGAAACGACCGCAAGCGCAATATGAGCGTAGCATGTAGTCATGTTCTTACTTGCCACTCATCTCATGATTATAATGTTTGCACCAGTCACATACCTTCGTCGTCTATTCACGTCCCGTACTGCCAAATTTGGTATATGTAAAGCTAGTGAAACGGCCGTGCACGCACCATGAGTGTGGCGTGCAGTCATGACTTACATGATATGCATGTCATGATTCCCACGTTAGAGTCTGTCACCCATGTTCGGCATGCAGTCACGTCACACCATACTAGTTTTGCAATACGTAATGCGAATGAAACCTCTACAAAAGCATCAAGATCATTGAATGTAAATGATGACACTCATGACATATATGTCATGAATTTAATTTTATGATTAGTCAGTTGTGCTCGTCTTACAATCATGTTATGCCACACCAATTTAGGTATATGTGCCATTACCGAAACAGCTAGGACAGCTTAAAGTGGCAGGCGGCTAGATAGATAGATTGACAAATAAGGTCACAGTCGCCAAAGTTCGCAAATAAATGCTTTGAATATAATGAATAGTTGCCTAGTACTGCTGGCTTTGACACCTTTGGGGAGGAGGGGGGTCTGCGCTATTTGTACGCGATATTAAAAAAATAGCAACTACTTACAAAGGGAATATTGAGACGCCATATTGCGTCAACTTCCCTTTTGCCGCCAATGTTTGGAATTTCTTGAACGATCCCCTGGCTGGTTTCCCCAGTCTGTCGAAGGGGTCTCCCAGTGAGTCGTAGAAGATGAAGTCGCAGACCCCGTCATCTGGCACCTCTATTGGGCCTCCACCATCCAAGGTGCAAATCACAGATGATACTGTCGGGGGCCTCTCTATTAGTGCTGCAAATAGCGATACGCGGTGGCTGTTAAAAATACATTTTAAATACTTCTTGGAAAAAATGATTATTCTCGTATGCGTGCCTGTGAAAATGCTGAAGGTATGAGAGGTAGTTTTTATTCAAATACACAGGCATGAGTTAGACGGAAATAAGGTTAAAGGTCTATCACGAAGGTTCTTCGTGGAATATGCGTGCGGCGGTAGAATTGATGTGTGCCGCATGTAATCTCTTCCAAAGATACGTGTAGCTTTTTTGCCGGCGTATTAGGCCGATCTACACAGTAGCGCACGTAGGTATTATTAACGAAAAAAGCATGTTCACTTTTTTTGTGAGCCAACAGCGATTGACCAATCGGCCTGAGAAATGTTTCAATGCCATAGTGAGCAACTTTCGACACAGTCGATAAAATGTTTTATAAGCGTGTCTGAGCAAGAAAGCTTGTCACTTCTGGTCTCATTAATAGAACTTGCCTGCAATCGGAGAGTCTATTTCTAGAAAGGGCTTCTCGGTTGCGCTGTCATTCATGTTTTGACTCCCTCTACACGGCCATGTTTGTGCTTGGCTTAACTATTATTTGCTATTGATTAGTATGCTATCTATATATTTATTATCTTATGAAATTGCAGACTGTGGTTTAACCTAAAGTTAAGCAAGGTAGTAAAGATATTTCAAATTCAAACATATGACAAAAACACTAAAGTGTTCGAAAATACCCAATGACAAAACAACAGTAACAGGTAGATGCTGCTATCGTGATTGTTTTCTATTAGCAGAAGCCTTAAAATCAAAAGGATGTCAATTAGGGCAGTAATTGGGCAATATACGTTAGAACTTTGTAATAACTGAAAGCAGGCACTGTGGCCAAACAGGTAAATTGCATTGCTTCCCGCGACTGTCTTGTTGCTGCATTGAGGCTTTGAAGTGAAATAGAGCCTTTTTATAATATTTGCAGAGTGATGACAAGTACCAAGCTCCGGAGGTTGAACCGAAACCGAAGCATCAAAATTCCTGACATGCAGATAAGCGAGTTTTGTAGGATGAGTGATTGTATTTGTAAGAACTATCAATGGACGTCATTTTGCAGTTGAGAAAGCTGTGCTTATAATAAAGCACGCAAGGGGAAGATACATAAAATAATGCCGTACTAACACCACTCCAGTAAGTCGTCAGAAGCGCTGACGACATCCTGCTTGCTTGCTTCTTTCCTGTAGCGTCGATTTTGGCTTCAACTGGAAATTTTGAGAAATTCGGAGCTGACTGCGAGTGATATTCGCTGTATAGTTCAGAATTTGGGATATGCAGTTCGCCTCTCGTGTTACGCAAGAAGGCAATGCCAGCAGCCAATCGGAACTTTCTAAGTTGCACCAAATAATCATCATCCTTAAAACCAGACTGACTACGTCAACTGTAGGGTAAAAGCCTCTCATAAGACCCACCGGTCAACCCGGTCTTGTGCTTTCCATTGCCCCGTTGTACCTCCGAGCATTTTATTCTCATCGGACCACCTGACTTTCTTTCTCCGTTTTGTGCGTTTGCTTTTTCTGAGAATCTAATCAGTTCCCTAATAACCAACGTTTGTCCTGCCTACGTGCTACGAGCCCAGACCATATCTGTTACTTCTTGATTTCAACTATGGAATCCTAAACACTGGTTTGTTCCCTGATCCACTCTGCTTTATTCTTGTCTCCTTATGTTACATTTATTGTTTTTCTTTTTCATCACTAGCTTCGTCATCCTCAATTTAAGCTTAACCCTTCTTGTAAGCAAGCCTCGAGGTTTCTGCTCTGTAGCCAAGTAACGGCAAAATGCAGCTGTAATATACCTTCATCTTCTGGATTATAGGCCGATTACAACCCAAGATTTGAGAATGTTTCCCAAAAGTGATCCACGCTATCCTTATTTTGTTCGTTATTTTATTCTCGTTGTTCGGCTGAGTGGTTCCTACCTGTCCCTACGTAGGCAACAACAACCAGTGCCCCTTTACCTATCGCAAAGTGCTGTTTTCTGCCGAAGCTGTTGCACATTAGCTGAGTTTTGTGCATCCTAATTTTCAGACCTACTCTTCTGCTGTCCCTTTGCAGGTATGTAATCATGAAGTAAAGTTTGTTCCCGAATTATTATCAACGCCATGTCATCAGCGAATCGAAGGTTACTAAAATACTCCTTATTAACTCTTATCCCTATCTCTTCCTAATCTGGGATCCTGAAAACCTCCTGTAAGTTCGCGATAAATACAATTTAAGAGATCGTTTCTTCCTATCTTTCACCCTTCTTTATTGGCATTTTGCTCCTTATGGAAAACTATAATGACTGTGGATTTATTCCGGTATGTTTCTGTAGGGATCTTCGATGCCCTGATTCTGCAGGATCTGCATTACTGCTGATATTTCAATGAGTCAAACGCCTTCCCGTAATTTAAGAAGGCTATGTTTAAGGGTTGGTTGTATTCCGCGCAATCCTTCATTACCTGGTTGAAAGTATGAATATGGTCTGTTGTGAAGTAGCCTGTATGAAATCGTGCATAGTCATCTGGGTGATTTATCCCTAATGTCGCCCTAAATATATTAGCAGTTATTTTGTATATAGTTTGTAGAGAACCGACAGTAAGCTGATCGGCCTGCAATTTTTCAAGTCCTTGACGTCTCCTTTCTTAGGAATTACGACGACTTTGGCGTTTTTGAGACAGAGATTCTGGTACCGTTCTTGTGCAGAGACCCTGTGTATGTAAGGTGGCCAATTTTTCTAACACTATTTCCCCGCAATATTTCAGGAGTTTCATTGTTATGTTATCCTCAACAGCGGCTTTACCTATATGCAATATTAGTGTCTGAAATAAGCAAGAGTTTTTGCTCTTTCTACAAGGTGACTAGTCTTGTACTCGTGTGGTTGAGACTGTAGAGGTATTATGCTCTTGTATATTTCGGACTGTTTTATTGTATTCTGGTCTGGAGAACAACTACGACAGCTAACTATCACAAACTACAAGTGCTTCTACAGAGAGCTATGCGGTGCATCCATGGTTACTACGCAGTCCCCAGTATCTTCCCGCTTTGCGATTGTTTTGTCACTAAGCCATGAATAAAGTGAACCAAGCGTACTTTTTTTCTGCTGCAGCACATTAAAGACAATCAATTATATACTCAAAAAAATAGTTTGTCTAATGATGTTTATCATTTTCTTAAACCAAGCCTGCGGGTTCCTAAAGACGCGTACGTTATATGATAATCAAAAATTAACCTATCAGGTGGCTACAGCTCTAAATAAAATGTCTACAAATGTTAATTTTGATGTTTCGATGAAAATATTCAAAAAGGAAACAAAGAAATATTTACTCGACTCTGGTTTTTGTTGTGTATACCAAAACTTCCACTGCTGTATGCTTAATGACACTTTATTTTGTGGTACTTGTAAGTGTATCTGGTTTATCTATTTATTATGTAAGTTTTCAGTTAAATTGTTTTGTTAACTGACCCCAGACTGTACGATGAAGCCCATGCCTTCATCAGACATCCTAGCCTTTAGCCCCGGCTTCCTTCTCTGTATGAATGGAAATAATTTTCACTTCGCTTCTAGGATTTTCCTTCCTTCTCCTGTCGTTACTGTTAAGATGTGGAAGTGCTCTGGGTTATTATTGTTTTTTTGTGATACAATCCTGGTTGCTTTGGGGTCTGTACAGCACCCTGTGAAACTCCTCCGCTACCTCACCTATCCTATCCATAATGGTTATAACAATCCCTTCTTTGATCCTTAGTGCATACATGCAATTTTTCCTATGCACAAGCGGGCCTTCGCAGATTTATCATATCCCTAATGGTTATAAAAATGTCTTCCTTGTTCCTTAGTGCAGACATACAATTTTTCCTATGCACAAGCTGACTTTCACTGATTTAGGCTTCTGCCGCTTTTGGCAGCCTCCTTAATTCTCTCCAAGTCATACATCCTTACGTCGGCTTCGTTACATCTACTGCTTAACTTTAACATCTTCACTAGCTCTATTTTGTCTGTAGTATTGGAGGCTTTTTATGGTTTGTATTCTCGAAATTAGTTTTTTTGCTCCAGATA
The DNA here is from genome assembly GCF_013339725.1 of Rhipicephalus microplus. NCBI lineage: Eukaryota > Metazoa > Arthropoda > Arachnida > Ixodida > Ixodidae > Rhipicephalus > Rhipicephalus microplus. Next base: position 10,652,849 of record NC_051174.1, on the reverse strand, counting down.
GTGTGCCATGAAACCTCCTGCATGTTACGGAAACAGGCTCCTGCTTATCGTACTTTCCTCCATTTCTTTATAAAAACTGTCTTAAATATGGAGGCACAGCACATTTTTTCCGGTATCCATTGTTCACCTGTACCCTGTATTTTTATTTCTAACACAATGTTTTAGATGTGCAACACAAACGCCGTGTCTGTATAAAATCAATGAGAATGACACCGATAAAAATAGCCAGTAGCACCAGGACATTTCCTGCTTTGCATTTCATTTGTCATCGTTTCTAGATACTGTGCTTCTTAGAGCTGATATTTCGATCGAACCAATGCTTCTTTGTAATCTGGGAAGTATAAATTTACATGTACTCTCACGACTAGTACACCACACACTTGTAGACATTCTAGTTTGCAGCCGCTTTGTTGGGTGAACTTGTGCTTCATGCTCGACCGAGAAGGTACCGACGGTGGTATTGTTATTTATCACCGCTTCAAGTTGGAACAAAAAAATCTTGATTTCCAATGAAGGTGCACGACGTGTGATGCTATCTTATGAAAATTCAATCAAGAGATACCGATATAGACTTCAATGGCATCATTGAACAACGAAACTTTCAGTGCATGCTTCTAAGCGTGCATCAAAAAGTATGGAGGCCTTAATGATTAGGCGAGTTCATTTGCAGCTACAAAGCGCAGGCCTCACGTCACAAAATTCAAGTGTTGCTCATAAAGCAGTAGTTTTCTCTCATCAAATTGTGTGAGTACCGTCTATTGTCTAAAAGCATTTATGAAATCCTGCTTCGTGCTTTGTTAGATGTCGGTAGCAAGGTAGTCCTACTACTAATAAATATTGCCTTTTTGAGCAGCTAGTGGGCATCGTACTGTAAGTAGCCTCGACTTCTCCTTTATTATGCGTAAAATGAATATTGGCATTTCCTGAAGGTTCTGGTAAGCCCACTGTCTTGACACTCTTCTTGTGTACGGTTGCCGGTTTACCTAGCGACATTCTTATCCCGGCTGCGGCGGCTGCATTTTCGATAAAGGCGAAAATGTTGTAGGCCCGTGTGTTCAGATTTGGGTGCACGTTAAAGAACCCCAAGTGGTCGAAATTTCCGGTGCCCTCCACTACGGCGTCTCTCTTAATCATAAGGTGGTTTTGGGACATTAAACCCCACAGATCAACCAATCAATCATTTACCTAGCAATATTTGTCCGAAGTTTCTCAGCAGTTTTAGAGTTACGTGATCCTCCGTTTGCCTCTCCCAGCCTTGACCTATCCACTCACCCTGCGACTACTAGGGGATGTCTTGTTCCTCTGGCCGACTAGTAAATAACAGATCGCCATAGTTGTCTTAGATTGTACAGACCACTGTATACCTATTCAGTAAGATGAACTGTCGTAGCCATAGTGACTTTTTCATTAACTTTTTGTCTTTTAGCGCATGCATCTGTGGTTTCTGACTGTGCCCAGCTTTTTACTCCCACCTTCATACATCAGCTTACCCGAGCCAACTGCTTAACTTCGAAACATTTCTCAATTATAGTGTGCTAACTTCAAAACTTTAATGTCCGGAGTTTTCACTACGCAGTTAGGACACTCATGGGAGAGTTTACAAGCGTCCTCTCTCACCAGTGCACCTCCGACCTCTATTGTATAGCCTGGAATGATCATTCTCCAATTACTGCACATAGCTTCAACGCTAAATGTCTTAACTAGAGCGGAGCACCTGTTCAGTACTGAGAATAAAAGCATAGAGTGTATTTGTTGAAGTATAATACTTCTCTATATTATTCACGACAGAAATAAATAGAAAAACTTTGTTGAAGAACTAACAGCGTATGATAGCGACAACGTTTATAACTTTTAAGGACTCCGTCCAGTGTTCTACGAATATAGCTACAGCAGCGGCCCTTATCTCGAACATGATATTGGGTTTTCCCATGCAACATGCAAAAAACTTAAAGTGCTTTTTTGGGGCTAAAGCATGGAGAAGGACAGGCCCGCTGTGAGTTTTTAAAAGGAGCTAGAACGCAAGTTGCAAATTTTATCATCCCTTAATCAGTGTCATTAAAATTGTATTATGTGTTAAAAAAATAAACATTGCTAACTTTCCCAACAGTGTACAATAATTTGGTTCGAATGAAATACGTTGGCATAACCATTTTATTTCTATTTTGCTTCTACACTTACTGATCTATCTATTTTTTAAATAAGAACCCGAAATTGCATTGTCAGCTTTCTGAGGGATAACACACTATGGTAAAATACATTTCAGAAAACTGATGCTTTTGCTATTTTATCAATTCAGGTTGGCTTATTTTACCTATTTCAGTTGTTGTGGGTCTCTTCAGGCTATAGAATATAGCAGCATGAGGCAGCTTCTACGCGTAAATGTGTAATTGAAACAAAAGGTTAAAGATACGCACGTGTTAAGCTAGCAGTCGGGCCTTGCGTGGTCGTTGACGTTGTGGTAGTGAAAGTGGATGTCGTGACTTTCGGCATAGTTGTCTGCATTGTGGTCTTCCGTGTGGTGGAAGTAGGCGTCGTGGGCTTTGGCGTGGTGGTCATTGGTGTGGTTGTCATTGGTGTAGTGGGCGTGGGCGTAGTCATTAGTGACGTTGGTGTTGTCGAGGTTGTTATGGGTGTTGTGGACAATGTTGTAGTTGTCAATGGTGTGGTGGGCGTTGGTGTCGTAAGCTTTAGCGTGGTGGTCATTGGAATCGTCGGTGTTGTTGTGGTGGCCATTGGTGTTGTGGGCGTTGGCGGCGTGTGCTTTGGCGTGGTTGTCATTGGTGTCATGGGCGTTCGTGTTGTCGACGTTGGCATAGTTGTCATTGGTGTTGTCGGTGTTGTGGTTGTCATTAATGCAGTGGGCTTTGGAGTGGTTGTCATTGTTGTGCACATTCGTATCGTGGAGGTTGGCGTGGTTGTCAATGGTGTTGTTGGCGTTGTTGTGATGGTCATTGGTGTTGTGGGCGTTGATGTAGTCGGCTTTGGCGTGCTTGTAATTGTTGTCGTGGGCAGTCGTGTCGTGGACGTTAGCTTGGTTTTCAATCGTGTCTTTGGCATTGGTGGGGTGGTCATTGGTGTTGTTGGCGTTGGTGTGGTGGGCTTTGGCGTGGTTGTCATTGACGTCGGGGGCGTTCGTGTCGTGGTGGTCTTTGGCGTGGTTGCCCTTGATGTCGTGGGCACTGGTGTGGTTCTAATTTGTGCCGTCGTTGTTATGGTGGCGGCCATTGGTGTTGGGATCGTTGGCGTCGTGGACGTTGGAGTGGTTGTCACTGGTGTCGTCAGCGTTGTTGTGGTCGTAATTGGTGTTGTGGGCGTTGGTGTCGTGGAAGTAGGCATGCTGGACCTTGGCGTTGTGGGCGTTGGCTTGATTGTCTTTGACGTTGTGGGCTTTGATGTAGTTGGCGCCAGTGGATTTGGAGTTGATGTTCTGGGTAAAGACGTGGAGCGCTTTGGTGTTGAAGAAGGCACATGTTTCGGTGTTGACATCGTTGTTAATGGGGATAAACGGCTAGTTCTGGGCGTCGTAGGTGCAGGAGTTGGTGGTGCAGGGGCAGTTGTTTTGAATGGTGTGGTGTTGGAACTCACAGGTCGTATTTCAGTGATCTTCGATGTTGATGTCTGCATTGTTATTGTAGAGAGCCGCAATGTGGCAGATGTACCAGAACTTGGTGCCTGAAAAAGTGCATAATTTCAAGAATAATTATTTCACGATCGTCATTCTCTGCGTTGCCATCATATTGTAACGTATAAAATTAATCTGCTTGAGTTTCATGATCGTCATTGTAATGTTTGAGGCAACGTTAATTTGCTCGTTGCGAGTAATATTGCCAGATATTCAACGTATATCAAATGTTGCTAACACTGAGCCAAGAACTCATTCGCTTGAGAATGGACATACCTTTACATATATTCCACATCTACATTTCTCATTTATGAGGTAAGTGTTGTGACAGATCCGAAATTGTGAACGCAATAGTTGCAGTTGACGTTAATTTGACAAGCCTAAGAGATGGTCTATCTATTAGAGTTGTTTCATAAAACACATAAAATTTATCTTTATTATGGATGGCTTGCCATTGACGAAGGAAAATTTACTCATTGTGGCTGATACTTAGTAATATCCAGAATAGTACCAAGTGTCATTGTATATGCTTGGTACCAGAAGCTCTTTTTTTATCAAACACCATTGTTCGTGGTAGAAGCCCACATACTCAAAACGTATAGTCAATATTTTAAACTTTACCAATTTAGGCCATTTTGGTTTCTGAATAAAAGTGCAATTTATTATAAAAAACTGCATAGGTCCACTTGAATAAGTAGAAGCTGTGTTACTGGTCCATTCATGCAATGTGAATTCGACTAAGTCTAAATTGTATAAACCTAAGTGCTTTAGGATGTCACCGGAAATTTTTATTTTTTTTTTTCATTTTCTGAACTGGCTTTCAGTGTGAAGGTTTAGAGAACTTCGCTGTTTTTTACTGCACATGGCAGGGCAGTACTGTTGGTCAACAAAAGAAATGCGCATAACTTTGTTGTTGATGAGAAAAATAAAGTTTCGTACATGTAGGCTGTTCTTCCAGGGCATATACCTTCTTTTCAGTTGTATCCTTTGTATCGCCTTCTCTGGTAGAGCCATTGGAACCCCCTGAGCCGCTGGATTCAGCTCCGCCTTGACCAATGTCATCTTCGAACTCAGTATTGCCTTTATAAATACACATAAATATTTATCAGTGCATGTGCGATTTCGCCCACTCTATATCTGTCATACGCACATATCTTTGAATAGGAAGTAGTTTAGGCATTCACAATCGGAATGCGGTAGAAGATAGACTAATTGCCGTGTAGGTACCAAACGTTACCAGAAATTGATTTAGAAAACTTCACTGTCCCTGGAGCCTCTATTACAGAAAAAAATTATGAGCTATGTGGATAATGATAACTGAGATTCTGACTTTACCAGATGACGATATGAAGCAAGTCATAGTGAGGGCCTCTGGATAATTCGGCAACTATCAGAGCCTCTAGCATTTGGCATGCATCGAAGTGGGACCACCATGGCAAGGAATGTAGCATTGTTTTCGAGCCACCAACACAGCAGCTTTACAACTGTATCAATTATTTGGTCTGAAAAATACAGAGGTAAAGTGATCTTGCACACATTATTTTATTATTCAATGTGAAGCTATTGCTTGGTTGATATGTGGGATATAATGCTCCAGAACCATCATATGATTATGAGAGACGCCGTAGTGGAGGACTCTGGAAATTTTGACCACCTGGGGTGCTTTAACGTGTGCCGAAATCTGAGCACACGGGCCTACATCATTTTCGCCTTCATTGTAAATGCAGCCGCCGAAGCCAGGATTTGATCCCATGACCTGTGGGTCAGTAGCCGAGTACCTTAGCCACTAGACTACCGCGGTGGGGCAGGAAGCTATTGCAAGTTAGCGGTATCCTAAACAATTATGACGTTAAGCAGCACATGGTCACTATAGCAGCGAACAGAGCATGGGTTGTCGATCAACTGCCGAGCGGCAATCTGCATCGGCATTTATACATGTGCCGTTAAATGTTTCAGCATTATTGCTAGCGACTCCGTTTTTTCCAGGACAATCTGAATTTTTCACGTTGTGCACGTAATCGCATCAAAAGATTCTACAGTTATTTCAGTGGTTCTTTTTCCAATCAGTGTGGCTTTCCAAGGCAGCATTTACATGTATAAAGGAGAGATAACAAAAATTTAGAAAAGAGCCTGGCAAAACTCACTGTGAATTTAATGGAAATGCGCATCAAGTTACGTTTAACCATTATTACAGAAAAGTAGCCCAGAGTTTCTGTTAAGTAAAATAAATCAAACCTGCCAGAGAGACAGACAGACAGACAGACAGACAGGGAACTTTACTGAGGTCCTGAGGAATACTACCTTAAAGAGGTAGAGCAGTGGGCCCCTCCCACATCGGAACTGATAGGGCAAGCCTTACCGCCGCGTTGTGGGCCCTCTGGAGAGTTCAGAGTTGACGTGCAAGTTCTGAGCCCTCAGCGCAGTGCTCCATTCCTCGTCGTACATGTGCTCAGAATCGCGTGATGGGGGGCACTGCCAGAGCATGTGGTCTCGTTTAGGTTTGCCATGGAGGCCAGATGTGGTCCGAGGTGAGCCGAAAACCAAATCTTGGCGTGCTCTGAAATATCGCGATTGCCTCAGATGCTAGCTACTTCAGCCAATACTGATCCAAATGCAAAGGCTCGCACTGCCGCTCATGAGTCTGTATAGATGTGTTGCCGGGAGTCGTGAAGGAGAGCAAGAGTTCCTGATAGACGCGGATTGAATAACACAACCTTCGTGGTCAACTGCAACGACCTAGAAGTTGGCTGTTCGGCCGTATTGCGCCGCGTGTACGAAGCATGCAGACTCCGGGTTTGCCCGAACAGTCTTGAGCAGTGCTTCACCCCATGGCCTTCCACCTGTTCGCGTTGTTCTGCGGATGTACGTTGCATGGGAACAAAGCGACCATAATGTTGGCTCATTGCTTCTTAGTGAGAGACTGACTACGTTCCTCTTCTGCCGCACTATGCCATACGATTGTCAGGATGTTCCTTCCTGAAGCCGAGAAGGAGAGCCTGGCCATCTGAACCGTATGCTGTGCCTCAACGATGTCTTACAGCGTGTTGTGTATACCCAACTGCATGACGCGTTCCGTACTGATAACCGAAGGGACCTCAAGCCTGAAGTGAAGAAAAATTACAATAGAAAAGTTTCGCTAAGTTTTTTAGGTATAACTGCTTACAGCACAAGTGTATGATTCACCAACACTTAGAATGGCCTTTCTGAGAGGAGTCAGCTAACAATAAACCTGGAAGAGAACAGCATATACGTTGGAACATTCCGCACTGTCGTCATACAATTATTCGATAGCACTTAGCCGTTCCACTCATGAAGTATAGGCCATTAATACACGCAATGCTAAGTGGAAGTGTGGGTATTTGTGCTTCTGTTAATACGTATCATTTCACTGGTTCCCGATGCGCAAAGTTTCTTATCATTAAGCTCAGTGAACAAGTTATGTTCGCTAATTGAATTTTAAAATGCCTGTTACTCGCAGATTTGAAGAGAATATGTTATAAATTGCAAGGAATGTTGAAGCGTGATTTCCACAGAACGTCTTTCAAGATTTCGAAGCTACATTAAAAATACCATCGCCGAACTGCTTCTTTCAATTTCTTGGTCAATCTTTGTTCAGCTGCTAACTTGGTGTATGACATGTTTCTAAGCTATGTAAGATCTGAAAAGGTAGATAGCAGGAAGCAGCTGGTTCAGCTAAAATAGCGGAAATAAAAACGGCTTGAGAGACTTCGCCGCCTAGATATCTGGCTTTCCTTTCTGGCATGCATCCATCGTTTTCACAATTCTGTATGCGCACATGTCTTTTGGTCGCTTGTTTTATAGTTATTTGTCTAGAGATTGATTTGCAATAGAGCCACTTGAAGCAACCCACGTCAATTCGCAACACCAATTACTGCGAAATTTTGCTCTGTACGCATTAAGTGCGTGAGCATCCGCAATCTAAAAAAATACATTATGTACTGGAAACTTCACTAAAAGAAAGACAGCTACGCCATCCACGAATATAGTATCCTGCGATGTGGTTTATTTAACCAGAGAATTCGCAACGAGGTCGATACAAAAAAAGGCCCATATGGCTAGGCTGGCAAAGGCGCCACAGGTTCTCGCACAATCTTCGAGAGCCTATCTGCTTCTTCCGAAGGCACATACGCGTTGGTGCATAAGCTGCACTTTAATACTTCCGGGGTGAAGCGTAGCCATGCTGGCTACTCGGGGAGTAGACACAATGAAAGGGTCGTAGTAGGGCTTGAGACGGTCGACGTGTATGGTCTCGCGTCCTCAACAGCGCGAATTTGGTGATTTTGTGAAAGGCTCGATTATGTATTTCAGCGGCGAGCTTGCATTGATGACACAGTATGGATTATGGCACCACACCAGAAGGTAAGAAGAAAGGCCAAGGACGTGCGCGGGCACCTGAAGGCATATATGGGACCCATTTCGAAACGCAGTAGCTGAGAGACAAACGTCGTCATGTCGACCGTGAGGCTAACTTGTCAGAAAACGAGCCATCTGGTGGCAGTCTTCATCGTCTCCGGTGACTTCGGAAAGTGGAGAGCACTCAGATGCATCAGGATGGTATGGTAGTGATGTGTCCAGTTGGTGGAAAGGTACACAGCCGTACAACGGAAAGAACAGAGAAAATGCGGTAGTAGCTTGCGTCGTGGCGTTGTAAATTTAGGTGAGAAAAGATTGTACAGCGTCCCAGCTAGTGTGATCGGAGGAGGTGTACGTCATCAGCATGTCACTAAGTCGGCGGTTGAAGCGCTCAGTAAGACCATTTCGCTGTTGATGATATGTGGTACATTTCCGGTGGATGATGTTGCATTCAGTGAGGATAGCTTGGGTGGCCTCCATAAGTAACACGCGATTTCTATCACTGAGTAGTTCCCGCAGAGCACCATGGCATAGAATGCAGCTGCGTATTATAAAGTGTGCTACTTTGTGGGCGACCGCTGCTGGTAGAGCTGTAGTTTCAGCGTTGTTTGTCAGATGATCGACGCCGACAGTAATGCACCGGTTTCCAGAGTTATATACCAGTGGGGGCCATTGAAGTCGATACCAGCGTGGCGAACGGGCTAGCCAGGCACGGGAGCGGCTGTAACATGCCAGTAGGGTACCGAGGGGGTGTCTTGTTTTGTTTCCAAATCGTGCCAAACTGATTATATTTCCGCACAAATGTTTGGGATGTTAAACCCCACATACCAATCAATATATTTCTCCACAAATTGTTACATTCCTCCCATATGATATTGCTGACGTAGCCTTTCGTACGTTTTCAAAACAGCGTCGTGAGCACTTTGGCGATCTGCATGAAAATTCACACAGATCTCAGAGCCCATCTGACTAGCGACTGAGAGGAGCCACTTCTAACCACCTGGCATTAGTTATGGCAGTACATATTGTCTCGCACAGAAAAGTGGGCTGCTTGATTGTGTAGGGCTCTCGTTGAAGGAATAGTCGACGGATCAGTGAGGTATCGAGTAACGAGGCAAGGTTACGCTGCTATCAACGCTGCTCCCAAAGCATGTCAATGGTGCCGAGTGGTGACGAGGTAGTAAAAAGGACGACAAAAAAGCCATATTCGGTGTTAACGGGCAGCGGGAAGTACATAGGCAGCCCAATGCTTGCGACCGGAACGTTATACGACACGTATATCGTATTTCTGCAATCGAAGTACCCCACGGCCCAGGCACCCCGACGAATCTTGCAAGGTGAAAAGCCAATATGAGCGTGGTGGTCTGTGGCCACGTTGAAAGGCCGGCCGTGACGGTATGGGTGAAACTTCGCTAATGCTAAGATTATCACCAAACACACCATCTCTGACACGGAATAATTCAAGTCAGCGTTCTTGAGAGCACGACTTGCACTCGCGAATACTTATTCAGCTTAGGTGGCTTTCTGTTATACTAAAACTGCACCAAGACCATTGTCACTTGTATCGTTGTGAATTTCTGTGGAAGCATCAGGGTTGTATTGACAAAGAATACGTAGTAAGGCCAAGAGACGGCTCAGCTGTTGAAAAACGTTGTAACATGCAGATGACCATGCAGATATATTTTGCTGTTGGTAAGCAGACTCGTCAGGGGTGCGATGATCGTCGTGAAGCTATGCATGAAGTGACAAAATTAGGAGCAGAGACCAAGGAAATTTGTGAGGGCTTTCAGCGATTTGGGCTTTGGGAATTCGGTGACAGCTCGAAGCTTGTCGGGATCCGGAAGAACACCATCTTTTGAGATGACATGTTCCAAGTGGGTTAGTTTACGTGCTGCGAAGTAGCACTTTTTGTTGTTAAGTTGTAAGCCTGCAAAAGTTAGACACGTGCGAATTTTGTGGAGATGAGCAAGGTGTGTACGAAAATCAGCTGAAGAGACCACGATGTCGTCCAGGTAACAAAAGCAAGTCTACTCCTTGTGGCCTCGCAAGATGATATCGATCATGCACTCAAATGTCGCAGGCATATTGCAGAGCCTTAAGGGGATGACAATGCACTCATATAATCCGAGCGGATGTTAAGAGGCTGCTTTAAGGCTATTAAATTCAGCTATTAGAAGCTGCAAATGCACCGAACGCCGACCCAAGCATATAAAGTATTCAGGGCCTTGTAAGCAGTCAAGAGAATCGTCTATTCGTGGTAGCGGATAGACATTTTTTTTCGTAATTTTGTTTAGGCGGCGATTGTCAACGCATAGTTGAATGGTCGCCACTTTTTCTACCGGTACCACAGGTGATCACCAAAGGCTTTGAGAAGGCTGTATGACTCCACGCAAAATTATGCAATTCCCTTACTCTGTAATAACGCGGCGGTCTTCTGCCGAAACGCGGTAAGGACACTCTCGCAGGGGCGAGTGTGAGCCGGTGTCAGCTGTAAGAGTGATAGTCGTTGTATGGCCAAACGAAAGCTGTTTAAAATCAAAAGAAGAAGAAAACTTAGTAGGGAGAGCAACAAGTAGGCGGTTATGAAAGGGAGTATATATGTCTGCGTCAATGGCGTTTTCGAAGGCTGACGAACTTAACAGCTCCGACGCAGGAGTGATTGTGGCAATGTAACAACATGGGCTTTCATCAGCAAGATCAAAATAATTGATATGTGTAGTGTGGGAAACACGGCGCGACTGAGAACAACAAACACACTAAACTCAACCCACACAAGAAATCCTTTGTTCCGCTAACAGTCGTGTTTATATATGTCAGAGGTGCCACCTTCTCTTGATGCTAGTGGAACGTAAATAAAGTAACCTCGTGTCGACCTTCCATACTACATCTATTCTCCCTAACTATACATATTTACACAAAAAATATTTACAAAAAGAGTCACTCTCCCCATCATGGTACATCATACATAGTGATGAAATCTAGTGGGTCGCCTTCGTGTTCTTATAGACCTAAGAAGAGTTTGTAGTCCACCAGCTGGTTCGGCACAAGCAACTAGAGCACAATCACCACTACCTTCCACTAGAGCGTTATTTCTATCACCATACACTGAAGCACTATCACCATCACGATCGTGAACATTAGGAGCAGGTGACGGCCAAGCTCGAAAGAGCGAGTCCTTTTGCCAGGCGTCGGTGTACTTCGCACGGTGTCGTTAGAGGGCCCACTGTCGTCAAATTTTAGCGCATAATGAGGCGAAGCTTCTCTAGGAACTACAGTCAATTGAGAGGCATTCCATGTGCGACCATCTTCAAGGCAGAAGGACCAGCGTCATATTTGGGTGAGAATTTTCTCATGAGGTCTAAAAGTGCGAGTGCCTTTCAGACCAGGGACTAGCTTCTTGACCCTCACGTACTTTCCCGCTTGGAAATAGGGTATTTGGGCAGCTCTCCACCGGTCAACATAATCTTTCCTTTAACGCTGGAGCTCTTTCACCCTCTTCATGCTAAGTGAAGACATCGCCTGAGTGGGATCTGCGAAGAAGTTCGCCGTCGAATAGCCAATGAGATCCAAAGATGTCCTCATGTGCCGGCTTTATAGAAGTACTGCCAGAGAGAGTCCAGTGTACTGTAAGGAGTGGCTCTGTATAGTCGCAAGTACTCTGTAACAGTATTTGTTATTGAGAGCTGCTCCAGTACTGCCCACTTAATGTTTGATTTGAGAACATGGTTAAATCTTTCGACCTGTCCTTTGGCTTGGGATTGATACACTGCCGACAAGCTGTATTTGACACCCTAGCCTTGATGAAAAAACTCAAATTCTTGAGATGTAAACTGTGGTCCGTGATCCGAGACGAGTTCACCCGGATAGTTTTCCCGTGCAAATACCGACAAGGGAAAGTCAATTACTCTGTGGGAGGAGGCTTCTCGGCAGAAGGCTATTTCCGGCCACTTCGAGAAGCAGTCAACTACAGAGATTACAAAACGACAGTCAGCTGACGCAGGCTCAAATGGTTCAACAACATCGATAGCCATCTTGCTCCAAGGCCGGTCAGGAAGAGCTACTGGCTGCAGCGGAATGAGGTAATTTTTAGCACTTTTGTCTGCAGCTTTGCAGGTTGCACAGCTGTAGGTAGCACTCTAAACCTGTTTGTCCAGACCTGCCCACCAGTACCTTTCGTGGAGACGTCACTGTTTTCACTATTCCCGGATGCGATTCATGAGCCAGTTGAACGAATGCACCTGTGAGCTTGGCTGAAACTACAACGCACTCCGAGCGCATCAGCAGGCAATCCACCGTGAATAGTTCCTGCCGCACCTCATAGTAAGGTCTCAGTTCAAGCGGCAATGTGTTCTTGGTTGGCCATGTAGCCTGAACGAATTCTGCAGCCTGCTGAAGCTTGCAATCCTCGGCTGTGGCAACACGGAGGTCATTGATGTGAACTGAAGACGTTACAATAGACACTATTTCTTCGTCAATCATAAGGCTGTTTTTTGTGCTTGGTACAGGAAGCCGGGACAAAACATCTGCTACTTTGTTGTGTTCCCCACTTTGAAACTTCACAACGAAGTTGTAACGCAGCAACCGCGCAGTCTACTTTGCGATACGAAGTGGTCGTTGCTCTGTGCTTTGTGCTGACAGCTTGGAAACAAGGTCATGATGGTATGTTACCCAAGTGAATGTGCAATTTCTTGCATGCCCATAGGCATGCCGGGGCATCGCTATCTCCTCTCGAGTGCTTCCGTTGTGTATCTGTGAAGGTTCCGAATGCAAATGCAATGGTTCGAATGAATGGACCGTCCACTTCTTTCAGTACTGCACCGAGGCCTTATGGATACGCATCTGTGGCTACAATAACGGGGAGCGCTGGGTCGCCCATTCACAGCACTTTTCCTGATGCAAGGAGCTCCTTTACCCTTCTAAAACTTTGTTCAGCAGCCATATATCATTCAAATTAAACATCCTTGCGAAGTAGCCTATGCATAGGGGCTACTTCTTCAGCAAGGTTGGGACTAAACTTGGAATTTTTCATTTTATTTACTTATTTTATTTAGTACATACTGCGAACCATAAATGGTTCAAGCAGGAAGGACACATCACATACAAAAACAAAAAAAACTGGAATAACATGCACCATACACAACGCAATTCACTCTACTTAATTCACAGTGAATGGGAATCACATGCTTTGTTCCAATTATACATTGTCCGTGAAAAGAAAGAATACATAAAGACATCAGTTCTCGCGAAATATGGGGTAAGCAAATTAGGATGGTGATGTCGGGTCTGCCTAGTTGATAGGAAAGAAAGATACGGTGATGGATCAATGGCGAGTTTATTGTTAAGTAAGAAGAAAAGGAAATCAAGCCGTTGTCTGAGTCTGCGCGAAGCAAGTGGCTGAATGTCGTTTGCAGTGATTAGTGCAGAGGGAGAATCAGATTGTAAGTATTTATTGTATATAAAACGAACTGCTTGGCTTTGAACCCGCTCAATTTTATCAATATAAACGTAGCGTAAGGATTCCATACTGTGCTCGCGTATTCTAGTTTAGGTCTTACAAAATAAAAATAACCAGAAGCTTTACATTTGGAGAGCAGTTACGCAGTTTATGTCTTAAAAAGCCGAGTTTTTGGAGGGCAGCTGAACATATGCTGTCTATGTGGACGTTCCAGGATAAATCTTAAGTTATGGTCAAGCCCGAATATTTATATCTAGTGACCTCTCTCAGGGATGACGGTCCTAGTTTATAGATATAGTCTAGCGAGTTTTTGACGTGTAAGACACATACAGACACTTTTGTCTACGTTGAGGGTCATTACCCATTCATTACACCACGGAGCTATATTGGAAAGATTTGTGCGAAGTTCGTTTTGATCATGAACAGAGTAAATATCACGAAACAAAACACAATCTTGAGCAAATAATCCAATTTGTACTGTTGGTGTTATGACATTGACAATATCGTTGATATAAATGAGAAAAAGCAATGGCCCAAGTACACTTCCCTGGGGCACACCTGATGAGACATGAAGAGATGGTGAACGGTGGTCATTAGAGGCAACAAACTGTGACCGGTTAGTAAGATATTCGACAATCCAGTTTACGAGAATGTCTAGAAGGCCAATTTGCTTAAGTTTTTGAATCAGTTTATCGTGAGGTACTCTGTCAAACGCATTACTGAAATCTGAGAAAATTATGTCAGTTTGCCTATTGTTATAAAGATTTAGTGCAACTGAGTGGATTACTGTAACCAATTGCGTTACTGTTGCATACCCCTTTCTAAACCCGTGTTGAAGTTGTGTCAAAGTAGAGTGTTGGTCCAAAAAAATTACTGTTTGTGTGGCAATATTATGTTCAATTATGTCCAGCAGGATGACGTTAGAGATATAGGACGATAATTTTGAGGAGAAAGACGGTTCTCTTTTTTGAATACGGGACTAATGCGAGCAGCCTTCCAGTCACCTGGTAGCTTTGATGACAACAATGAAACACAAAAATTTCTATACACGAATTTTAAGACATATTCAGCATACCTTTTTAGAAACATAATTGGCAGATCATCCGGTCCACACGATGTTTTGGACTTAAGGTTTAAAAGCATCGCGAATACGCCAGAGTAAGACACAAAAGATGCTTCAGATGGATCGAAAACTTTACCACTTGGTACGCATGTACTAGAACCAGAAAACACACTGTGAAAATACGTACTAAAATGCTCAGCCACCGCTTTCTGGTCAGTAACAATCACGCCCTCAATTGCTATTTCTGTCACGGGTTTCTTTTTGTCGGCAATATATTTCCAGAAATTACTTAACTTAGATCATTTTGATGAAGTTGGGCAGCAGTGTCATAAAGTAGCGATGTTTAGAGGAGCGTACGGCTCGTGCAAAGCTGACCTTGAGGGTGGTAAGAGCACCAGTCTGCGTTTGCTTTTTCTGGGATTGCTTTATTTTTCGCTTTAAAAGAATAATATCGCGCGTAATCCAAGGAGTTTGTTTATGAACCTTCTTACGTTTATTCAGAATAAAGTTGTCTATGCAATGGTGACACATAGCTTTAAATCGGTTCCACATTGTTCCGACATCTTCAGCATCAAATACGGCAAAACACGATTCCTTGTAGTTTATCACAGATACGTCATCTGCTCGAGAGTAATCTTTGAAACAACGAAGCGATGATTTTTTATCGCTCGTGCATCTGGTAAGGTGAACGGATACACTAACCAAGATGTGATCAGACAGGCCCTGTTCCACTGAAACAGTGTGCTGCTCTAGTTCACGGCCTATATATACCAAATCAAGAATGGAACTACTGGACCCATGCACACGGGTTGGCTCTTTCACAACTTGCATCAGGTTAATAGATAGCAAGCATGATGTGGAACAAAGCCTCCGTCTCCTTTTTTGTTCAAGGGCCCCGTCGTAAAGCGTTCCCAATCAATAGAAGGTAGGTTAAAATCACTAGCTAATAAACGTTTCTGGTTGCGAAACTGAGACATAGGTTCACGTTATTTTGCCATGCATTCAAACGTAGCCTCAGGGGGTCTGTATACGGCATATAAAATAACACTATGGCTCCAACAAGACAGTCTCATACATACACACTCTAGTTCATCGACACTCGCGATAATTGTAGCCTGTATTGTGTCTTTCACAAGGACGGCTATTTCACCACCCCTTGTAGCTGTGTCTTTTCTATTCACTTTATATGAGGGTGAAAATACGTCATCGTCAGCTATTTCAGGGCACGACTAGTCTCAGAAACAATCGCTACATGAGGGTCATATTCAAATAAGGCAATTTTCATGAGTTCAGTCTTGTTGCTTACGCTACGGACATTCACAGTAACCAATGAGAGACACTTTTGTTCTGAGCGCTTCACGCGAATATTGGAACGTTTACTTTTTGTTGACCGAATCCACAAAGAAATCGTAGAATGTCCTCTTAGGTCTTGATAAGTGACTGGGCATATCGTCTGGTTATCGAACGATTGCTGCTTCCGTCGTTTTTTTCAAGCGGTGTTCTTTCTCCCTTTTCACAGTCCCAGACGTATGCTCGGTTATTTAAGTACAGCTAGTCAAAGGCCAAGTTTACACTTTCGTTATTATCTCGGTTTGCTTTGGCACTTGTCCAAAGATTTTTCTAATGTCTCGTATTCTTGGGGAAAAGTATTCACCGATAGCCACTGTTGTGTTTTTAAGTTTAGATCCTTTCTTTAGTAATTTAGCCTTGTCTCGCCAATCAAGCAACTTAAAAATTACAGGCCTAACTTTGCCGGCTTCAGGTCTACCTATGCGATGAATGCGCTCTATGTTGACAGGTTCTAGCTCCATGATGTCACCTAAAATGCCTTTATTGATGGTGTTTTTAAGAGTTTCGTTGTTTTCATTTATCGTCTCGGGAAGACCGTAAACAATTAAATTGGATCGCCGACTATGATTTTCTAAGTGTTCAATTTTTGTTTCCAGAGCAGTAATTGTTTGTGTCAAAGCCGACAACAGGTTCTGACAGGCATTCACCTTTCTTTCGAGCCAAGATAAAGTATCTAGCTTCTTCTCAATCTCTGACAGTCGCTTCTCTTTAATTTCTTTACCATCGACTGCAATAGCTCTCAGGATTTTACCAATTTGCTCCAGGTCAGGGCCCAGGTTCATCTCAATATCGCCAAAGAGTAACAATAACTTTCTAAGTACGATTTCGGCGTGGCACAACAAACAGCACAACCATGGGCACGGCAGCACCAGCAAAAATGGATTGTCAGAGCGGACACATTTCTCATATTGTTTTCACCTGCAGAAAAAACACGAATGGATTACTGACGGTCCTCATGCTGGTACAGTCGCTGCGCCCAATGGTCGAGATGGCCGCTGGACGTAAACTTATAGTTGAGTTGCATGATGCTGCCACCTGCCAGTCATCCACGGCACAGGCAGTCAGTTGGCCACGACGCAGGCTGTCCCAGGGCGTTGATACTCGCAGATCAGGCACGCGCCAGATAGGGGCATCGCAGGCATGCGCAGATGTCGTTTCGCAGCTCCCTGAGCACCAGCAACGAACTGGCGGCAGAAGGTTGAGGATCTGTAGAAGAAACACGAATGCTTTACAGACAGTCCTCATGCTGGTACAGTCACCGCGCCCAATATTACTCCACAAGACCGAGAAATGAACGCAGCATGCCTAAATGTGGGCGGTGGCAGCGTGTACAATTGCATCAACTTTCGCTTGAAGGGGTATTTCTTCTGCGCTGATATGATGTCGAAGAAATTAAAACTGTCATGCATAAAACTAGTACTTATCATTGAGGTTGAGTCCAGGCAACAAAGCTTGCTCCGGGTTTTTCGCATGGTGCGACTCAGTTCTGCCAAAAATGATGATATAGTCTATGTAGCAGAGAAACCCCTTGCAACCCTGCAGAATTGTAGTCATGAGTTGCTGAATGCGACTAGAGAAGACGCCAATCTAAAGCGCACTCCTTTAAACCGGGAAAAGGCCAGTCGTGGTTAATGTAAGCAGTGAGGTCCCTGCTATCCGAATGAAGAGTAACTTGGTAATATGCAGATGCCAAGTCCAGCTTCGACAAATAATGTGCACCATTAGGAGAGTTCTGTAGCTCCTCTGTATGAAAGCAGGGAAAGCTATCAACTACAATTGCATTGTTGGGATCTGTGTGGTCAACGCAGAGGTGGATGCTGTAACCTTTTTGCGGGCTATAACTATACGAAAGATGCATTCAGAGCCGTTAGCCCCTTTTTTACATCATCAGTGAGGAACGGCTGAAGCTGGTCGCTCACAGGCTCGCGCAGAGAAAGAGGTGGGCGTCTTAGCTTCTGCACCACTGGATGGGCTGACGACTTCATTTTCACCTGATGCTGGACGTTTTGCGCCAGGTCAAAGCCCGGTAAAAGTAGGTTTGAAAACTTAGCCCATGTTAAGCCTGCGAGTCCACACCGCACTTCCATGCCTCTGAAAAAGACAATCTGTGTCAAGGCCAGCACGCGAGCCCGCCTGACGCGAACAAATCAACGGCGTCATCACGCAGCAGTGCCTTACTGTCGCGCACGCACAGCGAGCCCATCGAAGCAATCGGCGCCTCCCTGTCTGGTGAGTCTGACACAATGCGTGGCGACGGCACTCGTCCTTGGGTGCAGCCACGTGCAGCGCAGCGGCTGCGGATTCGATGAGAATGACGCGACCCAGTGGCGTCCCCATTGGAAGATTCTGACCTCACGGCCAGCGGCGCTTCTAGTTGGACATTTCGTTACTCAAAGAATCCTCCAGGTGCATATAAATGAACCCTAAGGCGCGTCGCGAGCAGTTGATTTATATGTCAGAGCAGAGACCTCGGCTCTTTGCGTCCCTAAACTGTCGGCCTCAGTGCCGAATTAGTGACACCTCTGTATATATTGTCACCAATCTTGTCTCACTCAAGGAAACCTTCCGCAGAACTGCTCGTCAAGCTAGGACAAAAAGAAAAACTGCTCCAACCCAACCTCTTCGTCCTCTTCCACACGAAAACCACGCGAATTCATGCGGCATTAAAAAGCGGCTCAATCCCAACCTCTTCGTCCTCTTCCACACGAAAACCACGCGAATTCATGCGGCATTAGTCCCCCCTTTTAAAAAGCATCGACTCGATGCTTCTAAATAAAAAGAAGAAGAAAAAAAAAACCCATAATTAGAACACGCGTTGACGCAGAGAATGACAAAGTGAGTGCCAGGGAAAACAAAGAGGGCGCACAAGCACTTGGACCATGCGCGAACACAACAGCACCAGTGGAAGAGTCAAGAAAAAAAAAAAACACCACATGAGATCACTGTCACGTTTGCGAAGTAACTCGCAAGCACAGAGACTATTGTGTGTAGTACGGCTTGAGTCGTACGACATGCACAGTTTCGGGCCGATGTTGTCGACGTGACGACACTGTGCCGTCCGGAAGTACTTCGTATGTAAGGTCACTCACACGTCGGATAACCTTGTATGGTCCGAAATAACGGCTCAGAAGCTTTTCAGACAAGCCTGGTCGTCGGACAGGAGTCCACACCCACACTCGTTCACCCGGGTGGTATACGACGTTTCGACGGCGAAGGTTGTAACGTCGTGCATCTGCGTCTTGTTGGTGACCGATGTTCACGCGAGCCAGTTGACGAGCCTCTTCGGCGTACTGCGTGTATTGCTCGGCTTCTGGAGAAAGAGCATCGCTATTATCGTACGGCAGCATAGCGTCAAGCATCGTTTGTACGTTGCGTCCATAAACAAGGTGGAAAGGTGAAAATCGGGTTGTTTCCTGCATTGCCGTATTGTATGCGAACGTGACGTATGGGAGGATATCGTCCCAGGTTTTGTGCTGCACGTCCACGTACATTGACAGCATGTCCGCTATGGTCTTGTTGAGCCTTTCCGTCAGTCCATTACTTTGTGGGTGGTAAGCCGTTGTTTTTCGGTGACTCGTGCAGCTCAGTCTGAAAATGTCCTCTAGCATTTGTGCCGTAAATGATGTTCCTCTATCCGTAATCACACATGACGGCGCGCCGTGCCGGAGGACGATGTGCTGCACGAAGAACTTCGCCACTTCAGACGCCGTGCCGCGGGGTAATGCCTTTGTCTCAGCATACCGGGTCAAGTAATCGGTTGCCACTATAATCCATTTGTTACCAGTGGCCGACAAAGGGAAGGGTCCTAGAAGGTCCATTCCCACGAGGTCGAAAGGTGTCCGTGGTGGTGTAATAGGGTGGAGAAGGCCCGCAGGTTTCACGGGTGGCGTCTTGCGACGCTGGCACTCGCGGCAGCCTTGCACGTAGCGGTGTACACTGGTCGAAAGTCGTGGCCAATAGTACTGCTGGCGCACTCTGGCGAGAGTCCGCGAGTAGCCCAAGTGTCCCGACGTGGGCTCGTCGTGGCACGCGAGGAGGATGTCATCCCGCATGTCGGCTGGTACAACGAGGAGGAAGGCTTTGTTGCTACCTCGGGCATTTTTCTTGTAAAGAATGCCCCTCCTTAGACAAAAGGATGACAATTCGCGAGCGATGCGCCGAGGAGTGTGAGAATTTCGGCCTTCTAAGGAATCAATAATAGGGCGCAATTCCTGATCGGCTCTCTGTCTAGACATAAAGTCAGAATCACTGAGGGCTCCGAGAAAACCATCAGCATATTCCGAGTCCATATCAGGATGTCCCACGGGTGCTCGAGAAAGTGCGTCGGCATCTTCGTGCTTGCGCCCAGACCTATACACAATCATGATGTCAAACTCTTGCAAGCGCAAACTCCACCGAGCGAGACGACCAGACGGGTCACGGAGATTGGCCAGCCAACACAGCGAATGGTGATCGGTCACCACCTTGAAGGGACGGCCGTAGAGGTAAGGTCGAAACTTTGCCGTTGCCCACACGACTGCGAGGCATTCCTTCTCTGAAGTGGAGTAGTTGGCCTCGGCTCGAGAGAGAGTACGACTGGCGTAAGCTATGACATGTTCTACGCCGTTGTGCCGTTGTACAAGGACAGCGCCAAGTCCGACGTTGCTTGCATCCGTGTGAACTTCGGTATCAGCGTCCTCATCAAAATGCGCAAGAACAGGTGCCTCTTGCATTCGCTGCCGTAACTCTGTGAAAGCTGCTTCTTGCTCTGTAGTCCAGGCAAACGGTACATCATCTCGGGTGAGTCGCGTGAGCGGTTCGGCTATCGTCGAGAAGTTGGTAATGAATCGGCGATAATAAGCACACAAGCCGAGAAAACGCCGTACCGCTTTTTTGTCTGACGGCACAGGAAAGGTGGCGACTGCTGCAGTTTTTTCTGGGTCAGGCCGCACTCCATCCGCACTCACAACATGTCCCAGAAATTTCAGCTCATCGTAGCCGAAATGGCACTTCTGGGGTTTTAGCGTGAGTTCGGCCGAACGAATAGCTTCCAGAACCATTCTTAGACGCTTCAGATGTTCTTCGAAACTCTCGGCAAAGATGACCACATCATCAAGGTATACAAGGCAGCTTTGCCACTTCAAGCCAGCGAGGACGGTATCCATCATTCGCTGGAATGTTGCGGGAGCCGAACAGAGGCCGAAAGGAAGAACTCTGAATTCATAAAGCCCATCGGGAGTTACAAACGCTGTCTTCTCTCTGTCTCGCTCATCGACCTCTATCTGCCAATAGCCGCTCTTCAAATCTATCGATGAAAAATACTTCGCGTGTCGTAGCCTGTCGAGAGAATCATCAACCCGTGGAAGCGGGTAGACGTCTTTTTTGGTGACGCTATTGAGTTTCCTGTAGTCAACACAGAATCGCAGCGTTCCGTCTTTCTTCTTTACTAGAACGACTGGCGAGGACCACGGGCTGCTCGACGGTTGTATCACCCCGTCGTCAAGCATCTCCTTTACCTGCGTCTGTATAGTCTCGCGTTCTTTAGCCGAAACACGGTAAGGTTGCTGGCGGATTGGGCGAACATCATCGTCGGTAATAATTCGGTGCTTTATGAGGGGTGTTTGACCGACTCTAGATGAAGAGGCGAAGCAAGATTTAAATTCCTTCAGCAGGGTATGCAGTGCGGCCTTCTTCTCGTCCGAAAGCTTCGAACTGACGTCGATGTGGTCCAGAAACTTATCTCCATCAACCATTTCCTCGGATGCGAAGCACTCGGTGACATCCGCTACACGGTCTCCGAAGGCCACGGTGGTGCCGCGGAAAAGATGTCGGTGCTCGAAGTTAAAATTTGTGACGAGTATCTGCGACCGTCCGTCACGCACACGCAGAATGCTTCGCACTGCACACACACCTTGAAGCAGTAAAAGGGATACGTTGCTCTCGGCGACCACGTCACCGTCTTGGAGGTCTTCACAGGTGACTTCTACGAAAGCAGTCGCTCGGGGAGGCAACGTCACGCTTTCGTCGGCAACACGCAGCGCAGGTCTACGACAGCTATCAGCGCCTCGATCGGTTGCAAGTTGCGTCGAGAAAGTCACCATTCGCTCGCGGAGATTTATGATCGCGCCATTCTCTCGAAGGAAGTCCATTCCAAGGATGAGCTGACGAGAACAGTCGCGTAGTACGAGGCAGGTTACTACAAACGTTGACTCGCGTATTTCCACTCTTGCGGTACAGCGACCCAATGGAGTAATAACGTGGCCTCCAGCAGTGCGAATACGCGTCCCATTCCAAGGTGTCATCACTTTCTTAAGACTGGTTGCCAATTTTCCGCTCATAATAGAATAATCTGCACCTGTGTCCACCAATGCGCTGACCTGAAGACCGTCTATCAGCACGGGAATGTCGAGTGAGACTCGGCCACTGGGTTCAGACGCATAATCCGGCATTTCTCTCGCACTGCACTCAGACGTCAATTCAATGTCTGCAGCGTTTTGTGGAAGCGTCGATAGGAGGTCTTCCGCACTTTTAGTCCCAGCGACCTCGCCCCCAAAGGTCGCTGCCTTCAGTTTTCCCGACGAGGGCTTGGGGAACGTCCCCGTGCCATCGTACTGAGACGTGGTCCAATAGCTGCGGGTCGTCGTGGAGATGGAGACCGCGATTGACGCCGTGGGAAAGGCAGACGTTGCTGCGCGAGGTAGTCCTCAATTTCTCTTGGCCTCTGACCAACTAGGGGACGAGGCGAATGAATAGAGAAACCGCGCAGTCCAAGTTGTCGGTATGGACATTCCCGGTAGATGTGACCGGCTTCACCGCAATGGAAGCAGAGGGGTCTTCTATCCGACGTACGCCAAATATCGGACTTCCGCGGAGGGGCACGGCGACCGTCGATGTCCAAACCAGCATGCGCAGATTGAATTGAAACTGGCGGCATCGTCTGGATTGGGACTGCAGGGCTTGAGACCGGCATGGAAGTGCGCAGAGCTTCGGCATATGTGCGGTTCCCAACATCAGTGGACGCAGGAGGTGGTTCTAGATTTGTAACCGTTGGTTGAGGGCGACGGCTGTGAAGCACCTGCTGGACCTCGTCCCGAATAATATTGGTGATGCTGCTTACCTCCGGCTGTCTCGCCCCGTGTAGTTTCGCGATTTCCTCGCGGACGACGGAGCGGACGATTTCGCGAATCCACTCAATGCTGTTGCTCCCGAAGCTGGCGGAAAATTCAGTAGGTGATGCAGAATTCACTTGCCGGTTGAGTAGGGCTGACCGCTGATGAAGTACCCTCTCCATCGTAGTGGCTTCGGTCAGGAATTCTGCTACACTCTTCGGAGGACTCCGCACTAGACCAGCAAAAAGCTGCTCCTTCACGCCTCGCATCAGATAGCGTAGCTTTTTTTCTTCTGGCATTGCCGGATCCGCTCGCCTGAAAAGCTGCGTCATGTCCTCCACGTACATGGTGACGGTCTCATTAGGCATCTGGATGCGTGAATGCAATGCACGTTCAGCACGATCGCGGCGGTCGGGGCTCCGGTAGGTCTCCAAGAGGCGATGCTGGAACTCGCGCCAGGATGTCAAGACATCACTTCTGTTCATGAACCACGTTCGGGCGCCGTCTTTCAAACACGCGTAGACGTTGCGGAGTTTGGCGGCTTCGTCCCAGTAGTTGATCGCTGCGACGTGTTCGAACTCGCTCAGCCAGTCGTCCACATCCTCAAACGGCTCTCCGTGAAAGGGACTAGGCATCAGCGGGTTCTGGACAGTGCAATAAATTGGTGCCGACGACGTAGGAGTTTCCATGACGCCTTGAGGCGAAGTCATAGTCGCTCTATGGATAAGCTGTGCCGGTGTCTCTGGTGGTAGGCCTCGTTGGCGGCGGCTTGTTCTGTGAACTGGCGTGTCCACGGGCACAGGGCTTGTGTTCCGGCTCCTGGATGGGCTCTTGTGCATGGGGTGCGTCGTCAGTTGTCGTACCCAGCAGCTCCACCAATCTTGTCACCAATCTTGTCTCACTCAAGGAAACCTTCCGCAGAACTGCTCGTCAAGCTAGGACAAAAAGAAAAACTGCTCCAACCCAACCTCTTCGTCCTCTTCCACACGAAAACCACGCGAATTCATGCGGCATTAAAAAGCGGCTCAATCCCAACCTCTTCGTCCTCTTCCACACGAAAACCACGCGAATTCATGCGGCAATATGCTGTACATAAACCTTGTTTAACTCACCATCGTCTCGTCCGCTCGTCTATGAGCTCTGCGCAGAAGCAGTGGCGAGCTGAGAAACCTACTCTACCAAACGGCTGGTTACGTTCTCGGCGGAGTTCGAAGCAGTGGCGCCTTCGGGACCATATTGGCGCCGTCATCTTTCGTAACTGTGGGGGCAGCGGTGGGATTTCGTTGCACCCTTCGTAACGTCGTCGAAGGTGCGCTTCTTAACAGTCGTGGCAGCGGTGGGATCGTCCGGCATCAGTGACATTCATGCGGTGAGTGCCTGATGTTTTCCCCTCAGTTCACGAGACTACTATACCTCAGGTTATAGTAGTTTAGAGAAGAGCTGTGTGAAGCATTAGAGTGAGCTTTGATCGTTTTAAGCAAAGTCGAAGTGCTTTGAAACCAAAGGTAATGCGGAGGGGGTAAACATGGGAGTGTCAAAAATAGCTTGCGCGTCTTGCTGATATGCTTATAGTGGGTACGGCAAGTAGATTCTTAACAGGGGCAAACAGCAAGAGGCTAGTGTGAACGATGGAGAGCCTTAAAGTGAAGGAACTCATCGTAATTTGTGAGGAACTCGGCTTACTTTGGGCCGTGCAAAGCGAAAGCAAGCGATCTTTGAGATAATGAAGGATGAAGAAGTGTCGGCTGAGGAAGTCGCGATGAGGCCTGGGCGGATATCAAAGCACGCCGCGAGGAGGCTGAGAGGCGAGAAGTAGAAGCTCGCGAACGTGAAGAAGCTGAAAGGCGAGAATGCTGTGAGGAGGCCGAGAGACAGGAGCGCCTTGAGTTGAAACGAATAGAATTGGCAAACCTACAGTGTTCGCAGGAGCCTAGCGTAGCTTCTGCGACACTTCAGGTCAGCGGTCAGAAAATTCGCGACCAACTACCACCGTTTGTAGTAGGCGAGGGCATGGCAAAATATCTCGTCAAGTTTGAACACGTCTGTGAGCCAAATGCTTTGGAGCAGTCTCTTGAGGTGCAGAAACTGTTAGCTTTTCTTCCCGGCGAAGTATCCGACGCAATAACTTGCTTATCGAAGGAAGAGTTTGAGAGCTATGACGAGGTTAAGTAAGTGCTTTTGAGACGTTATAAGTTGTCACCCGAGGCTTTCAGGCAAAGGTTCCGGTATGCTAAAAAGGGGAATGATTCACACGTTGACTTCGCGTTTCGTCTAAAAGCCGACTTAATTGAATGGCTCAAGGGCGAAAGTGTTTATGACGACCGCGATAAAGTGGTATAATGCATTGCATTGGAGCAATTCTACCGCTGCATCGAGGAGGATGTCAAGCTATGGCTGCAGGACAAACTTGGTGAAGTACAGCTAAACACGACAGCAGAGTTAGGCGAGGAGTATTATACTCTCCGAAACTTACATAGCAGGGCAGTGCGCGTTGTAAAGTAGGAAAGGAAAGAGGGCTTTTCAAAGAAACATGATCGACGGAAGCCGCGAACTTGCTACAACTGCAAAAAGGAAGGGCACATCGCGATAAACTGTAAGGAAAAGTTTGCTTTTGCAACAATCCGAGAATCGAAAAGAACACGCGGTTGTTATAGCCGTATCTCCAAGAAATTAGTGTGAATGGGAAAACGTGTCGACCACTTCGAGACTCAGCGGCAACCGTGGACATTGTTCATCCTTCATTGGTGTCTCCGGATGACTTTACAGGAGAATGCGCGTGGATCAGGCAAGTCGCTGAAGAGCAGAGTGCACGCTTACCAATCACTTTGGTTGTCATTGAAGGCCCGTTGGGTAAGCTTCGCACCGAAGTGGCTGTGTCTGCCGCGCCTCCCGATCGTTTTCCTAACTTTTCTATAACAACTCAGAGCAGCTTCTCAAAGAGCAGGGTAAATCGTTCTTCCCCAACTTAGCGTACATGGCCCTCACGCGATAGCAAACGTGGAAGTTTTCGCAGGAGCTTGATCTTGTTTAATGTGGGGAAACATCGAGTGACCTTGGCGGCGAGTCGACGGAATCTCAGAGAGGATATTCTCAGTGTGAGTCATGCGAGCAGTCACTCGAGCGGCTCGTCGCCGAAGCGACCGGCGTGGTTTTCGTAACAGGGGGAGACGACATGGTGCCATTGAGTCAGAGCGAGAGGGGTGCAACGCTCTCGCCTGTAGCGGAAAGTTGGAGCGAGCTGTCGAGGGTTGATCTAGAGACGCTCATACGAGAGCAGCGTGAGGACCTCTCGATTAAAGCGCTAGTGGAAAGCCACATGAAAGCCGACAAGTGTTGTCGAACGAGTACTATGACAAATCGGCGAAGAAGCGCGCTTTTGAAGTAGAAAGTCAGGTTATGCTGCTGCGGCCGTCCAAAAAGAACAAGCTTCAGGTTCATTAGGAGGGGCCCGCCAAAGTAATATCGAAGCTTTCTGATACCAATTATGAAGTGAAATATGGAAGGCGACGAAACAAAATTTACCACAGTAACTTGAAACCATACGTTCAACGTCAAGTGGTCGTAAATCTGCTTTTGAATGCTTTAGAGGAAGAGGGAGCAGAAATTTTGACCACTAGTAATGTAATCGAAAGGGGATCGGAGCTAATCTTAGAGAAGTTGAACCTAGAGCCTAGGTTAAGTGAAGCCCAGAAGGAGGACCTGAAAAGGATTATTTCCGAGTTTGACGACGTGTTTTCGGACCATCCCAGAAACGCGACGGTGATTGTACACGATATCGAGCAAACTTGTGAGGAGCCAATCCGTAGCTGGCCGTGTCATTGTTCGCCTGTGCAACGTCGCAAGTATGAGCAGCTCTTGTTACCGCATAGGTATCTTCGCTAAAAGTGGCCGGTTACTGAAATGGAACATGATGCTCCAACAGCACAACTTTGACGTTCGCTACAAAAAAAAGAAAGCTAAACGCTAATGCAGACGCACTGAGCCGTGCGTTTTAGTTAGTACCATCTCCACCTTTTTATTTGTCGCTGGCGATTCGGGGCAAATTTTTTTTTCTCATTACGGCCTTAGCTGAGCGCTCTCGTCCAGAGTGATCTAGACAAGCCAACATTTGTTGGCTTGTCTAGATCAAAGGCAATCTCTGTCAAGGCCAGCACGCGAGCCCGCCTGATGCGAACAACTCAACGGCCTCATCACACGGTGGTGCCTTTCTGTCGCACACGCACAGCGAGCCTGTCGAAGCAATCGGCGTCTCCCTGGCTGACGAGTCTGACGCAATGCGTGGCGACGGCACTCGTCCTTGAGTGCAGCCACGTGCAGCGCAGCGGCTGCGGATTCGATGAGAATGACGCGGCCCAGCGGCGACCCCATTGGAGGATTCTGACCACACGGCCAGCGGTGCTTCTGGTTGGACGTTTCGTTACTCAAAGAATCCTCCCGGTGCATATAAAAAAGCCCTGCGGCGCGTCGCGAGCAGTTGACTAATGTGTCAGAGAAGAGAGCTCGGCTCTTCGCATCTCTAAACTGTCGGGACCAGTGCCGAATTTGTAACAGCTCTGTATATATGCTGTACATAAACCTTGTTTAACTCACCGTGGTCTCGTCCGCTAGTCTATCAGCTCTGCGCAGAAACAGTCGCGAGCTCAGAAACCTACGCTATCAAAAGGCTGGTGACCTTCTCGGCGGAGTTCAAAGCAGTGGCACCTTCGGGACCATGTTGGCGTCACCGTCTTTCGTAACAGTGGTGGCAGTGTTGAGATTTCGTGGCGCCCTTCGTAACGACGTTGGAGGCGCGCTTTGTAACACCCATAACAGAGCGGACATATAGTACATCGGCGGATTTACAGGAACAGCGCCCCTAGTATGCGCGGAAGTTGCTCTTTTCTGACTCATGGTGCCCGACGCTTTGGCATCCATGCACAGGCAGTGCAACTGTGCCCCAACATTGTGCTGTCGTAATGCTTGCACCGCGTCCAGATCCAGAAGAGAAGTTCCTCCAGGAGTAATATGAAATGCTATCATGGCTGTTTCCCCATTAACGAGATGCTTGCTTTAAGCGCGCCCACTACGGGAACCTTCCGTCATTGAAAATACAACCTCTTCAAACACGTATCAATTTTTTTCTCTTATAATCGACACAGCTGAATCCGTGTCGACCCAAAACATAGCGATGCACGGTTTCGAGATCAAGACGACTGGCATTACAACTGCATCAATGCAAACGCCCTTGCGCCCATCTTTGTGAAGAGGGAGTAGGCTAATGTCATCTGGTGCATCTTGTTCAGGAACAACTTCTTGGATGCAAGTTGGGCACTATCCTCGTGCTCTGCATGAGCTACGACACACTCGCATTAATTGGCCGCAGCGGCCGCCTGCGAAGCATGTTGTACTGTGAGCGGGACATGCCGTCAGTTCACAGTGACGTGTGCCGCAAACAGGACAAGCCTGCATATTTTTGCTGTACTGAACATTGGCAGCGTCGGTATCTTTATTTAATCTTTATTCATCAGATACCCCGCAGCGCCCGAAGGCGTTATAGCAGGGGGTTACATCAATAAATGACGTACATCTCCGTTCACACACCCAATACAACTTTGTTCACACATAAATAACTGAAATAGATTTTCGTTCACACACATAGTAGAATTTTGTTCACACATCAAAACATCTTCGTTCAGGTTACAACACGGGTTTACAGCAGTGAATAAAATATACCGTCGTTCCCACTATATACTTGCATTTCGGGTAGCCTGTTCTACTGTTTAATCGTTCTAGAAAAAAATGAATTGGCATACATGTTCGTTTTAGCTGGGTCTTCCCGAATTTTGCAACTATGATCAAAACGTTTCGAAGTGTAATGAGGGTTGTGTAGGTATATTTCTCTATTATTTCCAGTTTTATTGTAGTAAATGCAGTAAAGAAGTTTTAATCCCTGCTTCTGGCGGCGGTCAGAAAGACACTCCCATCCTAGCTCAGCTTTCATTGCAGTGCAGCTCTGCCCCCTTCCGTACCGTCCCAAGACGAACCTGGCAGCACGATTTTGTAATTGTTCCAGAGCAGCAATGAAGGTTACCTCTGCGGGGTCCCACACGACACAACCGTATTCCAAGATAGGTCTGATACAAGTAGTGTATGCCATACGTTTTAAATTCACATGCGAACATCGCAGGTTTCTTTGAATGAAATTTAAGGCCTTACCAGCTTTGTCTATGAGAGTGTAAACCTGAGGCCTCCATGAACATTCCGATGATAGTAGTATACCTAGGTACTTATATGTGCTCTCTTGTTTCAACTGTACATTGTTCAGATGGTACTGTGACTGAAATGGTTTCATCTTTTCGGTATATGAAATATGTACACACTTTGTTATATTCAAATTCATTTTCCATTTGGTACACCAGCAATAAATGACAGATAAGTGTTTATGAAGTTCTATAATATCATTGTGATCAAAAATGTTTCTGTACACAACACAGTCATCCGCAAACAACCATATAGAAGATAAAATTCCTGCAGAGATATCATTAACATAAATTAAAAACAATAGCGGACCCAGGACGGAGCCTTGTGGGACCCCTGAGGTAACATCGGTGTATTCGGAGCATTTTCCATTCAGTACTATGGTTTGTGTTCGCTGGGAAAGGTAACATTCGATCCATTTAAAAACAGTCTTATCAATGTTTAGAGTGGTAAGCTTAAACAGTAAGAGTGAATGTGACACCGTGTCAAACGCTTTCCGAAAATCCAAGAACACACCTTCAACCTGTCCCACAGTATCTACGCCTGATACTACATCATGATAAAATTCGACTAATTGTGTTGTGCAAGACAGCCCTCTGCGAAATCCATGCTGCTCGTTTATTAGTACGTTATGCTTGTTTAAATGAGTTATTATTTCTTTGCATAAAATATGTTCGAGGATTTTACACGGGGTAGACGTAAGCGATATTGGTCTATAATTGCCAACGTCTTTTTTGGACACACCTTTATGTATCGCTACTACGTGCACGATTTTCCAGTCATGTGGTAAGGTACCTGTCGCTAAAGATCTTTCAAAAATTGCATAAAGATACGTAGAAATTGGCCCCGCGCAACGCTTGAGTACACGCGGAGAAATTCCATCTAGACCACTAGATTTACTCTCATCAACGTCCTTCAATAGTTTTTCACTTCCATTAACACTCAGCTCGACAGGAAGCATAGGCGAAATGCTCATAATAGTTTGATGATAATTACAGCTGTGTTTGGGTAAGAATACCGAGTGAAAAAAGTTTTTTAGGCATGAAGCCTTACCCTCGTCATTCGTAATTACCATGCCGTTATAGTTTAACTCCTTTATTCCAAAGGAATCTGAGCAACACTGTTTTAAGTACTTCCAAAACATTTTAGGATTTGATTTCATTTTGTTGCTCTGCTCAGTGAAATAATCATATTTAGCTTTTTCTATCTTTAGCTTTTTCTATCTTTAGCTTATATTCGTGGGTAATCGACTTCAGTTTTTCAAAGTGAGCAACTGATTTGCTTTTCTTGAATTCGCCTAATGCCCTCTTCCTTTTGTTGATAAGTTTCAATAATGTGGTGTTACCCATGGTTGTTTGTGTTTTTTAGCAGTGATGAATGAACACTGGGGATATGTCTATTTGTTAACTCGGAAAGTATATTCTTAAATTTGTCCCACATATCATGCACATTGCCCTCCTCAAAAAGACATTCGAAAACAGGGAACGAATTACGAAGTTTCTTTAGAAATTGCATCGTAGTCACCCTTGTTATAAAAGTAGATCCTTCTACTCGTAGGTAACTTCGCACACACTTTTTTCTTTCGGATACAAGCAACAACAGCAAGATGATCACAAATTCCTGGAATCACAGTCACGTCATTTACGAAATTCGGCGAGTTACAAAACAACAAGTGTAACACAGCGTCATTGCGAGTAGGGGTGGTAACGTACTGCGTCAAACCAAACGTGTCGACGATATTTTTCATCGCAAGGTTCATGCGCCCGCTGATACTTATACAGGAACCATTACCCTAGGATAAGCCAGGCAGCATAAAATCCCCCCCCTCCTAGGAGTATTACCTGGGCTGACGCATCAGAAAGAATTTCATGTAATGTTTGCATTATGCTACTATCTGAGCTCGGCGACCAATAAACCACTCCGAACAAAACAATTGCCCGCAGCTTCCCTTGGGGGAACACTGAGGAGGATGCGGAGCATATAATTGGTTAACGGGGTGTTAAAGTGCGACTTACTTGGGTCGATGGCTAAATTGGTTAACGTGGTTGTGAAATGGGGTGTTAAATTGCGACTTACTTGGGTCGATGGCTAAATTGGTTAACGTGGTTGTAGGAGGGGGTGTTAAATGAGTGAACACGTACACACGTATGCGAAAGGGCGGCGCTGGTCGAAGGGACGTCGATCATTGTGTTTGTGGATTCGTTGGAATTCATTTCACCGCGACCTTGGACGTCGACGCGCCGTACAAACCAACCGACGAGCGGCAACTGAGCGAGCGAGCGCCGACCTTGAGTATATATACAGTGCGACGGCGCATGCACTGTCAGCTGTTGAATGTTCTCGAAGCGCGACGCCACATGCGCGTCCACTGGAGAATCAGGAGAATTGTAGATGTCGAACGCGGTGTGTAGAGGAGGAAGGGTGCACAGATGGTGGAGGAGTGAAGCGCGCGCGGTGTGTAGAGGAGGAAGGGATGCACAGATGGTGGAAGAGTTGGCGACGGCGCGACGGCGCATGCGCGCGCGTCAGCTGTCGAAAGTTCGAGAAGCGGTGCGGACGGCGCGGACGGCGCACTACAAGGCGCGAGTATAAGATGCTTCCGCATCTAAAACGCGAAGTTATCAGGCAGTATTATCTTGCACCATACAGACTTCAGTGCGTCGCACTTATGATCAACTTCAAATGACGGTAAGCAAGAACGAACAAGTAAAAAAACGCCACCACCTGCTGTGAGCCTATCGTTGCGATAGACGACGTAATTTTGCGGAAACACCTCACTATCAGCCATCGAGGGCTTTAGCCAAGATTCTGTACCAAGAACTATATCTGCGTTAACACTCTCAAATAAGCCCAAGAGCTCAGCAACTTTATTAACTACGCTTCGGCAGTTCACGATGACGGCAACAAGTTCTTGACATCGGTATTTCTCCTTTTTTCTAGTTTGTCATTGCCTGCGTACTGGGACGACCTCTTCTTTTTCGTCATCCCACCTGAAAGCCCTGCCATTATTAATCAGTTTGTCAAAATTTAGCTTCACATTATAGTTCTTATCCTCTCTTTTTATCTTAGCATATTCCCACAGCTTATTCCTGATACTTCTTGTCTCATGTGAGTAATGTTCGCTAACGCTGTACTGGGAATCATTGAAGCATTGAGAAGCACTGCCTGACGCTCTTTGCACAACGAGAATTTAACAATAATTGGCCTCTTCTTATTCTTATTATAGCGTCCTAAGCGACGTGCCCTTTCCACAGGTTTGAGTTCCATTCCAAGGCTTGTTTTGCCAATGTTCTTTATTATAGCTTCGGATTCATCCCAGGATTCTTAGGTTTTATCATGAACGCCATAGAAAACAAGATTTTTCTGGTGACTTCTGTTTTCGAGGTCATTTGTTTTCTTTTGCAGATCTTTCACCTGTTGCATGAGTTGCCGTATTATAGCTGCCTGTTCCGTTACAATCTTGCTGATGTCCCTTATCTGGTTCTGAGTTCGGCTAAGATTATCATTTAATTCCATCTGTATGTTCTCATTTTTTTCGAACCTGGATTTAATGCCGTTTAATTTTGAAATAAAGTTTCCTGCCCACTCTGCAAACATTTCAGCCCTTTCATCTCCGGTGTCTTAGCAGGACATGGGTTCAGTTCAACATCCCCCGCGAGTATTAACAACAAAATCAAATACAACATTCTGTTAGAAAATAATTGGAATCTCTTCAGACGCGACGTATGCATCGTGCATCCGTCGTTTTTGTTACGAACAGTTAGCAACGAGGGAGGAGCCGGCAATGCATGTACAAGTCACCGCGATTGAGATGGGTAGTAATGACTAACCTGCACCAGCAACAGTTGCATCAGCGACATGTCGGCAAGTGTGCGGCTCCAAATCCCACGAAGCCATCGTGCTGAGTGCCTATATACGCCTGATCGGCACCACGTGAATTCTGTTGGCCCAAATTGATTGGTTGATCCTCGCTGATCCCCCCGTGGCTCGGGCCACACGTGCCTCTGACGACAGATGATGACCCATGCACACGTGTGGATGATAGTCGAGATACTGTAGATGCTGACCAGGGATCAGACAAAAAGGGCTGTGTGCTGCGCTCCGCTGCAACAAAGTGGATCGCAGAAACCAGCAGCAGAGGTACCTGCACCAGCAACAGTTGCATCAGCGACATGTCGGCAAGTGTGCCGGCTCCAAATCCATGAGCTCGCCATCTGCAGATGGCGAGCTTATTTGTTGAGCGTGTGGCAAGCGAGGGCGGCTGTGATACGGCGGCGTGCCTTGTACGAGCTACTACCATGCGTGCTTTATTTAAAAGCGTCATACCGACGTGGGTTTTGGTATGTGATGCGCTCAACGGAATTAGAAAACCTTCCGACTTCAGCTCGGCTCGCTGGCTGAGTAGCGCAATTTCAATGGCATGGTCAAACGTCAACGTGTCGCCCTCCAATGACAACCGTGATTGCAACTGCGGTGATGCAACTCCGGTAACGAACGGATCGCACATATTATCACTGGCTTGCTCACTGAAATCGCAAGAAGCCGCCAGTTCGAGAAGAGTCAGGACGAAGTAGGGGATGGACTCACGATGTAGCTGATGGCTCTCTCGGAAGTGACGTCATTTTAGGCGCGGCGAAAGGTCGTTCGAGAGTATCACAGGCCGTGTCGTACACGTCCGGGAGACTCGACGCTTACTGCTTTGGGGCCACACCATGGACTCTGCCTTCACCGTTTGAAGTAGGGGCAGCGGCCAACGCCTTCGTCGTCAGCAGCTGCGGTGCGTTGGGCGTCGGTGTAAGCGCAATAAAAATACGTTGTCCCACAGGGCCCAGGCAATGTAACTTAAGGCTCGACGATGTGCCGCAGGCAGGTCAGCAGCTCCGGACGCGAGAAGAAAATCTTCAAAGAGGCGTTTTTAGTGGGTCCATGGTTATGACTGGAGTGCCCGGGGTGGCCAAAAAGGGAGGCGGTAGCGATAGCACGGCAGAAGCCATCGTGGTGTGATCGAAAACCTCGTTAGCGTATTGTAGAGTCAGCAACACTGGGCAACTGAGAACAACGAACACATTCAACTCATGCCACACAAGAACTTCTTCGTTCTGGTAACTGTCGTGTTTACACATGTCAGAGGTGCCGCCATTTCTTGATGATATTGTAACGTAACTGAAGTAACCTAGTGTGGATCTTCGACACTATACTATGGATGACAGGTTGCACAAGTCTTAAAATTTTACCACGTGGCAAGCTATTGCGGTAGTTGTGGTGGTTGGTAACCAGCATTATGATTGAACCAGACGCAAATTTGAGGACGACAATTAGGAGAACGATGTCCTTGTGTTAAATGAACACTGGAGTTGGTGTAAACATCACCGTAGCGTCAGGTTGAGCAGCACATGAAAAGGAGATAGGCACGGAAGCTTCCGGAAAGAAGTTGGTGCCGTTGTCAAAGAAGACTTAGCAGAGCAGAGGAGAACTGTCCGGCGATTTAAACAACTGTTGGCACGGAGAACCTACCTTCCACACGTGAACAATCAATGATGGCTTCATGACCCGATAGGAAATCCCAACTCAGGATGAGGTCATGCGAGCAAGATGATAGAACGAAAATTTGAATGATATACATAACGTCCTGGATGACGACACGTGCCGTACTTACAGCCGATGGATGAATGCGTTGACGCAAGACATGGAGAGATGTGGTCCCTTTCTTGAGCCTCCGATAAACATTTCGTTCATCCAATAAACTGCAGCACTGGTATCTACAAGCACTAGCATGGTGACTCCTTGAATATTGACATGAATCACATTTTGCGGCGAAAATAGAGGCCTTCAGAATAGCGCACAAATTGCACTTCTGGTCTACAGAACTGCACTGAATAATTTGCCTCCTCAGGAGGTGGTCGGCGACTCACAAGCGATGGTGATCTGCGTGCAATGTGGTGAGCGATGCCACACATAAAGCAGATGCTGTGGTTGTCTTGTGTGCGTACGCATCAGATGGAGGGAAAAAGAAAGTGAAGTGGGGGTCTCTTAACTGAAGGCGAGGCGAGGTGCGGTGGTGCCTATAAGGAGCTTGGATGCGGCAGTTATCGCGCGACCACAGCTTTGTAGAAGAAAGGTGAATGTGGCACAGTTGGCACGAAGCCGACAGTCGAGAGATGAGATGGCACGTAAGTGCACACGTAAGGGGCCGGAACAACAGTGAGGGCCTCTCAAGTTTTGATGCTTATGGCATGCTGCAGTGCCGAAGGCAGATTTGCGGTTGGACGCGTCGCTGTGCGGCAGCAGGTAAAGCTGTCGGGGATTGCTTTCTGATGAAGTCCTTGATCTGGCTGGACAAAGTTTCTAGGCGAACGTTGTTGTTTGCGAGTGCGATGGCTGAGTTTGAATCTGGTGGTGGGACACTCTGCAGGACGTTAGAACGTTCACGATACAAGTCATCAAAGCTGTTGCACAGGCTTACGAGGACTGCCACAGTAGCTGGGCTTTTCGCCAAGAACGTCTGGAATGCGCCATCCTCGTTACCCTTGAAATTGTGGCAAATCATCTCTTCTTCAGACATAGGTGGTCTATCGCACCTGCAGATGTCGAGCACATCCCCAATGTAACTAGGAAACCTTTCGCCAGGATGCTGTGCTTGATGGCGTAGACGCTGGTTAGCGCGGAGCTTGAGGACCTTTGGTCGGCCGAACGCTTATGTTACGAGGGTATTGAAAGTAAACCAGTTAGCGATGGCGCTTTCGCGCTTGGTAAACCAAAGCTTAGCGACGTCATCCAAGCAAAACATGACGTAGCCGATCTTTTAGAGTCGTCGTCCACTTCTTGCTGGGGCTTACGCGTCTTGTACAAGGAGAGCCTGTCTTTGACGTTTTGTTCACCATTGCCTCTGAAGATGGGTGGGTCCCGTTGACGGGTGGCGCCAGGCCAGGGAGACGGAGCACCCCATGGTGCTGGCTGGGCTGGGGTGTACTTGTTGGTGACTGTGTCAGTCATGATGTGTGGTGATCTCTCGGTCAACTTTCGAGATCAGAGCTCCAGGGCTGTTTGGGGATCTCAGTGATCTCCACCAAACTCGTTGTCGTTTATTTAACCAGAGAAGTCGCAACGAGGCTGTAAAGGTGAAGTACCGCACAGGAAGGCTAAAAAAGCGGCATAGGTTGTCGTGCTATAGAGCGCGGGGCTTTTTGTCCTCTTCCAAAGGCGCATACGCCTTGGTGCATAAGCTGCGTTACACTACTTCCTTAGTGAAGAGCATCGTTATATTATGATGTTCTGACAGACGTCAAGGTGAGCTACTGCCTGCAACGTCATGCCCATATTTGCGTAGGAACTTAAAGGTGAAATGGGGAAACAGTCACACTGTCATACAAAATGCTGTGTCTGTTTAGCAAGCAAAATTATTTTGCATGGTTTCGTAAGGGTAATCACTTTTTGTGAGTGTTGGTCATCAAATGAGTGAATTGTTCATATGAGCAGCCCTCTTCAACGGTCCAAGAAGTGATTCGCATCTCTAGCTTATCAATGCGTACAGCGAACACTTGAAAACGTTTCGTCGCACAGCACTGACCAAAAGATTTAATGACCCTCTACGTTTTTATTCAAGAGTGTAACATCAGAGCGAGCACGAGAGAGTGTCCATTTAGTTGTTATCACATTAAACAGTAATTCCTTATAGGTCACCGCGTTACATATAAGGTTTACTTCAAAAACTTGTGAAAGCAAATGCCCGAGATGAAACAGAGGGCGTTGACGTTTGTACTAAGCTTGCAGGTTAAATAACTAAAAGACTGATAACGCTCATCTAGTGAGTATGTTGACGGACTGCTGAACCGCTAGTCATGGGATCGAATCTGGCTGCAGGCAACCCCATTTTCAATGCGAAAACACTTGAGTCCTGTCATCATCATTTCAAGAGCATGTTAGAGAACCTAGGGTGGTCCATATTTCTGGAACCCACCAACTTGACGCTCTCATTATGATAATTTTCTTTTCATAAAACAAACATATTATTACCAACAATGAACATTACTTCCTAGCAATACTAACAATCTTGCTAATGACAAATACCCCAGGAGCCAAAAGTTAGAACTTGGCTCTGGATACTTCTATGGCTAAAACACAATTTAACTGCGCGTGCATACATTGGTGTTATATTGTGCGTTCTATAAGCCGCCCACACGTCATAATGTGACCCAGAAACTTCTGCTGATTATGTGTTTCTTTAAACCGTAACCAAATTTATGAAGATGTTCGCATAGTGAGATCTGTAAAATCAGGCTGGTTTAAGCAATACACATGTCTCGTGAGGAGTTTTTTGCAGAGCAATATCATCTTATGCCGTAAATATATATTGACGCCTAGTTTTCACTTGAATGAAAAAGAGTGCTGTAATCTTGGACAGTACACAAATATCTACGTGAAGGCTCAGTCAAAATAAATATTGTGGCTAATAATGCATCGGTGAGAATAAATCCAACTTACACTGCTGCATGAACTACGCTTTGCATGATCCAATGAGGAACAGATATACTATACGCTATTGAGTCACAAAATGACACGCAGAAAAATCTGACGAAGTGACGAAG
Organism: Rhipicephalus microplus; assembly: GCF_013339725.1. Taxonomy (NCBI): domain Eukaryota; kingdom Metazoa; phylum Arthropoda; class Arachnida; order Ixodida; family Ixodidae; genus Rhipicephalus; species Rhipicephalus microplus. Next base: position 10,615,075 of record NC_051174.1, on the reverse strand, counting down.
CGCTTGTACACACATGCAAAATTCTCTATGCTAATATATATATATATATATATATATATATATATATATATATATATATATATATATATATATAAACTTCGAGAATAGTGCAGCATAGGAAACAAAACAATAAAATATTTATTTAATCCTGACAGTTTCGGCTGGTGGACCAGCCGAAACTGTGTTAGGATTAAATAAATATTTATTGATTTGTTTCCTATACTGCACTATTCTCGAAGTTTATAACTTTCATTACGGTAGCCGGAAGAAACTCTGATCATCTATTTCATATATATATTATATATATATATATATATTTATTTATTTATTTATATATATATATATGGGAAGGCATGGTGGTTGAGTGGCCATAGCGTTGCATAGTCCAGTAGATCCTCCGTGAGCGGTCACAACGTGCTTTATTTCGACGTTTCGGCCTAGAGTCTGGCCTTCATCAGGATTAAATATACAGTTTGTTGGTGGTCAGCTTTATACAATCTCAAATCAGAGGGCAAGAAAGAGGAAAAAAGACAGAAAAGAAAAAAAGAAAAAGGAAAAGAAAGTAAAAGAAAAAGAAGAAAAAAGAGAAGAAGAGAAAAATGATATACGGTGAACTCCCCTCGGGCGCCCCCCTTCCACTCTTCCCTCCACTTCCCCCTCCACTCCTCCCTCCACTTCCCCCTTCATCTCTCTCCCCCTTCTCCCTTTCACCTTTCTGATGTCAGCGGTCTGTGTATGTTTCCTTTCACTAACGCATTCCTCCCGATCAGACGGCGCCTCCTGGCACTGGCGGTTCGTTGTGGGGCAAAAAAGAGCTTCTTAGGAAGTCCTAAGCCTTTAACTACTCGGAGTCCCGTAAACAATTCGTCGTAGAAGGAGGGGCGCCACGTATCGTGGCAGAAGCTGGAAAGCGGACATTTTGGGAAGTTCTAAGCCTTTAACTGCTCGGCGTCCTGTCAACATTTCGTCGTAAAAAGAGGGGTGCCCCGTATTGTGGTAGAAGCTGGTAAGCGGGCGCAATGCGAATTCCTTGCCCGCTTCTGCATTACGCGTGTAGCGGGGGCCTCCCGGCTGTGCACAGGGTTGCTGTTGGGCATGTCATGCATGGCACAATTGATTGGGTAGTAAAATAAAACAGAAAACAGACGACAGCAGCACATAGGAAGAGTAGTTACACTTGGAATTGTTTTGGGTTGTCCAGTGCCCTTCGCAGCTGCAGTGCCGTGAACTCAGTTACTATTTTCATTGTTGCCGTTATTGTTTTCTAATGCTGTAATTGCTGCAAGTGTACCAGGATTCTCATTTATTCGTCTATCGAGGGTGTTAAATCAGTGGATAAGGTATAACTCTCGTTGTTCACGTTCTCGATTCGATTTAAATCCCGTCTCTAAAAGCGTTAGTGATAGTTTGTCGAATGCATGGTCGGGAAGATTTTTTATTTATTTATTTATTTATTTATTTATTTGTACCCTCAAGGCCTACAGGCATTTTAGAGGGGAGTGGGTTACAAGGTTATACAAAAAACTAAAAGCAGCAACAAAAGTAGTAAGCGGATAAGTGCAAACATACATGGGCCCTAATCATACAATGTTAGCTAGTGCTGCACGAAACTGATGGTTGTCTTCGATTGCGGCGATCAGTTCGGGAAGGCGGTTCCAATCTTGTGACGTCCGAGGAATAAATGACTGAAAGAAGGCATTGGTGTTGCATGGTATTGTTCCTACTTTGTGTCGGTGATCCATACGAGAAGAAATATATGAAGGAGGAGTAATTAACTCACTGAATAGGGGCGAATTATGGTAGTAAATTTTGTGAAAGAGACAGAGGCGAGAGTGTTTGCGGCGCGAAGTTAGAGTGGGTAATTGAAGCAAGTTTTTCATGGACGTGACACTTGCCGCACGAGTGAAATTACCGAGAATGAAACGTGCTGCGTTGTTCTGCACGAGCTCAAGTGATGTCACCAGATAGTCATGGCTCGGGTCCCAAATGGATGATGCATATTCGAGTTTAGAACGAACCAATGATTTATACAAAAATGTTTTTAAAGAGGTAGGTGCAGAAAAGAAGTTGCGGCGAAGGTAGCCAAGCAGGCGATTAGCATTATTAATAACGGTATTAATATGAAGCGACCAGGTAAGATCAGTTATGTGAATTCCCAGGTATCGGTACGACGTCACAGGTTCAAGAAGTGTGTTGTTAAGGTAATAGGAACCCGTCGAAAGGGCTGTTCTTGAAATGCGTAAGACTTTGCATTTAGTGGTATTAAGTTCCATTAACCATTGCTCACACCAGTTAGAAATTGCATTAATGTCCGATTGCAGTGCCGTAACGTCGTTATCGTTGTTAATTTCTCGAAAAATAACACAGTCATCTGCAAACAAGTGAATATTAGAGAGAACACAGCTAGGTAGGTCATTAATGTATATCAAAAACAAAAGTGGTCCCAAGACAGAGCCCTGGGGAACGCCGGAATGAACAGAACTGAAGAAGAGTCATAGTTATTGGCTGTGACGAACTGGAAACGATTAGAAAGGAAATACTCAATCCATGCAAACAACTTAGGATCTAGATTTAACTTGCTTAGTTTGTAAAGGAGTAGTTTGTGAGACACTTTGTCAAAAGCCTTGGAGAAGTCAAGGAAGATACAATCAGCGGATGAACGGCGATCTAAAATTAAGTGTAGCTTGTGGGTTAATGAAAGCAATTGGGTCTCGCACGAGAACTTCTTTCGAAAACCATGTTGCGCGGGTGAGAAGAAAGAGTTAAATTCATGAAATTTGACCAGATGGGAAAAAATTACATGTTCGAAAATTTTGCATGGAATGCTTGTTAGTGATATGGGTCGGAAATTGTTAGGCGTATGTTTGTTACCGAACTTATGGAGTGGCACCACCTTCCCGAGTTCCCAATCCGCCGGCAGGATGCTCGTGTCGAGGGTCTGCTGGAATATCTTGCAAAAAAAATAGAGGAATACACAACAGTACTTTTTAATAACTTCGTATTAATAAGGTCAACACCGGGGCTCGATGAGGGTTTCAGTGACTGGATTATTTTACTTACACCACCTGGGTCAGTAACAATGGGGTCCATGGAGAGATAATTACAGTTCTGAAGTTCAGGTATTGAGGGGTTAGAAGAAACAACAAAGTTCTGGCAAAAAACTGCATTGAGTAGGGAAGAACATTCGCTACTGGGTATAATGGAACCATCTGGCCCAGTCAATGTAATACTATTCGTTTTAGAAGGAGTGATCACACGCCAAAATTTTTTAGGGTCGTTAATAAGCATAGAAGGAAGGGTGCGCTGAAGAAAGTGTGATTTGGCAAGTTTTACTGCTGCAATGTATGCTTTGTTGGCGGTTGTGTATGCGTTCCATCGGTAATCACTCGGGGATTTTTTAGCCAGACGATAGCAGCGCTTTTTTCGATTAGACAGCCTGTTTAACTGCTTGTTGTACCAAGGCGCCTCCGGGTTAGAATTTATTGCGCGCAGAGGGATGTATTTATCAGTTAGTTCGTGAACCTTATTTTTAAATAGGTTCCAGTTTTCTTGAACGGTACGCGTATCAAAATGCAACAAGAAAATATCCAGAAAGCAAGCTAGTTCGTTGTTAATAGTTTCAAAGTCTGCTCTTGAGTAGTCGCGAAATTGCTTAGTTGAGGTCGTAGCCTTGCTTAGTGGAACGTTTATATTAAATGAAAGGAGCGAGTGGTCGCTCAGACCGGGTAACTATCAAATCGGGGAAGCAAAATTAGCGTGCGTTGTTAATATCAAATCTAGTATGTTCGCGGTCTCTTGCGTGGTTCTAGTCGGTTCAGAAACGAGCTGGGAAAAAGAAAATAATGAACAAAGATTGAGAAATTCTGTTGTTTGAGATGAAGGTGCTTTGGATGCGGGGGTTTCCGAGGACCAAGAAATATGTGGGAAGTTAAAATCACCCATAAGGATTATAGGAGCAGTGGTGTGTCGTGTAGAAACAATATTCAGCGCATCGTGTAGTTCAGACACAAACGTTGGGGAATATGAAGGTGGACGGTAACAAATGCCCATAACAAATTTCCGGTGCCCAATGTCAACGCAAGACCATACAGATTCTAAATCAGTGTGAACGTGAATTAAGTGAGATGGATAAGACTTTTTGACAGCAAGTAATACGCCACCGCCTTGACGCAAGGTGCGATCGCAGCGATAAATGTTAAAACAGGACACGTCGAAGATTTCACTATCATGAATGTGTGTGTGCAACCATGTTTCAGTGAGTGCTACGATGTCTGCGCTAACGGTGTTAATGACAGAGTTAAGGGATTCCCGTTTGCTTGTTACACTGCGAGTATTTGCTAGAATTACGGAGACCCATGGCATCGGTGCTCTAGCTCCCCTCGCGTGTTCCTAGCTGGTAGGCCTGCCGGACAACGCAGACGCACTCGCCAAAAGCGGTGCGGCGGACGTGGCATTAAGATTGAGATGTTTTGATGGAGGTAGACTTGGGGCTGATTTCGCATGGGCTCTGTGATTATTGAAGCGAATCCTAAATGGTGTTTCTGTTTGTTCGATGTACTGCATACCACACACGTTGCATTCGAGTAGGTATACCACATTAGAGGAATCGCATGTTAGGTTTCCTCGTATGTTAATCGAAAACTTGGATTGCGTGCTGGTTGCTTTGTCTGTTTCTCGCATCGCCTTACATACAAAACATCGTGGCTTTAAACAAGGGTGGCATGAATTATTGGGGGTGATGTGTTAATTTGGGAACGGACAAGGGTGTCTTTGAGGTTACGTGGTCGTGGGTAAACGACGCCTGGAGCGGATGGGAATGCGTGTTTCAGACGTTCACTTTGTTCCAGAATGTTGTATTGTCGTTTAAGGATTTTGTTTACATTGGGGAAGTTTGTGCTGTAAGTCAAGCAGATGTTTGTTTGTTGTGGGTCTTCTCACGGTGGTCGCTTCATATGTAAGTCTTGACGTTTTAGTTTTCTTGCTTTTCGAACAGCGTCATTAAGTACATGTGGGGGGTATTTTTGTTTCTCGAGCATAAGTTTTAGCCTCTGTGAGCTCGTGTCAAAGTCAGCGTCTCTAGAGCAGATTCGCTTAAACCGGTGAGCCTGGCTGTATGGAATACTGTTTTTGCAGTGGCGTGGGTGATCGCTTTGGTAATGGAGGTATTGTTGTCGATCTGTTGGTTTGCGATTTAGGGTTGTAGAGAGCTTCTCTTCTTCTATCATTATGGTAACATCAAGAAAATTTACGGTAACTTGCAAGTATGTGTGTGTGAAGTGTATGTTCGGATGTACAGCATTGTAAGTGTCGATAAAGCTGAGAAGTTCGTCCTCGCTGTTGGTCCAAAAAAAAGATGTCTTCTATGTATCTTCTGTATAACATGGGTTTCAAGGAACTTTGTGCAAGAAATTCAGATTCTAGCTTTCCCATAAATATGTTGGCATAATTAGGTGCCATTTGGGTGCCCATAGCGGTCCCGCTGATTTGTCGAAAATACTCTTGGTTAAACTCGAATGAATTTAATTCGAGGACCATCCTCGTCGAAGTTTCAATGGCAGAGAAATCTGGGGTGTTAGATTGTCTATGGTTTGTGTACATGTTTCGTAAAGCAGCTATGCCGTCATCGTGAGGAATATTTGTATATAATGAAGAGACATCAAGAGTAACCAAGTACGAGTTTTTCGGCACACAGAAACCTGCAATGTCTCGAAGAAAATGTGTAATGTCTTTTATGTATGACGCGAGGGTGCATGGAATGTGGCTTATTAGTTTGTCCACGTACCCTGATATGGGTTCAGTTATTGTACCGATGCATGATATGATCGGTCGACCTGGGTTACCAGGTTTATGAATTTTTGAGAGGATGTAGAAGCGACCTGGACGAGGGTATGCTGCTCGCATCAGTTTGTGGTCAGTGTTGGTTATCTTTTCTGCATCCAACAGTTTCTTTAGCTCTGTTGATGCGATACGTTTGTATTCGTCTGTCGGATCACCTGGGAGGCATTCGTAAAATCTTGATTCATCTAGTTGGTGGTATGCTTCTTGTAAGTAGTTGGTTGTATTAAGGACTACAATTGCTCCTCCTTTGTCAGCGGGTTTTATTGTTATGTCTGTCCTAGATGCCAAAATTTTCATACTTATTTTTTCAGATTTTGTCAAGTTTTTTCGGTTCCCTTTCTCTCTGTGGTATTCGTGTACTATATCTTTGTGTACTGCGTTGATATAAAGGTCCAAGCACTTGTCTCGATTTCTGTTTGGTGTCCAATCATTTGGTTTACGACGGTGAATTGTTTTGTGGTTAGAAGGCCTGTCCAAGGACTATTCGCGCAACCTTAGGCTTCGAGCGAAGTTGTCGAGGTCTCGGAGCAAGTGGAAGTCATCGAAAGATTTTGTCGTCGGGCAGAAGCTTAGTCCCTTTGATAGCAGTTTTTCTTCGTCAGGTGACAAGCTCGTGTCTGATAAGTTTACAACCACAGTGTCACAGGGTGTGTTCCTAGATGGGTGCTCGTTTGTACCATTAGTGATTTCCTGGGTGGTGGTGTTGTAGTGATAAGGAACCATATCAGGGAATGCGGGTTTGGGCACAAGGTCTCTTTCGAGTTTATGAATTTTTGTGGTCATGATGGCTTGGTATTTGTTCTGTTCAAATTCTGTTAATCCCGTGATTTCTTCGTTCGATAAAGTGTTGTGGCGGAGAATGGTGTTGGTCATAGCGACCAGTTTCTTTACCTGCTTATCACTGTGATTAATAGCGATTTCTGTTACTTTAAGAGATGCCTCAAGGAGGACGTTTTTCCATGTTATTTGGTCGTGTTCACCTAGATTTGTAGCGGCTGGTGCGAGGGAGAGTGTCATACCTTTGGGGGCTATTCTAGCATGAAGGTACTCTTGCAATGTTGATTTATGCATTTCATGTCTAATTCGTTTGTCAGCAAGTATTCGTACTTCATAGAAGCGGGCGCAATGAGAATTCCTTGCCCGCTTCTTGATTACGCGTGTCTGCATCTGCTTCTGTATTACGCGTGCCCGCTTCTGGAGTGCGTCCACTTACCAGCCTCTACCGCAATACGGGGCACCCCTCTTGTTACGACGAAATGTTGACAGGGCGCCGAGTAATTAAAGGCTTAAAACTTCCTAAAATGCCCGTTTACCAGCCTCTGCCACAATACGCAGCACCCCTCCTTCTGCGACGAATTGTTTACGGGACTCCGAGTAGTTAAAGGCTTAGGACTTCCCAAAAAAGCTCTTTTTTGCCCCACACCGAACCGCCAGTGCCAGGAGGCGCCGTCTGATCGGGAGGAATGCGTTAGTGAAAGGAAACATACACAGACCGCTGACATAAGAAAGGTGAAAGGGAGAAGGGGTAGAGAGATGAAGGGGGATGTGGAGGGAGGAGTGGAGGGGGGAAGTTGAGGGAAGAGTGGAAGGGGGCGCCCAGGGGAGTCCACCGTATATTTTTCTCTTCTTCTTCTGTTTTTTCTTCTTTTTCTTTTCCTTTACTTTCTTTTCCTTTTTTTCTTTTTTCTTTTCTGTCTGTTTTCCTCTTTCCTTGTCCTCTGATTTGAGATTGTATAAAGCTGAGCACCAACAAACTGTTTCTTTAATCCTGATGAAGGCCAGACTCTAGGCCGAAACGTCGAAATAAACCACGTTGTGACCGCTCATGGAGGATCTACTGGACTATATATATATATATATATATATATATATATATATATATTGACACACCTCGATGGGCGCATGAAGAGAAAGAGGTGGAAGCGGTCTGGCTCACGAGCAGCTCGGTCGCCGGTTTTCTGGCTCTGAGCTGTACCGATCTCAACCATTTCCTGTAAATAAACGCGTTCCTTCGTCACAGTTGTGGTGGAGGTGCTGGGTAAGCCAGCTACTGTCAAGCGAGACCGGAGAGCAGCCGTCTACTAACGACGGAACCGCAAGAGCACGAGCTTCGCCGCAGCCGTCGACTAGCGGGCTTGCCACCACTACCTCAAGATATGAACTTGGACGGAGACATCCAGCAGCCGGTCGCGAGGGCGCCGTTTTTCCACTACCGAGAGCCACGCACATTTACAGGAAAACCTGGCGATGACGTTGAAGAATGGCTCAGCCACTATCAACGGGTGAGCCGAGCCAATGGCTGGAATGCGGCCAGCCAGTTGTCCCACGTGGGTCTATTTCTCGATGGCAGTGCTTTAGTGTGGTTCGAGAATCACGAAGACACCTTGACAACATGGGACCAGTTTATGGAGGAGATCAAGAAGTGCTTTGGCGACCCTGCGACGAAGAAGAAACGTGCAGAGCAAATGTTGTCGCAGAGAGCTCAAGCTTGTGGTGAGACATGCAGAACCTACATTGAGGAGGTACTGAAACTGTGCAAATGTGTGGACACCAACATGACGGAAGAGGACAAGGTGGGCCACATTCTCAAAGGAATTGCGGAAGACGTCTACCACTTCCTTATCGGCAAGGAGAGTCTTGAGTCTGTGGCCGATGTGATTGGGCACTGCCGAACGTTTGAGGCCCTGAAGACTCGCCGCATCACTACGAAGTTCGGACGCCTTGCCAATGTTACGACCGTCGCCACTGTCGATGTGTGCCAAGACTCCGTGCCTACCGACCTTTCGTCAACGATTCGCCTCATTGTACGTGAGGAACTTCGTCGTCACCTTTACGCGCCCTTGAACGCCCGAGAACCACCGTGCGATACACCGTCCACAAGTATCAATGCTACGAGTTTCGAGGAGCGCAGCTATTCCAACCGCGGCCCTCAGCTAAGGGCTCCACCACCGGCGTCTTCTTATGTAGAGCCGCCTTATGCTCCCCACAGTCGTTACGGCTACAACAGCCATCCACCTCCTTTTGCGTCTCAGTGGGAACAGAGCGCCGCGTACCCTCAACATCCAGCGACGTTCCCTATGCCCCGTGAACGGCCCGTCTGCTACCAGTGCGGTGTTCGTGGACATATCGCCCGATTTTGCCCAATGCGACGTAATCCACGTTCGACATTCCCTCAGAGATCCGCGACGTTTGCACAACGAAGCCAACGGCCTGACTACACCTACTGGCCCCCCAACCCAACTGACGAGCGGCACGCCTACCAGCCGATCAACCGGAGTGATTCGCCCGGAAGTGCGGAAGTGCGAGGAGCTTTAAGCGATCTTGAAAGGGCGGGTCCGGAAACTTCTGGTATGGAAGCTGAATTTTCAAAAATGGTTAGCAAGTCCATTTCCTCACAGAAGCGCAAAGACCTGGTTGCACTGCTGGCGAGACATGCTAAAGTATTTGATTTTGCACGGAAGGTGCCTAGGGCTCAGATACCGACCACGCGCGCTCGTCACAAGATCGATACTGGCTCTGCTCATCCTCTCCGACAAAAGCCCTATCGCGTGTCCGTGTCCGAACGCAAAGTTATTGCTGAACAAGTTGGCGAGATGCTAGCCACTGGTGTAATTCAAGAATCGTCAAGTCCGTGGGCTGCGCCTGTTATTTTGGTAAAGAAAAAAGACGGGTCCTGGAGGTTCTGTGTTGATTATCGGCGTCTCAATTCTATAACCAAGAAGGACGTGTACCCCCTCCCCCGCATTGATGACGTAATTGACTGCCTTCATTCAGCTTCCTACTTTTCTTCGGTAGACTTGCGATCCGGGTATTGGCAGATTCCCATGGATCCAGTTGATAAAGAGAAGACGGCTTTTGTAACGCCAGACGGTTTATTTGAATTTAATGTTATGCCGTTCGGCTTGTGTAATGCTCCGGCAACATTTGAACGCTATATGGATACCGTCTTGAGAGGCCTTAAATGGGAAATTTGTTTATGTTACCTGGACGATGTGGTTATTTTTGGACGAACTTTTGAAGAACATAATCATCGCCTTGACGTTGTTCTAACATGTTTGGAGAAAGCCGCCTTGACACTGAACTCAAAAAAATGTCGTTTCGGTGAACGGCAAACACTGGTTTTAGGACACCTTGTGGACAAAGCTGGTGTTAGACCGGACCCGCAGAAAGTGGACGCCGTCAGCAAGTTTAAGCAGCCACAGTCTATCCGCGAGCTACGAAGCTTTCTGGGCCTATGCTCTTATTTTCGCCGCTTTGTACCTAATTTTGCTGAAAAGGCCCAGCCACTGACTGACTTGCTGCGCAAGGACGTCCCTTTCCACTGGACACCAAATTGTGAGTCAGCGTTTAAGCAACTAAAGTTCGCTCTCACTTCCGGGCCAATACTATGCCACTTCGATCCCTCTGCTTCCACGGAAATCCACACCGATGCCAGTGGAGTTGGTCTCGGCGCGGTGCTTATTCAACGACACAACAATGCTGAACACGTCGTCGCCTATGCAAGCCGGTCCCTGAGCAAGGCAGAGCGTAATTATACGGTTACCGAATTGGAGTGCCTCGCCGTCGTTTTCGCCGTACACAAGTTTCGCCCCTACATCTACGGTCGTCGTTTCTCAGTTATCACAGATCATCACTCTCTTTGCTGGTTGGTGAGCCTACGTGATCCATCTGGTCGACTTGCGCGATGGGCCATACGGTTACAAGAATTTGACTTCACGGTCCGCTACAAGAGCGGTAATCGCCACGCAGACGCTGACTGCCTGTCACGGCTTCCTCTACCAACGACCGAGTGTGAAGCTGATAATTTTGACGATTTTATCACAGCTATTGACTCTCATTTTCCTGACATCGCGGCTTTCCGGACAGCACAGCACGAGGATCATTGCTTAGATCACCTGTTTGCCTCCGCGAATGACCCGGCCAGTTCAAGCTCTTTTGTAGTCCATGACGCCGTCCTTTACAAGAAGAATTATTCTGGCCAAGGCGCCCGTCTGCTTCTGGTAGTTCCACGCACTCTACGTCCCCAAATTTTTCGGTTCTGCCATGACAACGCAACCAGTGGGCACATGGGCTTCGCCAGAACGTTTCATCGCATCCAGCAAAGGTTTTACTGGCCCAAGATGCGACGCGACACAGAAAAATACGTAGCGGGTTGCGAACAATGTCAACGTCACAAGCGTCCCACGACTACATCACCCGGACTTCTCCATCCCGTACCACCTCCTAGCTCTCCCTTCGAGATTGTTGGTGTCGACCTTCTAGGTCCGTTTCCGCGTTCAGCCAGTGCCAATCGATGGGTCATCGTGTGCGTCGACCACCTGACGCGCTACGCAGAAACTGCGGCTATACCTACTGCAACAGCCTTTCACGTGTCGCAGTTTATGCTTCGGCATATCATTCTCCGTCATGGCCCTCCACGAGTCGTCATTAGCGACCGGGGACGTCAGTTCGTCGCTGACGTCGTTGAAGAGATCCTACGCCTGTCTGCCAGCCAATTCCGCCACGCAACCCCGTATCACCCCCAGACGAATGGCCTCGTAGAGCGGACCAACAGGACGCTAACGAACATGTTGTCAATTTATGTTGATGCCAAGCACAAAAACTGGGACGAAGTACTGCCCTATATCACATACGCCTACAACACCGCGAAACACGAGACAACAGGGTACGCGCCCTTTTTCCTGCTCTACGCCCGCTCCCCCCGCAGTTGCCTCGACACCATTCTGCCTTTTACGTTAGATGTGGAAACATCGGTTGCCGAGTCACTATGCCGCGCTGAAGAAGCCCGTCGCGTCGCACGCCTTCGAACCATTGCATCTCAACAGCGCTCCAAGACCCGGTACGACGCCCACCATCACTCCGTTGCCTACACAAAGGGTGACCTGGTGTGGTTGTGGACACCTGTCCGCAAACGTGGTTTATGCCAAAAGTTTCTGGCCCACTACTCCGGACCATTTGTAGTCATTGACCGTCTCAGTGACGTCACATACGTCATCTCCGGCGTCACAAGCAATGGTCGGCGCTCTAGCAAGACACAGCTGACACACGTCGCGCGCCTCAAGCCATATCACCACCAACCTTCCTATTGACTCGCCCAGTGGGCATCGTCTGCGAACGGGGGAAATGACACACCTCGATGGGCGCATGAAGAGAAAGAGGTGGAAGCGGTCTGGCTCACGAGCAGCTCGGTCGCCGGTTTTCTGGCTCTGAGCTGTACCGATCTCAACCATTTCCTGTAAATAAACGCGTTCCTTCGTCACAATATATATATATATATATACATACATATATATATATATGTGTGTGTGTGTGTGTGTGTGTGTGTGTGTGTGTGTGTGTGTGTGTGTGTGTGTGTGTGTGTGTGTGTCATTTTACATCAACAGTATCCGGTCAAGTTTTGACCAAAAGAGATCAGGTTAAAAAATTGTGGAGCTATAAGTAACGGCGAGTAGTTATTGAGGCATTATACTTCTAAAAAATTTGTGTTGCCTAGATAGAGGACACTTTAAACGTTGGGCACTTAAGTAAGACTGGCTCACGGTAATAATGTATATATTACTACTGATCTGAATGATTATCATGAAACATTTTTTGTCAATATAAAGGCGCCAGTCTTCAATCACTGTGCTCTTATATTTATTTTCTTTCTGTTTTGTTTTTCGCCTTGTTGAAAACCTAAAATATGCCGAATGTTCAGCAGTTCTTATAATAAACAAAATGTTTGCCAGTACTCCATTTTATTTTCTGCTTTATATGTTTCTATATTAATTATTAACATTTTTTGAGAGCAATTCAAGCAAATATATTGCCACAATTTTGTGGCGAAGTTGAGAAAAAACACATTTTTGCTCACAATGTGGGCTAATTTTTGGATTGTTGCGCTCCAAATCGAAATAAGGCTTTTATATAGCTGCACACTATAGTTTAACAGTAAAATAAGCAATAAACTTTGAAAAAAAAAGTAGTTCTTCCTGTAAAAAGAGAAATAAAAGGAGACGCAGCTTCACTGCATAGCTCGTTAGCGCGATTTTCTTGCCCGAGATTTTTTGCAGCAAATAGGGTATGCCACACAACTTTTTTGTCAATATAAAGGCGCCAGTCTTCAATCACTGTGATAGTATATTTATTTTCTTTCTGTTTTGTTTTTCGCCTTGTTGAAAACTTAAAATATGCCGAATGTTCAGCAGTTCTTATAATAAACAAAATTTTTGCCAGTACTCCATTTCATTTTCTGCTTTATATGTTTCTATATTAACTTATTAACATTTTTTGAGAGCAATTCAAGCAAATATATTGCCACAATTTTGTGGCGAAGTTGAGAAAAAACACATTTTTGCTCACATTGTGGGCTAATTTTTCGATTGTTGCGCTCAAAATAGAAATAAGGTTTTTATATAGCTGTACACTATAGTTTAACCGTAAAATAAGCAGTAAACTCTGAAAAAAAAGTAGTTCTTCCTGTAAAAGAGAGAAAGAAAAAGAGACGCAGCTTCACTGCATAGCCCGTTAGCGCGATTTCCTTGCCCGAGCTTTTCTGCAGCAAATAGGGTATGCCACACAACATTTTCTCACTTGTTTTATTTACTAATACTGCTGTATACAACGTCGAAACAAGGCAATACTGCTTTCTCTATGGAACAGTATCTACCCCCTTGGACTTCCGGGGGCAGGTAATATCCAACAGCTTTCTAGCCCCAAGGGACTAAATTGTGACTCAGTCGATGACCTGCAATACACTATGGATGCAGTGTGTTTATTTTCTGAATAATATTACACAAGCCCTAACAATAATTAACGAAATTGTTATTGTATACTTCACCTAAGCTACTTTGAGATGTTTCAGGTAAGGATTGATGCGTGATTGTTTATGTCAGCGGTGTACATGACGGAATAACGTATTCTGGGCATAAACGTCGGAGACGATTTGATATCGTGCATATAAATGGCACTTCATTCACCGTTTACGGTTGTCAATGAAACTTTTCATTCATCTTTTTAATTGTTCGAGGGTGTTGAAAACATTGAAAGCACCCCACCATTACCAATGGGCTTTTAGTTAACACATTTGAGCACCTCCGTACTTCTAGGAAAGGGGGTAATAAAATGTATAAAATCTCTCCAAGAATGGAAACTGAAGTATCATTATTGGCATGATGTCCAATGTCTAAGATACGTCATTTCATTATGCACCTCAGAGGTAAGTGATGGCGCATCAGCCTGTAGGTGAAACAATAAAAATAGCTGAGATAAGACATACTTTAATTTTAACAATAGTTATTAGGCCTTGGGTACTAACTATCAGAAGCCAAACACAACACCTTCATACGACATCAGAGACCATATACTGCTTGATAGTTCTACCTTTCGGGATACAGAAGCAATTCGGTTTAACCGGCCCCTGATGGTACAAAGGTAAGTCTTTTCATTAGAGAAAGCACTAATGCCCCAATTTGATGGTTTATACAGCAATATTACTAAAAGAATTGATAAGGTGTTGTACGACATGCTTCAATCGTTGATGAAAAGCCCCCGCTAGAACCTCGTGCTGAAAGTGATATGCATAGTTTGCCGGGCAAATTGGCGGCTATCATACTATTTTGTGTTTGTTATTTTGGAAAAACTGTTTTTGCCTAAAACGAAAACTTCTCTTTTGAAACTTTCTGCTTATTTTGCTAAAACCCTATACTATGCAAAAATAAAAAAGATATTTCTGCTTGAAGCTCATCATTGCTAACAATAGGCCGCAATGCGAGTCAAATTGCTATTTTTCCCAACTTGGCACAATATTGTATCAATATGTTTGCCTAATTTGTTGCCATAGTTTTTCAAATATTCAATATACGAACATATAAAGCAATAAATACGTTTATATTGCTGGCGAAAAAGTGTGTTTTCTGTAAGAAACACTAAACATGCTGCATAGTAAAATTTTTACAAGCAACAATAAAGAATAAAAGTACCATAGTCATAAAAAGTATGGACTTGTAATCATAAAAATTGTTAGGTATAAATTATTTACGTGACACTGTTTTACCTGGATGTAAAACGTTTGAAGCGGGCTCTAGGCAAATAAATTATTCTCGTGATGTATAACGCATGACTGAATGATAGATGGGTACAAGTGGAATATGCACGAAGCAATTACAGAACTGGTACTCACTGAAAATTGTCACCACCGAGAAGAATATGATGGACAGGAGAAAGCCGAAGAGCAGTAAGCCACAACCCATCACGAGCACTGTGCTCCAGTCATCATCGGCGAGATCACTGTAAACATCACAGATCTTTAAATCAGTAAAAATAAATCACTTTTGTAAGCATCAATAAAGTTGGTTACTTTCATGTCTGGAGTGATGCTCGATAGCCTGGAAATTAGCATAATATTCTCCTGAGGTCATCATGTGAACAAAGGCAGGAGTCTTTATGTCCTAGGTTAGGCTGCTCATTAGGCGTAGTTGTGGCCAGTAAACAGTGCTTACAGTCGTCACTGCACTTAACGCTAGAGAAAAAAGGGATGCGACACCAATAGATTTGTCAAAAGAATTCGACACTGTCACAAAAAACTGATATGCGATATTCACGAGCTGGGTGTTGCTGTTGAGATTATCGGATTGGTCACTGGATTTTTGTGTAACAGGCAGTAGTTCGAAGGAATATCCTGAGCACGCTTACAAACGTTGCCTGTAACATCCTGAGTACCACAGGGATCAGACTTGGTCCAACTTCATTTATGTGTATATTAAAAATATCGCAAAAGCTCTTCACTCTTCCGTTGCTGTGACACTATTCGTGGATGACTGCGTGTTATTTAGTAGTGTGAGAAGTATTTATGACCAGGCTTTGCTCAACAATGCTTTGTGTGCTGTTGAAGAGTGGTGTCAGAAATGGGATATGAAAATCAACTTCAACAAGACCACCTGTATGTCGATGTCAAAAAAAGAAGCGCTATCACAGTTACGTAATGAATAAAAATTAAAGAAGTAAAACAAGCTAGTGGGGTAAAATATTTTTATGTTACAATAACTTCTAACCTAACCTGAAAAAAGCATATTGAAAATATTTGTAGTTGAGCTGAACCTAAGCTGAGTGCTCTAGCTAAGAGATACCATGCCTCAAACAAAGGTGATGGTTTATGAAACAGTAGGACGTCCAACACTAGATTATGCCAGTATTATCTGGGTCCCACACAGTCAGAAGCTTGTTTATGAGCTGAAATGAACCAGCAAATGGCAGTCAGTTTTATTTATTCGTGCCGCCAGACCCATTATTATGTGCTACCAAGGAACGCGATCAGTAACAGCGCTACTTCACAGCGAAATCTTCAAAAGTTGTTGGAGCACCAACAAACTGAACGCTTCAAGCTTTTTTATCGAATTTGTGAAAACACAATAAACATCAATCCAACTTTGTACTTGCTTCCTCAAACCCAAGTCTAACCGCGAGTCAATTATCCGTATGATAATTTGCCCTGTGCCAAGAGAATCGATGTATTAAAGTTTTCTCTTTTGCCTTGAACGATTGTTGACTGGAAGACGCTTCATTCTAGCGTATTTGTTGCTTGTGAGTCATCTGAAGTTTTCCAGCGACGTTTGTAATAGATTAATACATAGCACTGCATAGTTTGCTTTTCAGCTCCTATAACAGCCCGCGAGGGCTATAAGCATTGTAAGGAAATAAATAATTCCAAAGAAGCTAGCGTGGCAATAAGATGGCCAGCATAAAGGAGCACTGCAGGTTGATAAAACACACATGAACTTTATATCGCCTTGAACTTCCCTGAAAGGGAATTTCACGCAGGTCAAGTATGTCATATGAGTACACACGCGCTGTTCAGTTGCTAAGGAGAGTGCGCTTCTAAGAGGCACTTAGAAATAAACCAGCGTGCATTACCAAGCTACCAATTAGAAACAAGACACTTGTATTGGGACGACACTTGCAAAACAACAACATACTCCAGAAATACATAACGCATCATCAAATCCAAGAAACTCTAATGAATATGAAGTAGCTTCATATCACCAAAATAGACAGAAATTTGGAGAATAACCGAAGAACTCACGATGATCTCCTGTGAAGCTATGCTCCACACTACTTGCCGCTTTTGATGGGGTAGAACTGGTTTTGGTATGTCAACATGGTTATTTTTCACACCCTTGAACATTTTATAGCTCACGTGGGTAAGAGGGAATGAAATAAATATCCCAAGCAGACGTCATGATAAAATACAGTTGCTAAGCAATAACAGTGATGAATACCTATGAAACGTGGCTGGTTGAAAGACGAGATCAGAAAGGAACACCTGAAATGCAACGAACGAAAATAATAAACAAAAACATTTGAAGATAACAGGCTTTGTTGTTGAACACCTAGTGCGAGGGTAAACTAGAAACATTGTGGTTTCTTTTTCCTTGTGAATGTCAGAAGATAGGCCCAAAATATAAATATTGCCAAGACAGGTTGGCCAGGTTCAAGTAGCCCGCCGCGACCATCGTGGAACGAACACCAGGTCAGACCTGGCTGGCGTGTGACACGCGCTCGTGTGCTTTGGCTACAAAGAAGAAGACAGTTGCATTTTTGAAATTGGAATAACTCAGACGACCACAGTCATTAGAGTTGTGGGCGCAAGTTCCCCTTATAGTAATATATATGCTTGTTTTATTAGCTTGTCCACCTTACCATCGCTGAAATGTGATTGCAATACATACACCAAAATCATGTTCATAATGTTTGTATAACGTACATTTTGTCGAGTTTCTTCGTGAATACTTACCCTTCTATGACCTCTGTAAGTGAAAAAGATTACGATAGAGAAACCGCCGCAGTGAATAATCATAGTAAATTAGCGCTATATGGAGTGACACACGGTGCACACAGCTAAACGAGGTGACGTCAAGTGCACTTTACGAAACAATTTACATCCCATGGGCAATAATATAGCATAGACTATATTTGATGCATAGACCATAGAGATTTGATGCTATCCAACAGCATTCCTTTATCGCAGACGCGAAGACAAAACGCTAGATTAGAATTTTTTTACCAACATTTGAACAAAAGCCAGCTCTAGAACCATCGCCGTCTTTTACACCTCTAGGTAGGCGGCCCACCCACCACCACCACAGAAAAACCCTTGATCACATATTTTTCTCGCACCAGCCTACTCAAGTTTTTGTACTTTCCAAGCACCATATGTGGATTGAACTGCCTTACTAATATGTGTTATCAATAAATTGCCTCACCAAACAACCCTCTTCACCCTTCATTGCTTTAGCCTTGCAATTGCTATTCAGTTCATATCTGTATTATTTTATTTGTATCTGTGTTGCCCACGCTTGCACCTTGAGTCTGTAGTATCAAAAAATAAAATATATTAAAATATAACCTTTTCTTTCTCCTACTCAGTTCCGAAATAAAGGACGTCTTGCAAAAAAAAAATGCACAAAGTTTTATTTGCACAAAATGCTCATTGACTTCAAATATTGCACTGGCGTGTGGTCAGGCCCCTAACCTGGCACTCCTGGCCGTTGTGATCATTCCAGACCGAAAAGTGCTGAACAACGAGGACGAAGACAGCACTCGACAACGAATCCCCGCACCTCGATCTCAAATGATAATCTTCTTGCTCCCCGATAGGATCGGTGCATTACTGTGGTGTGCTCCCATACGCCTGACATATGTCTGAATAAAATGCGGCACCACGTACGTAACCTTTGGATGTTTGTATATAGTTATGTTTAGAGCCTACGTAACTACGTATAAACTCTGACTGAAAGATTCATGTATCGTGCTAGGGAGTGTACCTTACATTTTCTGTAATATTGCAGTATATAATTGTAATTGGGATGAATGAGCGACGGTCACGGTCAAGTCACAAGGAGCTTGGAAATAACCTCGAGCCTCCTAAGCTACATAGGCTTCTTCAGTACCTCTCTCGTGTGTGAGGACCCAAGTCACTGTTTGGGTTTAGCTGATGTCGCATTTTTTTCTACTTTTTCGTACATTCCTTATATATTAGTGTCGACATTTCTGACCTGATGATTCCTGCATGCTTCCTAAGAGTCTGTGATTATAGTTTGTATAGCTTTGTGCCTCATCTGTTCGACTTCTATAATGACCTCTCAATAAATGGCAGCACAGGCTGCCATTTTTTTTGTTCACGAGAACCACCTCCTAACGATTTGCCTTGGCCCGGTATTGTGAAACAACACTGCATCATTTGTTGCTTTGTCCGCGTATTCTGCTCCAGTTTTTTTTCTTCTCTGCATGTGATGTCGGTTTATGTTTTTCGGTATTATTGATAACTTATAGATATCTCTGATGACACGATAAGCTTTTGGTGCATCGGTGTGTTTGTATGCAATCTCTAAGCCTAAATCTGCCATTGAGAGCAGTGCCGGTTTGCGTCTGCGAAAACAGCTCATCTTCCCTATGAAAGAGACCTTTGGCTGATCATGAAATATATTGCGGATGCCGAGCGATAGGAGCTTCTCATTCATAGTTTCAAGTGGGTCAATCCACGCCGAACGTCCCAGCTATTTTGGCGACCATCCCAAATATGATAGAAGAAATTGTGATGATTTACTGCATTCAGGAGAGTAAATTTCTAGAATATTTCGGACACAAAATACTTTTTGGTCACGTTGGTGCTTTCTGAACTTCCTAGAATGTCGTCCGGGTGTTGATTGGGTACACATTGATTTTAAAGGTAACACACTTCCTTTCTATACCAAATTCAGTGTGAATGCTACGTAAATGTGTTGTGTAAGGTGTTTGAGGCACAATACTATTATTGCAATTTTTCTTCTTTTTGCGCCTTTAGGAATTCAGCCAAAATATTTTATCTTTTCATTTTTCTCTGTTGCAGTACTGCACTTTGTATGAATATTTCAACAATGAATACTTACTCAAAAGAAGGTGTACTTTGTAGAAAAATTGTTTTGACCACTCAAGTAGTCGAAATTTACGGGAGAAAATAACAAATTTAACAAAACAGACACTTTTGTCTATAGTGAGACGCGATTGGCACCATGTGGTGGTCAAGGTGAAAATCACCTTTAAACCTAACTCAAAAGCAAATCAACAGTACTTTTTATGTGGCAAGTTTTATTATTACATTTTTTTATGGAAGAAAATGATTTTTGCAATTTCCCATTGATGGCAATAGGCAACTTCAGGGCAAACACTGTGGTATGACCAACTTGAAAGATTGCAGTCAATGAGAAATTTCAAAAGTATTTTCTTCTCTAAAAAATGTCAGAATAAAACTTGTCACATAAAAATAAAGATTTATTTGCTTTTGAGTTATGTCCAAAGGTGATTTTTAACAGGACCACCACAAGCAGCCAATAGCGTCCCAACAGGGACAAAAATGTCGATTTTGTGAAATTTCTTATTTTTCCCGTGAATTTAGACAGCTTAAGCAGTCTAAATGTATTCCTCTACAAAGTATATTTTCTGGTGATTCAGTATTTATTCTTCAAATATTCCCAAAGTGCAGTATTGCAACAGAAAAAAATGCAAACCTAACACATTTTAGCTGAAATCGGGAAGGCGCATGAGGCAGAAAAATTGCGTTAATATTACTGAGCTTCAAACCACCTACAAAATTACTTTTACGTTACATGCACACTAAATTTTGTGCAAAAAGAAAGAGTGTTACCTTTAAAAGAAATGTTTCCCTAACCAACACACAACGACATTTTAGGAAGTTCAGAAAGCGCTGGCGTGACAAAAATGTTTTGTTTAAATTATACTAGCAATTTACGCTTTTCAATGCAGTATATCAGCGCATTTTTTTTTCTAAAACATTTGGAGATGGTCGCAAGAATAACTGGGACGTTTGGCATCGAATAACCGAGTGTCAACCTGAATGTTGTATTATAACTCATCTTTATTATTTGACAAGTCTTTACTTTCTCCTGCTTATATTATTGGCAGTGTGAATTAGCCACTACATTACTGTGCTGATGACGAGGCATTTTTCGAGTCTGACGCTTTCTTGATTCCTCATTCCTGCCGAATAATAGACGGCCGCAGATATCACCCGAGAATTCTACTTGAATGTACTTCACCATGTTCAAAGCATGGAGAGCTTTGTTGTTCAGTATTAGCCACATTCCAGCAGTTTAAGTACTGATGTCTCCTTAATAACCTTCACCTCAAGTCCGATCTCAATTTTGAGTCCCGGATGTGTTTATAGAGTTATTTGTGAGGAGAATGTCTATTAACTTTCTAGCCAAAATTGTACTTTCATTTTAATATATGTTTTCACTATATTCAATACAAATAGGAGCTTTTTATGGCAATGTTGCCATTTCTATTGCTTGTCGTTATAACATCGTCGGAATGAATAAAATGACAAATGTCATTTATTTCTTGGATTTTTGGCGAGTAAACTTATGGCTACGTTCAAGAGTTCACCAATACACGGGGTGACAGCCTACTGAGATTGACATCAACGAACACAGCATAGGAGAAAAAGTAAGAGACTACACACAAGCTACACCAGAACAATAACACACACTAGTGGAAGATTGCTAAAGATCGGTAAAACAGAAAACCTCAGTGTGAAAATTGATTTACCCAGACGAAAAGTATTACGTAAAAATGGCAACGGTTCAAAAAGACGACATAACTAAACATAACGAAGATTGAAGGGACTTGTAGAAATAGAGAGTTGACTATCATGAATTATGTGATATATTTGAACTAACACGTCACGATGCCCTTGCTACATTACGTTCGCAATTGATATGTCAATTTTTCTGGAGTATTTGATTATTTCATTCCCTTTATTTTTCGCTTACATAAGAGGGAAGAAACCCCAGATCCAAAGTTACAGAAGTGTAACTTGAAGGCACCTGTTCCGGTTTAAGTTTATTGTATACAACTCCGATTCCCCAAAGATTGCGTATGCTTGTTGTTTTTCAAAACGTTGCCTTGGTTTGTGCAGAATATGAGTAATAATGAAGTTTTGTATTAGAAAACTGAGGGCAGTTTAGAGATGTGTAATAATGCAAACAACTGATCTCTGTGAAAGCTAACGCAGATAATGAAGCATCTTCCTGCGCATGCCGTTTTTTAGACTGGTGCTCTTATGCAGCTGCTGGCTCACACCAGTTGCAGAAACATGCTGAGAAAATACTTTCAGCAATTTATCATCTGCCAAACTCAATCGCCCGTGCAACCACATCAAAAAAAGTGGCTCAATGGCGCAGTTAAGAAGTGTCCACAGGGACAATGCTTTTCTGTAGACAGGTCAATGTACCACTGAATTACCACAGAATTTCACTGTGCCTAGCCTCTCAGTTATTTCTCTCTAGAGACATGTCTTCCTTAGAGTGGTCATGTGCCATTGCGGGCAGGGGCTCTACAGGAAACGAAGTAGGGCGTCGGTGTTCCTATCAGAATGCAACGACGTGAGGCCTCAGCCCTTGTTCATCCGCAGGAAAAAAAAGCTGGCCTTTTGTGATAAAAAGATTGCCTGAGTTACAGACCTCACGAACACAAAACTCATTTCGGCGCTACTGAGCACCCCTCTTGTTCCATTCAATCGTGACCACAATCTATGCGACATAACTTTGCTCAATAACGCGTAGAGAAAACCCACCTGCTGCTAATGGCGATTCATCTGAAAAAGAAAAGAGAAGACATGCTGTAGTCAATAAATGCCATTAAGGTGCGCCACTATTCAACGTAGCGCAGTATTTAGCAGTTGGTTGTGTTTTTTAGGTAATACTCAAGGTGGGCTTCTAAACAAATGCACGCACAATCTTAGTAGAGCCGACTACAATATAATGTGTTCTTTTGCGTATATATAATAAGAGGAAAAAGCACGTTAAGTACTGTAATGTATAAGACTTGCCAACATTATGTGGTATCAGCGAAAATATGCAGCAGACAAATGAAGCTAGGCGTGATTGCTTCGCAAAAGTTTATTGAATAACTCTGACGTCGCCTCATTGTAAGGCAGTGTGAAATTAGTGGGGTTCTTTCTGACATCTGTGATACATTTGAATATTCAATCTTATTTTAAAGAAAGACAGCTCAAATTGTAAATAATATGCTAATTTTCTATGCTGTGACAATACCTGGAACAAACATAGACATGAAAGCTATTTCCTGATAGCATACCGATTTCATCGAATAGAAGCCCGAATGATATGCCATAGCGTAAAAGAAAGTTCAAATAAATAAGCAACATTGTTTGCTGCGACATCTTTCTCTGCAATGAAGATGAATTTCATATATAGAAAATAGGAACCAAGTTAGAGGTTCACATGTGGGTTAATAATTTCACCAGGTACACGGCACTATATTCGAGTGCATCCCAAAGACGTTTTCCAAATGATTGTACAACCAGACTTCCAGCAAAAGAGGGTATCTATTAGGCATGCTGGGCTTTTTGTAGGCAAAATATAATTTGGCGCTGGTATATCATCTTTCTGTTTTATATTGCCCTGATATGTCGATTTGGTATCACAACCGCAAGTATAACTTCTAAAACAGGGCTAATTCTTAAGCTAGTCTTGCAAAGCATCACGCAAGAGTATATATCCACAACCCCAAAAGTAGTTCTGACATTGATGTCAGATAAATTGCAAGAGGGCATAAGGAAAACCCATATTTATTGTAAGCTACTGCACATCACACCGCGAGTTGTTAAAACTCATAACATCAACTCAGAGACAGTCTAAACGTGCTACATAGAAAGATATTCTATAATTTACCATCGACTTCTCTAAAAGACACAAAAATATTTCATTATCATAAAAATTAGGAAAAATTAACTAAATACTAACAACACCAACAACACAATGACATTTGAACTTGAGTCCCCCGCATAGCAGACCCAGACCAGATTTTTATGACTGAACTACGCCGGTGCTTGAAGCTCCGTTTCGAAGTTGACTTAGGCAGGCGTCATGTCGGGAAGAGAATCGCGTTATTGTGATTAAGAAAGTATGCTAAAACAGCAAAAAAAACAACCAGGTGTCACACATTGTGAATTGTGTATCGAGTTGATCATCAAACACACCGATACATTACAACCAGCCATAGTTCTGCATCGTCGTCTTTCATAGCATAAAATGTTGCCAAACTTTTTTTGCAAGTGTGTAGCGAGATACAAGACGTCTTCGAAGAATGACGTAGAATTGCAAAGTGACTGCTTTTCTACCACACAAAACTATTGGTTCGTGGCATAGCTGGTACTTCTAATAGTAAAAGTTACGCGAAGAGTTCCAAAAAAAGCTCTAGAAAGGCCACTCTTACAGCTTTAGTTGGTACTCAGCTGTGGGGTGCTCGTAGACCTGGTGGGTTTTTAGTCTTTGCACTTTTCTGATAAACGCTGTCGATTTTTATTTTTTCGAACCCTGCCTTTTTAATTACTACTTGTCTATATTCACCATTTCTCAAAAGATATGAAGATAAGAAGTGCATGTGATCGGTGGCGCAATCTTACAGACCGCTGCATGGTCTTTGTTGACGTATGAGAAAAGGTCATCCCCTTATTCATGTCATACACCGAAATTCGCATTATTTGAACGGTCTTACCTTTCCGTGCGAATTTTCGTAAGCCCCAAGAAGGCGATCACGTAGGAACGCAAACGAAGGTGGTGAGATTTAGTGCTTTTGTGTACGTACCTTTTTAGGACGTAGAACATTGCTTTAGTGGGGTTCTTTCTGGGGGTTTTTCTGCTGTGGGGTTTTTTGGGGGTTTTTCTGCGGTGGTTTTTTCTGGGGGTTTTTCTGCGGTGGGGTTTTTCTGCGGTGGGTTTTTTTTTCTTTGGTGGGGTTTTTCTGCGTGATCCGCAAGGCGGATCACGCAGAAAATTAACAGGGAAAGCTGGAGGAGGGGCCTTTTGAGACTTCGCGCTTAAATTTCTTAGCATGACTAACGCAGGTGGAGTTTCAAGGTATCCACTACGAGAAAAACATAAATTTTTCAATAGTAAATTCACCAACAATATTATTATTCGCGATTCTGTGGAGAACCAAAAGAGCCAATTTTTATGTAAAAGGCATTGTACATAATTTGTTGATGGTTGTGGAGCTGTGTAAGACTCACGTTCTCCTAATAGGTGTGAGTTAAAAGGCACCCACTATTAATTGTTTCAAATTGAGTGACACCCGGCTGTTGTTTATTTCTGTACCATTGTTACAGCTGTCAGCGTCCTTTTCTGCCCGACTTGACACCTGGATAAAGTTATATTGCGAAACAGTTTTCAGGATGACCGTTGCTCTTAAGCAAAATACTGGAGTTCCACACAAGCTTCTGATTAAAAATCAGGCATCACCTTTATGATTTTTTTTCTTATTCTCCGCAATAGTGGTTATGGCGACCTGGTGGTGCGAAACAACAGCAGCGAAATCGGCTTCTGTTTCAATTTCACAGAAGCTTTCGCTAAAAAATCTAACGCGAGAAGTGCTGCCCATGAATATCGCCGTAACGAATCATGCATAGGCTCGGTACGATTCATCTAGACTTAGCGGTGGCACTTACCTCCGTAAAAGTAGTGAAGGTCATCTTCCACTTTGTCTTTTTGTGGAAAAAAATGATCATTTTAGAACAATAACCCACTGTTACACATGCCCAATGTCATCTTGAACGAATTCACAGCATACTACGTTCCTGCAATCGTTGAGACTATCACTTCTGCGGAAATACTGCTTCTCGCAATTTCTAGGCCAAGAAAAACTTTTTTATTGACAGCCGGCTAAGCGCACATTTCGTAAACAAGTTTGAGTGACCAGTTAGGATTATTCTTATATTGAGGGACAGTGACCACTCTATATGTTTTCGGATACCGTTGGCATGACGCAGTGCAATTTAAACTTCTCAATGTTCACCTCATAATTTTGATAGGAAGGCTGAAATATAGAAGGCTGGACACTTTGCGCCTGTCATTATGCCGTAATGCTTATCGAAGTTTACTTATGTGTGTTTGGGTTGGGACACAACCGCGCAATGTGCTTTACGTAATATCCTTTTTTTGTCAAAATCACGTACACTTCTGAATGTGTGAAAAGGCAATTTATTCTTGCAGTGTTACTGGGTGCAAGTGTGAAATATTTATAAAATCCGCTCAAAATGCTCATGATCCCGTTTATCCAAAGCCTCAAAGTTTTTTTACCAAGTGGAATGTTTTACGTGCATAATTTCTGTTTGGAAAACTCTTTGCTTGAGCGGGAACATTGCGAAACACCTTGCACCTTCAGTTTTCCTCATCAGTGTTCTCTTCAGTGATGTAGTCGGACACTACTTACGTGGACCTAACAAGTACGCCAATGCGCCAAATTACAACGTTTTCTTTCTCAAAGTGTGGCCTAATAAATACTCTGTATATTACCTTTCCAATGAACTTCACGGCGGAGATAAGGAAAATTCAGAATTACTGGCAATGCAGTGCTTTTCCAAAATATCTCTTCTCTAAAAAATGGACATTTTGTGAGATATCCCTCTATGCTTGCGCAGAAAGACTCAAATATTTCACAGGCCCACATTAAGGAAAGCGCAATAAAATAATAACAATTGTTGGGGCTTAACTTTGCAGAACCACCATATGATGATGAGAGACGCCGTATTAGAGGGCTTCGGCAAATCTAAGCACACAGGCCTCAAGCATTTTCATCTCCACGATAAGTGCTGCCCCCAAGACAGGGATTTGACCCCGCGACCTGCGGGTAAGCAGCGGCCAGTAGACTAACATGGTGGGTTGAACAGAATATCACAAAAGTTAAAAAAGGTAAATTTGACAACTACAAGAGAAAAACAGACAAAAGTACCCTCCATGTTTTGGTGCCGAATACGCATGCGATGTTCCAAATTAACGAATTCGTGGTGGTGTTTTAATATATTGCCGCGCTCCTTATCAAGGTTCCTTATCGCCGCACCACACATGTATGTGCTACCTGGCGCAACGGCACCCTACTAAAGGACCTTCAAGTTAACTATAGAACCTTCCGATGTGATTACGTTCACAACGGGAACAATACAGGTTCTTCTGATACTTACGTCGCCACTGGCAATAGAGCTGGAATACACGATGGCACTTGTATAAATGCCAATGCGCGTCATCGAGCTCTGAAATCTTACAACATTGTTCCAGAGATGTGATACTTGGCATCGACGTCCTAAGGAAGCACGGTGCTTTCATCGACCGGAGGTCTGAGTGAGTCAGTAACACTAACCTCGAAAAACATGCTGCCAACCCCTACAACGCCAAGAAATCACGCATTAAATGTGCTGGGAGATGGAGGCACCATTTCGAATTTCTGAAGCGTGATCATTTCCGTCGTCACCGAAACACCCACAGATGTTGAAGGCATCATCAAGTGCAACATTCAGTTGTTCCTTAGCCGCCAGATTTCCTAGCGGAGTCATCGGAATGCGAAGGTAATACAGACAAACTTCAGTGGTGATCACAGACACCTCAACAAAGGTAACGACAGTCGCCTGCATCGACGAAATTATGTAAGCCACCAGTGCGATCACCCTCGACGATTCTGCGGAAATTCCTCCGATCAACCAAACTCCTCAACCAGCTTTCGACGTCAATCCGAGCCTTCTGAAGCATAAGCATTACCAGGTCAAGGCTCTCCTTCTGAAATACAAAAACTGCTTTTCATCATCCTCTAAAAGTCGCAAGATTCTAGTTGCGAAACATGGAATTATATCAGAGGAAAGTGCCAGGCCGCCACGTAAGAGCCCGTAGAGTCAAGTCGAAGAGTCAAGTCAGAAAAATGCTATGTGATCACATCAACCAGCCGTCCAAGATTTCGTGGGTGTCACCACTTATGTTAATAGAGGAAAAGAACGGCACCTTATGTTTTTGTGTCGATTATCGCCGCCTAATTAAAATGACAAAAATGATATTTATACTTTTCTACGATTAAACCACGCCCTGAATAAACTACACAATACGAAGCATTTTGTTAAGGGACCTCAAGTCTGGCTATTCACAAATCGAAGTTTATGAGAGGTCGAAAGAAGAAGGCTTCTTCAAATTCAATGACGTGGCCTTAGGTCTTAGCTCGGCAGCAGCGACTTTCCCACGTGTTATGGATACAGCACTGGCAAGATTGAAGTGGCAGATTTGTCTTGTGTGTTAGGACGATGTCGTCGTGCTTTTCAGAAATTTCGATTAGCACCTGTGGCACCTGGAAGTTGTACGGCAAACAATAAATGCCTTCGGACTCACTCTGACGGCAGAAAAGTGCGTTTACACATATAAGGAGCTCTTATTTCTGGGCAACATCGTCGGCAGGTTCGGAGTTCAACCGGACCCGTAGAAAACAACTTCCATCACCCCCTTCCCGCCACCCACCGACAAGAAGACCATTCGTTATTTATTTTTTTTGGCCTTTGTGTGCACTACTGGCGTTCCGACGAAAATCTCTCCCGCATCTTCGAGCCACTCACCCAACCTTACAAGGACTGACGTCCAGGTCAGGTGGAAAATGCCACAGAAACAGCATTTGATCTAAAACGACTTCTGCAGATGCCGTTGAGTTTTGCGCACTGAAACGGATACGACGAAACGGAAATTCACTCTGACACAAGCAGCGTGGGGCTAGCAGCCGTTCCTGTGCAGATGATTGATGGATTTGAAAAGGTCATCAGTCATGCAAGCTGGTCTCTACCTAAAGCCGAAGCCAACTATTGCACAACACGAACGAGCCAGTCTCTAAAGTAGAAGCTAACTACTCCACAACAGAAAAGGACAACCATGCCATTTTGGGCTACATCGAAGTTCTGTACCTACCTCTAAAGAAGGCGCATCAAAGTTGTTAACAACCACCGCGTCTTCTGTTGGCTAGCTAACTTGAAAGACCTTTGGGGTAGTCTCGCTTACGGGAGCTTCAGACTTCAATAATTTGACGTGACATTCGTTTACATAACGGGAAGAAAGCACTTACGCTGACTGCCTGTCTCGTGCACACGCCGACCCACCGCCACACGGCGACCTCACTCACGACGAATTCTTTCGAACGTTAACGGCTCACGACTTCACGGAGTGACAGCGAGCTGACCCGGAACTCAGGAGCCTTGTGGAATACCTTCAGTGTAACAGCACAACTGTTCCGTAGGTTTTCAAGAAAGGCCTGCAGTCGTTGTTCCTGCGTGGCGAAATGCAATCGCAGAAGGCGGCGGACGGTCGATCGTGTTGTCAGTGCAGTGCGTGAGTTATTGACGTGAAAACATTGTCACCACACTCACCGTTCTCATTGCATTTATAACGTGGGTTCTATTGCACTTGCTTCTTCGTCGGCGAGCTGTTACTCGCTGTTAACATTGAGGCAAAATAATTCCGCCATAGGCGACGCGCTGCTCCAGAGTGTTGATCCCAGTTCCAGTGGTTTTGGTAGGCCTCGACACGTGTGCTATGCCATGCACGTGGTTTTCGGGCCAGAGAGAAAGTCGTGCCTTCTGCTTCAAATTCAGATGTAAACAAGAAATAATTTGCCCATTTTATATGGCCGAATTTGTGCTTCGCAAGGAGTGACGTCAGTGCCTCTCCTCAGTTCCTTCCTCCATTGTTTCAAAGCTTCGTCCGAGAGGTGGGTCGCGTGGCAGTCGCAGTACCTGGAGGCGCTGTTGTCAGATTTCACTCTTCAGCGTGCGGCATTGCGTAAAGCTTCGCCTGTGCGCTCCGCAGTGTTAAATGAAGAGAATAACGATTGGTTTCGTTCAAGTAGACTATATGCAATGACTGCAAATATTATCCCAACTGCACGTTCTTTCAGAGTAATATTTTAGTACTATTCTGTGTCGTAGCCAAAGAGGGAAGGGGGTTTCAACCCCCCCACCCAAAAAAAAGTTTTGTCCAACACCCTACCCCTTCTGCCACTTACTCAACTTGCTTTTTTCTTTCATCGCTTCACGTTGACTTGAATTATGAACTAAGTGCTGCTACTATTACCATATCAATGTTGGGCGCTTTCACAATGAATAATGTCTGCATACGAAAAAACGTAATGCGGTGTTTCTCAAGGCTTAGCATTCTTTGAGATTTTGGGCGAAAATCTCATCCTCGGGTGTTCTAAATTGGCTCGGTGACCAAGTTAATGCTCAAGCGGTGCTCATACTTGTACCCGCCGAAACAGGTCTCGCCATAGTCGATCACTACGATAAATTTCAATGGGGAAAGGTTTGTTTTATCGGAGATAGCCACACAGTTCCAAGCTATGATAGACCATGTTCAAGCATATTACAGTGCGGCTCTTCGTTGGTGTGCGTAGATATACTCAAGCCAAAAAATAACGCTTCTATTTAACCTGCGCATATCCTGCTAAGTTCTAAACCCACACGCGCACGCACATATACACGCACACAAGCATGCGCGGAACAAAATACTTGAATTATGCGTCTAACTGGGCTTGTATGCGAGTTTACTGTAAATGTATTCATATATTTATTATGTCCTAACGCCTTAGCACTAAGAAGTGTTGTCTAAGGACGAAGGTGCAGAAAACGCAGACTTGCTGGCTAATCACAGCTTTAGAAAGGTCTACTAAAATACTCCTCATCTATCTTAGGCCCTGAAATGAAAAGATGGCAGTCGTGAACCTAAATTAGCGTAGAGATAAATGCAGTGTGCGCCACTGTAGTGAGGACAAGCGTTATTGTTCAGTACTGTGGCAAACAGCGCAAGAATAAGGAACATAAAGCTGAAAAAATTATAACGACAAATTATATATGTTGATTCTCTTCATCTGTTCGTTTCTCTACATTGACATTACTAGAACGGCACACCTAGTAATTTCTGCAACTAGCTAGATAACGCACAATAAATGCACAGAATAGAGAACCATGAGCCGGCATGTTATCACGTAAAACTGCGACCAATATACACAGTAAAAAGAATTTTTTTACAAAAATGAAAGAAACTTTGTGCAAGTAATGTCTCACGCCAAAAACAGAGAGATTACGTAGCGGATTACTGTTGATTACCTTTTTCAATTGACACAAACGATATCCTGCACATTGCATGTTACAATAAATGCCTTATATATCACCCTAAATTTCATAGCACTGCCACAAGTAGTTTTGGGTTGTGGCATTGTCATTCACACCTTTCGTACCCACTAACCTCATCTGCAAGTGATAGGGGCTGCTGAAAAGCAAGGAGTAGGCAACGGGAGAGAACGGAGTCCCTCTGCCATGCTATTTAAGTGATTTTTAGACATATGCCTTATACAATTGAACTTGCTTCCTTACAGCTCACCGAAAAGTAGTGTATACTGATTTAACCGAAACCGTCTTTTTTACTACCCGGCAGGATGGTTTAGTGGTTGTGGTGCTGCTCTATTGCTTCCCCGCAGGTAGCCAGATTGAATCCCTGTCGTGTTTTCAATGTAGCGAAAATTCTTGAAGCCCCTGCACTTTGATTAAGGTGCATGTTAACGAAACAAAGTGGTAAAATTTCCGGAGCACCCCACTAAGGCATCTCTCGTAGTCATATCGTGGCTTTTCAATGTTCATCATCATCATCATCATCATAATCATCATTAGCCTTACTATGTCCACTGCAGGACAAATGCATCTCTCATGTTCCACCAGTGAACTCGGTCCTGTGCTTGCTCCTGCCACTTTATACCCGCAAAGTTATTATTGTCATCTGCCCACCTAACCTACTGTCTCCCCTAACCCGCTTGCCTTCTCTAGGAATCCAGTTAGTTACCCTTAATGGCCAGCGGTTATCTTGTCTGCGTGCTAAATACCCGGCCCATGTTCATTTACTCTTCTTGATTTCAACTATGATAACCTTGACCCCGGCTTGTTCCCTAATCATCTCTGCTCTCTTCTTGTCTCTCAAGGATACACCTACCATTTTCCTTTCCATTGCTCGCTGCATTGTCCTCAATTTAAGCTGAATCCTCTTTGTATGTCTTGAGGTTTCTGCTCCATAGCTAAGTACCGGCAAGATGCAGCTGGTATATACCTTCCTCTTGAGGGATAGTAGCACTCTACCAGTTATGATTTGAGATTGCATGTGAAATGTGCTCCACCCCATTCCTATTTTTCCAGTTACTCCCGTCTCGTGGTTTGGCTCCGTGGTTATTACCTGTTCTTAGTAGACGTAGCCTTTTACAACTTCAACTGCACTATTACATATGTCGAAGCGCCGTTCTCTTTTGATGTTGTTGTAAATACTTTCGTTTCTGCAGAAAAAGTTTAAGACGTATCTTCTTGCTCTCCTTTTCTAACTCCGTGATCATAAGTTACAATTCTTTCATGAGTTAGTGAGCAACGGAATGTCATTGGTGAAGCATAGGTTACTAAGGTACTCCCCATTAACTGTTATGCTTAACTCTTCCTACTCTAGGCCTCTGAAATCTCCTGTAAACACGCGGTAAATATCATTGCGGAGATAGTGTACCCCTGCCTTACACACCTCTTGGTTGGTATGTTATCACTTTGTTTACGGAGCACTACGGTGGCAGTTGATCCCCTGTAGATTTCTTGCAGGATATTTGTATATGCTTCGTCAACGCCCTAATACCGCAGGGTCGGCATGACTGCTAATATTTCTACTGAATTAAACGTCTTCTCGTAGTCTATGAAAGCTGTGTACAGTTGTTGGCTGTATTCTGAGAATTTCTGTATTACCTAATATCAGTATGAATCTTGTCTGTTGAGTAGAGCTTCGCCGAAGTCCTGCTTTTTTTCTTTGGTTGATTGAATTCTTGTGTTGTCCTAATTCTGTTAGCAATTATCTTTGTAAATAGCTTGTATACAACGGAGAGCAAGCTGATCGGCCTGTATTTCTATAAGTACTTGTCATCTCCTTTCTTACGTATTAGGATGATGTTAGCATTCTTCCAAGACTCTAGAACTCTTTCTGTCAGGAGACACTTCGTAAGCAGAGTAGGTACTTTTTTTACAAAATCTGTCGTCTGTCTCGTAGTAAATGTGATGTTATCCAACCCTCACCAGCAGCTATTTCCTTTAAATTCTCTCCAAGGCTTTTCTGAGTTCTTCGATCATTACTTGTGAGGTGCTATCTGGGTTACTGCTAATTGTTATATTAAGGTCATTGTTGTCCTGTCTACTTTACAGGTCTCTGTAAAAGTCCTCCGCTATCTTAACTATCATATTCATATTGGTAGTTACTATGCCTTCCTTGTTCCTCAGTGCATATATCTCATTATTGCCTATCCCAAGTTTCCTCTTCACTGCTTTGACGATTCCTCTGGTCCTCAGAGCGTGTTCGATTTCCTCCATGTTATACCTTCTTACATCACATACCTGATGCTTTAATCAACTTCGAAAGCTCTGCCAGTTTTATTTTGCTTGTTGTGTTTGATGCCTTCATGCTTTGACGTTTCTTGATGAGATTCTTCGTTTCCATGGACAGCTTGCCAATGTCTTGTCTAAATACCGTATCTCCATCTTCCACTGCAGGCTCCGTATTCACACTCGTCAGATTAGTGCTCACTGCGTCAATGCTAAAGCTCGTTTCCTCGATAATAGCCAAGTGCGTGTTCTTAAGCGAGACTCTGAATTCGTGGACTTTCTCTCTCAGTGCTAGCTCATTTACTGGCTTCTTGCGTATCAGTTTCGGTCGTTCTTTCTTCAATCTAGGCGAATTCAAGACGTTAACAATTTATGGGCCCTGCATCATACCTTGCCCAGCACTTCCAACCCTGCCCGATGCGTAGGTGTGCACTCAGTATAAAGTCTATTTTGTTCTTACTTTTATCTTTATGTCAAAAGTAAGAACCCCAATAATTGATCATTAACAACTGTGTTTTGCTGTTAATCAGAAAACCTCAATTCAAAATTAACTTCAGTTAACATTCATCCTTGACTGAGTTGGCGCAAATGGTTGATATTACTCACACAATCAGCTGAAGCGGACTACGTTCCCGCTAAAGGGCCAACTTGTATTTCACTGTGGATGTTCAGAGAGCGATGCCAAACAATTTTTTATGTGTTGTTGTAGCTCTCAGGTACAATTTCAGGCGTCTCAGCGATGAAAAACCATTCTGCTTGAGTTGTGCTCACCGGCAGTGTTGCCGGAATCTTTAGGAAATGGTGCATGCTCTGGAAGAATACCTCTGGGAATTGCAACTTCTTGCATTGCTGACACGCTCAGCGTTTCTCCGTTTTCTCTCTTCCATTTCGCAGCATAGATTGATAGCTCTCCTTGATGCTGAAGTTGGGATAATGTTCGAGTATACACGTCACTTAACTTCTTGGCAGTGGGAAGAGTGGCAGATTCAAGAATGCTCTATGGCAGAAGCGAAGAAAGCATCCGCAAAGTGTGCCGATGTTTTTTAAAGCGCTCATTTAACTGGTCTATGAAATCGTTCAGAAAGGTCAGAATTACCCAAAGCCTAAAGTGCTCTTCCACGCAAGTCACTGGCCCGTTACTTCGATGAAGCTGCCTGCCTGTGACAAGCGACATTCTCAATTTTGCCAGTGGTCAAATGTGCACTGAGTTGCTTTTCGGCAAATGATCATCAAGCGTTATACCGCAGGGTGTTTCTGCTCGCCCATTCGAGTCCTGATAAAAGGGCGCTGATCGACCGAGGACATGAACTACCAAGCAATACGTGTAGGCATGCGTATTTCAATGGGGTGACTTTGCATTGCTAGGAAGCAACGAGCTTATCACTGTTCTAGCAGTGACCCTGATTGCGAGAAGTGAGAACTTCAACGACGACACATGTAAGCTGGCACACTCAAAGAAATTCAGGGGGTACTGCAAGAGCGGAGGAACTATGGTATTCTCTCCAGAGTTCTTCAACTCCGTGGGGGATTAGGTCAGAGTTTGCCGCTGAACGTACTCTTTCGCTGAATGCACAGTAAAGAAGACTGCGAGCTGTGCGCTACTTAAGTGGAGTTACCAATCTATGCAACTCTCGTGCCGATGAGGCATGAATGGGATCGGGCGCTCCATTCTTGCTGACCTAGCGCTTGCAAGTTACCACCAATGCCACAGAGCAGTAAAACTGGCTCATTGCGATACGCCTCTTAGCAGAGACGCCCAAGGTGTAAGTTTAATGCATCAAGTATTAAAACAACTTTCAGTGATAACTAAAGCATGCTTGTGTCATCATGAACGTTTAGTTCGCGAAGTGCCAATACCAACAACTTCGAAGGTAGAAACAGCTGCCGCGTCTAAAGCGTCCCATAAGTTAGTTTACAACACAAATGAATTGGTGCGTGAGTAAGGTAAATTGTAATGTAGTAATGTAAAAAAAAAAGCTTCTACAGTGGGCTCAGTTCGAACTCGCCACCTACGCATGACGAAGTGGTTACTCTACCACTACACGACGTTGTGCCACACTCAATGTGTGGTAAAAAAACTGCCTAAAATGAAACACGCCGTGCCGCTTCACGGGTTGTAGTTTGAACACATACGCGATTTTCGTTTCTTAGTAAACCTTCCGTCTGTAAGATACGGGAAATACTGGCGTCCACGCATTACATTGCACTAATACCAAGACGCCAAGTTTCTTTCAGGATTCACAACATAAAAAAGAAAATATACAAATATTACCGAGAACCTATGGCAGGTGATTTACTACTCAGGGCAATACCTGTTACTCGCTTTCTCTGCTGGTTAACGTGGACTGAAGTTTTATATCGACTGGAATACTCGATAAGTACACGCGTAGTTGGTTGAATCAGGTGTTTTTTTTGCGCAAGTGACGATATGCTACAGCGCTGCAGACGTGTTGGAGTGTACTGATTTGTATCTGTAAACCGATCACTGGAACTATGTAGCCGATAGCTAAAGATCAAACTGCATGTGCACGAAAGTGTCTCATCGTGTTACTTTATCAACGCGCATCGAACGACAAGCCTTTGTTGGCACGTATGGGTCAGCGCAGTGCCGACGAGTGCGCCCAGCTGCTGTCGGCGGTGGCCCTTTTGCGCTGCGCCGCAGGCTAAAAGCGCGTCGCATCGATGCTATCACTCTTTGTGTGCACATTTTATGCAAGAAACAATGGTTCTGTAAAAAGACGTGCGGTGTTTGGTTTCGTACATCATTTATGTATCCCTTCTCTGGCATGGACGTCCACAGACACTGTCGTTCTTGCTGGCTCCTTCTTCTGCCATGCTGGCTGGAACACGTGGAGCAGTTGCGGCACATCTTCTTCGTGTTCATCGAGATTCTGACCACTTACCATAGGACCGCCCCCACCCCCAATATATCGAGCTGATTGATTTATACGTGTGGTTTAACGTCCCAAAACCACCATATGATTATGAGAGACGCCGTAGTGGAGGGCTCCGGACCACCTGGGCTTCTTAACGTGCACCCAAATCTGAGCACACGGGCCTGCAACATTTCCGCCACCATCGGAAATGCAGCCGCCGCCACCGGGATTCGAACCCGCGCCCTATAGCGAGGTAGCTAATGCGTGAAGGAGCAAAACCTATGAGCATGTTTTAGGTTCTGCTATTGTGAAGCGCGTTCGTCTGTTTTTTGCGTATGGCTTGCAGTCTTCTAGGAGAGCGTCAGTGTCGAAGAAATCCCGCATTATGTGGTCAATGGAGACACTGTCTTCGCATCCATTAGGCGACAGAACAAAATGTTTCGGGCAACGCTTGACGACCTTAAAGGGTTCGTCATAAGGAGGTTGCAGTGGTGGTATGATTGCGTCATGTCGTATGAAGACGTTGACAAAGTCGCGGTGCGCACGACTGACGAAAATTGGGCGTGAGATTCGACGTGCATTATTTGGTGAAAAATGTATCAAGGCATTGCTGAGGCGACTGGCATAATCAGCTACGTCCAACGGTGATACTGGTGACGTGTAAAAAAACTGTCCAGGAAGCCTTGGGGTAGTGCCAAATACGAGCTCACCTGAAGAGCAGGACGTGTCTGTACGTATCGTGCTGCACAGAGCGAGGAGGGCGAGTGGTGGTCACTCCGTTCAGGGTATCAACAATTACGAGGTCATGAGCGAAGATTTGAGATGGCGGTGAAATTGCTTAACCATGCCATTCGACATTTGGGTGTTGGGCCGTCGTCTTGATGTGGTGAAACCAAGCATTCGGGACAAGGTGCGAAAGAGCGCGGAGTCAAATTGACGACCGCGATTCATTGAGATGGTCTTGAGAACTCCGTAGTGGCTCATCCACAATGTGATGAACTCCACGAGCAACTGATTCTGCCGTGATGTCGGTGAGAGGTAGTGCCTCGGGCCACCGCGTGAACCGGTCTACGCAGGTTAGCATATACCGGTTGTTTTGCGAGGGGGGCAAAGGCCCTATGAGGTACAGGTGCACGTGACTGAACCGAGAGTCAGGGGGTGTGAAGGTACCCGGTGTGCTGACCATGCTGCACTGGACTTTGGTTAGCTGGCACATGAGACAAACACGTGTCCAGCGGTGGACGTCGAAGTTTATATGAGGCCATAGATATCACCCTGTGGAATTCGGTGTGGCATCGCTGTTGGCATTGGTGTTCATGGTCATCCGAAATGAACGGGGCTGAAGAAGCAGAGTTGGCCGTGATGCTGGATGCGTTGACGAAAGAAAGAGTAGGTGCGCGTTGCCGCTTGAAGTCCGGGTCACCAGTTGTAGGAAGACGTGCGGTGTTTGGTTTCGTACATCCTTTATTTATCCCTGCTCTGGCATGGACGTCCATAGCTGCTGTCGTTCTTGATGGCGACTTCTTCTCCCGTGCTGGCTCGAACACGTGGAGCAGCTGCGGCACAACTTATTCGTCTTCTTCGAGACGCTGACGGCTTGCCGTAGTCTACTCTAGTTATTCGATGGCAAGGGTCTACTGTACAGTCATTCTTACGTCTACGCATATCATATTAATAAGCCCAGAAGCGCCGACGGCATGTATGACGGACTTGGCCGGTAAGCTAGGCTTACAGTCGCTGAGAGTTGTACTAGTACGGGCCACATTTACTTGGGCCAATCTCGGCGCAGGTGGCTCGTGAAGGCTGACGCTTGAGCAATTCGCAAGCCTCTCATTGTTGTATTAACCCTTTCAGCTTCAGAATTTTTAGTTTTGTCAGAAATTATTTGGTTCGTATTTTAGTAATAGTTGTTGCCTCAGAAGAATACAAATATTGAAGTTAGTCAGTTGTGTATCTATAGATATACAGTTTTGATGTCAAATTACGTCAACATGGCCCTTATAGTCCTGAAGTCTTAAAAAATGGTAAATCCATTGCTGCTACGGCTTATAGTGCACAAAACCCATACGAGTGTAGTATTTTAAAGTTTTGAAGCTCCTAAAACAACTTCACAACTTCAATCTGAAAGTGCCGCCTTCCAGCTTCTGCCTGCCCGCGTCATCGTCACCAATGACCTCGGTCCAGATTCTTCTTCTTACGGCTCCATGATCCACGAAAATGAATCAATGGCGGTGTCGACTGCAGTAGAAATAGATCAAAATTATTCTACGAGAATGAGCGGGATTGATTATGTTTTCAAATTTCTAGGAAAGGTTTGTATGGTGTCTTTAATTGACTGACAACAGGACCGAAAGGCGTTAAAAGTAGACGAGGTAAACAAAACTATGAAGAATTGCCAGAGATGCATCTGAGTTGTGGTTTTGCTTACCAGCGTTGTTTTTCTGGCGTAGAACACACCGAACATCGCAAGTTGGTTCGAACACGGGATCGCAACATTCGTAGATTTTTTTCAGCCATCACAGTTAACATATCGTCCCAACTGTGTTTGTAAGCACCTAGTACAACTCTCAGGCTTGGGCACAAATGGCTTCACCGCATTAGGCCGATATGACTGAATATCAGCTGATATTTGAAATTTTGTATTGAAAACAGCGTCGTATGGCATGTAGTTTTACATTAAAAGATAGACGTGCCTACAGGATACCTAGCGCACACATGCTATGTGTATATTTGTTCTTCCAAACACGTAATAGAAGTGTAGCGCCACCCGCACTAGAAAGGGGCTGTACATCATTAGCATAAACACCGATTGCTGTGAGAATGGTCGTCCGTAGTGCGAGAGGTTTATGTTCAGTGTTGTTTGCTGTGTTGCGTACCATTATATTGATTGATATGTGTGGCTTAACGTCCCAAAACTACCATATGATTATGAGAGACAACGTAGTGAAGGGCTCCGGAAATGTCGACCACCAGGGGTTCTTTATCGTGCACCCAAATCTGAGCACATGGGCCTACACAAATTTCCGCATCCATCGGAAATGCAGCCGGCCCAGCCGGCATTCGAACCCGTAACCTGCAGGTCAGCAGTCGAGTACCTTAGCCACTAGACCACCACGGCGGGGCGCACCATTAAAATGCGTATGCCG
The DNA here is from genome assembly GCF_013339725.1 of Rhipicephalus microplus. Taxonomy (NCBI): domain Eukaryota; kingdom Metazoa; phylum Arthropoda; class Arachnida; order Ixodida; family Ixodidae; genus Rhipicephalus; species Rhipicephalus microplus. Next base: position 10,575,974 of record NC_051174.1, on the reverse strand, counting down.
ATGTCCGTCCTGCATATGTGACGTGAGCTTGAAACAATTTATGCAGTTCACAGTTTTTTTTTAACACTCGACATATATTTTCTTTTAAATGTAAGTTCTAGCCCAGCAGGAGTGATTTTACTCTTAGAGGGAGTTGATGCACTCTAGCCCAACCAAATTGTGTAACTCGCTGAGAGAGTACAGCAACTGCCCCAGAGAGAGCATGAACTCTGCCCCAGAGAGAGCATGAACTCTATTTCAGAAGCGTGACTGTACTCTGGTGAGGGAGATTGTTCGCTCTCGTTCAGCCAGACCACCAGCGCTCGGTCGAGAAAGTGTGCTTACTCTGTGTAGAAGAGAGTTCCCAGCTCTCCCGAAAAGACAGTGAAATATTATACAAGGCTTCAGTCGCGTAAGGAGAGTTGCCAGCACTCTCTTGGGGCTGTGAGTGTAAAGTTCTGTCTCAAACACTAGCGCTCTTTTCTAGCCTGGCGGCAAGATTCGCGAGTATATATTTTCTTCGCTTTCTCTCAGGTGCCGGTACGGTCGCGCAGGCCTAGTGTCTCACTCTGCACGCGAGATGACTGAATGAATAAACTTTATTTAAAGTCCAGCAGTTTTACCGGGCGAGGTTTATCATTCTTCCTCCACGCCGATGCCCTCAAGGCAAGGGTGGAGACACTACTGATGTGTGTCAACACCCTTGCTCGTTTACCGGGTGGACGCCAGCACCCGGAACAAAAGACCACATTATATCGAAATGTCATACTCCCGGCCATAGCATACGCATCACCATTATGGTGGGACGAATTGCACCCAGTGTGCAGGCGGAAGTCACTAATCGTCTCAATCCAAAATCAGTATTGCTTCACCTGTCTGATGCTTTCCACACGAGGAGGACGGCCACGCTACAGGTAATCCTGCGCGCCCCACCCATCGTGCTGGAATGGGAGCAGTTGAACGCAGAGTTCCACCTGTTCGCTCTCCGAAAAATGACACGATACGGGGACCTCATAGTACGCCCGGATGAGATAACGTATCTGGCAGATCGACTCGCAATACACCCAGTCGAGCGAGCATCGTTTCCTTACCATCAAATAACGGCTCGAGAGGCCATTTGGATTGCCGGCAGTTCAGGGTTACACGTGTACACGGACGGTTCTTACGCAGAGAGACTAGCGGGGGTGGCGTACGCTGTTTTCGGCCGGGCAAGTCGTGTCGAGGCCGTGGGAAGGTTTTCAGTATCAAGAGCCACGAGCGCGTTTTGTGCAGAGGCCGTGGCTCTGGCAGAGGCCCTGACATGGCTGAAAGCCCACTCCCCATCCCAGGAAGTGTTCGTCTACACGGACTGCCTGTCGCTTCTTTAGGCCATTTCATCCCGTACTAACACCAATCCCCGTATAGTGGAAATGTAGCACACGATTGTTAACATCGCACTGAAGGCAAACATCTGTCTTTATCACGACACGCACAACTGTGCACATTACACACACGCACAGCATAATACATAACAACAAACGTTAGGTGGCGCGCGCTGTGGGATGCACAAGCTGCGTCCCACCTATCGACCCTATACGGAACAGGTCTTGAACTTCGGGGGCATGGGCGCTTTAACCATGCCGGTGCGCGCTGGATACACAAGGACAACAAACATACAACAACAAGATGGTTGACGCCTCTTCAAAACAAATTACACCAGGACGAAAAGCGCGCGTCAGCCGGAGAAAAAAGCGAAGAGTGTTCGACAAAGTCATGAAAGGTCCACCCTGTTGTGAACAACCACGTGTGGACTGGCTAAACATTACTTCCCGGAGGAAAGATACGGGCATTTGGAATGCGAACTGCGTACAGATCTTCGAAACAAAGTGTAAGACGACAAAAAGAGCTGATCAACCAAATAAAAGCTCGAAGAAAACTAGGCAGTCACGGAAGCTCTACCCTGTTGTGAACAAGCACGCGTGGTCTCGCTGACCACTACTTGCTGGAGGGAGGATACAGACATTGTACACTGCGAATTATGTACATAATTTTTTTTTTCTTTTTCTTCTTCTTCGTTTCTTCTTTTTCCTCTTTTTCTCTTATCTTTCGTTTGTTTACTTTCTTATAATTTGTACTGTTGTTATTTTTATTTTATTTTTGTTGTGTTGTTTTATTATTTCAAGTCCTTTTATTTTTATAATTATTATCTTAAAATTTTTAAATTATTAACCATTTGTTTTTTTGTTTTTTACTTATTATTATTTCAATCTGCTTTTATTTATTATTCTTGAACTATTCCTACTTCATTTCATTTTATTATTTGTATTTTTCTTTTTTTCTTTTTATTCTGGGCACGGCCCAGACGTCTCTTGCCCATTATTATTAAAATAAAGAAATCGCGAATTTTCCGTGCTCGTTGAGCCCTTGAGACACTAAATTTTCCGTGCTCATTGAGCCCGTGGGTCCGGCGGCAGCATGGAAAGCACTCGCTTCAAATTCTTATGCTCTGCCTTGCAGATTGCTTCATGCACTGGAATCTACAGTGCTCTGGACGGACCATCTTTTTCAAGCAACGTACCCTTTGGGCCGGTCAACGAATGTTTCGTCTATTCCTCGTGCGGCGAAGTAGTTTGCTCGGTTACGGCGAAGAAACTTTTTGGCAACCGTATCAGCTGGACTGAAAGTGCGTGCGCATGGTGCGATATCAGGAACAAGGCGACATCTGTGACGACACCGGAACGTATAAAGGCATCGCATCGCTCGCTGCTTTTCAGTGGGTCCGGCGGCAGCATGGAAAGCACTCGCTTCAAATTCTTATGCTCTGTCTTGCAGGTAACCTTAAAGTACAATTTAAAAAGCTATAGAAGTGGCAACTATTTCTTACTGCTGCTGCCGGACCCCCCTGGAGACCTCATGAATATGTCTTTTGTGCTGATGAATTTATTAAGAATGCTGTTGCTTGTGTGTGGTGATGTGGTGAGTAACCCTGGTCCTGAGGTCGAAGACATGTTGCGAGAGTTGCTCTCGGGGCAGACTAAAATTGCACAGGAGATAACAGGTCTTTCCTCTAGGGTTGCATCCTTCGAAGAACGAATAACTAAAATTGAGATGTCCATTGCGTCAATTACTGATGTTGCACCACGCGTGTCTGAACTCGAAAAGCTGTAGTTGACATTCGAGAGATTGTTAGTAAACTGGACCACAAAAACGATGATTTAGAGAATAGGTCCCGTAGAAATGACCTGCTCATCTATGGCTTAACCGAAAACTCTGGGGAAACTTCGGACGAGTCGCTGAAAACAGTAACTGGACTGATTACATCAAAACTAGATGTTAAGTGTGGCGATATCGAACAATGCCATAGGCTGGGAGTGCGTAAGAGCAGTAGCACTAGCCCAAGACCTGTTATTATTAAGTTGCTGGATTTTAGAACTAAGGTCGCTATTTTAAGCAATGCAAGCAAGTTGAAGGGCACGAAAATATTTATAAATGAAGACTTCTCTGAGCGCGTGAGGCAGATGCGCAGGGAACTGTGGCAGAATTCAGCCGAGATAACAAGGGATGCAAAAAAAGCCAGGCTGCACTACGATCATTTGTTGGTGGACAACGTTCGGTATTCTTGGGATGAGAAGAAAAAGTTGTCGTTAACGAAAGTCGTCGGCTGTCTGCTACAAACAATGAATGACGGCTTAGTGCGAAGTCCTTTGCGCTTTTGAATTTAAATGCAAGTAGCCTAGTTCATTTCATTTCATTTTATTATACTGTCAGCCCCATTTGGGCTATAACAGGGCTGGAAAAAAACCAATATACATACAAAAAAATAGGTACTCCCTATACACCTTCTAATATACATAACAATGAATGACAAGAAATAGCCAAAGCACTCTGCTCTTGAGGACATAGAATAAGCAAAATATAAACTATACACCTTTATACACGACATCCTTTAGGCCCTTCAAGAAAGAAGCTACACATTCCGATAAGACAGTGGCATTCGGCAGCCTGTTCCACTCACTGATCGCCAGCGGAATAAAACTGAACTTAAAACAATCGTTGTGTGATCTGGGAGGAGGGATGTACATGTTATGCCGGTTCCTTGACGTTTCCCCAGTTTTTATATACATATACTTCGATTTGTCTATTTTCACTTGTTCTTTATTGATTAAAAAGAGTAATTTAGGTCTTTCATACTTTGTCCTTTGTTCTAGTGGTTCAAGGTGGGCCAGCTTGCAAAGCTGAGTTGGGGAGTGGCAGCGCTGGTATTTGTTAAATATGAAACGTTACGCCAATCTTTGTATTCTATCTAGCTTAGTGCGATTACTTGTTGTGTACGGATCCCATACCACCTTTGCGTACTCCATAATTGGCCGTACGAGAGCCTTGTAACCCAAGCATTTGATTTCCGGGCTAGCATGGTGCAGATTTCTCCGAAGTCTCCACAACGCTTTGTTAGCCTTAGCACAAACGGTGTTTACTTGCGAATTCCATCGTAGATCGGAAGTTATTAATAAACCCAAATATTTGTGTTGTTCTACTCTGCCAAGCACATGATCGTTTATAGAGTACGTCGTATTTAGAATGCGTTTTTTCCTAGTTACGGTCATCGTTACTGTTTTTGCGGCGTTTAGTTAATAAAATTGCAAACTTTAACTGGCTCATTAAGTGTCATAGTCCATCAGCTATATGTGTGACCGAGAATTGGTTAAATGAATCTATCCTTGATCATGAATTCTTGCCTCCTGGTTACACGGTTCTAAGAAAAGATAGGCCTTTTGGCCGTGGTGGTGGAGTGGCACTTTTTATTAAAAGTGGTATTGAATTTTCTTTACTGCCAGAACTCCCAAATACTGAATCTATATGGTGCAAACTAATGCTTGATGATCTCGCTATTGTTGTTGGTGCTCTCTATCGTCCTCCTAACTCTGCCTCAGACGTTTTTTCGAGTGTCAGTGACTATATTGTGGGACAAAGGCTGGACTGTTCTAAACTCGTATTGACCGGTGACATTAATGCCCCCTCTAAAGATTAGAATTTGTTAACATGAACTGGCCATGACAGCATAATTTGTGATTCTTTAATTAATCTGTCACTAGCTTTCGATCTATCGCAGCTGGTTGATCACGCTACACGCGAGGATTCTATACTGGATCTTGTTTTTGCCAACCATGAGTTGGTTACGAATGGATATCAGTGCAGGGTTGTCGATGGAATTTCCGACCATAAGGTAATTATTGTTGATTTAAATGTTGCTTGTAAGCCAGTACGACCAACGTTTAAGACTGTGCTGAATTTTGAATGCGCAGACGACACTTCTATTTTTGCTAAACTTGCAACATGCTTTGACGATTTCTTATCGAGTAGTGACCACTGCAGTATTGATACGTTGAATAACCAATTTTACAGTATAATAATGAATGTATAGAGCAGTTTGTTCCTCACAAGAGCATAAAACGTCATGCCAAACACCCTTGGTATACCAGGTCAATTACACAGCTTAAACGTCGTATTAAGTGACTGCGAAAGCGACAGAGGGTTCACAATAATGACGGGGAGTCCCAAATTATTTTGCTTAAATCTGAACTAAAAGCTAAAATGAGTGATGCCAGAAAGTTTTACTTTAATACCACGTTAAGCTCTTTTATGAAAAATAATCCCATTAAGTTTTGGAAAGCTATCAATCCTACCACGGCCTGTCCGTCAACCTTCATGATAGATGATGTGTCCTGCTCCGATTCATCCAAAATTTCTGAAACCTTTAATAATTATTTCCAAACTGTATTTGGAGATGACAATGGAACGACCCCTGACATTCGTAGCAGCGATGAAATAGATTCGTTTTCAGCAATTGAAATCAGCTACACTGGCGTTCTTAATCTTCTGTTGAATATCGACACTACTAAAGGTGCTGGGCCAGATGGCATACCAAACATGTTTTTGAAGCGTTACGCAGAATTGAATGCTTGTTATTTATCAATAATTTTTGTTAAATCAATAAAACAGGTATTGTGCCGACCGTTTGGAAAATATCCAATGTAATTCCTGTGTTTCAATCGGGTAATAAGCAACTCATTTCTAACTACAGGCCTATTTCATTAACGTGTACCTGTTGCAAGCTTTTAGAGCACATAATTTATAAACATGTACTTCAGCACCTCACTAATAACAACTTATTGTCCCGTAATCAGCATGGTTTCCGCTCTGGTTTTTCTACGACTACGCACCTCATTGAATTCACTCACGACATCGCTTCGGCTCTTAAACTCGAGAACAGGTTGACGCCATATTCATAGATTATAGCAAAGCATTTGATGTAGTATGTCACAAAAAGCTTCTTACTAGACACAGAAGTATTAATAACGATGACAAAATAATAGGCTGGATAGCTTATTGGCTACGTTTGAGGTCACAATTTGTTACGTTTGAGCATGCGCAGTCATCGTTGTGTGCAGTCACTTCCGGGGTACCACAGGGCTCGGTGCTTGGGCCCCTATTTTTCACTATTCATATTAATGATGTCACACAGGTCATTAAGGACACACCAGTGAAGCTGCGATTGTACGCTGACGACTGCGTTTTATATACTAGCGAAAATAATGCTCATGACCAAGATGTTCTGAACAAAGTATTTTCGTCCTTTTGTGGTTGGAGTGCCACGTGGCAAATGAACAATAATTACCAAAAAACTGTTCAAATGACATTTACTAATAAAAAACAGCCGCTAAGGTTAGTTATAGTTACAATGGGCACTACCTAAACTGTGTTAATACATTCAAATATCTTGGTGTTACCTACACTCAAAACCTAAAGTGGCACCATCACATTGTAACAATTTGCGCTAGAGCACTTCGAAAACTGGGATACATAAAATGAACACTCAAGCGCTCTACCAAGGACTGCAAATTAACGGCGTATAAATCGCTCGTCCGACCATTGCTAGTGTACGCCTCAGCTGTATGGTCACCCTATACTGCACTTGACATAAATATGCTCGAGGGCATACGGAAAAAAGCAATACGATTTATATTTGGCCGGTATGACCGCAATTTTTCTCCCTCATCTCACGCATGCTCATTGTCGTTAGAACCTCTTGCTTTCCGACGCACACTTGACCGTATCACTCTGCTACATAAGATTGTACACAGCCGCAGTTGCATTGAAGCACCGATTACTTTTTGTGCTTCAGCACGACGAACCACGCACCGATCTCACCCACTCAACATTGTTCCCTTCCAGCCATTTGTAAATTGCTTTAAGCAATTTACAAAAACCAATTGTACTGTTTTTGAAAGAACTGCAAAACCATATTTTGTAATATGTTTTAATTGCTTTGTATGTTTCTTTTGGTATCGCTTAATGTATGTTCGTCCCTTTGCTAATGTACCCACTCCTGCTATGTCTCGTGTATCGAGACAGCAGTATCTGTAAATAAAAAAATAAATAAAAAAATGCGTTACCGTCTGCCCACAATTTTATTTTACCAATTGGCTTTCTCTAGAAAAATTTGCGTTTGGGTAATAACTGAAAACCCCTCTTCATTTATTTTAAATTGCTTTAAACTTGGTATGCTTATGCAGGAACAGGTCTATTCTTCACCTTCAGTTTTGCCTTTCTTTTCTTGACCTGGGAATGAAGTTTGAATTGGCGCGAGGGGGAGGGGAGGATATAAACTCCTGTCCCTTCCCACTCTCCGTTGAATATGGAGACGCTACCTCAGGCGACCGCTCGAAGTCCTTGCACCCGGGCAGCATCTTGAGCTTGCCAGACGGCACGCGAGATGTCTCACGTTTACTATTGCCCTCATACGGAAGGCTGGTAGTTCCTGTCCCGTTGTGATGAAATACCACAAACGTGACTAACGCGAAGGAGAAGATGGAAGTAGTGAAACTCCAGGGACTCGCATATAGACAGCCAACAGGCATGAACGGTACAAAATAGGGCTTAAGTAAACTCGTCTTGCATGCACTGGAGTTCTCGCGGGAGTTTACGAGTTCACAAAAAGGGGTTATGGTGCACTATACTCTCAGCAACTCCAGCATTAATTCTTTCATCACTCGTAAACTGATTACTCAAGATTTTGTGTGCTACGAGCTTCCTTCTGTTCACGCTGGTGGAAGTGCTTGAAACGATATTGCACTGATGCTTTGTGGTGAAATATTCTCTACAGCTCTGAACCTGTTTAGGTAAAAAGAAAAGTCAAGTGCGCGCTTGAAAACAACGGAACACACCTTGCCGCAACGCTATCGTTTAAGGGAGCCGAGTGAAAAGAGCTACAAAAAAACGATAACGTACCGCCTGTTGTGCGTGTAGTTAAGTGTTTTAGCGCAAATGCGCATTGACCAAGTCTTATGTGAGTAGGAATAGTCTGGTCGCGCGTGCACTTTTTCAGGCCCAGGTGAACATTTATCATCATTGATTATCTTGCCCTCACAGAGTGCACTATAAAACTTCTATTATAAGAGTACTTCATTGATATCACAATGAGTCACAGTGCAACTGAAAGACTGCCCAAAAAATAACGTGTGTAAAATGGTGTTGCCAACTCGCCGCATATTTTACAAAAAATTACCTGTTGCGTATCACAAGTAAGCTTGAATGCACGCCGTAAATTTAAAAAAATTCACTAACACCTACCACTGCGTCAGGGCGGCTTGTCAATAGAGAATAATATAAAAATCATTCCCATCGGCATACAGTCACAGACATAAACAGTCAGAAATTTGCTCAGCAAAGTAAGCACAATCAAATATAAAATATCAATGTACAAAAAAACACTGCGTATACCTCTTATTCCTCATCGTAAGCGGAACCCTCAAAAAGCACTGCGTATACCTCTTATTCCTCATCGTAAGCAGAACCCTCCTTGACCTGTCAAATGCACTTCGCTCCGATGAGAAATACGTCATCTACGCTTAAGGAAGATTAACGATGTCTTCTTCGATCGGGTGGATAATAGCAACAATGCGTTTTCGGAGACTAGTTCACTCAAGGGTTATGGCGAGAGGCTGTTGCTCCAAAGGTTCACTGTACCTGTCGTTCACTGTATTTAGAGTATTCTTACAGTACTGCCCCGCCACCGTAGTCTGGGGGATAAGGTACTCGGCTGCTAACCCACAGGTAGCGTGAACGAATACCGGCTGCGGCAGCTGAATTTTCGATGGAAGCGACAATGCTGTTGGCCCTTGTGCTCAGATTAGAGTGCACGTTAAAAAACCACAGGAGGTCTAAATTTTTGGATCCCTCCACTATGGTGTCTCTCATAACCGTATGGTGGTTTTGGGACGTTAAATCCCACATATCAATCAATCACTTTTACAGTACTTTTACTTACTCTATTGACAACCACAAGCATGGGGAAAGGAAATCTCATGACTTGATCTACATGTCCACCATCTGTTTAAACTACCGCCGATAGTGGTGTCACAGAAAAAGATGATGCATGAGCCCTCCCCCTCCTCCCGGAGGAGTCTATGTTGACCCCCCCCCCCCCCCCGGAAAACAGAAAACAGTTCTGGCTACGCCCCTGGCACTATTCGTAAGATAGGGGATGTTCGGAAAAAAAGAAATGGAGTGATGCGTGTCAGACAACACTCGTAGTTTACGTCTAGGTGCTCTTTTTGAAGGTGCGTAGGTTGCTTACTTCACAACCGAAGCAAAACAAATAGTTTTTTTGACTAAGAGTTGACTTATGGCTGTATGAAAAACTGTTTTCAGGAAAGGTGTCAGGATAGGTGAGGTTTTCTAAAGGTGCCATATCTTTGGCAGACTGCTCCTTTGTTCACAAAGCTTAGTACCATAAGAATCGAATCTTTGTACACATATAGACCTACAATCGTGTGCGACAATATAAGCTTAGGTTTTTAAGGCACCAGCCTGCACAATCAATATACACTGACAGAGTAGAGTGGTGTAGCATGAACAGTAGTTTGTAAGTAGAAGGACAATCAGAAACGCTCACCTCATCAGAGCTCTCACTGTTTTATTCGAGACCTGGAAACACTCGCCAGCAATCACACGCGTTAACACACCCGTACTTTGTAGGAACGATGGCACCACACTAGAGATTCGTGAAAGTTCTACGAAGCTTCAGACAGCACGCCAATAGTAAAATAGTACATGATCATGTTGTGACCCCTCGTCAAAAAGAGCAAAGCTTGCTGACGTAAACTCTATAGTATACTTACACTCCATAGGGCTGTAGTCGTCAGGAGATAAAGGATCTGAAAATTTTAAATCCACCAATTTTAAATTTCTTGTTAAATGTTTAAAAGAAAATCTTTCGTAAGTAACAAATAAGTTTTGCACAATAATACATAGGTCACATTCTTGCTTTAAATGTTATTGTATACAAATGAGATGATGAAATCTTTTTGTTGGTATGCAGGCGAGTCTCAACTTTGAGCTCGCACAGTTTTGGTGACGCGCTGCATGTCAACGAGGTCTATTTTCTAGGCACGTTCAACTTGGCTCACAGTATGATGAATCTACTATATAAGTCAAATGAAGACAAACTATAGAAATGCAGGGGCACGCGCAGACATTGGTGTCGGCATATCTAGCTGTGTATCACGATATTTTACTCTATGTACTGCAATCTGAGAAAAATGCGAGACTTTCGCACAGTAGCTCCTTTATGTACACTTGGTATTCTCGCCACTCATACCACCCGTGTTTTTTTTCCATTGTGGCCCACTATTCTGCTATTCTCCTTCTGCCCTGAAGTTAAAGCGCAGAACTCGTCAATGACAAAAAAATTAGGTTAGACACATGGGCACTAATGTTCCCCATTTATTTGAGACCCGCAGGGCAGAATACATAAGGGCACTATTGACCAAATATGACGCCGGCACAGGAGGAAAAGTTTGAGTCATAAGAAAAAACGTAGTTAATGCAATTCTTTGAAGTACAGATCGCTCGGTTGCTTAGAAACACATTTATCTATCAGATTCTATCTGACCCTTTTGGTCTCCATTTTTCGGCGCATGAGTTTCCTTCCATCGCTTGTGACCATGGTGAGTTTATTATATATTGATATTGTGAAATGCACCACTCTCAGCGGTGAAATTCCCTTAAGTATCATCAGCGCAATCGCACTTGCTGCAATGACCGTCAGTTCATTACGGAATTTCGATCTGGGAGACGAATTGGCCCGAAGCGTTCATCGATTCATTTCGCAACAAAAAGAGCCATACGCGTTTTTCAAAAAGGTGTCATATCTTTAGCAGACTGCTCCTTTGTTCACAAAGCTTAGTACCGTAATACTCGGGTCTTTGTACACATATAGACCCACTACATGTTTAAAAACATGGTAGGTCACGGCGCATTGCCTCCACGCAGTCGTCTAAACTAAAAGTGAACCGCCACTTTCCATGATGATGTTACAACAAGAGGTGCACTAGCTGCCTTCGAAAACAGCGCATCGGGCTGCCTTTCTTATGTTTGCAAGTTGCAAGTAGCAGCCGAATTAGAAGAAGTTGCAGTGGCTGTGAAGGAATTTCAAATAAAGATATGAGTTATGCGGATGCATAACCAACTAGCTTTGGGAACCTCATCAAAACATATGAGGTATCATAACGGTGAAAAGTAGCTAATTTGCGAAATGTCATCGCCGTTTCCGCAAGCTTCATTTTTTACTAATGCAAGCAAACATTTTGATTTGTACTAAAGCAAGGACTGACCCAGTTCCGCAAGAGGCTCGAAGGTACAATATACAAATGGGCCATGTCAAAATATATAGCCAAGATCGTTACGGTAAATCATCGCATATGAGAAATGTGCTTAAGAAGGTAACCATGCAAACAACAAGGGTGACCTCGGTGACATTTTCATTCGAAATACGCTTGCAATAATGCGTCAACAACATGCTGCGGACAGCACGTTTACGTGCCTGTCATGTCATGGCTCAATTCGTACGCTCAAGCCGATGCCAGGCATTGCGTATCCGCATACAGACTCGGGAAAGTTCTCAAGTGATGTTTTTCTGTGAATTCACACAGCCGTGGAAATATCGTGAAGCGCACCACAGCCAAAAGAGCTCTGCCTAATACACATTTGTCAGGTATGTCATCGCAGTCGCTTATAATCAGAAAACACGTAGTCTAAGTCATCATTTCGTTCGCGGCTACCTAATTGAGCCGTACCAACGCAGAAACACATGCTTGGTCGTTGGCTCGATAACGGATTGACACCTTTAGTTCACGCGAGTATTACAATATCATGTCTGAGACTTTTGCAGTTATATCAACAAAGACAACCACTAAGAATGTTTCAATTATTGCAATGCTATACAGAACGTGCTTTGAGGTAAACGTGTTCCATACGCCTGCACGGCGTTTTAAAGAAAAATGCCTAATTTCCCATATTTGCACAGTGAAAGATTATGAGTTGTTACGGCGTAACTATAGCAGAAGATACAAGGACAGAAAAGAAGGCATGTGTGTTGACTGTCGTTTATTTGATCGATGATGGATTGTTATTTGGGGTTTAACGTCCCAAAACCACCATATGAATATGAGACACCGTAGTGGAGGGCTCCGGAAATTTCGACCACCTGGGGTTCTTTAACGTCCATCCAAATCTGAGCACATGAGCCTACAACATTTCCACCTCCATCGGATATGCAGCCGCCGCAGCCGGGATCCGAGCCCGCGACCTGCTGGCCAGCAGCCGAGTGCCTTAACCACTAGACCACCGTGGCGGGGCTTACTTGATCCTGTTGTCATGCGGCAAAATGTATGTTTAACAAACGGGCACACACCATAATGAGCATTTAAAGGAGCATCATCACCATGTAAACTCAGGTGTTTAAGGCCATCTGGGAATTCATTGTAGAGAGGGTGGTTGCATACCTTACTTCCAATAGTGCTCCTTTGTCGCAAAACATCGTCAGCAGCTAACACGAGAGCTTTTTAAGGCCGATCAAATGCAAATGCTGGGTGATAGATGTTGCAGCATGCCTTCGGTTACACTGAATAAAAAATAACTGAAATATCTGGCTTTGACGAAACAGGTTGTGAGTTTACACTGAGGTGTGTTGTTGCACCCACCTAATAAAATATTTATTATTTTTTATTTATTTATATGTGAGGTTTCGCATTCCGAAACCACGATATGATTATGAAGACGCCATAGTGGAAGGCTCCGGAAACTTTGACCCCTGGGGTTCCTGAACCTGCACCCGAATCTGAGCACACGGGCCTATTTCCGGATCCATCATAAATGCGAAATATTGATTGACTGTCTGCGACATAACAGGTTGTGTGGTTGTGCTGCGATGTGCTACTTTGGGCACAAGTATATATTTCTAGTATTTCCGCTAATAAGGTTTCTGTTGAAGCTTTTTTTTATCCTTATCCTTCTTCCATAGTTACGCCGTAACTACTCGCAGTCTTGCGTTGTGCAAATATGTGGATTCCTTATCGCCAACTAGCCCAAGTGTAATGAAAAATATTCTTCTTTATCGGGGCCAAGGTTCGTCAACGCTTGTTTTGCGTGTCGTGCGCGGAGAAATGGACTTTGAGACGACGCGGTAACAACACACACGACGTTTATGACAGAACACGACAGAAAAACATAGAACACACAACCAGAAAAACCGTGAAGCCGAATAAATAACAAAACTGTCTGATCGAACGATAAAACAAATTAACGCGAGTTCAAGGCACAGAGTTCCAAAACCTCACAATGAGATGCGGGTCCCGATGAACACCGAGGTGCAGGGCAGGAGGCGGCGATAGGCGATCGGAAGCGGGGTGCGTCTCGATGTGTGACGCTATGGGGAAGATGACGCTTGGCAGAGTGGGGGCGTGGGTACGACTACGGAGCAGTCAACCCGCATCGGAGACGCGATGCTCCATGCGGGAAATGGCCAGCCCGTCCAGCGAACAGCTTGCGTCGAGACGCGATGCTCGGCGCAACCGTGACCATTAGCCAGGCCACGTACGTTGCTGTGCCGAACGTCTGACCACGGAGACGCCTCGCCGAGATCCGCCATGCCCTCGGCAAGGAAAAGAACAGCGGGCCAGGCCGCGCCCCGAGATGCAGTGCCCGTGCCGGCAACGCCACCCCAGCAGGTAGTTGGACGGCAGTAGCGTGGACAGCCGCGTTCCCCGGCCGGAACCTGGATCGCCTGCGTCCGACGCTTCGGCCCGCTGTCTTCCATCTGCCACTGCTTCGGCTCATCCCCAGCCACAAAGCTTACCGCCACGTAATGGTCACGCCACCTCTATGGGCCACCACAGGTCATCAGCTGATTGGCTGACCTCACGCGCACAGTTGGCTCAAAATCCCACGCGCCTTACCCCGCACTTCCGTCGTTATCATCGTTTTCTTCACTCATCACACCAAGCATCAGTCTTATCAAGTAACTATACGGCGTATGATAACGCCTCGGAGAGCTAATACTTTTTTCTGGATAAACCGCTCTGAAACATTACTGATAAAGTGGCGTCGAAGGCAAGTTCTCGTGTTTAGCGTATGCGGGTCATATGTGACGGTTTTTGTTAAGAGAAAACTGAAAAATAAAAAAAATAGCGTGACTTTTTTGCGCCTTGTCTCTCAAATAACGTGACAGCTCTCCAGTACACCATTCTTTCGTCTTTGTATGACGACTAACAGCGCACGCACCAGCGAAAACACAGCAGCACCTGCGGTAGGCACAGCGAATTTCGCCTACCATGCGAAACCAAACGGCCGACAACAGCGCTACGGTATTTTGGTGACGCATGTCCGATGGAATTAGTCGATAGGCTCTGTCCCATGCATAGAATGAAAAAAAAACGGAGAACGGCATATATTTGTACTGCCATTCATAAAGCAAACTAATTATTTCTTATAAATCTCTCAACTTAAAACCTTGGGCTGTCAACAAAGACAGAAGTATAGATTGTGGGCAAATGCTACAGTTTCGTTTACCGACCATAATAATTCGACGAGATCCACTGTAGTATAATAAATTGTAATATACGACTACTATAAATAGATTAGACTTATAGACACACTCTGTCGCTGAAAAGCTTCATGAGATTACAGTACGAATGTTTTGCGGCCATAGATTCATCTGTTTTTTTTTCTGTCTTCAATACGACGGCTAACATTTCCTGGTATTTGAAATGTTTACACAATACCACGGTTCACTATTTCTTACCGCGCTAGTTTACTCATTCTACTGTCTTGTTCATGCATTATGTATTTGGCATGCTTCTGTTTCAGCCGCAGTAACTGCTCAGTGTATGAGTTGGCCAGGTGCCTGACGCAGTTTTTTTTTGCGTGATTTGTTCACTACCTCATTGCAAAATAAACTAATATGAACTTCGACTTTTACCCTATTTATATTGTCTTTTTTTCGTGCAATAGTTTACATACCCCCACTAGGTCATTTACAACTTGTGCTACATAGAATGGCTAACCTGTACGCAATGGATGGTGTACAATGAACCACGTTCTCAATTTTCTTCTTTCAAAAGATAGATCTAAGGTTTTCAGTGCCAGTGCAAGCACTCGCTTTAAAATGAGAACCGTTGGTTCTAAATGAAACTCGACAATACTCCGTTAAAAAGTTTTTGACAAAAATGTTTTTAGCAAAAAAGTTTTAACACGACTGATTGCGTCACACGTGCGCCTGAGTGCGAGTTCGCGTCGAGACTGGTGGACGTGCCGCGTCTCTCCTAATATGCGCCTGTGTTACTTATTCTTTCGTACTTTTTCTGTCGTGGGCTCAAAGCAATGCCACCGCAGCCTCATGGCATTCGTGTGGAACATCTTATAGTCAGGACATTCAGACGCATCGCAGGGACATGCCCCCGTTCGTTGCACACATAGCACCAAGAGTGGAGACACGTCATCACGAACGTGGCTAGACTAGGCGGCCTCCGCCACTAACCCCTTACGACGTTTACAATGCTACAGAACGAAAGCAAGTTTTCAATGGCAAGTGGTCTGATCCATCACTGCCACCTCGCCTTCGCCATGCGTGGGGGCTGGGCTGCGTCTGGTTGCTGAATATTTTTGCTGGCTCCTGAGTCAAGTGATGCAACCTAGTAACAAACACTTTTGTCGCTAAGTATAATAAAAGGACGCTCACTTTCTGATACTTCCGTGTGTCCGAAACGTAAGCATGGTACCGACCTCCTCGAGTATATCAGCTGCAATACCGATTGAAGACACCAGCAGCCCTGCAAGCACTTTCTAAAGACCTATTTTCAAAACAGCGTCCAAACACAAGCGTCAAGAGAAAAACAATGACAAGGCCATTGCTTTTACGTGTTTCCGCACTGTTTTCACAAGAAATGTCTACTTTTTCCCCCAAATCTATTTTCTGCGATGCTTATGATATGCCGTATTATTTACACACTATGTAAAATTATTTATTGTTAATATAAACAAAGAATATATGGCGACCACCTGATATCTATGTCATTAGGTATACTGCGCTTATTGTTATATCCTAAATATTTTAGCTTCAGTTTGAAGCCAAACAGAGCACGGGAGCACCATAGCTCACTACAAAAAGTTTAAGGGCCGCAAAAGTTACTCTAATGATTATGAGACGTTCGAAGGCCTCGTGGTTTCAAAGACGATAGTCTTTCTAGGCATATTGAACGCCGATATCTTGGTCTGTCTGTCTGTCTGTCTGTCTGTCTGTCTGTCTGTCTGTCTGTCTGTCTGTCTGTCTGTCTGTCTGTCTATCTATCTGTCTGTCACATAGTTCACCCACCCGACCAAAGATTAGGCACTCGCTGAATGCCCAGCCATCTTCAACTGGCCGCTGGATTCCTGCTTGCGAACATTGTCCATGGAAACGGAGCAGTTAGGCACGTATAACGTGCAAAAGCAATACGTAGGTAATAGGCGACGTGTTCTTTCAACAGATTATACGTAGATACGTAATTTTAAAGAACGTCGTGCTAGGCTGGACTGAAAACGCGACGCTGTGCACCAAGAAAGGCCAGCAGAAGACTGTCATCTTTTGTCAATATTTGCAGCACAGCACCCAGCTACGCTACTAACCGTTTTGCTTCTAACATTGCGGCATTATAGTGCATTGGAAGCAGTACACCTTTAAATAGAAGCACTTCTTGACAACCAAATTTGTTTGCAGCATCCGAAATCTTGACATCATTAGCTGTACACTAAACTTAATATCAATGAATGTTTCTACAAATCACATTTCTAGGCTAAGTGAATTGATGGTTGCTAATATAGAGAAAGGGAGAGTCGGCAATGTGATGATTCTGACGTTGTTGTATGTGTTGTAGAGCCATCGACAGCATGGAGTTACTTACTGCGCCATGTAAACGCGCACATAACTGCCTTTTTCAGTTACGCAAGGAGTTTCAAGGTATGGCCGTAAGAAAAATATGCATAGTCTGCTATGTTTCAAAAAGGACACACAAATATGAATATAAGGATCCTGTTTCAGTATGAAAAAGCAAATACTTTCCAAAGCTTCTAATCTGGTCGGCAAAGGCAATACGTGAAGAAGGTAATATGAAGTAAATCATGTGCATTCTTACTCGAATTGTGTCTTCTTCGAGTGCTTCAGCAGTGCATACTAACTATAAAAGTGTCTTACCTTGAAGAAAGGCGCAGTTTAAACAATATAATTACCAACCTGCCCGCCGAGGTACTTCGGTTATAATAAGGAACATTACTGATATGTTTTTGGTGTTGTACAGTCTACCACGAACTGTGCGGGCTATGACAGCGCATGGGCACAAATCTCTTTGTGACACTTCCGCTACGTCAACGGTGATCGACAGCACCGTAGCATACGGTACTCATCACTCTATTTATCTATGGACTGTCTGTTTTCTGATTGAGCACCCATAAATTTCACCTTTCACTTCTTTTTTTTTCAAAACGGCGCGCTTTTTAGCATCTTCGCATGCGTCCTTCTGCCTGGAGAACAGTTTATAGGCTTAACTTTTTTCGAGTCGCAAGCTGTATTATGAAGCGACACCTTGACAACAGAGTAGCGTTCAAGTCACGCCGCAATAGCGTTCATCATTCGTTTAAACTCTATGTTTTACGGTCGCAGTGCGCATAAGCGCTTCGCATGAAAACTTGCAACTAACAATGCACTACGCGGCTGTGTAAATTTGAAAGACAACAGTAGTTAATGTTAGGAAGACTGTTCACAGCCTAGCACTGCGGGCGGTGGTAGATGACTCACCACTAGGTGGCGCGGACAGACAGTTTGACACGCACTGGCGTGTTCCACAATACTTTTCGGTTGACTGTAGAAATCCTAACTTGGACAAAACAAGTCAGCTTTTCATTTGAAAATGTAAAGAACGTCCTTGTAGTGGTCTATATCGAAGTTCTAGTAGGATGGTGATCACTTTACGAACAGATGTGCAATTTTTACTAAAAGCGAGTGAAAAATGCCCAGCTACATATTCATACCGCAAGAAAATAATGTGCATGGCTGGCTGAGAATGACGCGAAATGACCGCAGGAGTACCGATATCTACTACTGCGCTTGTGTCTTGCAGTACAGTAACGTAGCTAGTTCTACTCGTACGAAAACGCTGATGCATACCGACTCGCCGGAAGGTAATGGAGAAGTGTCTGGGCTACAAGAAACCCCCACGCTTAAGGTTGCTTTTCACTGCCTATTTGCTACACGCAAGCTATGTGTTGATAAGGAGTGTTCAAACGAAACAGGCTTTTTAAGGCACAATCACTAAGAGTTAGTCATCAAAGCCACAACCCAAAATTTGCAGAATTATCACCTTTTTTATTCATCCTTTTTCAATAGCTGGCTCGAAGGCAACATACATGGCACAATTGCTCTGAGTCATGCTGGGTCATTGGTACTTGTAGAGAAACCACTATTGTACTACCTGCATTCTGTTATTATGCTTACTCGTTGTGATTATTACGGAACGCTAGAAAATTAGAAGTGTTCTTACCCATGACTGAATTCAGAGCATTGAAGGCATTCGCAAAATGTTCCCAGCAAGCGATGACCGTTCACACACCAATAAAGATGATCTTCTTCTTCTACTACTACTACGACTATGCAGCGCACGCACAAGGTACATGGAGATGATAATTGCTTGAACAACATGAAAAATTAAAGGATGCTCTATGAGTTGAACGCGACAGCAACATCGTGTTCCTAGTGCATAATTCAAACACTTGATGCATGAAACTTTTTCGAGTTTACTACACAACCACTGTATGTGTCCTCAAAAGAATATTGGAAGTAGCGTGTGAGCCTCTTGTAGTGGGGTAGTGGCTTTCAACCATGTATCCATTATGATAATCACATATTCTGACACCCGTTGGCAATTGACGCTTGTACGACACCTTATTACTTCAATGTTTCATATTGCATTGTGATGCATGTATACAGGATAAGAGTGCTTGTGAAGCATGAAAGCTACTTCTGTGCATTTCCAAAAAAAAGTTTGTTCACTGGTTTCACAAGCAAAGGTAGTGACCCAGTGTCAAAGACTAGGAAGTCACACCGTCACCGAAAGTCCATGCCCACGAAAAGGTACCGTGATCCCAATCAAGGAGGCCTGGTGGGAGTTTACGGGAAGCCTCACCATCAACTCTTGGGACTGAACAAATGAAGCGATAATCGCAGTAGAAAGTAATCACCATGGCGCAGTCTGAGCGACCGATATTTACTACTTTGAACGTACGTAGCAACTGAAATATTGCCTGAAAAATAATGTGCGTAAATTGGTGTTGTCAACATGCAGCATATCTTACAAAAAATTACCTATTGCGTATCGCAAGCATGTCTTAATGCACGCCGTAAAGTAAAAAAAAAAATGTTCACTAAAAACAACCACTGCGTCAGGGTGGCTTCACATAAGAGAATAGTATAAAAGTCATTCCCATATGCATGCAGTCACAGACATCGACAGTCAGAAGTTTGCTCAGCAAAGTAAGCAAAACGAAAATAGAATTATCAGTATACAAAAACACACTGCATATACCTCTTATTCCTCATCGTAAGCTGAACCCTCTTTCACTTGTCAAATGAACTTTGCTCCGATGAGAAATACGTCATCTAAAATTTAAGAAAGATTAACGACGTCTTCTTCGATCGGGTGGATAATAGCAACAATGCATTTTAGAAGACAAGTTCATTCAATGATGTTGCGAGAGGCTGTTGCTCCAAACGTTCACAGTACCTGTCGTTCACTCTATTTAAAGTAATTCTTACAGTATTGCCCCGCCACCGTAGTCTAGGGGCTAAGGTACTCGGCTGCTGACCCACAGGTGGCGGGATCGAATACCGGCTGTGGCGGCTGCATTTTCGATGGAAGCGAAAATGCTGTAGGCCCTTGTGCTCAGATTTTGGTGCAGTTTAAAAAAATACAGGGGGTCTTAATTATTCGATTCCTTCACTACTGTGTCCCTCATAATCATATGGTGGTTTTGAACGTTCAACTCCACATATCAATTAATCACCTTTACAGTACTTTTACTTACTCTCTTCACAACCAAACGCATGGGGAGAGGGAAATCTCATGACTTGATATACATGTCTACCGTCTGTTTAAACTACCGCTGATAGTGATGTCCCACAAAGAGCTTATAAAGAGCTGATGTAAGAGCCATCTCTCCCCCCTCCCAGGTGAGTCTGTGTTGACCCTTCCCCCGAAATACATTTCTGGCTACGCCCCTGGTACAAAACATTTCTGGCTACGGCCCTAGCACATTTTTGGCTTACGCACCTGGCGTTAGATAGGGGATGTTTAGAAAAAAGAAATAAAGTGTTGCGTGTCAGACAACATTCGTAGTTTACGTATAGGTATTCTTTTTCAAGGTACACCTTGAAACAAAGGGTGTTAAAAGTGTGTGTGGTTCGTCCTTTTGGGGACTAATAGGGCTGCCACAACCATTAATCCCTTTAAAGACCAACGGCACCGGGTCTAGCAGTTAGTCCACAAAGACGAACTCAAGGGACCAACATCTAAGCCTCAAATTTATACCTTAGGGAGTAACCGTTAGTTCCCCAATTCACCTCAAAGGACTAACGTTTAGTTCTCACAATCGCACCTTATAAAGCAACTGTTAATTCCCACATTTACACCTTACGGGGCAACCTTTATTCCTCACAGTTGCACCTTGCTGCACGAACGGTTGATCCATTCAAATAATCAGATGCACTTTTTGTCCCCAGTTCACACATTGTTTTTTGTTTATTTTCCGCCAGGCTTAATACTTTTTTCGCCTGTTCATCTGCGCAGTGAGCAACAAATTGCGCTGAAAAGAACACGCGAAAAAGTAGTTAGCCACATATTTGTAACTGCTCTCGCAGTCACGGCAACAACGAAAGACAAAAGTGAGACAACGAAATTTTTCATTTTTCTACATACGAATGAAGTTTCTCCATTCTTTTAATTGGAATGATGGTGAAGGGTACAAGTCCAGTCTCGTTGTGAAATCTTGTTCACTCCTTGGGGAGCTACTCCGACGGAAGCGATAGATGACAGGCATTGCAGACGCCAGCGCACACAGCCTTCTGCCTGTTGTGTTCCCACGGCTGCACGTACAATAATATAGTAAAAATAGCTAGACACACGTGACAGAAGATGAAGATGCACGCGTATGACAAGTACGTACACGTTATTATAAAAACAGGCGTTAAAATATCACACACATATAACTTTACCTTCACATCTCGCACAGTCCTTCTTAAGCTACTCTGACGAAAGAGATGGATGACAGGCATCGCAGACGCCAGCGACACTGTCTTCAGCATGGTGTGTGCCCACGGCTGCACAATAAGTATGTAATTTGTTAGTCACACGTGACAGATGATGAATTTAAATGCATATGAGAAATACGTGCTAGGTGAAATGAGAACATACGTGAGATATGACATGCTAATAATTTCACCATGACGTTACACATCGTCGAAAATTCATTTCAATCGCCGTAGCGCAACAGCTTTGGAGCGTCGGCCGCCGCCACAGCTCCAAGAACCACCGTGCCGCCAACAAGTCGGCGAGTCCTAAGCGAGTGCCCTCGTTCAGCTCGAGCAAGCGAACGCGAGACCAAGCATGGCGCTGCACGCGGAGTGTCTGTCGCCAGCGAACTTCAAACAGGAGAGCGAGCGTACGCTTGGCCAACGCCAGGAAGAGCCCGAGCTGGTTTGGAGCTAGCGCCGAGGAAATCGACGGTAATGCGGCCCTTTTCCAGAAACTCGAGCGAGTGCAGCGCGCAAACGCGAGTCCGCTGCCAACGGATGGCGCTGAGCGGCTTGCGATCGACTGAAGGGGAAGCGAACTGTAATGTCGACCAATTTTCAGTGAGTTCCGATGCTAGCGAAAGCCCCGCTAGCCCGTGCTTGTGCACTTAAAGGGCGCGACATTCTACAACCAAGCTCTTTACGAGAACCCGCCACGTGTTTATGACGACTCCCAACACAGCGACGAGGTGTCAGCCCAATATCGTCAGCCCGGAGCTCAACGCGGCGGCGAAGACAGGCGAGCACTCGACGAGCGAGCGTGTGGGAGGCCGACGGCAATGGCGGCCATTTTCCAGGCAATAGAGCTCCTCAAATGCCTAAAGGGGACTCTGGCGCTGCGATCGTACAGCGAGCATGGGAATGATGGGTAGTACACACATTTGCCTAGTCTTCGTATTCGCGGGCCGCGAATAGTACTTGCTTCTTCATTTATTGCTGGTTACGGTTTCGTTTTAAAGAAAAGAGCGAACCCTTTTGAACTTTGTGACCTGATTTAAAAAGCTATACTTTAAAGAATTAAGGTAGTGAAGGACAATCGCTGAACATTTGCTGATTTTCTTGTTTCGTGAGAAAACAGCTCCAAGCCACACGAACGCAAACGGAGCCAGAAGCGGGCCAGAGGTACGAAGATTAGAAAAATGTGTGCTACCCATCATTCCCATACTCGCTCCAGCGCCATGCTTTGCAGCTCCCGTAGACACCAGCACCAGTGTTCCCTCTAGTGTATAATGGGAAACTATGTTCCAGGCGGTCGCAAAGCACAAGTGAATCGCAGACGCCGAAGCTGACTTTCGCGATGCATTTCGTGTGTGCTATATACAACACGACCGAGCCCGTTGCCGGCAAGCGCGATCAGTATCGCACACGCGACAAGTAGAGTAGCATAAAGAATGATAACCTACTTGCCTTAAAATCCAGCGCTGTTTTCTGCCCTGAGTTGGACTGAAGTATATATCAGATAGGCCTGTTGTTTTCTCGGCCGCCATAGTGGCCTTCCAAACTCTTGCTGTCGTGTGTTGGTCGTGACTATCTTGAAGCCAGAGATATACAGCGCAGCGTGGTGACGCGTTGACATTTGTTCCAGACCTATTGGGTGCAGCGAAATGCTGAAGCAGCAGCTTACGCTCATCCTAGCGTACACAAAAGCACCACGTCGTGATTCTTTGATCGTCGAATCCAGGCGACCATGTTCGAGCACTTCAAGCGCGACGCAAAGCGATCAGTCGCCGCCGAAATACGGCGAAAGACTGAGCAAGCAGAGGGGAAGAGGGAGGTCTGGTCACCTTGGCAACGCCTTTCGCGCTGCCTGCAATGCTCGGGCGGTTGGGAGACGTTGAATTTACAACTCGGACGTCTAGGGCGCGGCTTGTGGACCGGCAGCTTCGTATACGTCACGCGTCACGTGTGCGGCCGGTGAGCAAGGCGCGTGAGAGGAGCGCGTGGTTGGCGTGGTAGCGCGGTTAGTTGACTCCCTGTTCTGTCGTTCACCGTTGAGTCCAGCCGTATATTCACGTGCGTTGGAACACTCGATGCGTTGATTCGATGCAATGAGCGAAGTCTTATCGAAACAGTGAGCGACGTCACTGATGTGCAGGTGCCTATTCTTAGGGGGCACCTGCAGGAATTGAAACTTCAAGACGGTGTTGTGTCTGGGTACCTAACGACGGAAGACGACGTCAAGCAACTGGAAAGATCCCTCGCTGCTGCCAAAGTAAATTTTTTTCTGTGCGTTCGTCTCGAAGGAAACCTGGCGAGCGAACATCGGTAAAGGTGGTGATACATAATGCTGTCACAGCTGTCCCATCATAGAAGTTCGGGCCAATCGCTGCTACGATGTGGTTTATTCTCATTTCAGTTAATTTTCGTTCGTCCTTGTCTTACTAATGATATGAATGCGTAAAATGTAGGACCTCATTGTCTCTTCTTTCTGACATCTAGTCTGCGCAGGGTGCGATTTACCAACGCGCCTAAATTCATGTCTTGCAAAGACTTCAGTTGTTATTAAGCTTATCCAGAATTTCGAATGTTGGAGTGTATTAAGGGGGGGGAGGTTGTAAATCCCCGAGTAATGGAAGTATTAAAGCTTGGAGGCCATTTCAATGTCCGCAGCTCGGCTCACTGTGCTTGGGGATGGCGCGAGTTTTCATTGTGCTGCAGGAACAAAGGAATTTGACACTTTTCTCTGAACAAGTATCGATTTAGTACACGATCAGAGGTCAAAGTACTGCCGTTGACTCGTGTGTGAAACCGGAATAACACTAACCATGCAGCGGACGTTTATAACGTGGTTTATAAGCTAGAAGCAGTGAAGTGCGGGGTTCTGCTCACAGTGTAGTATTTAATAAAAGAAAGTGCGTGCTCATGTGTGTTTTTCTTCGCAGGCAACATTCTGTTCAACAGCGCGAACGGAGGTGTTCCAATTTATGTGGAACTAGTGCCCTTCCGGGTAACGGCAGACACAACAAAGCAGTGTATCTTTGGGGACGAGTATAACAAGAAGTCTAATGCCCAGCACCAGGTATGTAGCTTGAAATATGAAAAACTGAGAAATTTGATATTTAGGTTTCCTGTTAAATCTTGGTTTTGACCAAATTAACTGCCAATGTAACTAGTCATAAATATCTGGCTGTCAAGTAGAAGGTGAAAACAGGAAGCATGCTAATGAAGAAGAGCGCCACTATGGCTTCTATTGTCCCAGTGTTTAGTGTTCACCATAAATAGGTGAATAAAAAATATAACTCAAACATAAGCCTTTGGACCTCCACTATCAAACTTTATTTTGTTCACCTTTTGCAGGATGAACCAGATGCAGACTGGCAAGGTATCAAAAAGAAGAGGCTGCTGCTTCAGGGCACAGAAAACAAAGGCTGTAAAGCCACAATGAACTTGAAGTACATAAAACTGTACCAGGAACACAAGGTAGGGAATTATAGTTAGTTTTTTTGTACAGTGCAAATACACATTTCTATAAGCTGACATGATTATCTCTCTTATGTCCAAATGTGGCAGATCTGTATTTGAAATTCAGAAACTTTTTCGTAAGTTGAGCTGCCCCAGCCCTGCGGTCGGATAAAGAAAAATAGCTTCAAGGCCAGCAAAGCGAAGAAACTGGGTGAAGCTCTTCAGTGTGAGCACAATATTGCTTCTGATAAAAGAGTAAATGTCGCGATTTCTGACTTCTGTGCACACAGGAATCATGCATTTGGTGAAATTGAAGCATTTAGTCAAACTGTTTACAAAGATGTCCTGCGCATCCACGACCTTGTAAGAGAGGGTATCACATCTGTGTCTGACATAGATAAATGTCTCCGGTACAATGTCCACGACGTACTTTTTGCCAAAAAAAGCCAAATGGTAGTAGCAGGGCATACTTCCCAACTCATGCAGACATTAACAATCAACGAAAGACAAGTTCAGCATGATTGACCAAGAAAATACGGCTGTACTAATGGAGCAGCTTAGAACAGAGCAACTAGAGACACAGACGTTTTATCTGCCTAATGCAGCAGAGGCTGTGCAGAAGCTAGTGTCATCAATGACAATGTAGATGACATGATGGCCAGTGAGTGCAAACAGACACTTCTTTTTTGTTTTCAAACAAAATTCATGAAACAGATATTCGCCAAATATGTTGCTTCCGTTGTCTGTCTGTATGCGACACCTAAAACGAGTGACTATGCTCTACCGTTGTTTTTGCTGGTTGTGAAAACTCCAGTGGGGTACACGATGGTTGGAGTCTTTACTGTACAGTTTGAAACAGCAAATTCTATTGCAGAGGCCTTGAACATTTGTAAAGAATGGTCGTCTGACATTTCTACTCAGTACTTTATGGTAGATTCAAGTCAAGCTGAAATAGGTGCAATTGAGAGGCATTTCCCAGCAGTAACATATCTTCATGTGACGTTCATAGACTTCAATCCTGGAATAGATGGCTTCGTCGAAAAGAGAATAATGTTGAACATCCAAGCGTCGTCCTGCATCTGACGAAGCAGATTGCCAACTGTCAAAGTGAGGAGATCTTTGAAAAAGCTAAAGAAGATCTTCTGGTGGTCCCTCCAGTGGTTTACTACCTTGGGACCTCCTCCTTCATACTCCTCCTGCACAATGTACATTTCTGATGTTAATAAAGAAACATTGATTGATTGATTGATTGATTGATTGATTGATTGATTCTTAGTTCTGTCCGTGGGAAGAATGAGAACCTTCAGAACTATTTTGAAACTATGTGGCTGCCTGTCAAAGAGCTCTGGTTGGCCTACTACTGTCTAGATTTTGTTGTAGTTTTGAGCACGGACAATGGCATAGAGGCGCAAAACAAAGTGCTGAAAGCACAACACACTAATAGTGCTGTAGTGGGAAACGATCACTGGCTTCCCTGATGAGTGTTCTTGTGTTTTCCTATCTACCTCAGAATGAAAAAAAGACATCATCAAGTAACAGTGAAACAGTCGGCACTGTATAGACTGTGTAATGAAAATGTTCCCACATATCTACATGGCATGCGCCACAGTTTTGTCAATCACATGTTGAGACGGCATATGAATGCAGTTGAATATACCAATGACGACATAGAGAAGCTCGGCGTTAAAGGTACATTTGCCGTTCGCTCCGAAAAAAACACTGAGGAAAAAGACACAGTTAATTTCAACACACCATCGTGTACTTTCTTTGATTTTGCAAAGAGCAAATATTCGTGCAAGCACTTTTGTGCTGTTTTTGACCACATTGAATGGTGGTCCTTTCTTTCCTTGCCGCAAAGGCACCTTGAGGGGCCACAGGTAACATTGCACTCTTCAGGTATGAACGCACATATTGAACATAGTGACAATGATTTCATTTCTGCAGAAGTGCTTTCCGAGCCTGCAATTACACAAACAAGTGTAACGCATGCAGGTGTCTCGACACTGCGTAAAAAAATTATTGCACAGTGGGAAAACTGTCACTTCATTATTGTGATGATGTTCAAGCATTGCGTAGTGCAAAGAGTTTCCTTAAGGCCAGTTTTATTGTTATGTAAAGGCTGTGCCACAGTCTTCTGGCCTGCAGGTTATGGGCTCCCCAACAAAAAATTGTTCGTTCTTAAAGCCTCTGCAAAAGCGAAGAATGCGTTGCTAAGTTCTGAAAAGGTAGCTTGAGTCAAGATTGTTGAATTCAATAGAATGGCAAAAAATATTTCAAAGGTATTTATGTCTAAGCACTCTTGTAGCGCAAAGTTCACCACAAATAGAATGCTTTTGTTTGTATAAACAAGGCACATCTCTTGAATTTCTTAGTTTACTGCACTTGTGCCATCTCTATCCTTGGTTTCGCAATATTCCTTGAGTGCCATAAAATTTCATGACTTCTATAAATCGTAATGGCTACATACTCATGTATTTCTCATAAATGTACCTGCATTATTATTTCCATAGTGCAGTGCAATAACCAACAAAGTATATTTGTGCGAGTGTAGATATTTTTCTTTTGTCCTTGTCAGTTTATTGCACTTGCACAATTGCTCTTCTTTGTTTCAGAATATTGTTCCAGTGCAATATATATGCATTTGGTGTATTATTAAGCTCACCTTTAGGAATACTGTTTCAGTGCAATATTTTGTGTATTAGTTTTTTTGTGTATTTTTAAGCTCTCCCTTGCTTGAGAAAATTGTTCTAGTGCAATGATTTACGTATTTGGTTTATTGTTAAATGGCCTTATTGTGTGAATAGCTTTATGGAGCTCAGTCAACTTTATTCTGAACATCCAGCACACTTGGAAACTCCATGGCAAAGAAAAAGAATATGTATGCAGGAGAATGTGTGTCATGTCAGTTGTGCTGCAATTATGCCGTCTATTTATTTGTTTGCGAAACACAGAAGATGGCAGCATTGTTGTTGACGTCAATTTTATTCAGCACTTGCCCAGCACAAAGGTGAGCAATTTCTATAACATACCATCCTTCCGATTTATCTAGTTTCACATGCGACTTGCCTATTCCTTTAACTTTTAGTCTCCATAAGAACACAGACTGGTGCAAGCAAAAGTATGTGGGGATACCCCAGTTGAAATCGGCGAGCAATATAGCAGGCGCTAAGCTTCAAGAAGCCATGTGAGATTTTTTTTTATGTGGAGGTGCATTGAGAGGTCAAAATGTAGTTTTCATGCTATATATATTACTGCACATAAGAACCCAAGGACAAGCGTTAGATTCCCGGCCACGGCGGCTGGTTTTCTGATGGAGGCAAAAAGTGAAAACTCCAGTGTGTTCGAGGTTTCGGCGCACAATAACGATCTCCAGTTAGGCGAAATTAATCCGGAGCACTCCCACTACAGCACACGCCTCATAGCATGTGTAGTTCCGGCGGGTTAAACCCCGTAATCAATCAATTACTGCACATAGCCAATGAGTGCAGCAATCAGCAGAAGGCTTCAACACCTGCTCAATCGCATTCTGAAAATATAACCCCATTTTGCAAGATTGCAGCACTGTTTTGCAATGCCTTTTCTGCCTAGCGCAAGTATAAAGCTGTTGACGGCAGGATTAACCATAGAAAATACATCAAGAGCAATGCGAACAAACTATAATATCGAATTACATCGTTACTTTTGATATTCTGCTAATCTCCTTCCATTCTATTTAGTTTTAGTCAAGCCGTTTTGTTTGTTTCCACTGCTGCGGCTGGGTGAGTTTTTCAGCTTTGGCAAAATAAATAATCAATACTCCAAAATCTGCACCGACGAGAACCAGTTGTTGATAGCGACACTCGAGCGTGAAAACTTGCCGAACACCAAACTCCCCTCATCTCATCTAGCTGTGGTTCCTTCACATTGATCGCAGGGACCTTCACGATGGAGAATAACTGGCAAAAAGCAATGCGATAAATTCTACACCATGTCAGACGTGGGATGACGCATCGATCATGTGCATTTTTTTCACAGAACAGGGGTTTTCGCTGTGGTTTGCACAGAGCAGCCTAGTTCGACAAAAGCAAAACAAAAGTACAGCTGCACGTGTGACGCGTGACGTAGCCGAAACTGCCAGTGCACAAGCCCCGCCCTAGACGTTCGAGTTGTGAATTCAACGTCTCCACGGGCGGTTCATCCTTTGGTTTCGCGCGCCTCGCTTCCCTCTGTGGTTGCTCCTCAATGGTCTATCCGTTAGTCGCATGCGCCTATTGGGCTCCGTCACTTCTTTAATGGGTAATTTTGCCTTAGAGTGTAGATAGCTGTGCGTATATTGCTTACTTCACAACCCAAGCAAAAGAAATAGTTTTAATGACTAACATTATTGACTTATGGCTCAAATAAAAGCCGTTTGTCAGGAAAAGTGTCAAGATATGTGAGGTTTTCCAAAGGTGCTATATCTCTGCCAGACCGCTCCTTTGTTCATAAAGCTTAGTACCATTAAAATTAAATATTTGTACACATATACACCTGATTGATGTACGACAACATTAAGCTTGAATTTTTAGGGCACCAGCCTGCACAATCAATTTGCACTGACAGAAAAGAGTGGTGTAGGATGAACAGTATTTTGGAAGTAGAAGGACAATCAGAAACGCTCACCACATCTGAGTCCATCACTGTTTTATCCGAGACCTGGAAACACTCGCCAGCAATCATACGCGTTAACACACCCGTATTTTGTATGAACAATGGCGCCACACTAGAGAATAATGAAAGTTCTACGTAGTTTCAGACAGCAAGCCAATATTGATATATTACATGGTCATGTAGTGACCCCTCCTCAAAAAAGAACAAAGCTTGCTGACGTAAACGCTAGAGTATACTTACACTCCATCGGGCTGTAGTCGTCAGAAGATAAAAGATCTGAAAATATACATCCACCAAATTAAAATTTTTTTTAATTGTTTGAAAGAAAATCTTTCGAAAATCACAAATAAGTTTCGCACAATAATACATAGGTAGCAGTCTTGCTTTAGGCGTTATTGTATACAAATGAGATGACGAAATCTTTTTATTGACACAGCAGGCGAGTCTCAGCTATGAGGTCGCACAGTTTTGGTGACGCGCTGCACGTCAACGAGGTCTATTTTCTAGGCCCGTTCATCTTGGCTCACAGTATGATCAATCTACTATATAAGACGAATGATGACAAACGATAGGAATGCAGGTGCACACGCAAACATTATTGTCGGCTTATCCAGCTGTGTATCACGATATTCTACTATATGTACTGCAGTTTGAGAAAAATGTAAGACCTTCGCACAGTAGGTCCTTTATGTACACTTGGTATTCTCGCAACCCTTAGCACCATTTTTTTCCCTTTGTGGCACACTATTCATCTATTCTCCTCCTGCCCTAAAATGAAACGCTGAACAAGTCAACGACTGAAAAAAAAAAGATTAGACACATAGGTACTAATGTTCTCCTTTTTATTGGGACACGAAACGCAGAAAACATGAGGGCACTATTGACCAAACATGACGCCGGCACAGGAGGATAAGTTTGAATCATAAGAGAAAACGTAGTTAATACAATTCTTTGAAATACAGATCCGTCTGTTGCTTTCAAACACATTTTTTTATCAGAATCTATCTGATACTTTTGGTCTCAATTTTTTGGCGCGTGAGTTTCCTTCCACCTTTTGTGACAATGGTGAATTTATTATAAATCGATATTGTGAAATGCACCACTCTCAGCGCTGAAATTCCCTCAAGTATCATCAGCGCAATCACACTTGCTGCAATGAACGTGAAATACCCACCACATCTTACAGTGTCTTCCTTTCGTTCATTACGGAATTTCGATGTGGGACACGAATTTAGCCGAAAACGTTCACTGATTCATTTCCCAACAAAAAAAGCCATACGCGTTTTTCCAAAAGTATCATATCTTTGGCAGACTGCTCCTTTGTTCACGAACCTCAGTACCATAAAACTCGAGTCTATGTACACATATAGACTAGTACACGTTTATAAATATTGTAGGTCAGGGCGCGTTGCCTCCACGCCGTCGTCTGAATTATAAGTGCGCCACCACTTTATATGGTCACGTTACAGCAACAGGTGCACAAGCTGCCTTAGAAATCGGCGTGTCGGGCTGCCTTTCGTATGTTTGCAAGTAGCAGCCGAATTAAAAGAAGTTGCAGTGACTGTGAAGGAATTCAATTGAATATATGAACGTATGAAAGTAGCTAATTTGCGAAATGTCATCGCCGTTTCCGCAGCCTTCTTTTTTACTAATGCAAGCAAACATTTTAATTTGTACTAATGCATGGACTGACCCAGTTCAGCAAGAGGCTCGAAGCTACAATATACAAATGCGCCATGTCAAAATATATAGCCACGATCGTTACGGTAAATCATCGCATATAACAAAGGTGCTGGAGAAGTTAACCATGCAAACAACAAGGGTGACCTCGGTGACATTTTCATTCGAAATACGCTTGCAATAATGCGTCAACAACAAGCTGCGGACAGTACGTTTATGTGCCTGTCATGTCACGGCTCAATTCGTACGCTCAAGCCGATGCCAGGCATTGCGTATCCGCATACAGACTCGGGAAAGTTCTCAAGTGATGTTTTTCTGTGAATTCACACAGCCGTGGAAATATCGTGAAGCGCACCACAGCCAAAACAGCTCTGCCTCCTACACATTTGTCAGGTATGTCATCGCCGTCGCTTATAATCAGAAAACGCATAGTCTAAGTCATCCTTTCGTTCGCGGCTACCTAATTGAGCCGTACCCACGCAGAAAGAAACACATGCTTGGTCGTTGGCTTGATAACGGAGTGACACCTTTAGTTCACGCGAGTATTACAATATCGCGTCTGAGACTTTTGCAGTTATATGAACAAAGACAACCGCTAATAATCATTCAACTATTGCAATGCTATACAGAACGTGCTTTGAAATAAACGTGTTCTATACGCCCGCACGGCGTTTTAAAGAAAAATACCTAATTTCCCATATTTGCACAGTGAAAGACTACGAGTAGTTACAGCGTAGCTATACCAGAAGAGACAAGGACGGAAAAGAGCGCATGTGTGATGGCTGTCGTTTACTTGATCCTGTTGTCATGCAGCCAAATGTATGTTTCACAAACGGGCACACGCCCTAATGAGCGTTTAAAGGAGCATCATCACCATGTAAACACAGGTGTTTAAGGCCATCTGAGAATTCATCGTAGAGATTGTGGTTGCATACCGGAATTCCAAAAGTGTTCCGCTGTCGCAAAACATCGTCAGTAGCTACCACGAGAAATTATAGAGGCCGATCAAATGCAAAAGCTTGGTGATATAGGTATCGGCATGCCTTCGGTTGCACTGACTAAAAATACCTTAAGTATCTGGCTTTGGCGAAACAGATTGTGAGTTTGCACTGAGGTGTGTTGCTGCACCCACCTAATAAAATATTTTGTTAAGGCGTTTATTAGCCGGCAACGAGCGAGAATATATAATGGCGACAGTCACAGCCAAGCACGGGCTCTCAGCGCGAGCGGCGTCCTTGTTGGGTAGCCCCACTAGAAGGTACTCAAGAGTTCGACCCATTTCATAGTTCGGAGGCTTCGCTACAATTACCCCGGGGTCGAAGAGGGAGCCGCCTGGCGACCTAACAGCTTGTTATTATGAGCGGGTCATAATAAGGCTTCAGGCGCTCCACGTTGACGATGTCTCGCCCACGGCGGCGCATGTCCGAAGATTGTTCAACGGGTTCGATCAGATAGTTGACGGGTGAGGTGCGCTCGATGACACGGTAGGGGCCTTCGTATTTGGGTCGTAGTTTGGAAGAGAGGCCAGCGGCAGAGGTCGGGATCGAGAGCCATACAAGCGCACCAGGAAGGAACGTGGGCTCAGAAGTGGTGGAGCCATCACGGATACTCTTCTGCCGCTCTTGCTCTTGCGTCGTAAAAGTCTTGGCAAGCTCGCGACACTCTTCAGCAAGCCTGGCTGTCTCGGAAATAGGTGTACACTCAGATGGATCCGGCGTGTACGGGAGTATCGTGTCCATGGTGTGCGACGGGTGCCTTCCGTACAGCAAGTAGAAAGGTGAAAAACCAGTCGTGCTCTGAGGGGCGGTGTTGTAGGCGTAGGTGACGAAGGGCAGTATATTATCCCAATTAGTGTGGTTGGCAGCGACGTACATAGAAAGCATGTCGCCGAGGGTGCGGTTAAAGCGTTCGGTGAGGCCATTCGTCTGTGGGTGGTAAGCAGTAGTTTTGCGATGGACAGAATGGCACTCCGTCAGAATGGCTTCGACGACTTCCGACAAGAAGACACGGCCTCGATCGCTGAGAAGCTCTTGGGGTGGTCCGTGGCGCAGTATAAATCGATGCAGCAGGAAGGACGCAACATCGCGCGCAGCAGCCGCAGGGAGAGCGGCGGTTTCGGCGTATCGTGTTAAATGGTCAACGGCAACGATGGCCCAGCGGTTACCAGCCGACGTCAGAGGAAGTGGTCCATACAAATCGATACCTACGCGCCCAAAGGGACGGTCAGGGCAAGCAACGGTTGTAGACTGGCGTGCGACATGTGGGCTGACGGTTTACGGCGTTGGCAAGTGAGGCAGGAGCGAACGAACTGCTGCACGTAGCGGTACATCCCGCGCCAGAAGTTGCGTTGTCGAATGCGACGGTAGGTTTTGAATACCCCAGAGTGCGCGCATTGCGGATCAGAGTGGAAGGATTCACAGATCTCTGACCGCAGACTGCGGGGTATCACGAGTAACCACTGCCGGCCATCGGCGTCGTAATTGCGTCGGTGTAGAAGGCCGTCACGGATGGCGAAATGGCGAGCTTGACGACGCAAGGCACGCGTGGATGGCGTTGCGGATGGATCAGCGAGCAAGTCGATGAGCGGGCCGATCCAATTATCCTTTCGCTGTTCGGTAGCGATGATGTCAACATCAATGGCAGAAACAGCAGCCGAGGATACTGAGCAGAGCACATCACCTTCAGGCAGAGGGGAGCGCGAGAGGGCGTCGGCGTCAGCATGCTGGCGTCCGTTGCGGTACAGCACGCGGATGTCATAGTCTTGTAAGCGAAGAGCCCAACGGGCGAGACGGCCTGAGGGATCCTTCAATGATGAAAGCCAGCATAGTGCATGATGGTCGGTGACGACATCGAATGGGCGACCATACAAATAAGGTCGAAACTTTGTAAGAGCCCAGACGATCGCCAGGCACTCTTTCTCCGTGACGGTGTAGTTTTTCTCGGCTCTCGTGAGCGTACGGCTTGCATATGCTACGACATATTCAGGGAATCCGGGTTTTCGCTGCGCCAGGACAGCGCCGAGGCCTACTCCGCTGGCGTCCGTGTGCACCTCCGTTGGGGCTGTAGGGTCGTAGTGGCGTAGAATGGGAGGCGACGTCAACAAATGGCGGAGCTTCGCGAACGCGTCGTCGCACTCGGATGACCACGAATTGAAGGGCCCGTTGCTTCCAAGGAGCTTCGTCAGCGGTGATATGATCGTGGCGAAATTTCGTATGAAGCGTCGGAAGTATGAGCACAGGCCCACGAAACTACGCAATTCTTTGACAGATGCAGGTTTGGGGAATTCGGCCACGGCCTGAAGCTTGGCAGGATCAGGAAGAATGCCGTCTTTGGACACGACGTACCCCAGTATGGTGAGTTGCCGTGCTGCAAAGCGGCACTTTTTCAGATTTAGTTGTAAGCCGGCATTGCTCACACGTGCGAAAACTTCTTTCAGACGTTGGAGATGCGTGGAAAAATCCGGAGCAAAAACAATGACATCGTCGAGGTAACACAAGCACGTGTACCATTTCAAGTTGCGCAGCACAGTGTCCATCATGCGCTCAAAGGTCGCAGGTGCATTACATAGACCAAACGGCATGACGTTAAACTCGTACAAGCCGTCTGGCGTGACGAAGGCGGTCTTTGGTCGAGCGTTGTCAGCCATGGGTACTTGCCAGTACCCCGAGCGCAGATCGAGAGAAGAAAAAAAATCGGCTCCATGAAGGCTGTCAATCGCGTCATCGATGCGTGGAAGTGGATAAACATCCTTGCGAGTGATCTTATTGAGCCGTCTGTAGTCCACACAGAACCGCACAGAACCGTCTTTCTTCGCAACAAGAACAACAGGAGACGCCCATGGACTGTCGGAGGGCCGAATAACGTCGCGTCGGAGCATATCGTCAACCTGATCATTAATTACTCGACGTTCAGCAGGCGACACGCGATATGGACGTTGCCGTAAAGGTGGATGGGCACCAGTGTCGATGCGATGCGTAACAACGGACGTGCGACCGAGAGAACTTCGCCCGACATCGAAAGAAGAACGATATTCTTGTAACAGGTCCAGAAGTTGGGAACGCTGTACGGCCGTAAGGTTGTCAGCGATGGAGGGGCCAAATACATCAGCAGACGACGAATCAGAAGTGGAAACAGCATTGATGGTACACGACCTTGGAGCGCGCGTGTCATCGGGTACGTCCAGGACTTGTGCGTCGTCGACTGGTTCCACTCTGCCGAGACATTCCCCTCGAAGCAAGGTAACAGCGTACAGGAACGGGTTGGTTACAAAAATAGCAGTGTTGCCCTGGTTGACCTGCACGGTCGCGAAAGGTACTAGCAACCCTTTCCTGCTGCAAGCGCGGTCAGATGGCGAAACAAGTCCAATGGTGTCGGAGAGACCAGCGCAGTAGACAGACACAGCCGTCGTCGAGTTTGGAGGCACTGTTGTATCGTCTTTCGTTAGAATCTTGCTCAGTGTCGGGGGACTGTCTTCTGGCGTCAAATGCGAGAAGGGTGAGAGCTCAATTTCGGCGGCGGCACAATGGATGACGGCGTCATGGCGGGAGAGAAAGTCCCATCCCAGGATGACGTCATGAGAGCATGCCTGAATAACGATGAACTGGGCGACATACAGAACGTCCTGGATGACAACGCGAGCTGTGCACCCTGCTGTAGGATGAATCCGGTGCAAACTTGCAGTACGGAGGGATAACCCAGAAATTGGCGTCGTCACTTTTCGAAGTAAGCGGCAGAGTTTTTCGTCCATAACTGATACGGCAGCTCCAGTGTCAATAAGAGCCGATGCACAAACACCGTCCACAAGCACGTCAATGACATTCGAGGGGCTGCTCTGAGGGCTTTCACATTGCGATAGCGTCGCAGTCCTTGCCTCAGGGACTGCGACGACTAGTTTTCCCGCTCATGAGCTGCCGCACTTGGCCGCATGGGAGACAGGGAACGGCGTCGTGGAGACGGTGATCTTCGAGATGGACCTGGGCGAGATCGAGGTGGCATAGACGGCGGTTCTTCGCGATAAGGACGGCTGAGTTGGCCAGCAACAGGTGAAGAAATTGGAGCCGGCTGTACGCGATGGCAATAACGGGCCACGTGACCGGCGTAACCGCAGGCAAAGCAGATGGGCCAGTTGTCGGGTGTGCGCCATCTGTTCACCGGGGTAGGTCTCACCCATGTCGCAAGGGCTGATGGACGGAACGGTGGCTGCATGGTGGACTGAAGCTGAGGCTGAGGGGTTACGTGAACATACGTAGCGGGCATGCCCGCTGCAACGGACGGAGGTCGTGCAGCAGCTTCAGCGTAGGTCAGAGGGGCGGGTGCTTGAACGACTTGGGGTGGCCTGGCGACCACTTGCGCGTAACTCAGGGACGCAGGAGCCGGAGGCTGTTGGGGGTGGTAAGCAGGCATTACCTCCGCTATTTCCTGTTCAATCGCTCGTCGGATGGGAGGGAGAACGGTAGTAGCCGATTGTTGAACAGCAGGTTGGTGGGAAAAGGGCAGGAGGGAGAACTGACGCGCGATTTCCTCACGGATAAAGGACTTCAGTTCTGCCATCAACGCCACTTGGTCACAACTGGCCTCCAAGCCAGCAAGCGTTGCAGCTCGTGGTGGGGAGCGTCGGGTCATCGAACGCTGCCGGCGGAGCTCCTCGTAGCTCTGGCACAGTGTGATGACCTCAGCCACCGTGCCGGGGTTTTTGGCGAGCAGCATCGTGAAGGCATCATCGTCGATGCCTTTCATGATGTTTCGGATCTTGTCAGACTCGGACATGGTGTGATTGGATTTGTTACATAGGTCGAGGACATCTTCAATATAGCTGGTGAATGACTCACCAGCCTCCTGAGCACGTTCACGCAAGTGCTGCTCGGCTTGCAGCTTGCGAACAGCAGGGCGGCCGAAGACGTTGACGATTGCGGTCTTGAAATCGGACCAGGTGGCAAAATCGGACGCGTGGTTGTTGTACCACAAACTGGCGACACCGGCAAGGTAAAACACCAAGTTGGTCAGCTTGCCGTCCTCGTCCCATTTGTTGGGGACGCTCACGCGGTCGTAAATGGCGAGCCAGTCCTCCACGTCAGTGCCATCAGCGCCAGTGAAGATGGGTGGATCGCGGATTCTGGGGACACCGGGACAAGGGGGTGGCATTGGAGGAGGCGTTTGCTGAGAAGCGTCTTGGTACATAGTAGATGGCAGGGTACGTGATCGTAGCTCCAAAGGCATAGGCAGGGATCGCAGCACTCTCCACCAAATTGTTAAGGCGTTTATTAGCCGGCAACGAGCGAGAATATATAATGGCGACAGTCACAGCCAAGCACGGGCTCTCAGCGCGAGCGGCGTTCTTGTTGGGTAGCCCCACTAGAAGGTACTCAAGAGTTCGACCCATTTCATAGTTCGGAGGCTTCCCTACAATTTATTTATTTATTTATTCATTTCTTATTGATATGTGAGGTTTCGCATTCCAAAACCACGATAAGATTATGAAAGACGCCATAGTGGAGGGCTGCGGAAAGTTTGACCCCCTGGGGTTCATGAACGTGCACCTGAATTTGAGCACACGGGCCTACACCAGTTCTGCCTCTATCAGAAATACGAAATATTGATCAACTGGCTGCAATGCAACAGGTTGTGTGGTTGTGCGGCGATGTGCTTCTTTCTGGCAGAGGTAATATATTTCTAGCATTCCCGCTAATCAGATTTCAATTGAAGTCAGTGCTCTTTTTTCTATCCTTATCTCTTCTTCCGTAGTTACGCCGTAACTAGTCGCAGTCTTGCGTTGTGCAAATATGTTGATTCCTAATCACCAACTAGCCCAAACATCAGTCTTGTCATGTAACTATACGACCGTTGATAACACCTCAAAGTGCTAATCTTAATCTTTTTTTCTGGATAAGCCACTCTAAAACATTACTGATGAAGTGGCGTCGAAGGAATGTTCCCACGTTTGGCAGATGCGGGTCTAATGCGACGGTTTTTGTTAACATAAAGCTGAAAAATTGAAAAACCTTGCCCGACTTCTTTGCGTCTTCTTTCACAAATAATGTCACAGCTCGCCCGTACATCGTTATTTCGTCTTTGTAAGAAGGCAAACAGCACACGCACCAGCGAAAACACAGCAGCACCTGCGGTAGGCGCAGCGAATTTCGCCTACCATGCGAAACCAAACGGCCGACGGCAGCGCTATAGTACTTTGCTGGCGTATGTCCGATGGAATTAGTCAATAGGCTCTGTCGCATGCATAGAATGAAGAAAAAAGAACGGCAAATATTTGTATCAACTGCCGTTTATACAGCAATCTAATTATTTTAATGAATTACCCAAATTTAAACCTTGGACTTTCAACGTAAACAGAAGTATATATTGTGGGCAAATGGTACAGTTTTGTTTACCGACTATATTAAATCGACGAGATCCACTGTAATTCAATAAATTGTAATATACGACTACTATAAATAGAATAGATTTATGGACCCACTCTGTTGCTGAAAAACTTACGTGAGATTACAGTATGAATGTTTTTGCGGCCATGGGTTCATCTGTTTTTTTTACTGTCTTCAATACGACGGCTAACATTTATTAGTATTTGAAATGTTTACACAATACCCAGGGTCACTATTTCGTACCGCGCTAGTTTAATCATGCTACTGTCTTGTTCATGTATCATGTATTTGGGATTCTTCTGTTTCAACCGCAGAAACTGCTCAGTGTATGAGTCGGCCAGGTACCCCTCAAGCTGCCTGACGCAAGAGTGGCGATATGGGCTTGTTGGTGAAACATTTGAAAGAAACTTATGTAGCGCGAGGCGCAAGAACGAACACAAGAAAGAATAGACTGAAAAGACAGAGTGCTACTAGCGACAACATGTTCATTTTCGACTACCAAGCCGTTTTCAAGCCATAATCGTCAGGCGAGCAAGCATATAAGCACGTGTACTCAGATAAATGCACTCCATTGTCATCTACCTACAAAAAACGATAAATAGGACAACAAAAAACCACACAGATAAAATCACGTATGACTGCGTACGCAGGAACGCCAGTTCCTTGGGTGACAATCTACTGTCAGTCGGTGACATTCTACTGTCAGTGGAATGGCCTAGCGACTGACGAATAAGGTTCTTAGATTCAAGCGTTCAGTGTTCTGACAACCAGCTATGCTGGTGCTATGATCCGCGTGCTCAGAAAAATTTACTCCCATTTCATTCCGGTCATTCCAAACTAACCAGGAGAGCCATCGCGACGACTTGCCTCAAAAACGCATTGAACAAGTCATGTGCACACCTTATAAAGCAGAGCTTCCATAATCAGATCACACGTTTGCAACGATCGGGCTATCCGGATCATGTTTTAGTTTCAGGTGCAGAAAAGGAGTTGAAAAGGATTCGTGCAAGGTCAAACCAATTTAATGTTTATGTTGATTCACCGACAAAATCAAGTCGCACGGCCACAATTGATTGATTGATTGATTTGTGGGGTTTAACGTCCCAAAACCACCATTTGATTATGAGAGACGCCGTAGTGGAGGGCTCCGGAAATTTTGACCACCTGGGGTTCTTTAACGTGCACCCAAATCTGAGTACACGGGCCTACAACATTTCCACCTCCATCGGAAATGCAGCCGCCGCAGCTGGGAATCGAACCCGCGACCTGCGGGTCAGCAGCCGAGTACCTTAGCCACTAGTCCACCGCGGCGGGGCACGGCCACAATTCCTTATGTTCACCAGCCGTCACATAAACTTAAGAAAGTGGCACTTCGGGACAATATTAGGGTGCTATTTTCAGTACGTTATAAACTTGGGTAGTTGTGTGTGCTGACAAATCCATCACGTGGGGAAAGGGTGTTGTGAACAAAAAGGCATACACACAAATTTGTGGAGTGCATTTCGTTCGTCATTTATCTTATTATGTTGACATGTGGGAAAAAATATGTCAGTCAAACCAGTAGGTGTGTGAATGAGCGATTGAGAGAACTCAATTACAAGGCGGATAAACTGCCGCCAGAAGGTTTTCTCGCTCTTCGCATTCACGCGTGCGGATGCCGGCCTTTGTTCCAGAGTACAATCATTGTTGGTCGGCATAAGGATGATATGACTTGGTTGATCATAGAAGCCGAACTTATGGATGCTTTTGGAGTTGTATGTATTAGCAAGCCTTCAATTTCCTTGTCATCCAAGGAACTGGCGTTCCTGCGTACGCAGTGATACGTGATTTTACCTGTGTGGTTTTTGTTGTCCTATTTATTGTTTTTTGTTGGTAGATGACATTGTCGTGCATTTATCTGAGTGCACGAGCTTATCTGCTTGCTCGCCTGACGATTATGGCTTAAAAACGGCTCGGAGGTCAAAAATTAACATGTTGTTGCTTGTAGCGCTCTGTCCTCTCAGTCTATTCTTTCCTTTGTTCGTTTTTTAGCCTCGCGCTACATAAATTTCTTTCAAATACCTGACACAGCTTTTTTCGCCTAATTCGTTCGCTACGTCCCTACAAAATAAACTAAATTTAACTTCAAATTTTACCCTATTTGCATTGTCTTTCCTCGCGCAATAGTTTACGTGCCCCCGCTTTGTCATATATAACATGTGCTATACATATAATGGCTTACCTGTACACGAAGGATGGTGCACGATGAACCACGTTCTCAATTTTTGTCTTTCCAAGGCTATATCTAAGGTTTTTGGTGTCAGTGCAAGCGCTCGCTTTAAAATGAGAACCGTTGGTTCTTAAATAGAACGCGACAATACTTTGTTCAAACCCTGAGCGCGAGTTCGCGTGGAGACTGGTGCATGTGCCGCGTCTCTCCTAATATGCGCCTGTGATACTTATTTTTTCGTACTTTTTCTGTCGTGGGCTCAAAGCATTGCCACCGAAGCCTCACGAAATTCGTTTCGAACATCTTATAGTCAAGGCATTGAGCAGCATCGCGGGGACATGTCCCGGTTCGTTGCTCATATAGCACCAAGAGCGGAGACGCGTCGTCACAAACGTGGCTAAACTAGGTGGCTTTCTCCACTAACTTCTTCCGACGTTTACGATGCTACGGAATGAAAGCAAGTTTTCTGCGGTAAGTGGTCCTATCCATCACTGCCACCTTGCCTTCGCCATGCGTGCGGGCTGAGCTGCGTCTGGTTGCTGTCATTTTTTGCTGGCTCCTGAGTGAAGTGATGTAACCTACTAACACACACTTTTGTCACTACGCATAATAAGAGCACGCTCATTTTCTGGTACTTCCGTGTGTCCGAAACGTAAGCATGGCAGAGACCTCCCCGAGTATATCAGCTGTGACACCGATTGAAGGCACCAGCAGCCCATCAAGCACTTGACAAAGACCCATTTTCAAAACAACGTCGAAACACTAGCGCCAAGAGAAAAACTACGACACGGGCATTCTTTTTACGTGTTTCTGCACTGTTTTAATAACAAATGTCTACTTTCTACCCAAATTCATTTTCTGCGATGCGTATGTTAAGCCTAGTCATTTACACACTATGTACAACTATTGTTAATATAAACGAAGAATATATGGCGACCACCTTATATCAACGTCATTAGGTAATACTGCGCTTATTATTAAACCCTGAAAATTGGAGCTTCAGTTTGCAGCCAAACATAGCACGGGAGCAACATAGCTCACTACAAAAAGAGTCAGGGCCGCAAAAGCTAATTTAACTATTATGAGACGTTTGAAGGCCTCGTGGTTTTAAAGACGATAGTCTTTCTTGGTATAATCAATGCAGATATCTTCTTCTGTCAGTCTGTCTGTCTGTCTGTCTCTCTGTCTGTCTCTCTGTTAGTATGTCTGTCACACAGTTCACCCACCCGGCCAAAGATTAAGCCCTCGCTGAGTGCCCAGCCATCTTCAATTGGTGGCTGGATTCCTGCTTGTGAACATTGTCGATCTAAACGGAAGTATTAAGCACGTATGAGGTGCAAAATCAATACGTACGTAATGGGCGACGTGTTATTTTATCAGAACACATAGATAAGTAATTCCAAAGAACGTAGTGCTAAGCTGGACTGAAAATGCAACGCTGTGCAGCAAAATAGTCCAGCGGAAGGCTGTCATCTTTTGTCGATATTTGCAGCGCAGCACCCAGCTACGCTACTAATCTTTTTATGTCTAACTTTGGCGTATTATACTGAATTGGCGGCAGTACACCTTTCAATAGAAGTACTTCTTGACAACCAAATTTGTTTGCAGCATCCGAAATCCTCACATCATTAGCTGTACACTAAACTCGATTTCGATGAATGTTTCTACAAATCACATTTCTAGGATAAATAAATTGATTGTTGCTATACTAGAGAAAGAGAGAGTCGGAAATGTGATGATTCTGACGATGTTGTATGTGTTGTAGAGAAATCAACAGCATGAAGTTACTTACTGCGCCATGTAAACGCGCACATTACTGCTTTTTTTAGATACGCAGAGATTTTCAAGGTATGGCAGTAAGAAAAGTATGCATAGTTTCCTATATTTCAAGAAGAACACACAAATATGAAATTAAGGATCCTGTTTCAGTATGAAAAGCAAAGAGTTTCCAAAGCTTCTAATATGGTAGTCGGCAAAGGCAATACGTGAAGAAGGTATCATGATGTTCATCACGTCTATTGTTACCTCATTTGTGTCTTGTTCGTGTGCTTTAGCAGTGCATACTGACTATAAAAATATCTTACCTTGAAGAAAGGCGCAGTTTAAACAATATGATTAACGACCAGCCCGCCGACGTACTTCGGTTATAATAGGGAAAATTACTGATAGCTTTCTGGTGTTGTACAGTCTACCACGAGCTGTGCGGGCTATGGCAGCGCATGGCCACAAACCTCTGTGTGACACTTCCGTGACGTCAACGGTGATCGACAGCACCGTAGCATATGATACTCATCACTCTATTTATCTATGGACTGTCTGCTTTCTGATTAGTACACATCATTTTCACCTTTCAGTTCTTTTTTCAAAACGACGTCGTTTTCATCATCTTCGCATGCGTGCTTCTGCCTGGAGAACACTTTATAGGCTTAAC
Source organism: Rhipicephalus microplus (assembly GCF_013339725.1). Classification (NCBI taxonomy): domain Eukaryota; kingdom Metazoa; phylum Arthropoda; class Arachnida; order Ixodida; family Ixodidae; genus Rhipicephalus; species Rhipicephalus microplus. The sequence goes on along the minus strand of NC_051174.1, from coordinate 10,532,577 downwards.
TTTTTTTCAGTCGCAAGTTGTATTACAAAGTGACACCTATAGCAAACAGAGTAGCGTTCAAGTCACGCCGCAATAGCGTTCATCCTTCGTTTAAACTCTATGTTCTATGGTCGCAGTGCGCATAAGCGCTTCGCATGAAAACTCGCAATTAACAATGCACTACGCGGCAGTATAAAATGGAAAGACAGGAGTAGTTAAGGTTAGGAAGACCGTGCATAGCCGAGCACAGCGGTCGATGGCAGATGGCACACCGCTAGGTGGCGCGGACAGACAGTTTGGCATGCACTCGCGTGTTCCGCAATTTTTTGCGGTTGACTGTAGAAATCCTAACTAGAACAAAACAGGTCAACTTTTCATCTGAACATGTAAAGAACGTCCTTTTAGTGGGCTATATCCAAGCTCTAGTAGGATGGTAATCACTTTCAGGATAGCTGTACGATATTTACTAAAAGCGAGTGAAAGATGCCTAGCTACATATTCGTACCACAAGAAATCATTGTACATGGTTGGCTGCGAGTGACGCGAAATGACCGCAGGAGGACCGATATCTGCTACCCCTTACGGAAACGCCATACATGGCCCATATATAAGTTATATCTGGCCATATATAAGCATGTATGGCAGCATATGTGGCCATATATAGGCATATATGGCAGCATATGTGGCCACATAGTAGCATATATGGATGTATATCTGGCGGAGTCGGTTCATGTATGGGGTTATATACGGCCATATATGACGCGGTTGGCCCATATAAGGAGTCAAATCCGGCCAAATAAGGCACGGCCACACCATATATAACATATCAAGTGGATCCTTATATGTGGAAGTGCTCTCTTATTTGGGATGAACCACGTATATATTTAGCACCGTGATCACACTTTTATGTGAATTGTAATATATAACAATTTGTACACAAAGCTGACCTGCTTATTTTTCATAACAATAGGAGTATTAAATATATATGTTGTTTCTGCCATGCAAAAAAAACAAAATTTCAGGTCAGCTTTGTGTACGTGATAGTTGCAACTCAGTTGAATGCATATATGCATGCATTCCTGTAATTTAACTCGTACATTTTTCATGGCATTTAGGTTTGAAACAATAAGTTGCAATTTATACGACGTAAATAATGTATACAAGAGCAGACATGTTTTACGAGGAAGGAATCGTGTCAAGTCACAAAACGTATTGAAGCTTCCGAACCTCGCTATTATTATAGAGCAATCCTATATAGTATTATGTAAAGACAAAATGCATGCCACTTATATTGTTCACATTAATGCATTGTTTAAAGTGGCAGCAAGAAATAGTAATTTCAATGCGCTTTTAGCTTCCACATCGGTGGACAAAATTCCTGATTATTTGAAAGTTTTGATGGCTATATGCTCCCTTCATATAACAAGATTTCTATTAATCCTGTTGACTCTCATCTGCGATTGCTTTCAGCAGTCATTTACTATAATTGCATGCGCAGTGCAATGTTTAAGGGAGTATTTTCAAAAACAAAAAGAACTTACGTGAATGAAACTTTCAGGCACCATTATGATTACATTCAAGATGGAAGTTGTACTAATTTATTGCAAAAATACATCTTGCATTTCCTTTGGCTACGTATAATGTTCCTGGCTGTGCACATAGTAATTTTATCAAAAACTTTATAATTGCACAAGTGAACAATTAATTTAGTGTAATGTTTGCAAGCGTCAAATAAATCTCACGTCATAGACATGTACGTTAAAAAAGGTGCAGCTGACTCACACGTGATACATATTTAATGGACAATGAAATGAAAGGCTGAAGCTTTATAGCAACATTTAACGTAGGCTGCCGAATTCACAAAACTTCTATTTTGTGTCGGTGTGTCATTACTTGGTCGAGGTCACTAAAGCGCACGTGCCATTATCAGGATTAGCCTAAACATTGCCTTGTGAATACAACTGGTATGACACATTTTTTGCGGGCTGGCGTGATACCTAAGCCAAACTCTACATTATGTAAACAGCCCCTTGCTGTGCAGGCGCGTAACGATTCAAACTGCTTGTGAACATATCCTTTCAACACCAACACGGTCGTGCACTTATAAGATATGTATGCCGGTACATACCCACCAAACTGACAAGTGTACACTCGCGTATAGAGATTCATGGGCACCCGGACACTGGCATTTCATTCAATGTGGCTAGATATTTTCGGACATGTCAGAATGATATGAGTGTATTATTATTATTATTATTATTATTATTATTGTTATTAATGTTGTTGTTGTTGTATTTCGCAAAACGTCCAACAGCGAATTCATATGCTGTCATACTGTGTCGTTATGTAAGTTTTATGAGATCTGTTATCTTGGTGTTCTTTTAGATGCGGAGCATCTTATACTCGCGCCTTGTAGTGCGCCGTCCGCACCGTCCGCGCCGCTTCTCGAATATTCGACAGCTGACGCGCGCGCATGCGCCGTCGCGCCGTCGCCCACTCTTCCACCATCTGTGCATCCCTTCCTCCTCTACACACCGCGCGCGCTTCACTCCTCCACCATCTGTGCACCCTTCCTCCTCTACACACCGCGTTCGACATCTACAATTCTCCTGATTCTCCAGTGGACGCGCATGTGGCGTCGCGCTTCGAGAACATTCAACAGCTGACAGTGCATGCGCCGTCGTGCTGTATATATACTCAAGGTCGGCGCTCGCTCGCCCAGTTGCCGCTCGTCGGTTGGTTTGTACGGCGCGTCGACGTCCAAGGTCGCGGTGAAATGAATTCCAACGAATCCACAAACACAATGATCGACGTCCCTTCGAGCAGCGCCGCCCTTTCGCATACGTGTGTACGTGTTCACTCATTTAACACCCCCTCCTACAACCACGTTAACCAATTTAGCCATCGACCCAAGTAAGTCGCAATTTAACACCCCATTTCACAACCATGTTAACCAATTTAGCCATCGACCCAAGTAAGTCGCACTTTAACACCCCGTTAACCAATTATATGGTCCGCATCCTCCTCAGTGTTCCCCCGAGGGAAGCTGCGGGCAATTTTTTTTTGATAGCATGCTGAATTTTTTCTACTTGCATTAAATGTGCTGCCATGCGAGGCCTTCATTCTCTTCCTGTTGGCTCAACATCTCGCGAGAATCCGGTTCTCCTACAGCCTTCTACAAATTGTACACCGCGATATGTCGTCGTCAACTTGAGTACATATGCATATTTGATTTGGAATGGCCCTGCTAAATCCGGCAGTAGCGCCACTGAGTGAGTCCAGAAAAATTTCATAAGCATTTACCTTCATCGTTTCACTAGAGTCCTTTCAACACTGCTAGAATATTATATTTGCCATCAGTTAACGGCCGGCAAAATCGCGCTGACCTGTTATTCTTTTACAAGCTAGTTCAGGGTGAGATACTCTGCCCTTCTCGGTTGTAATAATTTTGAAACTCCGCGTAAGTTATCGAGAGAGAATCGACCGTTGCATGTACCTGCCAGCTTCTTTCAACACTCTATCCTTTACAGAATACTGAGTCTATCTAGCGTCAACTTTCTTAATTCGTTATGTTTTTCATAGTCTACAGTCATTTTCTTTTTGTCAGTGAGGGCTGCCCTGTCCTAACATAGCTTTGCACATGCACAGATTCTTCCCTTTTCTGTCTTTCAGGAAGCCTTCGGCACGGTTATGTATATTCTACATTATTTTTCAGTCCCATTCCATGAATATCTACTCTTTTATTTGTTGTTTTCATTGTGCGTTGATTTCTTTTCGACTGCTCCTCTTTGCTCTTTTTATTGATTTGCATTTATGTGGACAGTCTGTGATGTATTGTTTAGTTTTGTTTTCTTTTCGCGCGCGCCAGCATGAAAGACCCTATGGTTATTCTTGGGTAGGTTAAAAATGATTGATTGATTATTGGTTGATTGATTATTATTATTATCATTATAAATGCTTGCGAAATAAGATGAAAATTCGGCTGAAACGCGTCTTCGTAGCCAGCGTACACGAAGCAGCGATTTCAGCTCCACGGAATGCCTGTCTCAAAGGTCTTGCACGTGCAGCTTTCTGGGCCCGCGGGAAGAAGTTGAAGTCCATTGTGCGAAAAAACTCGCCTGACTGCTAGGTTGCAAGGGGTGCGCACAGTAAAAAAAAATACAAAAAAGGGCGCCCATTGGATGGGTGGACAATTCGGAGAAAGTTGTTCGAAGGAGCGCGCGTAGGCACCGTGAAGCCCTGCCGTGGCTTACACCAGTCTGTGGACAGAGCATGAAAGAGAGTGCCGCGGCCCATTTCAAGTAACGACGAAGAAAATAGTTTGCACAAACATTCAGTCGTATAATAATAACATTGCGTCAATAATAGTTAAAAAATGAAACGTCGTTCGCCAATAAGCTCAGGAAAATTTAGTTCTAGTGAAAAGTGAGTGAATCATTGATCTCAAGGAGTAATGTAGTGTCCATTGCAATATTCATTGTCAAGCCTGCGTGCACTGTATCCGTCCGCGTCATTGTTGTTGTTTTTTTTTTGCTCGCCGGAGTCATGGGTGCCGTGCTGATCGAGTTTGTTAATTTTCATTCCTTTTGCTCTTATTTCGTGTTCAACTACTGCTCCAATTTACACAAGATAATCGCGCAGCTCTCAGGAATCTACTTCGCTGTACGTGGCGAAATTGTGGACGGACGTGGAAGTGTTTTTGTGTGCGTGTGCGTCTGTACGCTGCTCGATTGGCGATCGTCAACTTTTCGTGCGAGAAGAAAATGGATACCCACGCTTGCGGGCAAGCGTTCCTTCAAAACTTCTTCCTAAAGCAGTACGAATGGACGTGGTGGCTTTAAGGTGTGAATAGGTTATCAGGATTAACAGGCTCCTTGAAAGACAAGTCTCGGTTAAATGTTCAGGTAAGTTCATCATTTTCATTACCTTCGCACGTTGTTCATAAATATTATGATAACTCGAAAACATACCACATTGCATGCTTGCTGAGTAAATAACTTTATGCTAATCGTGGTTACGTCATTAGGCTGTTTTGTTTAAGCGATATGACAACACTTTCTTTTTTTTTTCACTTGATCCAGACAGTGCTCTATTTAATCAAAAAAATCTACGTCAGGAAAATGTTGGTTTTGTGCCATTGTACTTTTCATAAGTATATTGATGTAAATATACTTGTGTTGTATTTTTCTCATTTTAACGCTTGAGGAAAAACCAAGGATAAATTACAACTTGCGCAATTACAAATGAAAAAGGGTTGCATATCTCCAACTCCAAGGGTGTCATGAGATTTATGAGCCAACGTTTGAATTTATCTTTCTTCGTCTACGTTCCACTTGTTTTTATATTTACGTGTGTTTTGATAAGGATACGCAGTTAAAATTTTGTTGCTAGTTTGATTCTTCAAAACAGGGTGCAATGTCACGGATCAAAATGGAAAAACTTAAGAATAGCCCGTAATTTCGTTTCCGCCATCTACAATCAGGGTGATATAAGTGTATACTTGACTGGAATGCGCACATCACAGGCGACATTATCGTTACTGATATCGCAACTTCGCGTGGTTATCTTGAGGAACTGCGCATACCCGCATACATAGTTACACAAAATAATGTGATGTCACGTTTTAATTCGTGAGCACTGTAGATATTTTTACGCAAGCCGACAAATAAACTGGGGCAAAATTCACAAAGCTTTCTCTTTGGCTACGCATTTTCTTAGCCGAAAATTCTCTTATCTGGAGGGATTACTATAGCGCGGGTATGAATTTAACTTATTCGGCACTTAAGAGGGCAAGGAGGACACACGATAGCCGATGAAACGACAAGGAAAGAAAGAAGTGTGTGCCGATAATATCAAGGAGCACGCAAAGCGTCTAGCATCGAGAGTATACGATGATAGCCAATGATTTGCTGCATCTAAGTTTCAGCTCCGCGAGCGTCTGCTACAGCGCTTACGGGATGCCGCGTACGTTGTAATAGGCGTTTTGGCGGGCTGTGCAAAGCCAAGCACTCGCCTTTCATCAACGCCTGTAGCTAAAAACGAAATTGCTCGATGGCCTTAAGTCATCGAGCAATCCATGCACTACCTCGCCAAGTACAAGTAAACAACACTCCAGGTGCACCACATAAATGAAACCACATGTAAATCGATGCATGCAATGTTTGAAAATGTGCCTCGAATGTCTTCCCCTATTTAACGCGACCAGTTACCTTACATTTCATTGAAGCTGCGCTGCTACCTAACTATTTCGGTGCAATCTAGCACGGTATTGTGGTGAACGTAAGGGTGTTTTGTACCTATAGTCAAAGGTAGCCTTTGTTACAATATTCTTATGACAAGACGCATGAGCGACTTTGGTGTTGGCAGACGAATTGTGCGGAAATAGATAACAGCAGTAATCAAATGAAATTTTGAGCGCAATTTCGCTGGTTCAATGCACCGCAGCATTTTTATAAAGCCGTTATGCGAGAACGTGCATACGCTTACGCTTAGGTATATGTCTACGTAAAATGAGGGAGACTCATTGGGAGGTGTCTCAGTGCTAATGCTTTTCACAAAACACGGTGCAAATATTTCGTCCAGCGTTGTTTGAGTGCGCAAACAAAGCAAGGGACGTGTATACGTGTCTTGAGGTCGAGAGACGTTATCACACGTGCGAAAAGGATGAAGAGAGAGAGAGAGAGAGACTCTCGTTTCGGCTTCGCAAAAGCTTGAAATTGATTCATAATAAAGACAATTTTCTGGCCCAGCAGACGTCAGGTAAAGTCTCCGCAAAGCAGCGTCAGATGCTCGGAGAGCATAAAAAAGTGAAGTACGCGTTATATGGGAGTGACAGCCACTCAGAAAGCGAAATGAAGTGTGACTGTCCTTAGATGTGAGAATCAATGCTAATTAGGAGAGTTGAGTTAATGAGCCAAAACTTTCCTAGATAACGATAGTGGAAGCAAACTGAGCATTCATCTAGTGAAAGTGACACTAGTGACAGTGAACTCATAATAGTGGATTAGCGTTGTCACAGGCTGATATGTATTTTTATTTTTTATTTATATTTGGCAAACTATGAGAAGGTAGCCTACGTTAGAGCCGGCTATCCCAACGTCATGACAGTAATTTACAAGAATAAATAGCGCACGGTTATACAGTCACACGTGGCGGTTGCTATCTTCTAGTAACCTTGGGCAAACGCATTCTATTTTTTCTATTTTTGACAAAGTTTCACCGGACGTTTTTGCATTTGGCTTCATTCGAAGGAAGGACGATATATCAGCAATAGGGCGAATGCAAGCACTGCTGCAGTGGTCGAGCGTTTACAGCGCTCAACTACAGTCTAGGAGGTACTTGGTTCGATTCGCAGAATTACTGAGCACTTTTTTTTCCAAGAGGTTGCCCGGCCTAACATTATGCGTGGTGGCGGGTACTAATTTTTTGAGAAGTAGGCTTTTGCTTTTGCTTCTTTCACTCCTCTTTTGACCCAAAAGCGCTGTACTGTGCTCCTTCAAAAATTAAACAATTCAGGGTTCATAATTTTCTCCTCCATCCTCTCTTATCGCAAAGTGTCCAGTGCTGAAATACCAATATCATACCTGGTATATTACTTTTCACGTGTTTGAATAATCGACCAGCAATCAGTCTTCACGGTGTTTTGAAGAAAATCTACACATGCAGTGAGCTAACTGCTTGCAGCCAAGTTGACTGCCTTTGTAGGGACGTGCTTTTGTGCTAATTTGGTGGGCATCATCAGATGCAGCAAGACCAAAGAGCATGGACAGTTAGAGCTGACGCAAACAGAGTGATTAGTTCGTGTCTTCTCTCTCGCTATTTGTCATGCTGCACGCTTCAGTGTAATGTCGCTGTCAATAGTTAAAATGAACTATACCAGTTAATCGAGTGCTGCTGAGAGGGTCCCCTATTGTCCAGAATAGAACAGAACAATGGCAATTTGATTTGTGTGATAAAGAGATACCCTGCTTTTGGTTACTAGAATAAATTTCTAAACTGAAGTTTATTTTTTATTATCAACAGTTCCAGTGCAGATGAAAGGTGCATGGACAAAATTCGCGTATTCAACTTGACTAGATTTGTCACCTTAATTGTAATTGTGAACCGGTATCACAGTATGCATAAATATCACACACATATACAACCACGGGTGATAGCTTGCTTATTCTGATTAAAATTGAAAGCTTGAAATCGACATATTCAACCAACGCAATGTGTACGATATGCCAAGTAGAGTAGCTATGCTCTAAACTAATCTTCGCAGGTTCGTTCCATTTTACCCAATTTCTTACCCATGACTGTAGGTTGGTAAATAAAAACACTTCTTCGAACACACATATGCTGCGTAAGGTTACATTTATTTTTTTGCAGTACAAAACAAATTGAAATGTAGAATGGCTCAAAAGAGAAATAACTAGAAACAAATTCAGCCAAATCATTACCAAACTTACTCACCAATGATAAACGGATTCTCATTTAAAAAATACATATATACATACATATATGCACACACACATATACATATGTACAACCCTACATACATACATACACTCAGGTGTAAATATTAAAATGAATGGCTATAAAACAACAATTCTACTACACTCATTTTGAAAATACTACAGAAAGTAACTTACGAGAAAAATCCACCGGCACTGTTATGTCTGAACACGGTGTTTCTCGAACCATCTCGCAAAAGCTTGATGCATAGTTTTCCGCTGCTGCCCAGTGACTAGCAGTTTTTATAAAAAACACAAGAATAAAGCCCTTGACAATGTCATGCTAAAGAAAAGGGCTGTGCATCAATATTTTGTACATGTCTGCAATATCACTCTATTTACATAGCTTGGCTCATTCACAACCCACTAACAAAGCATGATAGAACACTTGGCCTGAAAGTTGGCACCGCGCGAGTAAATTCTAGACAATACATGAATAATACAATTATAAGCTACTAAGCTCCTTGGTGCAAACAGTGTTTATATTGACAGCTATAGGTGCCATTTCGTTTCCTCAAAACACTTCTCAAAAGTAGAATCAACTTTATTTAGCTAAAAGTTTCTATTCTGGCGCATCGTGTTGGCTCAACGGTGGAAGTGACTCTTTCGGCCAAGAAAACAAAGACCAATTATTCTTCCAGTTTGTGAATTCACCCCATGCTAACATTGAGGCAGCTGGTAGGAGTGCTTTTGGAGAGAGGAAACCACCACATTCCCACCAGTTGTGGCCTTGGGTAGCTACTTCACTTGGACAAAAATGATGAAAAACACTCCTCAAGAAGACTTAAATGTTTGCACATCAACACAGTTCCCATACAGCTGTCTATTAGTCTACTTGAAAAATATTGAGTTTACTGGTGGGCAAAGACTGTACACTATGGGAGGTGATGCTCCAGTGCACTGCATGTATGTCTTGCTGCTGGCCTCAACTGCGATGTTGCTCAGCACATATGTGTAAAATAACAACTAATACTATGCCACTGCAAAGTAATTATGTGTCATTTGCATGAAACAGGGACCACAATAAAAGAACATAACAATATTTGCCTTCACAAAGTTAAAAAATGTAAATAAATTTCCACAAGAGTTTTCACAGTTCATCTGAGGACGAACTGTGAAATTGATTGGTTGTGAACACATTCTTACTTCCACTAACAAACTATTTTAAGATGCCAGATTCAATATTAGAATATACCAACACTTTTGTAGGGCTAAACATTTGTACAGGCACCTAGAAAAACACAAGTGAATGCATGCTATAGCTACATATAAAAATAAATACTTTTATTTGTAGTCTGAGTAGAGCTGCATAGATGATAAGCCACTTGAATTACATTATGAACAAACCTGTCAGAGCAACGTATACATTTAAAAAGTTACACTTACACAGTAGATAAGTAGACTGTTGAAGGACGGACAGGCAGTGGGATAATACCCAAGCACTAAAATCTACTGTTAAGATATACTAGGAGTAGTGATGATCCTCTTCCTTCCAAATAAAATAATACACATAGATTCACTTCCCAAAGCTTATACACTCATGGCATCATTGGTGCTATACAAATGAGTGTACACAGAAGGATTACATCGACTAAGTACATGATTACTGCATTCATGGCTTTACTTCTTGTACTACAAAGAATGCAAACACAGTTAGTTACCATTGGCGACCATGGATGCTGTGATTTCTGGCATGTAAATGTAGAGGCATGCAGGCACTTAACACACATGTTAAAAAGTTCAGCTCAAAAATATTTGCCCACTAACACTATAGCAGCCTTTAAATTATTGTCATAGTTTGGTATCTTCCATGCAATATTTAAGTAATTTCAAATGCAAGCAAATGAACTGCTGAATAATGCACTGCTAACAAGTTAAGCAGCAGCTGCTCCTGACACCACAATGTGCTCTTTCTGCTGTTGTAAACTTTGAGCAGGAGAACAGTCACTGGCCGTCCCTTTATACTTGTTGGTCTTCTGTGCTCTGTTCTTGATACACTGTACATGACAGTGGAGCACCCAACCCCTTGTTACTGCTGGAACTTAGAAAAATACGGATCATTGTTACAACCATGCTACATGCAAGAGTGTATAGTTGTCAATTATGTGCTTATATTTACAGATTTTGAATTTTCAGAAGCCAATGACAAGCCTCAACACACACACACACGAACAGTGAAGACTGAAAATATATTTAATATGGTACAAGAGCAAAACTACAATGTTATAGATGAAGCCATTAAACTTCTGACAGGCATAAAAAGCCAATAGAGTTTCTTCTATTTCGACTTTACACTAGGTGCGAGAAGTAGACCACAAATAAGTTCACTAAGAAACACAAGTTAGACTGCATTACAACACAACAGCCAATGTTCATAACTTTAAGGCTGTATAACATAGCCAGCTCACCATACCGCATATAGGAGCAAATGGGCAGTCTAGAAGACACAAAGAACTTGTGGATTATGAGTGCTTGTTGCTGACATCTATTATTCTAAATGAAGAAAACCTTTCAGAAATGCACTTCATCAGGGGAAATAATCATACGCAACAAACACAACGGGCTCCTACAGGTGCCACCTAAACTCACCATTATTGTTGATACCAGTGTCTTGCCGGATGGATATGCTGCGTCCTGCACAGAACACCAAAGGAGCGCTCCATGACTTGGATTGCATGTGTGCTAGCTGCATCACTCTGCTGCTGAAATAGGCTAGCCACAGACAGAGAAATTAGAAGCCATGGCTTTTAAACACACTGAACGTCACCTTTAGAGATCAACTATGCATATTTAGGTCAGGTACAATTTCTAGAAAAATATATATCACTATGCAATCGTTGTGAGCATGTTCGGCTGAAACACAAGCAACAGCACTGAGAGAGAAAAAGCTACATTAGGTAAAAGATGCAGTTACTGGCCCTATGTCATCTGAGGCTTCTTCAAGAGGTCTTTCTCCTTGCAAGTTGTGAACAGCCAGGCAATTTTCACCCACTTGCTCTTTCCACAAGCTCGAGAGCTCAAGCTCGGGAGTTCAGTCACAACCTCGAGAGCTCAATAAGGAATCAAAGTATTTGTGCTCGTTTCAAAGCACAAGCTTTTTTGTCTCAGATTATTGGAGTTTCATTTAAAGCTGCAGGCTTTCAGCTTTCAACATTCTGAATTATCTTGTAATTTAGTTCTATAAATGTTGAATAAGAATTATGTGTAAGAATATTACAGGTATCCACTGAAAGCAACCATGCTTGGGTTTTCAATTTGTGCACAGTAAGTGGTGTTCACGTTATCGTATGTATTAAAGAAAAACTAACCTTGCAGCCAGCCGTTAGGCAGTTTTGTGCCCTCGAAGCTCCCAAGCAGATCGCAGTCCTTCCAGATGAGGCTGCCATGCATGCTTCCACGCCACATCCGCTGAATAATAACAGTCCCAGCAGTGGCATAGGCTTGCACAGTTAGGGAGAACGTGTCCTTCCTATATTTGTACTGGTGCTCCAAGTAATGATGAGGATTGATGTGCCAGAATGTGCAACCGATGCATCACAGGACCTTGACAAACCAATCTCTGCGATCTGTGAAGAGCCAAAAACGACATATTTAAAAACATTCATTAAAAGCACTCACTTCTAATACTTATTTGAGGAAGCTATCACTTCGTTAAAGTGACCAAAATCTGCTATAATCACTTTGAAATAAACTGAAGCCTCATGTAAAATTTACGTACCGCAATATATATGTCCTACTGAAGTATAGTACTACCACAGTGGTAATCGTCTATAGAACTAATTTTCCAAAATAACATAAATTTTTTAAGTGCAACCTGGCTCCTGAAAAATAAATTCAAATTAACTTTCCAACTATCAATCGTGGTCAATCGACAGGCCCAACCTCATAATCAAACAAGAGCTCACTTGTATCAAATCACAAAAAACAACTTTTTATGTATTTGCTCCATAATATATGAATGTATATAACAGTAGTAGTAAATTTTTCATGCTTGACCTTACCATGGAGAAACTTTACATCTGATGGGCTTAAAAACTTGCACACGTTATAGAACTGCGTGAATTATAATACCGGTGAAATTTAGTTCTGCAAGGTGAACTCACCGATGGCAGCATTTAGTAGCCGTCGGTGTCATGAGGAACCAAGTACGGCCAACAGGCAAAGGGCATCTGCAGACTGGAAGCTGCCAATGACAGCAATAAAGGGCTGGCCAGGCGTGCACGTCCATTGATAAAGTGTAAGAACTGGCCATGACCGGCTGTTGTCAAGGCTCTAGTGCCGTGCAAAACGATGGCCAGACGAACTCGTAAACCTGTAGTTAGGCGATATTGGCCTACAACTTCATCCAAAGCAAGGCACCGGTGAAATCTTTGCTTTTTCTGGGGGTCGGAGGGAAGGTTGACGTTCACGGGCTCTCGCTGCCACATCGAACCCTCAAGTTGTTACCGAAGAACTGTCTAGGCGCGCTTCCAAAGTAACACGATCCACAACAGAATGTAGCATCTCGCAGTTTTGGTTGATCACATCACAGCGCTAGGACTATGGTTATCACAAAAAGGAGAAGTGACGACTTAACAAACAAAAGCGCCAAGCTGCCCCACCACAACTTCGCAGGGCAAAACAGTAATCAACGCTGTCTTTCAATTTTCGGTCACACGAGCACAGCTTGTTCACAACTCTTGGAACGTCAACACAGCACCACTGTTCACAACGAACATCGTTTCACTCCCGAACAGTACATTGCTCTCAAGTAAATAGAAGCGTACGGGCTAACTGGTGGCGAAGCAAGAACCGAGCGCGTAGTTCGTGCGTTTCCGTACGTACTTGGGGTCACTCAAGTAACGTGTCAAAACGCTGTCAATCCGAAATGTCGCACAGCTACCAACTGAGAGACTGGAAAGTCAAGCGAACGAACTGTTGCCGGCACACAAACACACATTGCAGGCTTCCCGAGTGCTAGTTGCCGTCGATACATCGACGCCGATCCCCGCTTGATAACCACACCGACGCACAGGCTTCGCTGCGCTTCACCGAACACCATTGCACTGCCACAGCTTTCCGCACTGCTTACACGCACCGAAAGAGCTGCTGTAATCACAACATATCCGGTCAAACGCTGAAGTAACTCGTGCGAGAAGCGTTTGCTGAAAGTCGCACCGACCGATACGCGGTTTAAGACGCCATGTTGTTTTCGACAACTGCGCAGCACATAAGACGATAAGAGAGCTCTTAGAAAGTACTTGAACTATTTTGACGGCGTGAAAAAATTTGCTCTTATGTGCGAGAGGGGTGATATGACGAACACGACAGGCGTGCCAGATGAAAGAAGTGTTTTGGCAACGTCATGGATTGAGCTGATGTAGAGGGTATTGCTTCACAACCAATCACAAGCTGTGCCCGTAGGCCAAGCCGTCGTCTGCTCGCGTTTGTCGTCTGCTTCGATCAGAGCATGCGATAGGACATTCGCCTTCGCAAAGCTGTTATTCTCAGGTGAAGTGGTCGCTGCGTCGCACAAAATACATGTCAGTGGCTCGCTCTACCTTTGAATCATGTTCGTGCGCCAAGTTAAATGGCTGGTAATTGACACAGGGATGAATTCAGCCATGGTTTGCTCCAGAATCGTGAGTGTTTGCATATTTTCGGTGTCATACAAAGTTACTAGGGTCATTTCATTCCGATTGCTTGCCATAACATCACGGTCCATATCGTTGTCTGAACAGTGAAGGTGAAGATGCATGATTTGTTTGTAGTTCCATGCGTAATCACGCGCACCCCTAATACGCTTTGGTTTACAAAGTATGCTTTGTTCCAGATCGTCCCAAAGTGTATCGACAGCTGTATTTCAGAGATCGCAACCATTGGACAGTTAGAGCCAATGAAAGTACACTAGAGCACAAACTTTAGGAACCACTCACTGAAAACTTCCTCTCATTTTCATTTCCAATAGCGTGCAAAGAATGTGCTTCCATTAACCTCTTTGGTGGTAATTTCCACCAATGAGGCAAGGATCTCGAGTCGCACTTTTAATTGGATGAGATGGGGCGCAACACAACAACATAACAAATAAGGTTGATCCTATGTCATGTCGCGTTCGAATGCACCGACCATTCACGTATCACATTGGTTTTCATCCAACCACAAATCTTTACATGCGTAGTTTTATGCCATTGACGCCCAATAGAATTCTTCAATTACTGCGACTTCAAACTTATTGGACTGTGGTGGTTGTCAACACCATCCACTGCGTACAAGGGAAACAACACGCGAAGCTCAAAGCGCCGAAAGAAATAAAAACGCACCAGCAGTCATCAGGCAGCCGTTAATGGGCGTGAATTAACTCAAAACCAGCCAGGGCACCAAAGTATACCGCTGCGGCAGCAGGTTCTAAGTAGCCACATTGTTCCTAAGAGTGGTCCGGACCACTCTTGGGATTTTCTCTCAGCCATGCTGTTTTTACGCACAATTTCGCTTCGTGAATCCACTTACGAGCACTTTTCGGGGACGTAAGCAAATATAGCAACTGCATCACCATCGCTGACATGTTCCCGGCCAGTCACAGCGCGCTTTATTTGCAGCGGCCGATGTGACAACTATAGCCTCTTACGACGTTTTTTCATTTCGTGAATCGACTTACGCAACAAAATTTCTCTTGCGCAAAAATGTTTTCGTAAGTGAGTTTTGTGAATCCGGGCCCTGGTATTGATGCATTAGGGCTTGCTACTGTGTGAAAAAACTGGGGGACCGTTAAGCTCCGTTTTTCACAGTTGAACGTGATAGCAGTATCGATCATATTTCTTGTGGGTAATTCAATCACTTAGTGTGTACTCTTTATTGCATAATGCTACTTGAAAAAATTTAATTGTGGAATAGTACTGCGTAATTGAGAAGGTTGAAAGTGTCTCAATGAAGGTTTCGCACATGGCTGCATTTTGTGTAAAAAACGGGTAACAAGGTTTAAAGAACAAGAAATATTATGTAATTACTGAGTTGCGCGAAAAAATTAAAATACAAAAGGAGCACACCTAGATGCAGCACACACTGACAACTGAAACATTGTTGGAGAAAACAGACATACGTATATATGCGGTTACAAGAACACGTGCGGTGAAAGAAAAGGATTAGATGAGCAGACAGATTGTATAAATGATGCGCTTCCAGGAAAGCTACCTCAGTAGCAAGCAACATAAGTGAGAGTTACGTGACACATGAATCCCCAGCTTTGTTTATGAAATACGCCTCTCCGATTTCCCGCGCTATACCGTGTCACTGAATCTAGCTTTAACTACCGTATTCCAAACAAGGGCGCGCAGCCACACTCTCAACAATATGATGATTGGTTAGAGAATGGTTGTTAATTCCTTTAGAGAAGCTTTGCGATCTACAATTATATAAATAAATTCTAAATAATATTTCCCACATGACAGCGCAGTGCCGTCCATCACACGATGTCCACACTGTGAAAGAAAATGATCAGATATCTGCTCATCTAATCATTTTTTTCCACCTCACGTGTTGTCGTAACCGCATACATATGTCTGTTTTCTCCAATGAAGTTTCAGTTGTTAGTGTGCGCTGTGTCCAGGTGTCTTCCTTCTACACTTCAAATTTTTTCGCGCAACTAAGTTAAGATGAAGTACCAACTCACCCAGCAGAACGTGCTTCTTAATATAATGTGTGTAAAATGTTTTAGAACTCTATGCACCCACTACCCACTCGTGAGGGAATACGTGCAGTAACCAGTATGCCTTTTGTAATGGTTGGCTGTCTTTAGACCGCGAAGTCACGTTGGTAATAACGTGTTGTGATGCTTGATGACAATGCACGCTTGTATCATGCAATATAGCTGCGATATTAAATGTTGTGTTGTGAAACCTGTATGCTGGATACATGTATTTGTTAAGCATGACATTTATTTTCCTTGCATTTACAACAAGAGGAAGTTATTATTGCTTTATTTCCAAGCAGAAGCATAGCTGTGTGGTAGAGCACTTGCATGCCATGCAAATTGCCTGCATGATTTCGATCATCACTCATATCCGAAAATTTATATTTGTTTTATTTGCATTCTCTCAATTTTCGATCATTGACAGGACGATTTTTCACGGAGAGCCACCGATGCCTACACCGGAATTTTTGCAGAATGAGCTCTTTACCACTGTTACATTAATGATGCATTATTGGCAAAATGGAAAGTGGATTACGTTTACAAAGTACAATTTTATTGTCCCGTTGGCAAGAAATATTGTTAAATGCCTCCGTTCCCACGCACACAGAGACCTATAGACACCAGTTTTAGCAGTCGTTCTGTAGGTCATTAGTCACAATACTTGTACATAACAAGCTTGCATACCAATCACTTTCGACCGAACTCCTTAAAAGTTGATTATCAACTCATTTAAGTTATTCAATGCACACGCAGTTCATACGGTCAATAGCAAGTTAATATTTCGTTTTGACTGACTATGGATGCTCCATTGACACACGAGAAAAGTTTTAAACATAACACACTGTGAAAGATAACTTTACGAAACTCAAATTGGGTTTTTTTATGCTATTTATTTTTGAGAAGTCGGAATCGATAAAGCGGAATATTTACTTGCACCGTACTATGTCTCAGACCGTGTTGACCATAGGTTCAAGATAAGAATAATCGCATGCAAGACTGACGTGTTACAAAATGATTTTTTACCAAAAAAAATTACAAGATGGAACCAGCTGCCTTCTAGCATTGCCTCTACACTCCCAAATATTTTATTTATTTCATGTTAGAATTCTTCCGATTTATATGTTAGAACATGTTCCGATTTATATATGAATTTCTTTGCAGATTGTGATTCAGGTGACTTTGATTATTTGTTTGGCTATATATTTTTTGTATTCTACTTTTCGTAAATGCTCCCTCAATGTAATGCCAATTGCTGCTGTGGGTAATGAAATAAATAGATAAATAAAAAGTGTCGATAAGTAAGCAATATATTTAAGCACAAACAATGTATCTCTTCAGGAAAAGTGGACTAACAGTGACATGTGCCCACCACAAGCTTTAGATATGATGCTAAGTTACATTCTAGCAAATAGTTGTTGAGAATAACTTGAGATATATTGAGGATAACTTAATTGAACAAGAATGTTCAGGGGGTATGTACTGCCTTTGTTTTGGAGATGATAGTGACTGCATGCAGACCTTTCAACAAACAGGTATATTTCTAGCTGAAGAATGATTTGAGCAGCTATATTTTTTGCCGGTGACACAAGCTGAACTAATATAGATGAATCATTTGAATGGCTTTATATAAAGGTATCCATATAAGGCCATATATGAAAGCATCCATATAAGACCTTCTATGGATGCTTCTATATATAGCCATATATGGCCATATACAGCAACACCCATATATGGGGATATAAGGCCCATATATGGCTATATCAGGATTTGGACATATCAGGTTATATACGGCCCATATATGGGGATTCCATATATGGGCCAGATATGCCCAATTCCTGATGTAGTCATATATGGGGATTTTTATATAAGTCCATATATAGGATTTTTGTAAGGGACCGTACTTACGACCTGCAGTCCAGTAATGTAGCTAGTTCTAGTCTAAATATATGTAAACGCTGATGTATACCGACTCGTGGGAATGTAATGGAGAAGTGTCTGGGCTAAAAGGAACCCCCAAGCTTAACGTTGCTTTTCGCTGCCTATTTGCTACACACACGCAATGTGTTCATAATGAGTGTTGAAACCAAACAGGCTTTTTTTTTGCACAATCACGTAGTGTTACTCATTAAAGCTACAACTCAAAGTTTGCACAATTATCACCTTTTTTATTCATGTTATTTCGATGACCAGCTCGAAGGAAGCAAACATGGCGCAATTGCTGTGAGTCATGCTGGGTCATTGGTACTTGTAGAGAAACCACTACTGTAGTACCTGCATTCTTTTGTTGTTTAGCTCGTTATGAGCATTAAGGAACGCTAGAAAATTAGAAGTCTGCTTACCCATGACTGAATTCAGAGCGTTGAGGCACTCGCGAAATGTTCCCAGCAAGCGATGACCGTTCGCACACCAACAAAATGATCTTTTTCTTCTACTACTACGACTAGGCAGCGCATGCGCAAGGTACATATAGATGATAATTGCTTGAACGACGATGTGAAAAATTGAAAGATCCTTAAAAAGTTGAACGCGGCTTCAACATCGTGTTCCTAGTGCGTCATTCAAACACATAATGCAGGAAACTTTTTCGAGTTTAATATACAGCCACTGTATGTGTCCTCAAAAGAATAATGGAAGTAGCGTGTGAGCCTCTTGTAGTGGGGTAGTGGCTTTCAACCATGGATCCATTATGATAATCACATATTCTGACACCCGTTGGCAATTGACGCTTGTACCACATGTTATTTACTTAAATGTTTCATATTGCATTGTGATGCATGTATACAGAATGCAAGTGCTTGTGAAGCTTGAAAGCTACTTTCTCAGCATTTCCAAGAAAAAAAGTTTTCTCACTGGTTCCACAAGCAAAGGGAGAGGTCAGGCATCATGAACTAGGAAGTCACGCCGTCACTGAAAGTCCATGCCCAAGGAAAGTGCCGGTGATCCAAATATAGGAAGCCTGGTGGGGGTTCACAGGAAGCCTCACCGTCAACTCTCTGGACTGATCAATTGGGACGATAAGCGCAGTAGAATGTAGTCACCATGGCGCAGTCTGAGCGAATTATATTTGCTACCTTGAACGTACGCAGATTTAGGTCTTCACCGAAACAGGCACAGCTCCGTTATTTTGTTAATCGGAAGCGTCTCGACTTTGTCGCCATCTGAGAGACAAAGATCGAGAGCAAAAAAAAAGCTGAGAAGGCCCTGCGGCCTTTTCTGTCTCAGTATAACGTGTGTATTTCACGTGAAAATGAATTATGTGCGGGCTGTTGGATGTTTCTGAAAAAAATTCTACCCTGTTCAGCATTCTGCACTATTGTTCATGTAGAGGGCAGGTGTAAATGCTGTGCTTTTTTGTTGCAAGCGACGCCATGGCGTATTATCAAGCTATATGCATTTATTAGGGTTCCGCAAGGACTGAATTTAATTGATGAGGGCACTTCTGGAAGATTTCCACTGCTTATGTTATGCCAATGGTTGTATTAATCTTACTAGAAAGAAAGACAAGAGTATCAAGCTTTTATCTGTTATTGTAAATAATGCAGGGCTAATTGACATCTGGGTCTCGAATCGGACAATGGCATATACAAGAGTTCATGCAGTTCCTAAGCCCACCGTGACACAAATTTAGGTGTCCTTATCACTCATGTCTCGTAAAATGTCCTGCAGCACCGAAGCTGTATCATTCTCAGACTTTTTATATTGATATTGCGCAAATTGGTCAAGCTTGTCACAAGGGATTTCGTCTCCAGTGGGCTCTTTCGAAGTTGAACGCGAAGCTGCTCTGTAATCGGGAATTCATAAAACGTGTCCAGATGACAAGGATTCCATCCTTTTAAATTGGTTTGCATATCTTCGCTGCTTTGAGCTTTTGAACAAAAAGTTCGTGCTATAGCTTTAGAAATTGGGGCTGTTAAGTTTTTCTAATGAAATAGTAATCAGAATATACTTCTTAAAAGGATTTGCAATCTTTATAAGACAATATGCAAAATGCCGGGAAAATACATCAAAGACAATGGAAATATTAAACTCAAACCTAAAAGATGTGATGTTGCACGCTACCAAGAGGCGCGTATTAGATCTCGAAACCAGCGCACCCAGACCTCTGAGCACCTGACGCGCCAAGCTTTGCTTGATGAGCAACGCAATGCGATTGGTAAAGTTATTCTAGTTTTGTACTCTAACGGTGTCCTCATAATTGATACAAAAGACATTACTTTGGCGTTTTAAAAGTACTACATCAGTTTATTAGCCACTCCCTCGGACGATCACGACGTTCACCTCAAGGCTAGCTTTGTGGCTCTTGTGAATTCCTTGAAGGACAATGACTATACAGGAAATGGAACAGGCAATCGGCAATTTGCCTCTATTGAAAAAAGCTGGAACTGTTGCCATCTCAGGCGAATTTCACAAAGCTTTCGAAAAACGCTTGCTCCCACATTGCTTGATATTTTCAGATAAGGTATAACAGGAATACAGTCCCACAATCTGTTTGAAAATATCACACTGTACTAATACCGAAAACAACTGACAAGGAAATACTTCGCTCCGTTGACGGCTACAGACCAAAATCGCTGTAAAACGTGGAATACAAAACTTTCGCAAAAATATTATCAAATAGGTTGCCATTGGCGATGTCGATTCTCATTGAGTCTCATGAGATGTGGGACCAGGGATCAATTATACAAACCAATATACAGGTCACTCAAACAGTTCTTCAATACTCTCATAGTTTCTAAAAGCATCTTGCAATGCTACAGGTAGATCTTACGAAATCCTTTGACCGGGTTTGTCATTCCAACCTCTTTTCTATTTTCGAACATGCCAAAGTTCGCGAAGTCGTCCTTAGAGGCGTTAAACTATGCTATAATGAATGCTCAACTCGCCTGATTGTTAATTGTCAACTCTCAAAGCCTGTTTCAATTCGCTCTTCTGTGAAATAGGGATGCCCGTTGTCACCTTTTCTGTTTTCACTTTATTTAAAACCACTGTGATTTAGCATATTACAGTCGAGTTGCATTTGTGGCTTCAGTATATTAGTCGCTGAAGTTAAAGTATTGCCTTATGCAGACGATGTTGCATGCTTTTGCAGAGATAAGCCAAGCGTCGAAAATGTGGTATATACTATTCAAACGTTTGGCGTGGTGACAGGAGCTCACTTAAATGCCTCTAAAAGTTTAGGTCTGTGGATTGGCTCACGGGATTGCATGCTAACCCACTTCGCAGAGAAACCACAAGAACTCCTTCAACACACCTCGGTGTACCATTGCACGCAGATTCAGTGCGCATTACTAGAAGGAGTGCTACCCTAAACTTGAACGACAGGCCCAAACATTTGTTGCCTACCGACTTTATATCTTTGGGAGAGCTGAAGCTTGCAATACTTTTCTAGCAACAAAGCTTTACTATGTATTGCAACCTATTCAATGTGCAAGATTTTATATACAACGCTTTCATCGGATTTTTGTTACTTTCATATGGTCTTCAACTTTTGAGCCCATTTGTTTGAACAATATATTCAAGCCCGCTAGTGAGAGGGGTTAGGAATAAATCACCTTTAACTGTGACAAATATTGTCAAGATTCTTTTTTTGAGACACTTCTCATCCCCTAATCTGCTCTTTCTTCCAGATTACACTTGTATATTGCTTACCAGACTTAATTGTTAATCAAATTCCAAACTACCATGCTTGTGGATATTCATGCAGGAAGTTTACCTCGCAGTTTAGTTCCTTAAGCTCGCTTTTCTGTAGAATCCCTGTACACAATATTCAGCAAAGCACTGTATAGGCTTCTATTAGGTATGCCTTTCCCACCTCCGTTGTACCACTGACTGTGCTGCAATCTTCCTGCCCACGGTATTTTTAAGCAAGTGCGGCAAAATGTACATTCCACCAAATTCAAAAACCGTTCTTCTATAAACTTTACGCAGATACATTGGCGGAGAACACATGGTTAAAAAGAAAGCGTATTCTTATTCCGTACGTTAACTGCCGTCTATTTTATGTGCCAGAAACGACAGACCATTGCTTTATTATCTGCAAAGATGCCATACTGTTTTGGGATTTCTTTCAACGAGCGCTGAAAAAACGCTTCGTCATTAATTCTCACACAATACGTTACCTTCTACCAGCAGCGCTTGATGAAGTGCCATATGGTATGTTTTTCCTCATGGTTATTCGCAGCTTAAGTTAGACACAAATGCTGGACTGTAATGCAAAGCCCACCACTTCTTTAGGCAAACACTTCATTAAAATGATTGTTCCCCTCAAGGACATTCACGACGAGCTAGGATTTAGACCAGAATGGTACTTATCTTAGAGAGCTGTTTGGCCTCATCCCCTTTCTTGTTTGCCTAACACGACGTGAAAACCTCTTGATGTGAAGAACTCACGCTGTGTTAGGCATTCAGTGTTCATGAATAACAATTGAGTACTTATTGTCGCCATTCGATTGTACTTTTGTTTGCTTGATTTTGTCTTTATTACGCGAATCCTTTAATGAACATAGTGAAAAAGAGGCAGGACCATGCGGTAGAACACCCACTCGCCTACGCAACCGAACCGGGTTCGATCCCTACTCGAATCCAAACAACTCTGGTTTGCTCCCCACGCTGCTATAAATTTTTTACTTATTTATTTTATTTGCATTGTTCCTAATTTTTCGGTTATCCACAAAATAACTTTTTGCTCACAACCAACGACGCCGATGCCGACACTGAAATTTTGGCGTATGATAATGCACTACATGAAGCCTTTTTGGTTGCTCTTGCGGTGGTTGGCCTTGGTGGTCGAGTCTTTCGGTGGAATTCAAGTTACCTGGCTGCAAGATCATTCTTTGTGTTTACAGAAGATGGCTCAACTACGCGACGCTATACTTCCAGGGGTGTTGCTCAAGGCGGAGTTATGAGCCCGACACTATTCAGTCTTGCACTTATTGGCCTTGCTGAATACTTGTCTAGTTTCCATTAAAACCTGAATATACGCAGACGACAACTGTGTCTGGACTTCGGACAGTGACACGTCCTCAGATATGTTCCCGGCTTCGAAAAGCAGCAACTATGATTGCCAACTACTTGTTGAAACTAGGTCTAAGCATATCATCAGAAAATAATGTGCGCTTGTGGCCTTCACTTGCAAGTGCAATGAGCCCTTAAGTCATCTCAATCTGTGGGCGACCGATTTCTTACGCCATAACCTACTGGTTTCTGGGCATCATTATTGATAGAGACCTCTGTTGGACTCCGCATGTGGCCTATATGAAAAGCGTCTGACCGCTATTTCCCAATTGTTCAAGAGCCTGGCAGGAACGACGTGGGAGATGTCAGTAGACGCAATGATAAAACTCTACAGAGCCCTGTTTCTCTGTTACCTGAGATATAGCTTGCCCGTGCTTAACAATACCTGCAAGACCAATGTTCATGTTCTACAGGCAGTACATGCCCAAGCACTGAGAGTGTGCCTCGGTCTGTCCAATGTACGTCAACAGAGGCAACAATTTTAGTTGCGGGTGACTATTCGATACGAACTCATATTGTTGTAGAAGTCCTGTGAACGCACATCAGACTTTTCGCACGTGCTCCCTGTCATCACCTTGCACTGTTGTTTTCAGAGAGGCGCCAAGCATCGTTCGCTAAAATGATTGTGAAATACAACGAGAAACTTCTTTCTGGATTTACTCCTGCATCTAAACCATCGATACCCCCTTAGTGGCTTATTCGACCCACAGTGCATCTTAGTATTCCAGGAATCCAGAGGAAATCTGAGCTTCGTCACCCGTACTGAAACAACTGTATCTTCTATTGCACAAGAAATATTCAGAAGGTATACTTATATATACCGATGGCTCCACAAGCCACCTGTGTTCGTCAGGTGCAGTAGTTATCCCAGCAAGAGGTGCTACGATCAGCTTTAGGACTGACCACTCCACGGCATCTGCAGCAGCGGAACTAGCTGCTTTGCGCGCGGCACTTTGTGTGGTCAATCGGCAACCACCGCAACAATGGTCGATTTTCAACGATTCAAGGGCTGCCCTACAATCTGTGCTCTCAGCACTGCGTCGCAGGCCGTACGAACAGCTTAATTTGCGATATTAGATGCCTTCTCCACACTTCACACTGAGAAATGACATCATGTGACGTTTAGTGGCTGCCAAGTCACAGAGGCGCCATAGGGAACGAACATACCCATACTGCCGCGCAGGCAGCTCTTGAAGGGACAAGAGAAGAAGCCATACCACTTTCGCGGATCAATGCTGCCAGTAATCTTCGAGGACTTGCGCGTGAATTCACGTTTTCACTATGGTGCCCACCAAGCAACGAGACGAATCGTCAACACCACCTGTCCTCTTTGATGGCTCTCCGCATGCCCACTGAGGTCGACCGAAGAGAAGCCACCCTTTCTCATCGCTTATGGCTAGGAGTGGCGTTTACAAAATCCTTGTTCTTTGTCATAGGAATGGCTGACAATGCTCTCTGCGATGCCTGTCATAGCGAAGAGACGCTACACCACATCCTGTGCGACTGTCCATAGCATGACATCCAGAGACAGTCACTGGTGTCTGTTCTTGCGCGCATCGACAATAGCCCAATGTCTGTGGACGCTATTTTTTCAAGTTCCCGAGAGAAGTTATTGCAACACAAGGCGAAAAAAGCTCTGTTGAAATTCCTACGTGACACGGACTTGAACAAGTGGCTGCAACAGCAATGTTACACACCGCGAAAGACAAGACTGGACTATGACTGAGTGTGCGCGCGTGTGCTGCCGAATGAGCTGTGTTTATCTCTCTTCCCTCTCTGCTCTCTATCTTTCATCTCCCCATCCCCCTCTCACGCGCAGGGTAGCAAACCGGCTGCCTATAGCCTGTTTAACCTCTCTGCCATTCTTTTCCTCTTATTTTTCTTCCTTCATTGGCTAAACGAGCATTTATAGTTATTGCGTTAGCACTTCGTTTGAGCATAGGAATAAATACAAGTGTAGCCTACAAACTGTAACTGCACTTTACAAGCATGCCCGATGCAATAGAAGTAGTTCCCCAAAACAAATCCAAAATTTTTTTGTGTTCGTATAGACATTTGATTTCGCATAACTGCATTACTAGTTAGGTAACGACTACTAGGTTAACCTACATTAATAATGTAAGTTGGGCTAGTTAAAGGTTCATACTTGGGATGTAAAAACAGCGCAAAAATATATAGACAATGAGAGAGGAAGAGACGACACCTTCTCTTCCTCTGCCCTGGTATATATATCTTTGCACTATCGTTATCATATCTTAGCATGCACTCTTTTATGTGCACTCTGCATTGCGAGCATTTCGGTGTCTACGAGAAAGAAATCTCGAAGGCGATGCATTAAGTGTGCCCTTTACTGTAAAAAAAATTTCCGCCACAATTTGCAACATCGCGTTTAAAATACTCACTGTTATTTTTCTTTCTACAAGGCACAACTGGGATAACTGTACAATCTGAAAAGGTGTTAGAGTGTTAGCAGCTTCAGGGGGGAGGGTCTACATAACATTCAATCCTGATACTGGGGTGAAAGGATTCGTAATTTCATGCTCACAGAGAGTTATTCATGACGATTTCGGCTCTATTATCAGCAGAAAAACTTCTTCAGTGGCTACTCAGTTTCTAGGTGCACAGAACCTACGGCGCTCTGGTTCGGAAGCACACTGGGAAATAAGATGGTGCGTTCGCTCAGAAAAAGGTCGATTTTTGCAGTAAGCGATGTTTGTGACAGGCGCAAGTTACTGTCTGTACCTAACCAATGGTATTTCTGCTTGCTTATTTGTGCTCGTGCTAACACACCGGACTGCTTGTTGTTACTTCTCTTATAGTCTGGTCGTAGGGTCCCGTCAAGCAACCTATATGTCTTTTAACCGACTGCAATCATGAGACACAGAGTGGCTGGTGATGACGAGAGTTGTACCTCTGCGAGTCGATGCGTTCTTGTTTTCGGATTCGCTACAGTGCAAGCTGGCAGGCCACGTCGGTGAGCCGTATAAAGTCGTTCGCATCAGTAGGAATATTGATCATGTCAGGTAAGAGCATGACATCCTCCAACGTAATTACTTCTCCGCCATGAAGCATCCAGAAAGGAATGAAACCTGTAGTTTCTTGAACCGTAGTGTATTCAGCGAACATTACGTATGACAAAATTTGATCCCAGTTTTTGTGATAGTGGTTAACGTGCATGGATAGCATGTCAGTGGGCGTCTTTTTTATTCTCTCTGCCAGACCATTGGTTCGTGGATGAGCTTGTTTTGCGATGAGCTGTTGCACTAAGCCTCATGAAGTCTTGCATCAGTTGGTCTGTAAAGGCTGTTGCACAGTCAGTGATAACAGCTGTTGGCACTCCATTGCGGAGGACGATGTTGTTCATGGAAAAATACGCAATCGCATTAGTGGACTCTCGTTGTAGGACTTTCGTATCGCAGTACCTTGTTAAATCGTCAATAGCAATCACGATCCTACGGTTGTCATCATATGACTTTGGAAAGGGCCCATAAAAACACAAGCCGATTTTTTCAAACGGTTGTGATGGTGGTGCAACGGGCTGCAATAAAGCAGCATGGCGAACAGGTGGAGCTTTACGGCGCTGACAACGGTTACACGTTTTAATGCAATGCTTGACATCCCCTTTGAGCTTCGGTCAGTAGTAGTGAGTCCAAGTCCGGGCAAGGCTACCTGTGAATCCTAGGTGTTCGGAAAAAGGCTTGTTGTGGCAGGGAGATAAAATATCAGCACGTGGTTTTGTGTAACGATGAGCAGGTATTCAGTGGCGTAAGCTTCGAAGTTTTCTTTGTAGAAGATGTCGTTGCGGGGACGAAATGACCCTGTAAGTGCGAATGCCGGTGGTGGACTTGAGCTGTGGCTTTAAGGTATTCGATTAGTTGTCGAAGCTCTGAATCAATCTGCTCTTGTCTGGCCAATGAGATTCACTGACTGCGCAAAGAAAACAGCCATCGGTATCATCGTCGCTTGATGTCGTTGTGAGGGGAGCGCGTGAAAGGCAATCGGCATTAGTGTGCCTGAAGCCAGACTTAATAGACAACTGTTACCTCAAATTCTTGAAGGTTTAAGCTCCACTTCACGAGACGACCTGAAGGGTCCATGAGATTGGCCAGTTAGCACATGGCATGATCGTCCGTAACGACTCTGAATGAACGGCAATACAGATAGGGTCGGAATTTTGATATCGCCCAAATAACAGTAAGCATTCCTTCTACGCTGTCGAGTAGTTAGTTTTCGCAGATGACAGAATGAGACTAGCATGAGCGGTGGGACGCTCGGCGCCGTCTTGCCACTAGACGAGCACTGCACCAAGATCAATGTTGCTTGCGTCCGTGTGCAGTTCGGTGGTGGCATCTTCATCAAAGTGCCCTAGTAAGGGCTCAGTTTTAAGGCGCTGTTGAAGCTTGAAAAAAGCGGCTCTCTGCTCTGGACCCCATACAAAAGGAGTGTACACGTTCCTTAGCGGGTAAGGGGTTCAGCGACGTTAGCGAAGTTCTGCATAAAGCACCTGTAATATACACAAAGACCCCAAAATCTGCGCAAACGTAGTTTGTTCCAAGGTGAGAGAAATGCAGCAACAGCCATGGTCTTTTCTGGGTCTGGCCCTATGCCATCGTAACGGACAAGATGGCCTCAGAGATTTAGTTTCTCATAGCAAAAATGACACTTCTCTGGTTTTAGTCAAAGATAGGCCAGTGGATTATATAGCGATGAAGGCGGACTGAAGTCGCGGTAAATGTTGCTCAAATGTTGTGAAAAAATGACAACGACGTCGTCTAAATGGACGAGGCACAGTTCCCACTTCAGACTGGACAGCACGGTGGTAATCTTGGAATGTTGCCGGTGCAGAGCTCAATCAAAAAGGTAGCAAATTGAATCTGTAGAGGCCATCGGAATTTGTGAACGCTGCTTTTTTCCTGTCGCGTTCATCGAACTCAATCTGCCAGTAGCTACTGCGCAAATTCATTGATGAAAAATATCGGGTATGTCAAAGTTGATCCAATGAGATATCTATGCGTGAGAGAAGGTACACATCTTTCTTTGTCCATTTGTTTATTTTTCGGTAATCTACGCAAAATCGAAGAACGCCGTCTTTTTTTAACAAGTAGGACGGGCGACAACCATGGACTGTTCGAGAGTTGGATGACGTCGTCGTCGAGCATCTGTTTCACCTAAGAAGGTATCGCCTCTTGTTCTTTTTGCGACAGGCGGCAGGCATGTTGTCGTACGGCCGGTTCGATAGGGTTTTCGTCATGATGTGGTGCTTCACAGTTGGGGTCTGCTTCATTTCGAAGGTGGACGCAAAGCAGTCACAATACGTATGTAAAATCACGCGTATTTGCTGCTGCTGCGCCGACGATAGCTGGCAATTTACGTCAACTGTACTGACCAATGCAGAGTCACGTTTGGCGGCAGTGGCAATTGAGGCAACAGTAGAATATTCTTCATCATCAATGGCTTCGAAGTTCGCGATCACTGTTCGCTTTGCCAAGTGTTAGTCCTCGCCGCTGAAATATGTCATCAAAAACTGAGCCCTCCGACGTTTAAATTAGAAGATATCCCGCACGACACAAATCTACCAAGCCAAGAACACCGAAAGATTAGTTTACGCAGTGCCACTACTCTTGTTGTCACGGTCGCTCTCCACAGTTAGCAACAAACTGGCTCGAGGTGGAAGTGTGATAGTGTCGTTAGCAATTCTAAGTGTTGTGTTCTGCGCAACTGTATTCTTTGTTCTGGGTGCATGGTCGTCAGAGAACATTATCAGCAGGTCGCGAAGGTTAAAACGGCTCCATGATCGTGAAGGGAACCCATTCTGAGAATTAGGTTTCGGGAGCATTCACGCAATACGACGAAAGAAGCATTGTATGTCGACCCATAAATTTGGAGCCTGGTAGTGCATATTTCCAGTGGTGTCAATAGGTGCCTTCCAGCAGTCCGGAGGTTGGGTTTATGTCCCAAAGGTGTCGTAACCTTTTGACGTTGTGTAACGTAGTCAGTGCTTATCAGGGAGTAATCGGCACCCTTATCTACCAGAGCGGTTACTGGCTGGTTGTCGACAAAAACGGAGATGCGAGGAAAGATACGTTTGTCGTCGATGGCATACGTTGGTGGAAGGATGTCGTCAGATATCTGCAGGCAGGTTCGGGAGAGGGTCTTGTATTGGTCGATCAACAGCGAATTCACCCAAAGAGGTAGCTGTACTTAGCCTCTCTGGTGCGGCTCGTGGATATAGGCAATCGTCCCACTAGGACGTCCGCAAATGTAAATTGTTGCCCATGTGAATTAGAGTGCCGTGGAGACGGTGAGCGGGATTTGCCACATGGAAGGGTTGGTACTGCCGGCTTGCCAAGTACTAGGCGATAGCACAGGGCTGCTTACCATATCTAGCTTGATGAGCATCTGGACAAAATCCAGGAAGACCCATGTAACGATATGCGCACTCAAGGTAGGTGTGACCTGGTTCACTGCAGTAATAACATAGTGGATGGTTGTCGGGACAACACTTCCGCATCGGAGCAATCAAGCTGAAGGTGCTGCCGGCTGCACGCTCAACCAGTGGAAAGGCCAGCGGAAATTTTCATAGTAGAGAGTGCTTATCCTCGAAGGCAGCTGTTGACTGTAGTCGCAGAAGCTTCTTTCAAGGACCCAATTTCTGCGAAGCTACAAGATTTCTAATGGTGTTGTTGGAAGGCGTGCGGCGTTCGCTTTCCTACACCATTATTTATGCCTGTTCTGGCATGGACTTTCGCAGACGCCGTCGTCCTTGCTGGCGCCTTCTTTTCTCGTGCTGGCTCGATCCCGTGGAGCGGCTGCGGCACAACTCCTCGTCTTTTTCAAGATGCAGATCGCTTGCCATAGCTCCCACCCCAATGGCGAAGTAGGCGTGCGCAAAGTAGCGATTCCTACGAGCACGTTGTAGGTTCTGTTAATGTTAAGCGCGTTCGTCTGGTTTTCTTGGATGGCTTGGAGTCTTCAAGGACGGCGTCAGTGTCGAGGAAAGCCGGCTTTACGCGGTCAATGGAGACACTCTCTTCGCGTCCAATAAGCAACAGAACGAAATGCTTCTGGCAACGCTTGACATCCTTAAAGGAATCGTCATAAGGAGGTTGCAGTGTTGGTATGATTGCGTCATGTCGTACGAAGACGTTGACACAGCCGCGGAGCGCACAACTGACGAAAATTTGGCGTGAGTTTTGACGTGCATGTTTAGGTGAAAAATCTCTCATGACATTGATGAGACGACTGGTATAATCAGATACGTCCAACGGTGATACTGGTTACGTGTCAAAAAACTGTCCAGGAAACCTTGGGGTAGTGCCAAATACGAGCTCAGCTGAAGAGCAGGACGCGTCCCTACGTATCTTACTGCGCAGGGCAAGGAGGACGACTGGTAGTCGCTCCGTCCATGGTATCAATGATTGGGAGGCCATGAGCAAAGCTTTGAGTTGGTGGTGAAATTGCCCAACCATGCCATTCGACATCGGGCGGCAGGCCGTCTTCTTGATGTGGTTGACACCAAGCATTTCGCACAAGGTGCAAGAGAGCGCGGTGTCAAATTGATGGCCTAAATTTGTTGTGATAGTCTTAGAAACTCCGCAGCGGCCTATGCACACGGTGATGAGTCCGCGGACGACTGACTCTGCCATGATGTCTGTGAGGGTAGTGCCTCAGGCCGTCGCGTGAACCGGTCTACGCCAGCTAGCATATACCGGCTGTTTTGCGATGGGGGCAAAAGGCCTACGAGGTTCAGGTGCGCGTGACTGAACCGCAAGTCAGGAAGCATGAAGGTACCCAGTAGGCTGACCGTGTTTCGCTGGACTTTAGTTAGAAAAGCACGTGTCCAGCGGCAGGACGTCGATGTTCATTCGAGGCCACTAGATATCACCCTGCTATGAGTCGCTGAGTCGCACGTATACCGGGATGGGACAAGGAATATAAGGTGTCGAAGACTCTGCAGCGAAATGGTGCTGGAACGTAAGGGCGAGGACAACCGGTAGAGGGGCCACAAGCGCGAGGCATCGTGCAGGCTGTAGGTTGGACATCTTGGAGCTTGAGGAAGTTCTCTTGAAGTCGAACCACCTGAAGCTCGCTGTCGTCCTGTTGTGCAGTAGCAATGGCTGCAAAATTCACTGGTGGGCGCTCATTTTTGTCGCGTTTATTTCTATTCGGGAAAGCGCGTCAGCAACGTGGTTGTCTTTGCCACTGATGTGCCGGGTATCACTCGTGAACTTCCATATGTAGGCAAGTTGGTGGATCTCAGGTGGAGTGTGGGCAGAGTTGGTAGTTGTCGATTGAAACCTAAGCGGCTTGTGGTCGTTGAGGGCATAGAACTGCTTATCATCTAGAAAGTGCCGAGGAAGAAAGGAGAAAGGAAAGAAATGAAAGGCAGAGCGGTCAACCAGACACACGTCCTGTTTGCTACCCTGCACTGGAGGAAGGTGTGAGGTGATTAAAGGAGAAGAGAGAGGAGTGAAGGGCAACGTGTGTGTAGACGTGACGTCGTCCATTGCACGCTTATAAGTGGTCGCGTAGTCCGATCGTCCTTAGAAAACTTAGCAATGCCCGCGTCGCTTTGCTGGCCAGTGACGCATAGAGCCATGAGGCAAGGATCTTTTCTTGGGAAAAAGGTCTACTGTCTAGTGTCTCTAACGTTTTGCGTAGCAAGTTGCGTTCGCTCACAAAACGTTCACATGAACACAGCAGACGTTCTATTGTCTCGTCAGTGTCGCACGATTCTCATCGGGAGCTATCCGCCATTCCTATGCGAAAGGAGTACGCCTTCGTAAAAGCTCCTCCTAACCACAGGCGGCACAGTGAAGTTGCATCCTGGTGGGAGAGGTCCGATAGAACTTGAAGTTTTCTTGATGGGTCCAATTTGCATAGGTGGCGGTTTCTGACACTGGGTTCACTCAGCCAAGTTTCCGACATGGTGTTAGCGAACGAGTGAAGGCCCCTTGCAGCGTCGGTTCTCAACAATGGAATTGGGGCTGTCTGGGCGTCCGCGTTGGCGGATCGGGTAGCATTATCAGCAAGGTCATTACCGACAATACCACAATGTCCCGCTAACCAGTGGAACACCACGTCATGTCTTTTCGATAAAACTTCGTGAATCGCTTCTCCTAAGTCATTCACTAGTTGTTGATGCTTCCTTTGTCGTAAAGCTGATTGCAAGCTCTGAAGGGATGCTTTGGAGTCGCAGAACACAGCCCATTTTTCACGTCGGGCTTCCGCAATATGAAGTATGGCAGCACGTAAGGCGGCAAGCTCCGTTGCTGCGGATGTTGTCCTATGCGACAGTTTGAACTTTATAGTGACCTGGTACGTCAGGATGACAACAGCAGCTGTGGAGCTGACAGCCGAGACCGATCCATCGGTTTAATTGTGGGTCCTCTGGCCGTATTTTTTGTTGAGTAGCGACAATGTCACCTGTCGTAGGACCACTGTTGAATGACGGCTCTTGTTCGTTATTCCAGGAATAGTGAAACACACATGTGGTTGTTTTAGGCACCCGTAAGTGACGCTGGTCTTGTTGCTGGAGTGAAGCCAAAAGAAAGGCATTCTCTATGGGCAGAAATAATCTTTGAAAACATCGCCTGTGGTCTTTTAAGTGGCAACTCTGCAACATGGTGACCAGGAAGTCGGCAGAGGTGTCTAATGTGTGCTCTTAAATTGTCAGTGTAAAGTGGCGAAGGTTCATGACAACCAAATAGGCCACGAGCAGTTCGCTACTGAATGTGCTATGACGAAGCTCGGTCTGTGAGAGCTTCCGTGAGAAGAAAGCGACCGGCTGTCATACTCCGTCGACCAACTGCTGCAAGACTGCTCCTATGATGACGTCCGAGGCGTCCACTGTGAGTGACGTGATAGCGTCACTCTTTGGTTGCGCGAGGAGCGTTGCGTTAGCCAGAGCTTCTTTGATGGAATTGACAGATGTTTCTGCATCGCCCATCCATGTGATGGAAGCATTGGCCCTCGTTTGACCGAATAGAAGTGCATGGAGTGGTTGCAAGATGTCAGCGCAACTAGGAATAAACTGCCGGAAATAGTTGGCAAGCCCGAATAATTCACTTAGTTTCTTCGTATTTGTTGGTCGTGGAAACTGCAATATAGCTTCAACACGCGCGGCCGGTGGAAAGATCACATGCAAATCCACGTGTTGGCCGAGAAAGTCCAGTGAAGAAACGCTGAACTCGCTCTTTGGTTCATTGACGATTAGTCCTTATTTGCGGAGTCGTGTGAAAACCTGACGCCGGTTAATTTCGTGATCTTTTGCAGTGGTGTTGAAGACAATGATGTCGTCGATTTGCGCGAAGCAGAAGGTCAAACCACGATGTACCTGGTCCAAAAACAGTTGAAAGGTTTGTGTGGCGTTTCGTACACCGAAGGGCATACGCGTGTACTCAAACATGCCAAAAGATGTTATGGCTGTATTCGGTAAGTCGGAAGGCTCGACAGGTATTTCGTGGTTGCTAAGTCAATTCACTGACTACAGTCGAACCATGGAACAATGCCATGAAGTCCTGGTTGTGCGGTACCGGATAGCAGTCACGTACCGTCACTTTGTCGAGGGCGCAGTAGCCACTGCACAGCGTCCGGTCAACTGAGGGCTTGGGAACCATGTGTAGCGGTGACGACCAGGCACCGAAAGCGGGGCAGACGTATCCGAATTCAAGGATGTGCTAGCATTCTTGGCGTGTAATCTTGAAGCGGACAAGAGCGAGATGACGAGCATGTGCAAACACCGGTGCTCCTACAGTCACTATGTGATGAGTGACATTGTGGCGTATCGGGTCTTCAAGAGATGAAGCATTAAAGAGGTCGGAATAATTTTGCAGAAGCGTAGACCATGGCGGGGAGACTTTGGCAAGAGCTTGCACAAGACGCAAGGGTGGCAAACTTGATGTCACGTCCTGAACTGTCAGGAAGGTCTCAAAATCCACGAGACGGCTATGTCGTAGATCTACCATAAGCCTAAAATGCCGGAGAAAATCTGCACCGATGATGGCTACACTCACGTCGGCGATTAAGAAGATCCACCGAAACGTGCGTCTCAGGCCCATGTCGAGCGTGACAGACCTCTGCCGATAAGTCCGTATGGTCGAACCATTGACCGCGTTGACAGGCAGCAAGATCTGGCGTCGTCGGTGGTCCTCCGACGTAGGAGGAACAACACACACTTCGGCACCTGTATCGCTGAGATAGCGAACTTTGGTGACGCGGTCCGTGACGTGGAATAAGCGGCTGCATGTTTGCCTTGAAACACTGGCCGTCGTCAGCGGTGACCTGTGCGCTTCCTGTGCGTTTCCCGCAAACTGGCATGGCTGTTTGCAGTGATGAGCTTGAGCTTTGTATCGGTGGTAGTACCAGCAGACGCTTAAGGGCCAAGCCTCATAAGTGTGAAAATGCACGCGACAGCGACGAGCGACGCAACGTAGATCGTCTTCGCGCGATCAGTCGCTAGCGCAGGCAAACCTCATTCACGCGACGGCTTCGGCGAGTGAACTCCACTGTTGCTGGCAAGAGGCCGTCTACTCGCACCAAGAAAACCGCGTAGGGAGCGGTATGCATTTTAAAAATAAGATATATTATCGTGTAATGAAACGGAAAGTGTTTATGAATGCTTTGCAGCACTTTTTTTATATGCACATGCGTAAACATTGCGTTATTTCTTGTTGCGC
This sequence comes from Rhipicephalus microplus, assembly GCF_013339725.1. Lineage (NCBI taxonomy): Eukaryota > Metazoa > Arthropoda > Arachnida > Ixodida > Ixodidae > Rhipicephalus > Rhipicephalus microplus. Next base: position 10,497,745 of record NC_051174.1, on the reverse strand, counting down.
ATACGTGACTTGGGCAGGGTCATGTGCCCCTATGTGGTCTTTGTCTTTTGCGGTTTTTTTGCTATTGGCTGCTTGAGCCCAGCACTTCCGGGTGATGAGCGACGGTTTCCAAATCTGGAGAACCAAGCCATCGCGCGAAAACGAGCACGCGACACGTCGCGCGAACACCCTGTTTCGTAGCTCATAGGATCGCTTGTCGCTGTCGCGTGCATTTTCGCGCTTATGAGGTTTGCTCTTGAAGCAGACTTGGCAATCTTTCATGGCTTTGGCGCCGTTGTTGTGACGCGTTGCGGTGGTGGTCTACCTAGAGCGCACTCAGTTCAGTGGCCAACTGATCCACCTTGCGCTTGAGCTTCTCGTTATCTTGAAGAAGGCGGTACCAAGAGGTTATCGTGAACTGGTGCAGATAGAGTAGATTCACGTGGTCTTTTGAACACAAATATGGACGGCGCCCCAATATTCATAACCTTGTCGGTAATCAACGCTAGCGAGTCGAGGGTTTCTGTAGACGCTAGGCTCATAACCATCCGCACCTGCTGTGGCAGTCGCTGTAAGAAGAGTACACGTAAAATGAATGCGTCAAATGCAGCAGAGTGGTCACCAATCAGCTGTCACATGCGACGCAGAAGCTTCGCAGTCGTTCGGTCACCGAGTTCTTCCGAGGTGAGTAGCTGCTCCAGCCTACGCTGTTCCAACTCAGTTGTCCGGTGTATGAGCTCATCTTTAAGGGTGTAGTAGGGATTGTCAGGAGGTGCAGGACGCAGAATGTTTCTTACGATGGCGATCACAGCAGGTGGTAAAGCGCTGATGACGTAATCGTACCCTGCTGTTTGCGACGTTACCCGTTGTCGTCGTAAGAGTGGCTTGACGCTCCGAAACCGGAGTTCTGAGCGCGCCTGCCGAAACTCCGGGAGCCTTAGAGTAGCGACGACAGGGTCAGGTACCATAAGATTTGGCGTGGCGTCACTGTTGGATGTGGTGTCCATTGTCAGCCGAAATGAACGGGGTCGAAAAAGCAGCGTTGGCCATGACGCTCGGTGCGTTGACAAAAGCACGAGTAGCTGCGCGTTGCCGCTCGAAGTCCGGGTCACCACTTGTCGGAAGATGTGCGGCGTTTGGTTTCCTACGTCAATTATTGATCCCTGTTCTGGTATGGACGTCCGCATGCACTGTCGTTCTTGCTGGCGTCTTGTTCCCTCGTTCTGGCTCGAGAGAAGAAAAGCACGGCTCAATATGCGGCGCAATTTCTTCGTCTTCTTCGAGATGCTGATGGCTTGCCATAGTTCAAAGCTGAGCTACGTGGCCCCGGATTCAGGTTCTACGCAGATTGGAAACTTCAGATGAGTGTACAAGAAGACCGCATACTTCTCGGACGACGAAAGGTAATTCTAATGGCATTACTGAAAGAAGTGTTTTGACTATTTCATGTGGCGCACCATGGAATGACTAAGATCAAGCCTTTCGCCAAGGATCACGTCTCAAGGATCAAGGCTTTCGCCAAGGATCACGGCGAGGACATTACCGCTGCAGCTCCCAAGTGCTTTGGCGCCGTCTGCCAAGAACACCAGTGGCACGCAAAATAGTGATCACGCCATGGCCGTTTCCGGACGGACAATCGTCGCACCTTCATATTGCCACAACCCTTTAGGATTTGTTGGTACCTCGTTACACTGTTGGTAATTCTCAGCATGCACCGCTTTTGTAGTGTTTGAGAAGCTTCAGGACTGTAATACGTCGTTTTCTTTTGATAACACCCACTTGGCGAGCATTAGAAATTAAGCTGAAACCTACGTAGCTGCCAGTGGTAACGCTAGAATATTCGAGCCATGAGCTGAGCCCACATCGTCAAAGGGATATCGAGGCTAACGATGAGCCGCCAGCCAGCCACCAGCAGCAAGCGTCCGGTAAGATTTCGAGTCTCTAAATGACCCAGATCACTAAAACCGTAACTTCAACTGCTGCGACGATGATTGATCCGGTCTGCCTGTACCTATCTTCCTCAGGCAGCCCGAGAAGCCTTCCTCTCTCCGGGAATCATCAATTCAAGACCCAAAGGCTGGATGGAGACGTAAGAACTAGTCACCACTTTGAACAATTGAGGCCTCGATGAAAAACTCCGCCGCGTCGACTTCTGCCTAGAAGACACCACAAAGACGTTGTTCAAGAACCGGGAATCTACGCTACAAACCTGGGATCTCTTTCGAAAGACGTTCCTCAGCACCTGCAGGAGCGTCGTCCAAAAGCAAAGTCCCAATACGGCCTTGGATACGAGTGTGCAACTTCCCGACGAAAACGTGGGCGTCATCATCGAAGGGATTGACCCGGCAGTTTCGCCCCACCAATCCCAGCATCCTTATGAGGGGTGGCGAGAAAAATTCTTCGCCGAATTCATAAAGAGCCCGCAGAAGACGGTCGCTGAATTTGCTTCGTAAGCATATACGGTTGAGAAGACGCTCGAGATGCGGGCACGGAAATGCAGCCAAAACTGCGCCAAACGAAAATGCGGAAACGGGCGAAATGCAGCCAAACGAAAATGCAGCCAAAGCTCCAGGTGCAAGTAATGTGCTATGCTGCAGCAGTCCGCCATCAAGCCCCTCCTCCACGCCCATGTGAAGACGCCTAATGGATGCAGTTTCGCCACCAGAGAACACCACCCACCAGCCAGCGATAAGGGCTGAAGAAGACCGACATTTGGCGCGTTCCCGACAACTGCCTGCTGTACTACTGTGGGTAAGCTGACCACACCTACTGCCGCTGCCAGAACTGAGAAATGGGGCTACATGGCTTCCATGTGAACGCACTTTGTCCACAGCAGAGTGAACAACCTCAATTTATTGCCGACTTCCTCAAAGTAGCATAGTGGACACCACGACGACCTTTCCGTTCACCGTCGCCTGACTGCTACATGTCACCGCAACGCTACCAGGATGCAGGCCCAACTCCAGGCTGGTTCCCGAGCCCATAATCGGATAACTATGAGTAGCATTCGATAAACCTGCGGTTGTTGTACAACGAACTGCTGAAGATATGGAGCCACCGATGACGACACCATGACGAAACATTAAGAACACGCCTCTATCAAAGCGTAGTCCCGACATTGAAACTTCGCAACCAGAAGAACAACCAATGAAGGCACGTCAAACAGTGGTACAACCCGTCGTAGCGCTGAACCGATGCTACCATCCAACCACAACGACAGGTGACACAGCAGCAGGTCAACATTTTTATCGACCGTCCCAACGTCAACGCTCTCGTCGACACTGCCACTGACTATTCCGTCTTCAGTAGGCCGTTCGTTGCCAAGCTGAAGAAAAATAGGACTGCCTGGAATAGAAAGAAAATCTGGCTGGCAGGAGGTCACCTGATAACACCGATAGGAGTTTGCACAGCCTGTCACAAAAAACAACCAAATTTATCGTGTGAGATTTTTTATCCTACAACAGTACTCCAGAGACGCGATACTTGCACGTACTTTCTAAGTCTCTATGGCACCATGATAATTTGAGGTCTGAATGACTAACACTAAACTTAGAGCTAGCACATAACACGACGCTGGAGAATCACGCATTGAATGCAATAGAAACGCAAATGACCAGGCCACAATTTCAAGCGCCATTATTTTCGTCGGCATAAAAAAGACAGAAACTTTAAAGGCGACATCGCGCGCAATCATCATCATCATCCGCCTAACAACACCTACGTCAGAGCAAAGACCTCTTCCACTTTCCGCCAATCAATCCGGTCTTGTGTTTTCCGTGGCCGCGTTATACCTCCCTATTGAAAAAACATGTACCATAGGATTGGTGCATTCCATCATCCACAATTTTGGCGGATTATGGTGCTGAAAATATTGGTGCCACTTAGTGTATAATGGCACATGGTGGATGATGAAGTGCCAGCATTGCTGGAGCGCGAAACGGCGTCAGAACCACTGTGACGCGCTAGCACCTAAAAATTGTTAAGAATAATTGTATAAAAACACTGCAAAAAGCACCCATAAAAAAGTGACCACAAGGACTCGAACGTGCAACCCTTCCAATTTTCAGCTGAAGACTAACCGGTGCGCCGAGCCAACTTGCTGGAAGTTCGTTGTTACGTTGCAAGTCAACTTAAAAGCTGATTGTTCAAATTCAGTTTTGTCTGCTGCTTACTCCATATAGACTAAATATGCACCTTCTATTAAAAGTGGAACATTCATTAAACACAAACAACTGCTGCCTAAAACAATTTCCACTGCGATAAGTGCAACAGGCTATGTTTTTTTTTGCTATTGACAACAGGAAGAAAAAAATCCTAGTTGACTGAGGAGCAAGTACACTTTACCTGTGGTTACTGTCAAGTTCATTATCCATTTCTCCCTCGTACATACAGGTGAATTCTGTTCAGGCATTTTGACTCCTATAGGCTCTTTTGATAGATACGTCCACACAAGTGATCCAGTAATGCGATGTTTTTCGCGCAACGTACAGCGCAGTCATGATATTTGTACTGCTCAAGCTCTATCACTGGCAACAACTACATAACGACTTCGCGAAAACAAATGCAGTGCGCAGGAAACATTATGCTATCATATTGGTTCAGTAAGCATGCGAAGGGGCAAATTTCTTTCATTGCATAGAAGCCAGAGAAGTGCCGGCGATTGTGAGTGGGGGCTGTCGATGACGGGAGGCGTACGCTGCCGGAAGTGCTGGCACCGTGTCGGATCGATGTTTGTCGCTTCTTGCACGGACACTGTACACAACAAAAAATGCCTCATTTATGGTAAATTATGCCATGGCAGTGCTGTATTATGGTTCTTACTCGTCGAGACCGTATATTCTGAAACCCAGAAGTTCCGACAACACTATTATGAGCTCGGTTGGTCGGTCTAACATATGGTGGAAATCATGGTGGTAGAACAAAAGGGTGAAAGTCAAACTTACTGGGACTCATCTCGACGAATGTCAAAGGTAGAAGTTTATGCATTTTAGCGTCGCACACACTTTGCTAACTGAAATGTACGGGTCAATTAATTGGGTGTGGAAGAATAGCCAGAGTTGCGTTTCTAGCTCGGTGACTTTAAGCGACCGCTGTATTCTGGTCTACCGTTGATAGAGTGATTGCAAACTAGAGCTCATTTGTTCCTCGACAACTGCGCGGCGATGTAACACATTTACTGTCGGAGTTCATAGCAACACATCTAGTTTTCAAAACATCACAACAAAAGACCATATTGCGCACGTCAGACTGATGTATAGGTGCACAAAATGTAGAAACTCACGGCCTATTTTTACGCTCTTCAAAAATTGAAGTGTTGTTGACACCACAGCAAACATAACGTGCTAGAAACCGTAATGAGCGGACTTGGTTTCTTTCGACCATAAACATATTTCTCTGCGCATTCCAGAGGAAAACATTGCGAATAAATAAGTGATTTCACATACTGTCATCAGCTTTTTCATCATGCCACCATCATCCACCAAGCTTCAAATATACCACAATAATCCAGCTCGTAAGCCAAGCCATCCACCAAACACGTTTTGAATCGCCCCCTTCAGTCGGTAATTTCCACTATCGCCAACACTGGCTCGCTACCACCACCATTTGCCACCATATTTTCCACTCTCGCAGTCATTAGCCGGCATTTTCCACTGACACCACCATTGGCTCGGAACTACCACCACCAACTGCCACCATTTTTTCCACTGTATTCGTCATCAGCTATTATGACTACTACAGCTTCCACTATATCTATTGTCATTTCCACCATATCCAGAAATATTTCCACCGTATCCACCAACAATACCAGCCAACAAGCCAACAAGCCAACAAGTTTGCAAGCCAACAAGTTAACTGCCGCAAATCGGACCAGCTGCTCGTAGCCTATTCCTAGAGAGCACGCTGCACATAGGCTTTCACTTGCGAGCAATGCATTTTTTCATTCATAACGGGGATAATTACACGAGAAAAGCATTGTTCAGCTGCGCTGCTCGACAAGACATAGACCCCGAAAATAGGTGTCACCGCACATACAGGCGCGCAGCGCCCAATGGCGGTCCGCGATCCGTACCACGTGATAAGCCAGTGGTGGCACTCGAAAAACGCGCAGAAGCGTGCTTATTTTTATTATTTCTTGCGCTGATTCAGCGAAATAAACTCTCGTTATTTGAAGAGTGTGGCTCGACTCTCCAACTCATGCGATCAACATTGGTGACCGGCAGCGCAATATCAGCGGCAAGGGGCTCGAAAACTGCACACTTTGTACTTTTTAACAGGCACCTTGTGCTCTTTAGATGCAACTTTACACAATTCCAGTTAGGTCTCGACCTGTATTTTTTTCATAACAGTAAAGGTACTAATCTCATCAAAACAGGCGAAAATAAAAATCGGTAATTTTGAAAAAAAACTTGCGTTTTTCGACCCGCATCTCCCCTTAAGGTTACACCTATTAGTTTCCTTTCTATCATCGCTGTGTCGTCCTCAAATTAATCTAAACTTTCTTAGTTAGGCTTCAGGTTTTCTAAGGTAAATACCGGTAAGATGCATCTGTTATATATCTTTCTGTTCATAGTTACTCGTAGATTGGCTTTCATGACTTGAGAATGCCTGTTGAATGTGATTCACCGCATTATAATTTTTCTAATAATTTCACTCTCATGGTTCGTTGCCGCGGTCACTACCTGTCCTAAGTAGACATATTTCTTTACAACTTCAGCGTCTCTCGACCTATCGCAAAAGTCTCTTTCTGTCGAGACTGTTGCACATTACATAGGTTTTCTGCATAGCATTTTTTATATCTTCTTTTCAGCTTAATGTGTCCTGTTCAGTCATAAAAGCTTTGCTTTGTCCACTGAGTCACTCATCAAGTCCATCTCATCAGTGAATCCCACGTTACTAAAATACTCTCCATTACCTCTTATCTCATAGTCTTAAAAATGTAGGGTCCTGAAAAATCCTGTAAACACGCGGGGAATAGTATTGGAAAGATCGTTTCTCTCTTCTTTACTCCCTCCTTGGCTGGAAATATGCCACTTTATGGAGAACTATGGTGGCTGTAAATACACTGCAGACTTCTTTCAGTATATTTATGTAGAGTTATTCAAGTATGTTTATGTGGGGTGATTCCGTAGTGCCTGCATTACTGCTGATAACTCTACTGAGTCAAACGCTTTCTCGTAATACATGAAAGCAATGTGTAGGTGTTGGTTGTATTCCGTACGTATCTGTAGTACCTGATTGATACTGTGAATTTGGCCTATTGTGGAGTCGCCAGCATCATTAGGCTGACTGCGTTCACTGCACAACAAAGGCCTCTCCCATTGTCCCCCAGTTGACTTGGTCCTGTGCTTGCTGCTGCCACTTTATACTTGCGAACTTCCAATTATAATCTGCTCACCTAGCTTTCTGTCTCCCCCTTACCCACTTGCTTTTTCTTGGAATTCAGTCAGTTATCCCTAATGGCCAGCCGTTATACTGCCTCCATGCTACATGCCCGACCCTGCCCATTTCTTCTTCTTGATTTCAGTTATAATATCCTTACCCCGGTTCGTTCCCTGATCCACTCTGCTCTCTTTGTCTCTTATTGTTACACCTGTCATTTTCTATTTCATCCCTTGCTGCGTTATCCTCAATTTAAGATGAACTCTCGTTGTAAGGCTCAAGGTTTCAGCTCCGTAGGTAAGCACTGACAAGATGCAGCAGGTATATACCTTCTCTCGACCGATAGTGGCAGTATACCAGTCAAGATTTCAAAACACTTGCTGATTGTGCTCCTTCCCATTCTTATTGTCCTACTCACTGCAACCCCATGGTTCGGCTCCGTGCTTTTTACTTCTCCTAAGTAGACGTAGTCTTCTACAACTTCAAGTCACTAATACCTATCTGGATGCGCAGTTCTCTACTGAGGTTGTTGTACATTACTTTTGTTTTCTACGGAAAATTTTGAAGACCCTCTTTTTTGCTCTTTTTGAGTTGCGAGTCTTCCCCTTAGTTGCCCAGAAATGAAATGTCATCTACGAGGCGCAAGCTACGAAAGTACTCTTCTTTAACTCTTATTCCAGACTCTTCCCTGTCAGGCCCCTGAATACCTTCTGTAAGCATGCTGTAAATTGGCAGACTTTATTCCTCTGTTTTACGCCCTTCTTGATTGTTATTCAGTTGCTTTCTCTATGGAGCACTAGGGTGGCAGTTGATACTGAGTAGATTTCTTTCAAGATGTTTATTTATGCTTTGATGACACCCTGATTCCACAGTGTCTGCAGGGCTGCTCATATTTCTACTGATTCCAATGCCTTCTCGCAATCTTTAAAGTCTATGTATAGTGGTGGGCTCTATTCTGAGCATTTCTTTATCACCTGATTGATAGTATGAATGTGGCCGATCGTGGAGTAGCCTGCACGAAATCCTGTTTGGCTCTCTGGTTGATTGAACTCTATTGTCGTCTTAATTCTATTAGCTAATATTTTAGGCGTGGAACTCTTTCGGGTGTGGGTCTGTTCTTCCTCCGTCTTTGCCGGACGTAATCACTAGTGGCACATACCCACTCTAGAGCGGGTATGTGCCACAGGGGATGCGAGATGGCAGATGCCGGTACTTGGAGCATTCACTAAATGAATGCACGGAGAGACGCATGGACAGACGGAAACAGAGACTAGCAGATGGATCGACGGGCGCATGGGGCAGATATGTGCCACTGGGAATGCGAGATGCAAGATGGTGGCATTTGGAGTGTTCATAAGATCGATGCAGAGATGGACTGACAGACAGACTAGAAGACGGACGGACAGATATACAAACACGCGCAGACGTATGGACAGATGGATACATGGACGGGTGCAGAGACAGACGCACGGACGCATGAATGAACTCACGGATGGTCGTGTGGACGGATGGAAGCAAGAACGAACGAACGGACGGAAGGACGGACGGCCTGACGAATGCTTCGCCCCACACATCATCATTCACTCCGTGGATATGGTGTAATTTTTTGCAAGGATTAATTGATATCTTGGGTTTAACATCCGAAAAACATCATATGGGTATGATTAACGCCGTAGTGTAGGGCTCAGAAAATTTCTTCTCCTTGGTTTCTTTAACAAGCGACTGAATTTGAGCACAAGGGCATACAGCATATCGCCTCCATCTAAAATGCAGCCGCCACAGCAGGGTTTTGATTCCGCGACCGGCGGGTCAGCAGCTAAGTACCTTAGCCACAAGACCACTACGGCAGGGCTATTTTTGTAAACAGTTTGTAGAGAACAAACAGTAAGCTGGTTGGTCAGTAATTTTTGAAGTCGTTGACGTTTCCTATCTTATGAATTAGGATGATAAAGGCGTTCTTCAAAAATGCTAGTAACCTTCCCGCTACGAGACACATCGCAAATAGGGATGCTCTTTTTATAACACAAGTTCTCCGCTATTTTCTGAAGGTCCATTGTTATTTTATCTTCACCAGCGGCTTTGCCTTTTTGCATTCTATTTAGAGCTTTCCTTATTTCCCCTGTCGTTACTGGTAGGATGTTGAATTCCTCATTGTTTCTCATTGCTTGTTTTGGCTCCTCTACAGCTCTCTGTAGACCTCCTCTGCCACTTCGACTGTTCTATTCATATTATTTATGAATGAAGACATTGACTTCCTGGTTCCTTAATGCATACATCAGATTTTTGCCATTGCACAAGTTTGCCTTCACAGCTTTAGGGCTTTTGCTACTTTTCGCAGCCTGCTGAATTCTCCTCATGTCATACTTTCTTATGTCAGCTACTTTACCCCTATTCCTTAACTTCGAACTCTCACTATCTCAATTTGGTCGCTTTTGAGAGTTTTATGTTTTGTCATCTATTTGTAAGGTTCAAGGTCTCCTGGGATGGTTTAGTGGTGTTCTGTACAGTTAGTGTACCTCCAACTTTTATTGCATTCTCTTTGATAATACTAGTAAGATTAGCTTTTATTGTGTCAGGGCTAACGTCGGTTATTTTATTCAGTGCCTATAATCTACTCTTGAGCAAAACTCTCGATTCCTGTACATTCCCTATCAAGTATATTCACCTTAAAACCATTCCTTCAGTCGCAGTAGTCTGCATTGTCTTTGAGACTTAGCACGATGGCTAAAGCAGTGATGCAGCATGCGCTTTAAGTACAGATAGCAATCCACATGCCTATGACATCTCGTGAAACAGTTCCTCGGACACGACTATTTTCAATTGAAAAATATGAACAAATGTCGATGCTGTACGAATTAAATAAAGCCGTTGGTGAATCAGTCCTAATGATAAATACCAACCTTCACTCACACATCACTCTAGTCCAAGCTGTATGCTTAAAATGTTTTGGCATTAAAATATTCTAGGAAGATCTTCGGTTAATTGTCTTTTTCTTTGCCATGACAAGGAAACAAATGAGGCCAAGAAACCTTTTATAGTATTTCGCCTGTCACGAAATAGAGTGATAGCAATTAATCCATTTTAAGCGTGAGAGATATGATGACGCAAAAAATACCTCAAGGCCTTTTTTGTCTGGCTCACATGTTTATAAACCTTTGTGAATTATCAATGATTAAATTTTCAATTCATTCGTATACGAAATCAATTTCATTTTGACGCATTACAAAGGTATACCATTCTTTTGGTACCGCTTATATGTAATAAATTGTATGCGCAGGGATGATGTGAGGCCTAAGGAATATATATCTAAATGTAATTCTCTTGTGCAGAATACATTTATGTGATGTGTTTTCTGCCACTTTATTTGGTTGCATAAACTACCTGTCAAAAACCTCCCAAGTAAGATCGTGTGACCGAAAAAAACTTACTTCATGAGCAGCACAATAGGACCGCAGCCAACGAGTTTCTAAGCGTAGTAGCCAAGGAGTGTAAACGACGCCCATTGCCTCGTGGAAGTTGACTTTGAAATTTCTGCTGCTTTCTGTGTGAGACGTATACAGACATATTATATATTATTGTATTCTGTAAAAAACAACCACACTGCATGCGAAAAATTATATATGATGACCTACTTGAAACAAAAGGGTTAATTGTAACTGCTTGCAACAACACGCCACTAGAAACTTTACAAGAGCGTGCATCAAGTCACCAAAGACAGTTTGGCTGCAACGATAAAGGAATCATTGCAAAAGCAGTAAATTGAAATATTTACCGAAAAATTACAGTCAGCTTGAAACTTTCAGCATGCGGACAAAGTAAATATATCAAGTAAAATGATGTGCAAAAAAAAACACACACCCGTCAAATGCGAACTGACAACTGCCACCGCCCAATACTTGCAGTGCACTGATCAAATACAGAATGCACCTTGAAAGAATGCCAATATATACACACGACTAGTGCTATCTGTCTTGTAGATTCTTCTTTGTGTTTGGGCAGCGTGCAGCAATATTCGACAGTGCACAGCCAACTAACCTCTACTTCTACCATCGCACCGAGCAAGCCCCTCCTTTACAAACATCAGCCGCGCAGTGAGCGAATTGACCTACATTTACTCCCTAACTTCAACCCAAAAAACTTTGTGGTGAAAACAGGACGCAAAAAAACAGAGCATATCCACGGAGTGAATGATGATGTGTGGGGTGAACCGTCCGTTCATCCGTCTGTGTTTGTGTCCGTCCATGCATGCGTTCATGCGTGCAATCGCGTTCGATAATGCAGGTGGCACGAGGGTAAGACCAACGAGACGCAAGCCAAAGAAACCGAGTGCGAGCGTCTTCAACGACCCCACCGCTCTGCTTAGTTTATGCCCCCCAACGATCCACCACGTACGGCGATTATCCATGAAACACAGCCACTCGTTCTCGGCGTATCCAGGCATAGCCCGTGCATCAGTCATACGGATGGATGGATGGATGGATGGATGAATGGATGGATGGATGGTTGGATGGATGGATGGATGGATGGATGGATGGATGGATGGATGGATGGATGGATGGATGGATCTGGCTTTGCCCTTTATATTGTGTGGTGGCGGACGCCACCTAGCCATAATGTTAAGTACTATCACTGTGTGTTGAAGGATTGAAACTCACTCGCGCCTCGATTGTAGCCACCAATCAGTTAGCCTCCTCCTGTTTATTTCTGCTCGTTTAAAGTGTATTTTGCCTTACATGTCCCTAAACCCCAATGCTATGAAAAATCTGGCGCCACTATCTTCGACTATCGAGAAGAGTCCTTAACAGAACATTATCAAATGTTCAGCCATTTCCCCCTCGTCTACGCACGCACTGCAAACCGTGTCTGTACCTACTTATTTTTCACGGTACGTCTTGGTCTGCAATACTCCCGTTCTAGCCTCGAAGAGGAAAGAACTACCCCGATGATTATTGTAAATATTTTCCTTGCAATTTCCTGTTTAAAAGTTCGTTGGGCATTCAGTGATGATTTCGTAAACATTGCCATCTTCCACAAGTCCCTCTCCGTTTCCTTCCCCTTTTTCTTAACCGATGTTTCCTTTCGGCTTGGTATTCTGCTGTTGTCTAAATACTTGCTTGACACTTTTTGATTTCGCTTTCTCAATTTAGTATCAACATTCTTCATGTATAAGTAGCTGAAAATTTTCTTAGCCCAACGATCCTTTCCTACTTTTCTCAAGGGCTCTTCAAATTCTATATTGCTGCTAGCTTCCCTGCACTGAAACAACGTCATCCCATGTCACCTTGTACCCCCTAAGTTGGAGTATTCACACGTGCTCCCAAAGCAAGTCTACGTATACCCCGTTATTTATTTTCAATTCTGCTTGAACGTCTGATTTCATGGACAAAACCGCATTGCCGAACGTCAAAACCGGGACCACAACACATTACCAAATCACTTTCACAACGCCATACATATTGTAGTTCTACAGGGCCCTATTTTTATTACAGCTGCACTCCTGGTGCCCCCAGGCATTACGTATCTTTTGGGCTCCCTTGGATACTCAGCCCCAGTATTTATTCATACGCCCTACTATTTTTATTTATTCACTATATCTAGAGTGACTTCCTGTATCTTGTGCTCACTGCCTTGTTATCTTTGAAACTTATGATTGCCGAATTTTCCCTGCTGAACTTCAAATATACCATAGGTTCTCATTACTACAGATGTCTATCGATTAGTGCAGATTTTCCTTGTTGTTGGCTTTTCATACTTTATCATCTGCATACATCGATACTGGTAATGACGGTTCAATGTGTTTTTCTTGCTTGGCAAAATAGACTGAAGCCGAGTTGACTCCCCTCTAACTTAGCTTCTATTCCCTGAAGATACAGCACAAAAAACAAAGGTGACAATGAACATTCCTGTTGAAGCCCGCGTGGTATCTCTATGCGTTCAGATACCTGTTCTTTCTATTTGATAGATACTTTGTTACTTTTATAGATATTTTTTAGAAGAGTAGTTATTTCCTCTATTTTTCTAGTGTGTCGAGTATTCCCCACAAGTCTTCTTAAATCACACTATCATAAGCTCCCTTGTTATCTAGAAATGCCAGCCGCATGGGCCTGTGTTCTTTTTCCGCTACTTCAATACGCTGCCTAATTGAAAAGAGATTGTCCCCCAACTTATTTCATTTACGGAACCCATTTTGTAGTTCTCCCTGCACCCATATTCTCCACCCATGTCTTTAGTCTTTTCTTTACTACCTGCATCAGCAGCCTGTAACTACTGATGTCAATGTTATAGGATGGTAGTTGTTTATATCGGCTTTGTCCCCCTTTCTTTTACGGAGAGTAGCGGTGCAGCGCCATCTAGAATACCCTCACTCGACGGCAGCTCGTATGTACTTCTATGAGACAGCACCGTCTATTATTCCGTTCGAGAAATACAGCCTTCTTTTCTTTCCGCTTCTTATTCTCTCGGTGACGCTTTACGCGTGACAATGTTACAATAAAAAGAGCTTCGACCCTAGAAACCGCCCCCCCTCAGGAGAGAAACGTGCGCTTATAGGCCACCACAACCTGTAGTGCAAAGTACAAGTGGTACTATACGAAGCACGCGTGAACACATCTCGCCAAGAACGAGTGGGCTGATTACCTGCGGCGTGCGCTCTTCACACCATCTCACGTGCAATAAAATGAATGCTTAAGACCTTCTGAACTCTGTTTACAGCCTGCAGTAAATTATCTATATAAATAGCTCAACTTCAATTCATGGTAAACGTATGCTGCTTGGTAGAGTGGTTTAAGTCATTGCGTTGCGGAGTAAAACTCGCATGTTTGCACCCCCCTTAGCGTCATTTAGGAACAAATTATTCCGAACAGTTTTTTCTGTCTGGCATTCATTCAGCGACATATACGTACACGGAGCTATATGGTTACGCTCACACGAAAGTCATTTGAAATTGTTATTATTAACCTGTCGCGAAAAGTCGTATAATAGAGGGTTTCGTAGTTGCAAGCCTTTGATTACAGTTTATTGCAGCCCAATAGGAATCACAAAAAGGCGGCATTATATGTGCTGGCCCAAGTACTGCCTAATCTTCAAAAAGCGAGTTTAGAATGTTGATAGTCAGCTTAGTCAGTGAAGCGTATGTAAAACCTAACGACGACCCTAGTTGGTCGTGGACTTGTATCTTCATATCGGTGAAAAAGTGGGACAGTTCCGCATTGCCGTATTTTTTACTCCAGTTCATTATAAACTACACGATGTACACATTCTCGTTCTCGTACAATGTGAACATGGTGAATGAATACTTGAGGATAATCATCGTTGTCACCGTCGCAAAATACTCAGACTGAAAAAAAATCACAGCCTTCACAAAAACGTGGTCATCAAGTGAAAATTCCATTACAATTAGGAACATGAACTAATTGGTATGCGTTCTATTTTTTTGGATGGAGGGTTAACGAAATGATGTTGAAAAAGGCGTGGTGGGATGAATATTTAAATAAAAACAAGACAGACGCTTTGCTTCTGACCTCTTTGCCCTTGTCTTGTGTGTGGTGCATCAACCAAAGATGTATAGGTATTGTAGACAATACCGCAATAATCACAAAGTTCAGAGAGAATGCGTTAGCATATTCTGATACTGCTCTTTTTTTGATAGGCAAATGATTTAGGAAGAGCCACTACTAAAGTATCTTTCGCTGGAGGTTTTCCAGAAAACAGCAACTTCAGATGGTCTAACCCCCTCTGCGTGGTATGCATGAAGAAAAGATCAAGGAATCAAAGCCAAAATAAGACTCACTGTAACATGCATTCACGCCGTTTTCTATGGGTGAGTACGTTAGAGTTGCGAAATTATCGACAGTATGTTTGATGTTAGCGCTGTAAAAGCACGCAAAACTAGCCTGGTATGTAAAAATTTGTAATGAGAGAATTTCACTATGCGCAGAACAAAGACGGAAAAAAGTGGACAAGTGCTGGTATGTTTACTGCGTATTTTCGCTGTGTGCAATGGAGTTATCGCATATTGTTTATATGTTAAAAACGTGCAGCAGGACTTTAAGACGTGGCGCTCTTCCTCTCCTGATGTTTGTCTGATTGATATGTGAGGTTTAACATACAAACAACATGTGATTATGGGAGACGCCGTAATTGAGGGCTGCGGAAATTTCGACCACCAGAAGTTTTTGAACGTGCACCCAAATATCAGACCACGGGTCTACAAAATTTCCACCGCCATCGGAAAGGCAGCCGTCGCATCCTGATTTTTGATGTGTCCGTAATGTTAGCGTTGCCTCGCTATGCATACTGCGCGAGTTGCTTCCTCAGAGCTTGTTCTGTCTTCCGCTGGTGCGCGTAGTAAACGGACATTGGCTGAGTACGCGCTACTGCACCATACGTTATCATTTTGTGAATCAGTGCACTTCCGTCTAGTTATATGAGAGCTACGCACTTTAATGGTGATGGGCTTATAATATTAAAGGAAAATTATGAGTGAACACTGATGCATAAACTCGCAAATTTAAGCTAAATAGGTCTGGTGCGCTTTTCTGATCCTGTCTCACGAATAATATTTGCTTGGCTGGTTATGTTCATGTAATCCCTGCACGTCAAGTGGCCTATATAGGGTCCTTGTGTGAGTACAGTCGTGGCGTTATATGGTACACCATTCACAACCACAGTGTCCTTGGCTTCGTTTCTGTCTGAATGCCTCTTTTGCTATCATTGGGAGCTACAGCTGCGATGCAATGCGGTGGCAGTGAATGGCCTCACCGTAAGAGACGGTCGCTTTGTAAAACATAAAACACTGCAAAAGCAGCAATATCAACTAGGTTTACTAACCGCTAAGACTGCAATCGCTTTCTGAATTTTTCCCGGCTTCGCCATAATCGTTTGGCGAATGGTCATCACACCCCTGTTGAAGATGTAGTGGCTCCAGAAATTTTTTATCATCCACGCTCTAGCGGTCGGACTATACAGGATTTTTAGAAACGAAAATGCGTCCCTGAAAGTAAAAACATTTTCTTATTTTTCTGATAAAAGTACATACCTTACCATGGAAGGCCACACACACACACACACACACACACACACACACACACACATACACACACACACACACACACATATATATATATATATATATATATATATATATATTTATATATATATGGAAGGGGGAGAAGTGGGTGTATTGATTTTGGTAGGAAACACGGTCGAAAAAAAGAGACGACAAAAGTACCAAACGCAGTGTTTACTAACGTTCCCGCAGGAGGACCTGCCTTCGTAAGAGTAAATGATGAAAGGCCGCGCAGGGCCCATACATGAGCGGCTAGCTCCGGTACCATCAGATTGCGTCATTTTTCGCTTTTTCGCGCTGGGTTGCAGATCACGAATGCAAGTCAATCGATTGACATGGTTATATAGAATACATGTAAAAATTCACAATTGTGAGATCTCGTATTTTGAATACATGGTATATTTTGTGCATCGAATCAGGTTTACAAGACAGCATGAAACATAAACTAAAATAAAGTTGGATAAACTGAAACACACACTTTGCAAATTCAAAAACCGTACGCACAATCCCTCATGAGAACACAAATGTTGAAAAACATCTTAAAGGACCAAAAATAAATAAAAACAAAAAATGAAAAAAGTATACAACAAACCGATAAAAAAGTGCACAAAGCATGCATGTTCAAATGTATGAGTGACGTAGACGAGAGGCATCATGTACGCTACGATAGACAAATCTTTGAACTAGCTGAGCATAGAAACACCAGTCATTGCTCAAATGTAATTATAAACTAAGGCAACATGCAAGAAAGTCTTCCCGAGTTTTCGTTTATTCCATTTGAGAGAGTTTGAAGTTTATAAATTAGGCATGACTTTCTTATTCGCGATCATGATGTCTCTTCACACCTGTTTCAATATTTTGGCTCGGGTGTTACTGAAAGAATGACCTGTATCGGTGGCAATTCTTGCAATTGGTAAGTGAGAGAGGGCGTGATTGATTGACAGCATTCAGTATTCAGCACTCGCGGGCTCATTTAGCACAATAATTTAGCCACTAGTGAATTTTTACCCTGATGTTGGCGATATGTTTTCCTGAAGCCGATCAAAAAATAAAGTAAATGAATTGTAATTGAGAGCTTGATAAATGGCCAAAAGGCACAAGATGGCTTTTCACCATTGATTACAATATTTAAATTACGCTCATCAGTTTTGCTTACTTCAAGGTTGTATGAAATGGAAGTATGAGTCCCATGAGCAATACCTTCGACATTATTCATAGCTTTACAAAGAGCTTGACTTTCAATTAAACTGTGTATTACTATTGGTTTCGGGGAATACTTAGCATGCTTGTACTATTTTAATTTGTCAGAGTGTATTTGTATAATAGCTTTGAGAGCAACCTCAACTTACAAAGGGGATATGGAGACGCCAAATTGTGTAACATTCCTCTTAGCCGCGAAGCCTTGGAATGCCTTGATTGCTCCCCTTGCCGCTTGGCCCAGTCTGTCAAAGGGGGCTTGCAGCGAGTCATATAGGATGAAGTCGCAGACATCGTCAGGTGGCACCTGCATTGGACCATCGCCGGCCGAGGTGCAGATCATGAATGTCGTTGATCGTGCCGGTCCTTATGGCGCTGCGCATAGTTAGACATGGCGGATTATAAGGACTAGCTCTATTGACGTCCACGACTGTTCAGCAGACTTGCGATACAAACTTCTTCCAACAAAAGGAACAAAACTATTATAACGAATGATTCGCTTTTATCACGTGCTTTCAAAAATGATGATCATTACAATGCGAAAGCAGCAATCATAATTTAAATATACCGGCAGTGAGTGACAAACAGAGGCGACAGCTCTTTCTTTGTTGATAACTCACATGTACTACGCATGTAGTTGTGTCACTGAATAGACCCTTTTCCAGCAATCCCAGAGCCCCCAGACGACAGGCGAAGCCCTATGTTAGGAGTGTGTACGTCGAAGTCGGTCAAGAGCACTGGCTGGTTTCCGTCGCCTACTGCTTGCTGGCGTCGTGGAAGCATCAAAAAAAAATGAAAGGCATCGCCACATGTTGACTATTATTCCATCCAAAATACTATACACGTGTGAACACACCTTCATGTATACCTACTTATGAAATACGAAAGGAATGATGCAGTCAGTGTCGCTATAACTCAGCGGACGTATACAGGATGTAGCAGCTAAGCGGCATGCGTATAAATGATGACGTGGCGATACATGCAGTCAAAACGTGCCATCGTGAGCAATGGAAGCTAGAACATTGAATTCATAAGTATTGAAATATTGCTTGTTACTAAGTTGAACAATCATTTATTTTCTATGATGGTGTGTAGCCAAACTGCAGAGAGGTTATACAGTATTCAAGTACAGTGATTATTATTTTATTTCACAAGTCACGTGCTTTACGAAGAAGTGAGCTCATTCTAAACCCGTTTGAACAGAAAGGAATGGGACTAAAATTTATTTGTGAGGTTTTTTGCTCTGATAATATGCAGTTTCTTAGTAAATGCTTTCAAGTTTCACTGTGGGTTCACTGAAAGCGGTGTTTTAATATTGCGTCGGTGCAGTATTCAAATATTGTTAAATGACGAATTGTGATGTCATGCTACGCATGGCATCGGGGTAAAAAAGCTTGCTCTCATGAGAACAGTAGCAGTTTTTAGCTGCGAATTTAGTGCCTCAAGGAGACCGGGATTCTGCGTATTGTTCCATCGGTTTGCAAAAATTGGTTCACATGGCAAAGAAAGATAAATATCGACGTACTTCACTTGGGAATATTTGAGTGGGGGGGGAGTTGGCTTTGCCACCTCAAATGAGATTAGTCGCAATGATTTCTTTGTAAACAAGAGAACGCAAGGATCGGCAGTGAGGTCTAGTGCAGAGCAACAGTAGCAATGATGCTCAGCTGCTGATATGAAGGTCGCGGGTTCGATCCCTTCCCTGGCAGTCGCATTTTGGTGGAGGTGATATCGTAGAAGCTCGTGTACTGTGCAATGTCGGCGCACGTTCAAGGACACCAAATGGTCCGGAGCACCCAACTATGAATTGAGACATTGTACTGCTAGATATATTAGTATTACTAGTCTGCTGTAACCCAATGAAAATTACTACAGAGTCATGTCAGTTGTTTTGTCAGTTTTTTTGTAGCAGGTAAACACAAATTTCTCTCTCTCGTTTTTTCGTCCACATCGGCTACGCTGGTCCATATGTTAACACGCGCACCATTGAGCAACGCAAATTATTCAATGGAGTCGTCTTATCTCGTCCCGCTATGTCAGTCATCGAAATGTGATTCAATCTTCGAAACCACAGCAGTTTAGTACCATCAACCTAATCAGACAAATTGAGAAATTGTGGAAGCATATCATGTCATAAATAACGCGGCACTTTGTGGAAGTTGACTTTCGCGGTTGTTACAAGACAAGTTATTCGATTGTAATATTCGACAGTAAACATGCGATTGTTTACCTTTTTCTGCCTCTTTATAACACGCACGCTGTACCCCCATTTTCGTAGATTTTTTTTTCACGCGTGTAACTTTCAGTTGTAAGGGAGCACTAGATGATGCGTGTATTCCGGGCTTTCGTGTCCTGCTTCTGTTTTTTCTTTCACCCTGAGTACTCTTCCAACTAGTGCCAATGCAGGTTAGTAGACACTCATCATCATTGAATATATAATTTGGGCAACGCGCACACTGTTGTTTGAAAGGGCTGATTTGATTAAACGCCCACTATTCTTTCTACGTTAACTTTCAAAAATTGTCACCTCAAACTCTACTCTTTGACAATGTCAATCAACAATGGTTACGAGTGCATCTGAAAATCTAAGAACGCTGGTGTGCTTCAATGGCAACCAAGTTGCCACTATTTTGCCACTATTTTGATTTTTGCTGTATAGCACTGGTGTCGAGGAAAACAAAAGGGTGACGTTTCTTGATTCATGGATATGTAAGGTTTAACGTCCCAAAACCCCCATATGAATAGGAGAGACGCCGTAGTGGAGGGCTCCGGAAATTTCAACCACCTGGGGTTCTTAAACGTGCACCCAAATCTGAGCACACGGACCTACAACATTTGCGCCTCCATCGGAAATGCAGCCGCTGCAGCCGGGATTCGAACCCGTGACCTGCGGGTCATCAGCCGAGTACCTTCGCCACTAGACCACCGCAGCGCGGCAAGGGTGACGTTTCTGAGCTGTTCAAAAGATCATGCAGTGGAATAACCAACGGAACTAATCGACAGGCCTCCACAGCTAAACACTCAAGTTCGTGATTGAATCACGGAGCAATATGTTGCACCTTGGCAAATTGCCGGTGCCTGAAGGATCCCTTAACAGAAGAAGCACAAAGGTAAAACGTGAGGCCGGCTCACTCGTCGCGGCGGCTGCTTCGGCGTACCAACTTTTCCCGTGAGCGTTTGTGCGCCCGTTGGTGGCGCTGGTGTGCTTTAAAATTGTCTATTAGTATCACCGGCAAGCTGTGCCGTGAACGCGATGGGCGGTAACTCGGCAATCATAGAGTGTTTTTTTTTACCAGGTCCTGAATACAGTGTAAGGATTGATATTAAGTTCACCTTCTTCAGGACTAAGAGCACCTGACCTATGTACCTCCATAACTGCTTCAAAATTTATTTGAGCATCTTTTGACTCAGTCTGTAGGCGGGTGTACGACCTACTGTGTAACATGGAAGCCTATCCAGCAGGTCACCCTACATTATGCAGTCGAATGTGCACTGCGATTCCGCGAAAACCACGTCACTTCCCGTGTTAATTAAGACGGTGTCCTGTGTTGATATTTTTCACACGTAAAAGCCCTCGTGTGAGTGTGGCAGAAAGAACAAATTTGTTTGTCTCTGAACAACTTTTCCTGTTGAGGGTCACGATATTTACACGTTCGGGACATGGCATGCATGTCAAGTGCAGAAATCATGAGATCAATGGATTATGTGAAATCATAAAAAAGCAACACCTCGTATGCAGTCAACTAATAATTTTCGGATATGAGGTCCGTTGCTCTACCAATTGAACTACCCTTGCGAGTGTTTCCCATATGCAGTTTGTTGGATATTTTACCATGTGCAATATTTCAAACGTAGGGGTAAGCTTGGGCACTGGATTAGGTTTCTAAAGATTCCAACACTAGTATTTGAACATATTTGAAAAAAATAACCTTTTCAATTGAGAGTTTCTGCAGTGCATTGTGCGGCTTACGCCAGCGACCACTCTCCGCTGTCCCAGTGGGATTGCCTTTGTTGTTAAAAATATTTCTAGTAATGATCACAATATTTCAACAGATTGCACAGTTGTGCCGTGATTTTTCACCAAGCTTTATTTTTACCACCTGATTAATGAACAAATCGATGTTTGTTTATTTATGAATAATTAGCAGACACGTTTTTGAGGAGAATTCGGACTCTATAGGTTACTATGTTGGCTGCGTAACCGACATAGTTTATTCACTCTATGTCCATTCACTTCGAACATGATTTCTATTATACAAATAGAGAATGAAGCGGCTTAACGCACAATACACCGGTACAGCCGTCAGCACCTTCAGCTCAAACGCTCCGACGCGTGGTCTTGGCTCGCTTGGACGGAGGTACACGCCACCAAGCATTTCAAATATGCTTGCTCCAGTTTTCGATAAATGGAGCACGAGTCAGTTTCACTATTCAATTTCTGTTTCCTGTCTGCCTAATCAGAGGATCGAGTGCAGTCTAATCGCATTGCGTTTTCGCCCTGTTTGGCTCGTGACTGCGTTATCGCTCACACCTATGGCGTTTGATTTCGTATACTTATCTAGACAATGAACTATTTAGTGCGACACCTCACGACACCTTACGACACCTTACGCACATCTATTTGTATCTGCTGCCAAAAAACTCCCTTTTACAAAAAGCAGAGCAAACGCACCCTCATGAGGTTTGTAAAAGTTAGACAATAAATCAATCTGAAATTGGTGGGCGTGCAATGGCTGCGTCAATTGTGACGATTTGCTACAATTCACAATCTTCGTTCTGAACTTCGCCAAAAGTAAGAAATTGGCTGAAATTCTGCTATGCTGCACCAAAATGTCCATCCTGTCCCAATATTTTCTCAGTTGTGCTTATTTAAACGAGAACTGTGCAGATAATAACGCGAGCATAGATGAAGTGTGGACACAGTTCAAGCATCATATCATGCATTGTATTTCTAACTTTATTCCCAAACGAAAACTGGTTACAAGAAAGCACAACCCATGGGTTACGCGCGATATAATTTACCTTAAGCGCAATATAAAGCGTGTGAGGAAGGTAAAAAAAAACCATGGGAAGCGCTAGCTTACAAATAGCAACGCTAACATAGACCTTAAAAGAATAGATGCGAGACGCAAAACGGCATTTTTATGGACACATCCTACAAAAGTTTATGAGAAGCGCATTCGATAAATTGTGGCGTTACATAAGCGTAAAACGGTCGACATTATCATTGTTTCCAGCTAAGAGGGCAAGGTAAAGGCGAATAATTTCAATTCCTACTTTTACTCTGTTTTTAGCACTGATAACCACCGAAAGATTGCACCGGGTTCTCATCACGTTGACCAAGGCAGATCACTTCCGTCGTTAAATATGACAGCACCTGGCATTCTTTCACTGCTATTACACCTTAATGAAAAAAAAAAGTAGTGGTCCAGACGAAATAGTAATCACCTTCCTTAAACGCTCTGCTGAACCCATTAGCAAGAACCTCCATCTGATATTTACAAAGTCAACTAGCGATTGCAGTCTTCCGGCGGAGTGGAAAACAGCGAAAGATGTGCCAGTGCACAAATCTGGTGATACTTCTATTCCATCGAACTACCGGGCCATTTCTTAAACTTGCGCTAGTTGCGACATTCTCGAGCATGTTGTCTTAAAGTTAATAACGAAGTATGTAGAAGAAAACAACCTCATGTCTTTTACTCAGCATGAGTTCAGAAGTGGGCTATCTACTATCACTCAACTCGCAGAGGCTATACATGACTTCGGGCTGGCAATAAACGAACAATCGCAAATCGATGTAACTTTTAGGTTTCTCTAAGACTTTTGACCACGTGTCCCCCTCTTAACTCATCACTAAACTCATAGAAAAACTAGGGAATGGTTCAAAAGTTGAATGGATTAGTGATTACCTTTTAGACCGCTACTAGTTTGTGCACTATAATGGACGGACTTCTGACACTGTTAAAGTCCTTTCGGGCGTTCCGCAAGGATCTGTTCTCGCTCTACTCTTGTTCCTGTTATTCATTGATGATATTGTTGAATCAGTAAACGTTAAAATTAGACTGTTTGCAGATGAGTGCATGATTTACACTGAAATCAACACATTGACGATCAGGTTGCCCTTAACAAATCACTAAACAACGTAGCCCAGTGATGCCACGATTGGCAGATGATTATTAATTCTGAAAAAAAAAACGGTCATGATGAACATAAGCAGAAAGAAAAGCAAACTATTATTTCCATACTCGCTAATGGTGCCACCCTTTGCACAGCAACCCAGAATAAATATTTAGGGCTTCTAATATCATGTTACCTCAAATGGACTGCGCATGTACAACGAGTGGCGAAAAAAGCAATCAACAAGTTGTTTTTTTTTTCTAAAATGGACCCTGCGCTACGTTAACACAGATACGAAGCACTTATCCAACATTACTTTTATAAGAGCTATGCTATATTATGCGAATGTAGCGTGGTTTCCTTCAACAAATACTGACATAGCTTTGCTCGAGAGCGTGCAGCGCAAGGCGTTAAGATTTATCTTTAACCGCTATAAGCGAACGGATTCTCCTTCTGAGCTTCTGCTCCGAGCAGATCTACCTACACTCTGCGATAGAGCAAAAATACATCGGTTTAAGTTCTTTTACCAACTGTTGAACTGCAACCATAAAACTAACGCCTCCGCCTTCACTACTATAAAACCAAAAGGGAAAGTGTGCCAAAAACACGACGTGATCTTCGAAGAATATTTCTGCCGTAGTAATACTTCCAGGTTTTCATTTTCCCCTCGCGTATTAAGAGAATGGAATGCGCTTGATTCAGCTACTGTAGCACAGCCAATCCTTCAAAAATTTTTAGACAGAGTTGGAAATCTCATGTCGGTGCTCCCAAGTTTTATGTGCTAACCCAATTGCATACGGGTAACAGCATTCACAATCTAACAATTTATTTTATTTGCTTTATCATTTGTTTGTAGGCAATGTATTTCCATGCCTGTATGATGTAAGCATTGGTTATTACCATGATCACGACGCTTGCACGTCATGATGTCATCACTCTTGTGTTCGTTTCTGATGTACTCTTCTTGTATTGCCACTGCATTGCCTTGCTTGTAAAAAGTTCGTATCTTTTCCACTCTTCAAAAACCCTCAAGGAGGGTTGACAGTAATTTTGTAAATAAATAAATAACTAAATGGAGGCCACGTTGGACGCCCGCTGTTTTCGTAATCAATCAATGCAAGCGCAGACCTAAACCTAAACCCTGTTTAAGATATGTACTCATTTATTAAGGAGACATGTTTGCATTTGGTCAAGATAGTACCCATTAGGTTAGTTCAAATTCTGAAATGCCGGTCGAGGTGCCCGTTCTGCCCATACTGAAAGTGATGAAATATCAATTCCGCTTTCCAGAACTGACGCTGCATGGAAACTCCGCATGCTTGCTCGCAAGCGCACCACGTCACAATGGAACGAGTCACATTTCATCCATGCAATGTTAGGTACTTTAGACCCAACTCTCAGTCTTCGAATTCCTCCGGAATTACGCCGACGAGACGCTAATATGCTGTGCAGATTATGGTTTGGCGTCGCATTTACCAATTCGTACGCGTTCCCCGTAGGAATGGCGGACACTGCTGCGTGCGACCATTGTGGCAGTGATGAAACGACTTGGCACATTCTGCGTGAATGCTCACAATACTGCTCGCAGAGACAGTAACTCTGCAAGGCACTAGATCAGCTGCACAACTAGTCTCTTTCGGAAGAAAGAATCCTGCGCTGCCGACAGGACTTTATGTCGCAGAAGAAGGCTGTGAAGGTGCTCCTGCGCTTCTTGCGTTCAACCGGCCTGTCCAAACGACTGTGATCGGAACTCCCTGAAAGTGTGCGCATGTGTTTTGTTTTCAAATTCATTTTATCTCTTTCTATATCTATCCTCTTTCCGACCATTCTTCCCACCCCCGTACAGGGTAGCAAACCAGTTCGTCTAGGCTAACCTCCCTGGCTCTTCTTTTTATTTATTTCTCTCTCTCTCTGTCTCTCTCTGAAATGCCATTACACGCACTGAAGGCGAAAGCATGTACCGTATTTTCCGCACATCAACTCGGCAATCTGCGGACGCTGGCGTAAGCGGCGACCAGGGTGGTTGCTGCAGAAACGGCACATAAAGAATTCTATCTGTATTTTCTGTTTTGAAGTTACGTGGTCTCGGTGAATAATAACCGGTGCCTTTGCCGAGCCAACCGACACGTGCCGTAGTGTGGTCGAACACACCTTGCAAGCGAGCCGAGAAGTAGTGCTCTAAACTCAATCACATTGTGAAAAAAAAAAACAAAGTGTAGTGGTTATAAATTTCTTGAGCTTGTTTTTAACCAATTTGAACGCTTCCTAAGCTACCGAGGCCGCAGTAAATGTGGTTTGTGCGAGATAGCATCCTTCTAAATGAAAGGGGCGGTACACACTATTTACTGTACACAAGATGTTTTTTTGGTTTTATTTTTGTCACTCACGCGTGTATATGCCAATACTTGTGAGTACTTGTATAGTTTCGGAAGTATCAAACAATATCACTGGCTTGCTGGAAATTATTTGAAGCAGTATGACAATTTTGCAGCCCTAAAAAAATAAAGAAACTGTGCGTCAGAATTTTTTTTGCGCCACTCCTACTCTCAAGCTTTACGAATCTCTTTAATAACAGGGTCGCCAGCATGGTAAATGCACATTTAAATTTTCGCAGTTGGTCTAGAGATTTCACAGGTGAGTTAAATGCTAACGTGAACTTCTCTATTGCTTACACAGCAGGGTGGTTTGAAGTGCTGCTTTTATTGAAATAGCAGTGCTCATGTTCACTTTGCATAAGTTAGGTGATGTTGAAAGACTTGGGCACAATTCTTTTCTTTTCTAAATGTAAGCCTTGTTTTGTCCACTTTAAATTTGTACTCTCGTGCGAAAAAAATTGTTGTTTTTTCTTGTCCCGTAACCAGCTTTAAATTTGGATATTGGTGTGCTCCAAAAGTTATAATTTGCTGCTCCTAAAGGTGCTTAGAATTCTACTTTAGCTGTTGAGCCCCGTGGTGTTGTTCATGTTCTGATTCATAAATTTTCAGACAGCGTGAATTGAGCTCTTCTCACAGTTCAGAGTCCCATACTGTTTGGCTCACATTGCACGAATGTGGTCTTGCAGCGCAAATTTGCGCGTGTTTTCAGCGATTTTGGTGCCTTGTTTTGACGTAAAATCTCAATTATCATCATATAAAACATCACGAGGAATCTAAGTAAAAAAGAAAACTAGTGATCCTAGGTGGAATATGCAAGACAGAAGCAATATGAATGTGCACTGCAGTAGCTTGTCGCCCCATCGTGAATTCGCGATGGGGATACACCAACACTGCGTGGCGGTGACGGTTAAGAAGACTATTTTTGTAACAAGCTTGCACAAGGGTATCTATATTTTATACTTGCACATATGCTCATAGGCAACAACACGAAGAAAGCTCCGTTATGTGATCTCTATGCTGACGCCATTCGCTGGCAATAAATGTTTTCACCACAACAAATATGCAGTTTTGAACTAGTTTTCATAAGAATGCGTACAAATATATTTAAAGGGAGGTCCTGCTGTCTTGTGGAACGTGAAAGAGGTCCCACCTTGCTGTAATAAAAGGTGCATTTACAATTTTATTCCTCTTATTTTTCAGTTAAAAAGATTAGGCAGAGTTTTTCAAGACAGGTTTGTGTTTGCTGAAGCAGGTCATGTGAGAAAAACAGACACATGATTGCGGTTAACCTTTAAGTTTTTTAAGTGTTTAGGTTTGAAAGCTACTCACATTCCCAGACACTGAACACATGTTGGCTGTTCAATCGACTTGAAAAACAGCCAGAATACAAGCCAAGGGTAAGTATGCGATTGAAATTTGTCGGCAAAACTGTAGTTGATTACGACAAAAGCGCTTTCAATACTGTAGATTTTATTCTATAATGGTGATGTAAAATGTGGAAAAACATAGAATTAAGTGCCCAAGTTCTCTCTAGCTTATTATTTAGGCCGCAGCTTGAGTTACCAAAAATATGAATATTATTCACTTGTTCACACTAGAAGTCAATAGCGATATAAAAATAATTGACCAAACACGAAAAAAAACAGAATAAAGCGAGAAAAAATAACAATGGAGCGTCTTCCGAAAGACTGGTACTTGTTTAAGGATGGTTACTGCCTCAATAATGTCTTTTGTACCACTTCAACGTAACAAAGGGCAATCGCTCTCATTTGCAGCACTTTAGAAAAGATTCAGCTTTAACAAATAGAACTTGTACCTCACTCTGAAAAAAAGGGTGTGAGAATAGAGAAACGGGCTCCGTTCCTCCTTCGGCGCAGCGACTTCCTCCCTTTCGGGCGCTTTATCTGTCGCGCCCTCTCGCGGCAAGGACCAAAGGAGCAACTTTCCTCCTTCAGCGATCAAGTTTCTCCTCAATCATGAAGGTCTTGCGCGCGCGCATGTGCACGCAATGCCTAGCCAGCCGCGGCCAGTCGCGAGCGATTGCTTTTACCTAAGACTGTTGTAAGCAATGCAGGAGTGACGTTTACTTTTGTTTTATTGGTGTAGAGTAAAAGCCTCTGTTGTTCATCGTCAGGCACTCGCACGATGCTCCGAACACATTCATGTGTCTCTCGTGTTGTTTCATACTACCCAATTGTCTCGAATACAAGGAGCTATGCTTTCCAAGCAGTCTTGCTTTATCGATTACCTTGAGTGTACAAAAATAATGATTTTTTTTCGGTGTAGCCATAATTGGTAAGCCCACGCATTTTTAGTTTCGCACGACACCAGCAGCACTCATGAATTAAACGAGGCGCGTAAAAAAACATCACACTCAATTTTTCAACATTCTAGGAAGCCTGATACCATTCTACAGTTCATGCGTGAAAGCACGATCATATACAACTGATAGAATTATACGTGCCACTACCGTCATATGGATGTTCTTTGCAGTTTACACCCATTCTTATACAGCCGCCGTGGCCGGAAGTCGAACCCGCGTCCTCCAGCATAGTCACACGACACCAAATAAGGCTATGCTACCACGGCAGGTGAAAGCACAAAGGGAAACAGGCTGCGAAGTTTCACCGGGCGTTTATTCACCAGACTAGGTTACAACCATCAGAAACATTTTAAACATTATCATAACTAAACTTTTTTGAAAAGTGAACCAATGAATTTTGTAGGTTAAACCAAATTCTCAATCGCATTTGTTTTGAATTGCCCATGTCAGCAATAAGAAGTAGGAAGGAAATATGCACGCATCCAGTATGCCTTTCTCGTCCATAATTCTCCTTTGTCGTGAGAAACTCAACACAAAATGCACTTCTAGTAACAGCTGTGCACAGAAAGTAAGTACTAACGCTCACTCATCCTTGTGAAAAAAGTATTCCGAATCCAGAGTAATAACCACCACAGCCGCAGCGCTAACAACAAAACTGTGGCACGCACTCTGACTGCAAGTTGACACGCGAGGTGAATGGCGAGAGGCATCTGAAGCAGAAAAATATGTAGGCACAACATTCTATAAAGTCGTAGTGAACTTGCGCACTGCAGCGATAGTTTCTCCACTCAAGTACTAGAGCTGCCGCCACGCCAACAGCCACTGTTATAGCGCACGAAAAAATACCGTCGGATGCGAGGTCATCGCCCATTTCTCTCGCAAGACCCACGTAGTAACGTACGTATACACTGCTAGGGCGGTCGTTACCGCATCAAAAACATTGTCATTGAAGGGCTAGTGGTGTACTGTATCCATGGATAACGGTCACACTTGTGGTACGCACTTAAAAGAATATAAGCAACGTTAATACTAAACAAATAAACGAGGTGGACGTGACCACAGAACAACTACCACGTCGGAGACAAAGTTTGGTCTGCATGCTGCGCCCTCTTTAAGTAACAAGAAGAAGAATAAAAAAACATGAACTCCGAAATGACCAACGCGCGGCAAGTGTTTGCAATTTCGGCAACTTCATGAAAAAAAAAAGTAACCTCGGCAGTGGTCGAGAGATGGCGCAGCGTTCGGAATGCTGTGGGAAATCTATTTATGGCTTGGGGGTATTGGCCTTCGTGAAAAACTTATAAGCTGTAGTAATTATTTGTTCATTATTGTGCAGCCATTGATAAACTTACGTTTGTCTAAGCATCAGATATATTATATTTACGTGTGCGCATGTTGTGGTATTGATACAAAACGTAAAAAAATGTAAGAAAACGTACTTGTAACTTGTGCCACTATGATCAGTCGGAATTCAACGATAAATAAGCTGGTGCGCTTTCATAGTAGGGTGCCCCACCGCGGTGGTCTAGTGGCTAAGGTACTCGGCTGCTGACCCGCAGGTCGCGGGTTCGAATCCCGGCTGCGACGGCTGCATTTCCGATGGAGGCGGAAATGAAGGAGGCCCGTGTGCTCAGATTTGGGTGCACGTTAAAGAATCCCAGGTGGTCTAAATTTCTAGAGCCCTCCACTACGGCGTCTCTCATAATCATACGGTGGTTTTGGGACGTTGAACCCCACATATCAATCAATCAATTCATAGTAGGGTGTGAGTAAACACGTCGAAGTGTGGGTCGTTGCTGTGAATGGTTGATTGTGCTCTTGTTGCGTATATGTTAGCGTACTTGTTGCGTACTATATTTGTAGTATGTGTCTATCTGTAGCTATATGCATTGCATCAGCACATATTAGGCTTCCGGTGTAAGTGAGTAATCCTAAATGGGCTGAGGCGTAAACAATTCGCAAGGGAGCCGTGATAGTGAGTATGACAACGTATGTCGCAGCAGAAAACATTTTTTAGCATCGTTCAGTCCCTTCAGATGGCGCCAGCTACTACCTACTTCATGGCTATGACGCTCTCACACCTCCAGCTACTTATATAACGTTGAAAATCTATCTATCAAAGCTGCACTACTGAGTCGAAATGGTTTCGCTTCGAGCGAGTGTATGGTGTTGAGTCGCATCTCGGGACCTGCGGACCCGTAAACGCATGGGTAACGTCGCTACACTATGTGAATCTGCGAGAAATAAATACAGCAAGCCTAGCATGCACTCTTCAGGTGAGGACTCTGCAGTATCCGTGTCTTTCGGAGTGAACGTGGCATCGTTGACCGAACGAAACCTGCTTGCTCCGTCGTTCTCTTTCGCGATGTGCTGATCGCCACAGGTTCGTCTGTTTGTTTTTATAATCATTTCGTTCAATATCAAGCTCAGCGGGACTGTTTTTTGTAACATTCAGTGTCATGTACTCCTTATCGGTCGAGAATCGCTGATTTACTAAGCCTATTCGCTTCGCCCGGGGCAGCCATGTTGATTTTCATAGGGAGGAACATGTTCTTCCGTGAATGAGGGAGCAACGTTTCTCTATTTAAAGACGAACATCAGGGACATCGCCATTCCTCCCTAAATGAAGAGAACGTCACTCCATTTTTTAAAGAGTGCTTATAGCGATAACCAAAACGATGAAATATATATAAGGGTGATAAATTTGTGTGTCCTCAAGAACTATGCCATGGAATAATAAATGAAATTATTTAGTTCAAGGGGCACACAGTTTGGTATTCTGGTGACCGAAGTTTCCAGAGCCATGAACAAAAGGCCCAAGTATCAAATCGGGGTTCCAGGACGTTAAAATCCTGTTTATTATTACACGCACAAATATGTTTCTCTAAGACCACATCTACCTTCCACAGTGAACTGAGCAAGAAGGCAAGTGGTAATTGGGAGAGCAGTTCAATTCATGATTTGGTTGCATCCCCACCGAATCTACGGCCATTTATTGTGCAACTTTTAAAGATTCAACGGGCGAGCGTTTGGCCAGCTTTGATAGATATGATACCTTTCGAGCAGCAACTGGGAATTCAAACTCGGAAGCTCTGTAAGCTATCACACGAAATGGTTCATTTTTGAGATAAGTATACGAGAATGAGCGCAATGATCACGCCCGACAACGTTTTCACGAAAAAAACATGGGGAAAACGGGGTGCTAAGTGCATGTATTCAACTCACCTGTTAGGCAGACTGTAAACGGAAATTTACTAGGTAAGCGGACGCGTGCTCTGTCTATCGTTAGCTGCAGCAAGACTCTCACTTGTAATGCTTGACAGCGGTGACCTCAGTTCAAGCGAGCCGACACCACGCGTCGGAGCGTACCAGTTAAAAGTGCTGAGTCTGTACATATTCAAGATGTGTACACTATAGCGCAGCAAGAATTTGCTGCGAGGAGTGATGTGACATGCGAGGAGTGATGTGACACCTACATAATACCTAGTGCATATCATTCCCAGTGCACTAAGCCACTACAAACGGTCCTCGTTAATTCAAAAATATTATTATTAGTAATAATTTTGGTTCTTATAGGCTGTACCGCTTAGTGGTGTCATTGTGCACGTGCTTTTAGGAACTGAAGGGCGAGAAGGATGCATCGCTTGTGCGTAGGGTAGTGAAGAGGAAGACAAAAGCACCCTCTCGTTTTTAAACGTGGGGTGGTGATTGGCCATGTAAGATTTACATTGTGTCATGTAGTGTGGTACTGGAACGGAAATCTTCGTGAATAGAAACGTGCAGGCTAAGTATTTTTGAACCTATGAAATGCTTCAACACGTGCGCCCTTTGTTTGGCGTGGAATACAAATACTTTAATATTGTGTGCTACGTCGGTAACACTCACGTGACATTTGTGCGCCCCATAACTACAACATAATGGTAGATATAGGTAGCTTCCTGTTTGCATGCCCTTCGGTAGCTCAGCAGTTAACGCCTCGCACTCACAATACAGAGGCTCCAAGTTCGATTCTGCACTGGAGTCTCTTTCTGGAGTACTTTCTTGCGTTTCAATAAATATATATACGTATACATATGCGGTTAGTGACGACAACGCCGACGCCGGTGGCGAAATTCAGCCGAGAGTGTCTATATAGTTGCTATTGTGATAAAACTTATCCCGGTCGAACACTAACTCCGATCATTGTTCCAGCCTTGCGCCACTATTGCAAGCTGCACACTTTTTACAGAATAAAAAAGATGTCACTTAAGCAAACCACAGCGCTCACTATGAAGTGGTGGCTCACCCAGGCAGCACAGAAGGTTGGCCCATCATTGGGGATATATCGGCATTGCCTGGCCCATGAACGGCCCAGTTTTCACAACGTACCGCCAAGATTGGCTGTGCCAGCCAAATAGAACGGCGACGTTGGACCAGCGTTGACAACGTACCCCCAATATTGGTTCTGCCAGCCGAATAGAACGGCTATGTTGGACCAGCATTAACAATATTCCGCCAATGATGGCTGTGCCAGTCTATTAGATTGGTTATATTGGGCCAGCTTTCAGAACTTTCCGCCCATATAGGCTGTGCCGGCCTATTAGAACGGACACATCGGGACAGGTTGTACAAGTAGCAGCCAATATGGGCGGAGCCATCCAATAAGACCGGCATTATTGGCCCGCCATTTGAACGTTATTGCCGGCGTCAGCTGAAAAGTCAACATCACGATGTCATAATATTAGAATATGAGCCAATTTCTGCGTGTGCTGCTTCTTGGAGCTGTTCTGGCCCCAATTCACGCGCCGATTTTTCAAGTTAAAGAGAGAGTAATATATGTGCCGGGCACAATATTAGAACTATCTTTTCGTCATTAAACCATGCCCCGCCGCGGCGGTCTAGTGGCTAAGGTACTCGGCTGCTGACCCGCAGGTCGCGGGTTCGAATCCCGGCTGCGGCGGCTGCATTTCCGATGGAGGCGGAAATGTTGTAGGCCCGTGTGCTCAGATTTGGGTGCACGTTAAAGAACTCCAGGTGGTCGAAATTTCCGGAGCCCTCCACTACGGCGTCTCTCATAATCATATGGTGGTTTTGGGACGTTAAACCACACATATCAATCAATCAATCATTAAACCATGCACAGCTCGTTGAAATGCATAATCGTTGGTTGAAGTTGTGCAAGGTAGACTTTTAAGTGAGAAAAAATTACCGATCAAGTTTCTCTGTCAGACGTGACGTCCGATGCGGTGCTATCCGTACGTATGACGAAGCTGCTGCGGATACCGCTGTCTTACGCGTGCATGTAGACGTCGAATATCTGACGCAAATCTTATCGTATCATGTGTCGGGCTAGCTATCTACGCGACCTATTCGAATCTGTTTTGCGTTCACAGCACAGTACTGTTAACGGCACTTGCTGCTGCTTGACGTGTGGGAAGAGCGGGGGTCGTCAGTTGCGTTATGGTGACTGAATCATACAACATATGCAGTTGCCGTGATCTAACACACAGACGCGCGTGCGCACGCACGCACGCGCTATATTCATGCAACGACCACACGAATTCCCAACAACATCGCATCGAACGGTTGGTAAGGTGTTGCGGAGTGTGTGCGCGTCGTAGGGCACCCTGTCGGTGCCCAGCTCGTTGCGAACGCGAATTTCGGCGTGGAACGCTTCTTTTTTATGTACTTTTTTACGTGTGCCCAAAACGGTAGGCTGCGCGTTACGAGAAGTACGACACACAAAAAAAGAAGAAACGTGAATAATAGGGCAAATTGTCAATAACAAAAAAAAACACGCACGCTCACGCAACTGCAGTGGCGTGAGCGTGCGTGTTTTTTTGTTATTAACGAAGCACATGTGCTTCCATAAAACATGACAGCCAATAATGATGAAGTATTCATTTACATACAAATTACTATGAGTTGCTGAAACTCACGCAAAAGAAACTAATTTTCTTCCTTGGATATTGATCGAGTGCCTTGGAATTATGCTATGTGAATTTGACACATCAACAGTGCATTATGATTCCTACCATAAGGGGCCACAATCTTGGCAAGTAATAGAAGTACTCTTCCCACCCGATGTGCACCTAACGTAAAGAGGCCTTGTTTCTCAAGTTAGCAATATATATATATATATAACCACTGGAAAAATATACCAGGTGTAACCAGAAAAAGGCGCACCTGCAGTTTTAAAGTTTAAAAGAAGCAATGACATGCCAACCACCCAAAATGGAACGCCCCAGAAAGGATCATCAATCAGTATTACAGCAGCTAAAAGCCTGCTAACAGCTGAAGGTAGTCATGCTGCTCTTCCATTCAAGTATAGTGTACACTGAGAAAAGATACTGAAGATACATCATCAGCAAATGACAAAATCAATACAGACAGAGCTTTCTCTTATAATACAAAAAGTCTTTAGCTGAGGAAGCAAATAAGTCATTGGCACACAATAAGTGCACAAAAAAAAAGCTGTCGCACGAGGCTGTCAGCGCTTAGACAACGCAGGCAAAAATACAGTAGACTGAAGAAGGGAAAACCCATAGCAAAAGTTACCATACTCCTCAGTTCTTGCTTTGCGTGCAAATGAAGCTAGCGTGAACTTGAACACTAGATTAAAGCACCACAATCAACATATGGAAGTCAATGCTTTAGAAATAATACAAAGTACTGAAGAAACATGCAAAGAGCATTCCTGTGAAGGCAAATATAAAAAAAGACTGAAAGCTCTGTGGCCCTGAACAAGACAACACCACAACCAATCGAAGAGCCGTTCGGACACACCAGCAGTTCTGGCCAACACTAAAAAGTCACAAAAACATACCTTTAATGCCTTTTTTGCAAGAGAACTTCAAAAGAAATGTGCATACACCAATGCCAGAAGTATCGATGGAAGCTATTACTCATATTCAGCTCTTCATTGAAACACTGGCAGAAGATACTTGTACCTGGATGCTTAATTACTTTGGTACAACTCAATAGCGTCGACGCCAAGTGGCAAAAAAATTATGATGGAAGACTACAATGTGATCAAATGCACACGTCAACCACCAACCAAGGTCCTATGCTAGAGTGAATATCACAAAAAGTCTTGAACGCCTAATGTCACTGGCTCATACTCAGCGTTCTCAATCAAAATCTTGACCTCCCACACAGCATATTATTTCAACAACCTGCCACCTCTCACCATGTCATGAAACGAGCTCGAGTATACACAAATCCACCTCACCGTTAGGTAGTTAGATAGTTCCACTAGTGCTTCACTCTCGGAACACATAGACCAGGGCCGTAACTAGACGGGTAGTGAGGAGGTTCTGAGCCCCTGAAGTATTTTCATGCTCTGACTTTTCGTCAACAATAGCTTAATCTGGGCAAGTTGGTTCATCGTGGTTGTGTTCTAGTAACAGTGAGAGAAGTTCAGGAAGAGACAAAAAGGACAGGAAAGAGCGCTGACTGCCAACTAAATTTTATTGAAGGTACTACGCCCACTTTTTTACAGAGTACAAGAACAGTGCTCATGCACAACGACACATGTGAGACCATGATAATATAATCTTAACTGAGAAAAGAATACTCTCTCTCCGAATGGATGAGTGAAGGTATACTGATGCACTGATCCATGGCCTTCCTGACAAGAAAATGCTTTCACAGTCTCTCTTTCATTTCTCGTTCTTGCTTTTTTTCAAAAACAGTGTTTTATGAAACATAGAACTTCACTTACATTCTTTACAGTGTATGGCCATGCGACTACCATAGCCATTCTTAACATTTCAAGCATGCTGTCTTGCTCAAACATTGGGGCATTGCCCAGTTTGTCTGATGTTTACGTTTCCACGTGTCAATAGTATCTCATACACAACATTATATTGGCATTGAGTATACCTATTCTCGTGACGAATGGTGAAATAATGGCTATTCCTGTTGCTTTTTAGTACACACACTTTTGAAAACTTGCAAGGGATGGCAAATAACAAGATAAAATCATATCGGCTCGCTATTTTCTTTATATTGTGAAACACCTTATGTACGTACCGTATAGCATGCAAAGATCTTTGGTCATTCTGTTTTTATTTTGGTCCTGTTTTGTTTAACTTGACTTTCTGCAGGAGGGTTTAGCACACGGGTGTGATGGTGCTGTTGGGATATCCAGCATCCTTTAGTCTTTTAATCTGGTTTTTAAGGCTTACCTCATCCTTGTGCTCACATGACTTCTGAAGGGTGGCTTCAATGCACGTGGTGGCAATTCTTCTTTGTAAATTGTGTAAATGTGTAATTATGTGTTATGATGTACTAAAAAAGATGTCCCAAGAATCAGAATAAGTGACAGTAATCAAAGTTTTTGTCACTGCCTTTATACAAATACCAGTTTATTTGTTGCCTCCTGCAGTATTTTAGGGCCTCTTATATAGATAGGATGTTTTCTCACTTTTATTACATTTTTGTATTGATGATGCCATATGCTCAGGAGGTAGAATGTCGTTATGTTCTTTCTGATAACTTCTAGCTTCTGAGCAAAGATAATGTTTCAGAAAAATGAAAAAAAGGCTAGCATAATATTAAGACATGGGAAGAAAGCAGAGTTTATCAAAAATGAATGCATTAGTCGGGAATGAGAAAAAAAGATGGATGACAGGTCAGTAATGTCAATTAATTTATATTAGGACACATGAAATGTAGCAGAGGGTGGCAGGTGATTAGTTCCAATGAGATCGAGAAATTATCAGCCATAATATGAAATTGGCTCATACAGGACAGGGAACATTGATTGGGCTTCCACCCTGCAGTGGACATAATATAGGCTTAACGCTAACAATGAGCAAAACCTGTGAAATAAATGCTCCATGAAATCAGCAGTACTGCACAGATTGCTGTGCTAGACTTCCCATTTTGCATGTTTTTACCAGCTTATCCTGCTCGCTGTTCAGACACAAAGCTTCACCAGAAAAACAATGTTATACTTGGTGAGGATAATGCCAGTGAATCCAGTGTTTTATCTACACCTTTCCTTGCTTAAGTCCTCCTCCAAACTATACGATTTTTCTTGGAAATGTTCTGCTTACAGCACACCAACCGATCAAGTGAAACAACTTTATTGGAGTCCTGCAGGACGCGCCCTAGTATGCAATCACCATTTCACTTCACGTTACAACATACTGGTGGTAAAAATATTCTCTGGCAGGGTACAGAAGTGCATGCACTGAGCTAGCTTGTGCAGCGCGGTCTATTCCAGAAAGCTGAACCTATGTTTGGTACAGAATTTGGTAACCACACGATGCTTGCACAGATTAAATGTGGCCACACATAGCAACTTCTGAGCTTTTTTATGAAATGATCTCGCAGTATCTGAAAACATTTGTTTTTTTGTTTACTTCATAGTTCTCAGTGAAATATTTCTCTTCTTCCTCTCATTGAATAATGGCATTTGGTGTGACTAAGGTGTTCCTAATGCCTCACTATGAGATCAGAAAAACAATTCTCCTTGAAATTGCTTCACAAGCATTTCCTAAGATATTGAATGACACTGCTTGCACATGTACAAACATTTGCTAGTTTTATTGAGGGTTGATGATAAAGGGAATCAGTTGGTGCATCCAAGCCGGACAGAGATTGACTGGCCCTGAAAAGGGCCGTTTAGTTATATATCTTGCAGCTTGTTCCAGGTAGACAGGGCTTCATTCTGTAGAAATGGTAACTCATCACACTGGTTCCCCAGCATGAAGAACATAACTTGATGCTAACACTGACTCAGATGTTCTGAAATGTCATAGAGGGTACATGAAGGCTGGGTACATGAAGGTTGCAGTTATACTAACTGTA
This sequence comes from Rhipicephalus microplus, assembly GCF_013339725.1. Taxonomy (NCBI): domain Eukaryota; kingdom Metazoa; phylum Arthropoda; class Arachnida; order Ixodida; family Ixodidae; genus Rhipicephalus; species Rhipicephalus microplus. The sequence continues at coordinate 10,459,509 of NC_051174.1, read as the reverse complement.
CAGTCATTGATTGATTGATATGTGGGGTTTAACGTCCCAAAACGACCATATGAACTACTGTACAGTCAGCATGCTTGTGTGATATGTGCATAGCTGCATCAAAGCTACGTGTGAGAATTGTGTGAACAGCTGAAAATCTCAATGGCAGCATAGCTTAAGAAATCTGTCATCCCTTTTTTGCCAGTTTCCGATATCATCCTTCCCTTTTCATGCATCTTCTTTCAATATATCTGGGGTTTTAATTCCCAAAACCACGATGTATTAATGAGAAGCAAATTTTGAACATCTGGTGTTCTTTAACATCTTCACTTGTTTGCAGCGCAACACCAGAAACACAGGACAGGGAAGGAGCAAAAGAGAAAGAAAAGACGGCGCTGGCTCTGAAAAAGACGGCACTGACATCATGACACGCACATGTCGTGATGTAAGCTGCCCAAAGAGTGGCCTCCCGTGAGAATAGTGAAGGATTGGGAATAGGATCTACCAATAAGGGCTTTGTGTGCAATTCACAAACAGTGAAAAAGATCCACCAGGGGTGAACCACAGGTACATGGTGCACTCTGGTTGAGAGAGAGCAGAGTAAAACAGGTGTGCCAGACAGGAGATTATAAATGGTTTTGCCTGGAGCTGGTGCCAGACCGAGCTCTGATTAAGCGTAAGGGAGTATTGAGCGCCAGGCCAATCTGATCCCATTCCTGTGATGGGGTGCAGTGTGATGACAGGTGCGAATTTCATTTTTGTTTTTTTTCCATGGGTTTAGGGAAATAATTTTTCAGGGATCAGATGAAAATACCTCCGACATACATAATAACATGCTTATTCTTGGGCGTAGTCATGCCTAGCCACCAGATTGGGAGAAAAAGGAATGTTTCCCGAAATGTGCGATAAAGTGTTTGGTGCTACGCCTTGACGGACGTATTGATAGGTGCTTTGGAAATCGGTACGCCATTTCTGTAATCGTTAAATATGCAACTGCATGTGCCACTGCTAGGGATAGCGTGACACTCCCAGCCATTTCGGGGTAAGCCGTTTTAATCTACATGAAGATGTTAATGAGCCCGTTCTCCATCACAGCAGTAGCTGTGGCCATTCCTTCAACTAGGCCTACTACAGCGCCAACTAAACGTCTGCATGAATTTAGTGCTAGTACCGCACATAATAATCAGCACGTGCCTTGGGTTCACTTCGATGGTGTTGTGAATTCATCTTGCGTGACAATGGTTTAAGTTGCATGCGTGCCTTAACCATTACTGCAATAGGAGACCATGATTTATCGTCACGCATGGTGTTGCTTAGCTCGGTTCTCAGTGTTCGAAGCAGGTTCCGCCTTGTGAGTGCATGAGAGAGGCACAAGAGTTGATTTCTGCTCTGTGTTTCTATAATTCCCTAGCCTGTATTATACAGGAAGCGGATAGTGCTGGTGTGCGTCAGCTGCCTCGGTGCGCTCTCAACCGCCTGCCTGGTAAGACTGATAGATCATTCTATCAGCGCCTTGTCGTACTCCCTCCTCACACTGCGACATGTCCTCCACTTGGAGGACATGATGACGGAACAAGATGATACGAAGCCCAAAACCGCAATGTTTGCAAGCCACAACTCGAGCAAACAATTCAACGGTGAGGCCAGAAAATCTACCTGACTAGGCCTGGAGCAACAAGCCAGAGAGCATATTCTTGGCTGAATAGATGGATGGATGTGGCTGTACCCTTTAGATCGGGCAGCGGCTAACGTCACCTAGCCGTAATGCTTAGTGAACTAACCACTAGATTTTTCTCCCCTTTAAATAGTAAAGTTGGACCGGTACTTTGAAGTGAAGGGTTTAATTTTCAATCGTGCCTTTACTTTAGCCACCAATCAGATAACCTCCTTATAGTCAAGTGTACCCGCTTAAAGTCTATTTTGCCCTCCCTGTCCCTAAACACCAGTGCTTTGAAAAACTCTGCGCCATCATCTTGAACTATAAGGTGAAGCCCTTTACAGAGCATTGTCAAGTGTTCGGCAGTTTTTTCTTTCTCTTCGCACGCACTGCATATTGTGTTTACCTCTCCTCTTCATATTTGGCCCGATATGTCTTGGTTCGCAACACTCCCGTCCTGGCCTCAAACAGTAGAGAACTACCCTGAGTATTATCATAGATTCTTTATTTGGCAATTTCCTGCTTAAAAGTTCGATAGATCTCTAGTGCAGACTTCTTAATCATGCCAATTCTCCACATGTCAGTCTCCATTTCCTGCCGTTCCTTTTTAACCGATAGTTCTTTCTGGTTTGGCCACCTGTTGTTTTCTAAGTATTTACCAGTCAATTTCCTGGTTCGCTTCCTCCATTTTGTATTGACATTCTTCATGTACAAGTAGCTGAAAACCTTCATAGCCCAACGCTCCTCCCCCATTTCTCTCAATCGCTTCTCAAATTTTATCTTGCTGCTAGCTTCCCTGCCATCAAATGATGTCCATCCCATATCACCTTGTACTCCCTGGTTTGGTGTATTCCCGTGAGCTCCTAAAGCAAGCCTACATATTTCACGTTGCCTAATTTCTAATCTTGCTTGAACTTCTGACCTCCTGCACAAGACCGCGTTGCCGAACGTCAGCCCAGGAACCATGACCCCTTTCCATATTCCTCTCACAACATTATACCTATTGTAATTCCACAGTGCCCTATTCTTCATCACTGCTGCATTCCTGTTATCTTTAGTCGTCACGCATATTTCGTGTTCCCTCAGGTACTCGGTCCCATTGCTTATCCATATGCCCAGTTATTTGTATTTATCTGTTATCTCTAGCGTGACTTCCTGTATTCTAAGCTCACTACCTTTGTTATCATTAAAAATCATGACTACTGATTTTCCCTAACTGAATCTAAAATCTAACCTATCTCCCTCATTACCGCAGATGTCCATCAACCTCTGCAAATCTTCCTTGTTGTCGGCCATTAGCACTATATCATCTGCATAGATTAATGCTGGTAGTGCCTGATCAATGAGTTTTCCTTGTTTGACTAAAGAGAGGTTGAAGCCAAGTCCCGTGGCCTCTAATTTGGCCTCTAATCCTTGTAGGTACATCATGAATAAGAAGGGTGACAGTGGGCACACCTACCTAAGTCGACGTTTCCCCACTGTGGGCTTGGATACCTGTTTTTCCCACTTTTTAACTACCTTGTTAGATTTATAGATTTCCTTTAAACGATTAGTGACTCCATCTTTTACACCCAGTGTGTCTAGTATTCCCCACAAGTCCTCTTGAACCACGCTATCGTACGCTCCCTTGAATTTCTGCAGGCCGGTGGGAAGCTTCACAGCGCAGCGCCCGATCTTGTGAAACGGCGCAGCCATGCAGGCAGGGCATTCAATTCCCTCCCTATTTTTTGTATACTACTGTCCTTGTGTACATCGTAGAACACATAACAGTAATGATAGCAAACAGATCATTGATTCGGGTAGGCTTGGTGTTTTTATTTAAAATGGAACAACGAGGAAGCTGCTGAAGCTGGTGCCTGTATACAGCTGCTTTATATGGAGATGAAACTTTAACGGAAAAAAGATGTAATGATAAACAGTAGGCTCATAACAAAACATTTCTCTGAGGGTGCATGGATATGTGTCCCATGCAAGGCTATGCATTGCAGTCCTTACTGCATTAATTATGTACACGTACTGAAGGGCATGCAAGTGTATGCAGACACACGCTGACGAAATGACATTTTTTGCTACATACAAACGTGCACCGCACCAAATAAGACGCACGTGTTTGTATAGTCAGGGAACACTCGTGAATATTGATGAAATCACACAGCTGGCTTACAGTATAAAACAAACACAATTGCGAACAATAAAATGCGACGCTGTTTAAAGAGGCGGACCCAGGTTACGAGGAGAATTATCAGTATGGCATACACACCACGTGTCAAGCTTTTGCAACACCTAAAGAGACTAAATATGGAAAGTTGCCTTTGTAAGTTAACATGACAGTACCAAATGGAGAAGCCACACGAGAGAACAATTCATCGTGGGCTAAAGAATGTGTTTTAAATATTATACACAGCTTTGCAAGATAATATCGACGAGTTTTACTCGTCTAGGTGTGGGAGGTGTAGGCCTGATAAAATGCGATGTTGCTTCAGATCCTTCCTTTCGTAATATTGCAATTTTATTCAACTCTTTGAAACGCGGCACCGTAAATTTCTACTGGGTGCTCGAACACGGCAAGCAGGTCGCGGGGCAAAATCTTTGTAACATTTTATTACCGAAACAGCGATACTAGCAATGCTTGAGCTGCACTTGCTGTTTTCTAAATTGTAACCTCCTCAATCTTATCACTGTGATCAGGAAACAGAGAGGAAAAGTACAGCAGTAGTACGTAGAGAAATATTCAATTTCAAGCCCTTCAGCAATATCATCTAAACAAATTGCCAGTTCAATGTTGAATTCTCGATGGAAACAAACAGCTGATCAGGGACGCAAGCTTGGCTTGGCACTGGCTTGGCCGTTCATACAGAGCCAAAAGCCGCTGCAGGAAACTGGATTGCGGATCGTATTGAGACAAAATGTTTTATACATTTTTGTTTTCTTTGTTTCATTTCTCTAATTGCTCCTGTGATAGCGTGGACCGCGCTTTGTGATCTCATGTACCGGCGCACTGTTTTTAAGTTTAGTATGGCGCACGATAATACATGATTGCGTGCATTAATTTAAAAAGGTTCGCGAGTATGGCAGCAACACTGCAATGTCGGGAAGAGGATAGTAGTAGAACCAGTAGCACCTGCATGCCCGGGTGGAGCGACTGATGCCCAGATGGAGGAATGTCAACCCGATGCCTTTTGTGTTGGCTGTTCTGGCAGTTCCGCCGACTTTATAGAAAGAGACGACCCCGTCGCTTGTCCTCTTCTCTTTTCCTTCGGGCATCAGCGACAACATTGACGGACGACGTGTTCGACTTCACCGTGCACGTGAGTATAGGTTGGTTTTTCATTCGAGTGAATTCTTGTTCAGATTTGCAACTTTTCGACTTCATCCTGATCACCTGTCACCGGCAATAAGTCACATACGTGTGATATTTAGGTGAAATAAATGATAATGCACATTTTCTGCTCCATTTGCGTGACTTAGCTACACCAGGACATGAGGTAAAGCCTTTGTCGCCTAGCCACCAGCAGGCAAGATCGATCACTCGCATCCTTCAGTTCACGAATCAACGCGCCTGCCTTAAAATTAATAAGCTGCTCGCAAAGAAATCTTACCGAGGCAATTTTGTTTTCTGTGAACAATGCACCGTGGATTTGTCTTGAATAACAAAAAAAACTTGAAAAATAAATGTCGCGACCTTTTAGAAAACGCCGTGTCTAAGAGCTAGACGCGGCATTTTGTAAAAGGCTCATTAAATTCAGTGTTTTTTCGTCGTTTCTACTTGAAATTAATATTGTCTATGAATTTCATGGCCCAATCTTTTGCTTTGGCTGAAAATCTCGGTGGTGAAAACTTTGTTCAGTGTCCCTTTAAGGGCAGGTGTAGATGCCATCATTTCAGTCACAAATCTTTTTGCTAGTCCGTCGGCTGGTTAACAATAAGGGTACTAACTAGAGTTCCAGATTTCATCAGCAACACATCGTCATGGCTTCATCAGATGCTGCATTATATACATTCTATCCTCGTTTTTAAATAGGTGTACCGTATGGTCCACTGTTACAGGAAACAAGCGAGCTCATGGACAGTGAGCCATGTGGTGCTAAGTGGCAGCGAGGCTTGTGAATGGGACGCATGCGCATAGAATCGGGGTGCGCCCAGTTTTGTCTGCCATTTCTCCGCCTGTACACATGACAGCATTGGAAAGCGCATCCGTATTTTAGCTGCGCAATTTATCTAGCCCAGTGCTTCCTGCTTCAGGGATTTCCTGTGAGCACAAAAAATGCATGATTTTAATCGTTGCTGCAGTGTTTTGCAAGTTGTCATCGTAAAGCACATCATATTTTTCGCATAATGCTCGCTGCAACTAGCAAGTTTCGATGACTCAAAATGCTGTTCAGGTCTGATGTAGCAAACATTTTAAGCTCGTCCTCGTGACCATGAAATATTGGTTTATTAAATAATGGAAGGCAGAGTTGGTATCAGTTGATTTACAGTGTGAAAATGAAAAGTGCGAAGGACCGTGCCTCGCAAGTAAGCCCCGAGAGCATGAGCAGAGAAGTAGCAGATGAGGATGCTCATGCGCTGCATTTCCGAATCTCACCAGCACTAATGCTTGACGGACTGCTGGCCACGCACTAGCGTGTTCTTTCTGAAACAGGACTTTGGCCCTGTAAGCAAGTTCTTGAAGGGCATAAGTAAAACGTAGAATGGGCCCCATAAATGCACCCATCCTTGAACCATTGGGCTTATGAATTAGTGCCCTTTTCAAAATACAACTATTCTGAGCTATAAATTGTGACAGAACAGCGCACGAAGTTTAAAAATGGGAAAAAAGTCTTTAAATGTCCCCTTTATACATAGTGTTCTTGTGATGTCACTTCTGCCGTTGTCGCCCTCTCCCGCCATGCCCGGGTAACTCCCTGGGCACCTACGGCAGTTCACGTGCTGCAGTGCGGTTTGTTGGGGGCTCGTCATCTGTTGCTGTGAACGATGTGGAAGCATTGTGGTTTTTTGTTGTCTTACTTTAACGAGCTCATTGGATGAGGAAGGCTTCGCTCGTTCACTCGATACAAGACCAGATAATCAAGATGTGCGACACATACACCAGCCACGGCGTACACCGGCTGCCTGCCACAACCTATGAGGGCCTATGATCTTGCTTTCACTACAAATTGCCTGGCCCAAAAACAAGTGAAAGCTCAAAATCTTTCGAGCCGCAATTTTAAGAGTGGATGTGCGAAGCACAGCTGCTCCCATCGAAAACTAGTCGTGCAGAGCTAGGCAAGTTTACAAGAGATATAATATTATGAATATATTGTCACGGTCTACGCCACCAAAGTAGCAATGCCCCCCCCCCCCCCCCCCAAGTGTTTTGAACAGTGCTGATGTTGAGCTTGAGCCTCTTTGATTGCAATTAGTGGAAATAGTCGAGGAAAATATTATACAAGGCAGATAGCGACTTTGGGTGGTGTGTGCCGCGGTAATGCCAGTCATCACTTTATCTTTCGCGTATGCTTTAACACACTTTTCACGTTGTATTTTGCTTTTGTTGTACGCTAATGTACAGTGGAGTCACTGAACATGATAGAGACCAAGTATAAGAATTAATTGACTAATTAAAAAAAATCCTGATACCCAACTTGAACCAATCGGCTATACTTCAAAGTGAACAAATATTGTTTCCAATTCTTTATAGTTTGTTTCAATGCAATACCAAATCTCCGCGATCGCCATCACGATTTTAACCGCCTTCCTTGCCATCATGATTTTAACTGCGGACAAGTATGTATGTACAGTATCTTGGTAAGCTATATCTGTTTGCAGGTAAATACTTGGCTATGGCACTTACCCGTAATGAAGTTGCACCTGAAGATGCAAATATTGCAAAGTTTCTTCAAGTAGCTTTTGTTAATCTGCACCAGCCAAATACGCTGGTACTTTTAGGAAAATCGGAATGTGCGTTCTCAATTTTAGGTTATAACTTTCAGCGAAGAAACACCCTAAGCTCTGCTCCCTCTGCGTGGACTACTAAATCAACTTGCCTCACTAGCAGCTCATAATTTCTCAAACTTGCATCGTGAGGCAAAACTAAACGGGTGCAAGCACGAGGAGACAACATGGCAGTTGTAGGCGATAGATTCGGTTGGTGCCCGGGCATGTTGGTGGCGCATTTCGGAAGTGACGAAAAGGCGCTGCGAGATGCACGTGCACACTTTGTATAGTTGCTGTATTGGACAGCAAACTTTTTTCTTATCTGGGCAGTTTTACCGAAGGAAGCTTCATCATATGGCGTGATAAATGAAGCGAATCCACAGGTTGAACCACATCATAGCCTCGCTGTGCTTTTGTACTTTTTTTAGCTCGCAAAATTTATTTGTACATATAAGTGACAACTTGCCAGTAATAAGGCAGCACTCGTTTCTTTACTATATGATCATCTCCGGTGTGCTGCTGCCTCAATATTTCAAATTCTAAGCATTTACACCATTGTATGCTAACTTTTCCTTCAAAGTGAGACAAGCCACATGCGTATCGTAGATCAAGAAGCATGCCAGTTTTACGTACTTGCAAGGTAAACATCAGAAATGCACAGTTGATCAAAAATACTAGTTTAATGGTGCATCTACATAGCAGAGCACCTGTGGCACCTTGGGAACAAGATAATGCCACATATGTTACAAGAGATAATTAAAAAAGACAGGGGACGTTCCGTGAACAAATAGAAACAAAAATAAAATGGCACGTGGCAGCGAGCGAAGGCGGCAAGGGGGGGGGGGGAGCCCGTGGGACTTCAGCGGATGAACGTAGGGTGTGTGTTTAATATGTGGAAGAAAAAAAATTCAAAATTTTGGCGACTGAAATGAGGGTGACTTACTGAGTGCGCTCGTGACGAGAGTAAACACGGTTATTATTTTTTTTTTCAAATCTCTTTTGAAAGCCACAAAAAATCTGTATGTGGTGCAGCCTAACAGAAGGTCCGTGAAGGCAAATTATGACTTCGTCGTTGTACAAAGGCCTATTTTTTATTTTTTATTTTTTTCATGCGCACCATCTCTGCCGCGGTGGTCTAGTGGCTAAGGTACTCGGCTGCTGAGCCGCAGGGCGCGGGTTCGAATCCCGGCGGCGGTGGCTGCATTTCCGATGGAGGCGGGAATGTTGTAGGCCCGTGTGCTCAGATTTAGGTGCACGTTGAAGAACCCCAGGTGGTCTAAATTTCCGGAGCCCTCCACTACAGCGTCTATCATAATCATATAGTGGTTTTGGGACGTTAAACCCCACATAACAATCAATCAATCATGCGCACCATAAATAGTGCTCAAAATTTATTGCATATGTTGTTTTCATCCTCGCTGTATTCCGTGCTGTTTATGATGTAAAAAAAAAGTAGCACGCTGAAGTGGTGCTGCTTTTGGGCAACAGTTGAAAATGGCGGGGTGCATGAATGCGGAATACTGCCGCTTACACTCAAACCACTCTTGTGGTCACCTCCCACTGTTTGCAGCATGTGTTGTGTATACACAGCTGCATATTGTTACGGGAGAATAACTTTACTTTATAAAACGAGGAATAAACTCGGTGGTGGACAAGATGGCGCCCAGTTGGCTCACAGATCTGACAACATCGTCCTCCTCTTTGTCTTCTTCGTCGTTCTCATCCTACCGTTACATGATTTCCCCGGCGGCTGGAGCACCGACCCGGTGCTAATCAGGAGGCAGTGGAGTAATACGGTTTGAGTCGCGTAACATGCACTACGTCAGTGTGAGGGTGAAGGATGGCGGGGTCCGTAGGGGTGATTTCGTATGTGACGTCAGTTACTTGGCGTAAGATACGGTAGGGACCTGAATAGCGTGGGAGTAACTTCTCCGAAAGTCCAACGCGGCGCGAGGGGAACCATAACAGAACGAGATCTCCGGGTGTGAAGTGGACGTCACGATGGCGGGCGTCGTATACGCTCTTCTGATTGTCCTGGGAGTCCAGTAAGCGTCGTCGAGCAACTTGGCGTGCCGCTTGGGCCTTCATTATTGCATCACGAGCGTACTGAGACTTGTCATTTAGTCCGGCCGGCAGGAGGGTGTCGAAAGGTAGCGCAGGGTCACGGCCGAACAACAGAAAAAAAGGAGAGAACCCAGCGGTGTCGTGTCTGGAAGAATTGTACGCGAATGTTACAAACGGTAACGTAGTGTCCCAGTCGCGGTGATCGGCGGAGACATACATGGAGAGCATGTCCGTGAGAGTGCGATTGAGGCGCTCCGTTAGACCATTTGTTTGTGGATGGTAAGCAGTCGAGAGCTTGTGTTTAGTGGCGCAGGAGCGGAGGAGGTCATCAACCACTTTGGAAAGGAAGTAGCTGCCTCGGTCGGTAAGGAGTTGTCGAGGAGCGCCATGATGTAAGATGACGTCCTCCAGAAGGAAATCGGCCACGTCAGTTGCACAGCTGGTTGGAAGGGCCCGTGTGATCGCGTATCGGGTAGCATAATCGGTTGCTACTGCAATCCACCGATTACCCGCAGCTGACGTAGGAAAAGGGCCAAGCAGGTCCACGCCAACACGGTAGAATGGGTCTTGTGGGATGTGCAGTGGCTGAAGACGTCCGGCCGGAGGGGCATTTGGTTTTTTCCGTCGTTGACAAGGGTCGCAGGCTGCAATATAACGGCAGACGTCGCGGTACATGCCAGGCCAGAAGAAGCGCCGGCGAACTCTGTCGTAGGTCCGTGACACGCCGAGGTGACCCGCTGTAGGTGCATCATGAAGCTGGGCGAGAACAGTGTGACGCAATTGAATGGGAACGACGAGTAGTCTTTCGGGGCCGTCAGGACGCATATTGCAACGGTACAATACACCATCATGTATTTCAAACATTCGAAGGGAAGGGTCGGGCCTTACCGATGTGAGCCTTCGGATAATACCGTCCAAGAAAGTATCTCGTCGCTGCTCGATTCCAATGTCATGAAACGCGGATAGAGAGAAAACGTCGATAGGAAGGGTGGTTTTAGAGGAGTCGCCGTCTGGAGGGTCGACAAGATACCGGGACAAGCAGTCCGCATCTTGATGCAGGCGGCCGGTTTTATACAGGACTGAGTAATCAAATTCTTGAAGGCGCAGCGCCCAACGGCCAAGACGGCCTGAAGGGTCTTTAAGGGACGAAAGCCAGCACAAGGCGTGGTGATCTGTGATTACTGTGAATGGCCGGCCGTACAAATAGGGACGAAATTTACCGACTGCCCAAACAAGTGCCAAACATTCCCGTTCGGTTATTGAATATTTTCTTTCAGCAGGCGAAAGAAGGCGGCTGGCATAAGCAACAACACGGTCTCGTCCTTGTTGTTTCTGGGCGAGGACTGCACCGATGCCATAGCCACTTGCGTCTGTACGAACTTCTGTTGGAGATGAAATATCAAAGTGGGCGAGGATAGGCGGAGACGTAAGCAGACACACTAGATTTTGAAACGCATCTGCTTGCTCAGGGCCCCAGATGAAGCCAGCGTCTTTTTTGAGAAGTTGAGTGAGAGGGCGTGCTACGTCGGCGAAGTTTTTAACAAAGCGGCGGAAGTAAGAACAGAGGCCAACGAAACTGCGAACGTCTTTGGTACAGGTTGGTACAGGGAAATCTCTTACTGCGCGTATTTTATCTTGATCAGGGCGAACCCCCACGGAATCAACGAGGTGTCCGAGGACAGAAATTTCACGACGGCCGAAGTGGCACTTTGCCGAATTGAGTTGCAGGCCCGCCTTACGAAAGACAGATAAGATTTTCGATAGCCTTTCAAGGTGCGTCGCAAAAGAAGGCGAAAAAACGATAACGTCGTCCAGGTAGCACAGGCAGATGGACCACTTGAAGCCGTGCAACAGAGCGTCCATCATACGTTCGAATGTGGCGGGCGCATTACATAAACCGAATGGCATCACTTTAAACTCGTAAAGGCCGTCGGGAGTGATAAACGCCGTCTTCTCACGGTCCATGTCATCAACGGCAATCTGCCAGTACCCAGAGCGGAGGTCAATGGAGGAAAAATATTTTGCGCCGTGAAGGCAATCCAGGGCATCGTCTATGCGTGGTAAAGGGTAGACGTCCTTCTTCGTTATTTTGTTTAAATGGCGATAATCGACGCAAAATCTCCAGCTGTTGTCCTTCTTCTTTACAAGTACAACAGGGGACGCCCAGGGACTGCATGAAGGCTCGATGATATTCCGAGAAAGCATTTTGTCGACCTCCTGTTGGATGATGCGCCGCTCTGCATGGGAAACACGGTAGGGTCTCCGATGGATTGGACTCGTATCGCCTGTATCAATCCGGTGCTTAACAACGGACGTCTGGCCGAGTGGGCGGTCGCCAAGGTCGAAGATGTCCCAAAAAGATGCAAGCAGGGAACGCAGGTCGTTAGCTTGTTCTTTCGGCAAGTCGGGGGCAATCATCTTGGTTAACACACTTTGGTCTGATGGAGGAGTAGACGAAGTTTTTTCGGCACTCGGGATGCTGTCATAACTTAGAGTGCAAATATGGCACTCTGCCGCCGGCACGATCTCGGCTAGAGATATACCACGAGGGAGGACTTGTGTACATAGTGAAAAATTCACTAGGGGTAGGCAGGATGCATTGGCCGTAATAGTGATGACGGTGTGAGGAAACGCAACGTTGTGCGAAAGCAGGACGTCAACATTGGGGGACACAATATAAACACCGTCTGGGACAGGTGGAACAGGGGAGACGCCTATGTAAGCTACTGTTCGTTGAGGGAGACGCAGGTGTTCTGTAGAACAAAGCCGACTTGGAGGGCAACTTGGAGGATCAACAACATTAGGTAGAGCGAGTTGCACTATACCGGCAGAGCAGTCTATCAAGGCCGAATGTTCAGACAAAAAGTCTTGGCCCAAAATTATGTCATTAGGGCAGTGTTCTAAAACATAAAACAGAACTGATGTGTGGTGTCCGGCGACGCTGACGCGAGCTGAGCACACACCAATTACGGGGACTTTTCCACCATCGGCCGTTCGGACCACAGGAGTTGGGCCAGGAGTAAGGACTTTCTTCAGCCGTGCTCTAAGGTCAGCGTTCATGATAGACACGTGTGCGCCAGTGTCAATGAGGGCTGTAGTAGGTACACCGTCGACGTCAACATTGATAAGGTTCTGATGTGCGGGCAAGGTCAGTAGAGGATTTTGGGATCGGGTCGGTATTGCAGCATCACCTCCAAGAGCTGCTCCCGTCAGTTTTCCGGAGGTGAACGCCGGAACGAGCTTGGGGACGGCGATCGGCGAGATGGGGGCGAGCGGGAGAAACGGCGTTGTGGCGAAGGGGAGCGGCTGGATCGGGGGCGCGAGGAATTCTCAGGCGTTAGCGGCTCTGTTTTCGGTGATGAGCGTGAATTCCAGACAGGTGGGCGATGGGGCGGAGGGTGAGGCCACGGAGCAGAGCTGGACCAAGCACGGCAGTGACGCGAAATGTGGCCTATACGACCGCAATTGAAGCATATCGGCCGGTCGTCTGGGGTGCGCCATACCGCCGGGTCGCGATAATGTGGGCTGGCAGAAAAACGTCGGTTGGGCGGGACAGTCACGGGTGGATTTGGTGTGGCGTAGTCTGGACGATGAATGGAGCAGACGTTTAAGCCGGCGTTGGCCAGTTCTTGCCTCACGACGGTCTGTATGAGAGAGACGGTGGCGTGATAGCTTTCGGAGTTGGGAGAGGCTGACACGAGTGGAGCTGCGGCTTCTATTTCCCGACGGACAATACGGACAACGTCACCGGGACTTTCCGTAGAAGGCAGGCGAGGGTCTTCGCATGTGGACGTTGCAGCCGTGTTTGGAAGCCGGGCAAACTGGTGGAGAACACGGCGGCTCTTCGCTTCTTCAAAGCGCCGGCATTCAGAAATAATGTCGTGGACCGTAGATGAATTCTTGAACACAAGAAGGTGAAAGGCGTCATCTGCTATGCCCTTAATAATATGGCCAACCTTATCGGCTTCGGACATCTGCGAGTCTACCTTGCGGCACAAAGCGAGCACGTCCTGAATGTACGTGAGGTATGATTCGGTGCACGTCTGAACTCGACGTGCGAGCTCGTTTTGGGCGGCGCGTTGACTTCCCACAGGCCTGCCAAATAGCTCCCGGAGCTTTTGCTTGCATAACTCCCAGCTAGTCAGTTCTTCCTCGTGCGTCTCGTACCAGACCTTTGCGGTACCTCTGAGATAAAAATCACGTTGGCCAGCATGAGCGTTGGATCCCATCGCATACGTACACCCACTCGTTCGTATGACTTCAGCCAGGCTTCTACGTCAACGCCATCAGTGCCAGAAAAGGTACCTGGATCTCTCGGGGGCTCCAAGATGAGGGTTGACGGTCCAGTTGGAGAAAGCACGGACGTAGTTGGAGAAGGCACGGTAGACGGGGAAGGGTCGGCATTGTTGACTGCAGTCGCCATGGGGGAGACCACTAGGCGCCCGCTACGAAGCTCCGTTTTGCGTGAAGTGAGTACCCCGCACCTCCCACCAATGATGTTACGGGAGAATAACTTTACTTTATAAAACGAGGAATAAACTCGGTGGTGGACAAGATGGCGCCCAGTTGGCTCACAGATCTGACAACATCGTCCTCCTCTTTGTCTTCTTCGTCGTTCTCATCCTACCGTTACAATATTTCCTAGCTAGAAAAATTTGATTTTAGGTGTTTTACGCCATTTTCCATGTAACTATTCTACAATTGCACACTCTGATCAGCAGGCTTTCAATTGCGCTGAAGGACACAGGTGCCATAAAATTCATAGTCGATTCTTTCAAGAAACCGTATGTAAAGGCTGAAGCTTCATGCGTACATACACACACACATACCATATTGTTTTTTGTACTTTATGAAAGCTGCGAAGGTCTCATGTGCCTCCAAGCGTAACCTGTCTTATTTATTCTCCATCACCGCAAAAGTTTTGTGAGTTTCAAATAAAAGTACTATGCGCATGGCCACTTTTGGGTAATTTTTTTGTGTAGGTGTTATTTGAGCAGCCTACATTGTTTACTTTATAAGCCTGTATGTATATGTTGCATTATAAGGATGCAGAATGTATGTAGCTGTACAATATAGATGAAGTGTAAAAATTAAGTGTGTCTATTGTAGTGTTCTTGCAACCAATCTTACCCCCGTATTCTAGAACGTCCCTCCACTCAACGCTTCACCTTCACTTGAGATGGCTGATGGGAGCGCCGTCTCTAAGCAGAGAAAATTGCTGCATGTCAGCAATAATCTGCTGTGATTCTCGAGTAGCGCAGCGTCGCTTTCAAACGAGCAGCAGCACAGTGCTCAACTCTGTCAAGTGAAGGGTGAAAGTCGAGTCGGGGAGCGTTTATGAATATGGGGGTTAGTTTTGTTGTCTTGTTAACCTGCCATTAACACTGGATTGATGCTACTTTGCTCTAGCTGTACAGTGCTCTCCAAGGCTCAAGGAGGCACCGCACGGGGAAGGCTCGGAGCAAACCATGCGTGAGTTTCCTTTTATTGTTACACTATGCACGTATTAAGTGATAGACTTTAATGTATGGTATTTGTATTGTGCAAGTTTTTGGGGACATACAACTTCCAGCACTTATATGTTCTGACGAAAATCATGCAAGAATGAGAGAAGCTTGTGCAAAAATTATGTAAGAGTGTAAGAAGCTTTTGCAGAAGTCTGTGAAATGAAGTTTTGAAATTTTGTGGCAATGTGTCATTGTACAGTGGTCCACAGTCTTGCTCAGCATGCTTGACTGCAGGGCTCCCGGCTGCACAGGCGCATCTACGGAGTGCCTGATGCATGATGGGCCAAATGTCAGCCTGCACACTGGTGCTTCTTATCCCAGTTTGTCTGTTACATCAGTGTCTCCTGTAAAGGGGATCGACTGTGCTACCTTTTTTTTCGAATGTAATGAGTTCTTTTTCCAGATTATTGTTGTTTTAAGGTAGAGCCTCACATTTCTATCAAATACTGAAGATTCTATTTTTCCTTCTAGATGCTATGAAGTCACTCCTTGTGTTACAATAGAGTGAACACTGTTATGAGAAAAGCTACTTTATGGAGTTAACTCACTCCATATTGACTTAACACACAGAATTGGTGAAAACTACACTCCATTCTAGCTGCATTAGGAATAATATTTATTTGCATACTTCTGTTTCTTTTGTTTGTTTGTTGGCAGGAGGTTTGGAGTATAGGGTGGCCAGAGGGCACTGTGTAGTCTTTCTTCATCTTCCCAATTTTGTGAACATCAATAGATAGCCGTATGGGAAGCAACCAGCATGCTGAAACAGCGGTGCAAGCATGCAAGATATTCACCATTGCATGCAGTCAGGTGCTGTGAGCAACCTACTGCATACAATTATTTGCGAGTGGTGAACTAACGCTGCACTATGTGTGCCTCCTGGAAAGCTGCAATGGTAAAGTGCCACAATCGTATAGTAACATGGATAACATCGCAATTTGTTTGTTGAATAATTTTGCAACAGAATCAATGGAGTTTTGAATAAATTTGTGTATCTGCCTGGTTAATCAAAGCTACAGAGTCAAATGCGGTATATACTCTCGTATTATGTGTACTTTTTTTGTCAACCCGGTCATGTGCAAAGCTAGTAGGAATCGCTGGCCTAAAAGCTCAACTGGGAATATATGTTGCAGGCGCTGTCACAGCTGTCTCAAAGCGGATTGTCATTTGTTTGCTAAGCCTGTTCAAATGCCCCCATTTTCTTGAAGTTCTTCCAAACAGTGCTCACAAAAACCAGTTCCCACGACAGGGTTATACCAGAGAACATAAGTACCCTCCAATAATTGTCGGGAACCCAACGTAAAGTAAGATGCAGACAAGGAAGCGCGATGCCAACACAGTGCTGTGTGTGTCGCCCTTCATGTGTGTGTGTGTCCATTCCTTGACCCAGTCTTCTATTGCGTTGTGTTCCCTCCGATATCTAACCAACACACCCAAGATTCTATGCTAAGTCTTATTCAACGCACTCTTCTGCTGGCTCCCATACTGAATATTGCATGTCGATGAACTCCACGCTGATGTGCTTAGCGGTAGCACGATTTCAGTTTTCTTCGGTAAGCTTTATAACAGAAATCTGCCTCGTATATAATTATTGTAGCCTATCACAATGAACGGTAAAAACGCAATGGCCAGATGGCGAAACCGAAAAAAAATGAGTGCGAAAACCTGTCTCATCTAGTTGATGTGACTGGTCCTTGCACGCGTTCAACATCTGTGCTGTGTCTCGGGAATACATTCTTGCCGTTGAAGTGGTGGGAAGATAGGAGGCAAACCTTTAGGCATTTCTGACTACACATAAACAGGTTTCGGTTTTCAAGTTCGATATTCTAGGAAAAGCATAAAAGTTCATGGAAGAAGGGACCTTGCACTCAGTCCATTTTGTGTAAGACTGCACTCGCCTGCTCGACAAGAGATGTGCCTGACCAGAGCATCATGAAGTCAATTGTGTCTGTGTGTGTGCTGGCAAGGTGGCTCGGGCTGGTTGGGGAGGCCAAAGTATGCGAGCAAAAAGTTTCTTGTAGTAAAGCAGGCTGGCTAATTATTCTGGTGAGCAAATTATGTGAGGATGCAAATTGTGCGAGTAAATATGGTATGTACTCTTGTATGTTTCAGCTCTATTGCTACGGATCCTGCGGATCCAACTTGGCATCCGGCAGCAACAAAGAGAGGTTCTGCAGGAGGTGCGACAGCTGAAGCACGAGGTACAGCTCTTGTCTGTGCCTCAGCACGCCCAGCCAGCACAGCGCCCCTCTGACCTTCCCCGGCTGCCTGCTGGTACAATTGGAGAAGTGGAGGCAGCAGAGGCAGCTGTGCAGAGTAAAGCTGTGGCTCCGGCTTTGGTGTATATTTCTTGATTTTTAATATGCCTATGTAACATGCAGAAATTTAGTACTGCTTTAAGATAATGTGTTTCGCGAAACAAACTAGTCAGGTTATCTCATGAGCCACTGTACTACAGTCGAATATAAATAATTCGTACTCAAAGAGGCCAGAAAATTTGTTCAAATTAAAAGAAGTTCAAAATAATGAAAGTTACCGTAATTACTTCAATCTAACACGCACCTTTTTTCCAGTTAAGGGAGTTCATAAATCGCATGTGCGTTAGAATCGAGTACGAAAAAAAAATGAATATGGTCATTCTATTGCCATCGCCACTTACAAAATGGCCGCCCCCTACGTGCGTCGGCATGGCGCACGTAGGGGGCGGCCATGCCGACGCATTTCTGCCTATGTGTTTCCCATGCGCGGCACTTCGTACTTGTGCTGAGGAGTTCGTCATCTTGTAGTACATTAGCATCGACGGCATGGTAGGGCCGACTCCAAAAACTCGACGAGTGCACCACAATGCTGCTTCTAAAAGAAAAGTCGTTGCGTGTGCCGGAACGGACAGAAATCGGGCCGCATCGCGGTCATTCGGAGTTCCCGAAACGTGCGTGCGGGACTGGCGGAAACAAAAGCAGAATATTGTCGACAGCAAAGATTTACGCAAAGGCTTCAGTGGACCACATCAGGGTCGGTTTCCACAAATTGAAGAGCTGCTCGGCGAGTATGTGATTAAGCAGTGAACGGCACAGCGGCCCGTGACGACAGAACTGCTCCAAGTGCAGGCTATGCAGTTAGCCTTAGAAAAAGGGTTAATGCAGAGCCATTTTAAAGCGAGCAGGTGCTGGCTAACGAACTTTATGAAAAGAAAAGGCTTCTCCCTCCGAAGGCGAACGGGCATATGCCGGAAGTTGCCGGAGGAGTACGAAGAAAAGCTTCAGCGTCTTCAGAGGTTCCTCCTAAACTTGCGGCACAACAACGGCTACCTTCTTGGGCAAATCGGGAATGCCGATCACACGCCTCTTTACTTCGACATGCCTGGCACCACAACCGTCTAGGAGAAGGGGGCGAAGCAAGTTTGTGTACTGACACCGGGCCACGGTAAAACTAGAGTGACAGCAATGCTCTGTTGCACGTCAGATAGCCATAAGCTTCCCCCGTACTTCATATTTAAACGGAAGACGCTCTCAAAAAGAGTCTTTTTCGCGAGTGGTGTGATCAAGCGGGCCAACGAGAAAAAAGGGTGCGCGTTGCAACCGATGTCTTAGTTTTTTTTTTTTTTTGTCGTGGAAACCGGGTGCGGTAGAATAGAGTAAATACGGTAAACGAGCGGAGGGCTCACCATGCAGTGATGCATGTGCATGGAGAAGTTTTATTCACAAATTACAGGACATCCATCATTAATTAAAGTAGTCAATACATGTCTGTACACGTTGCCCTTACAACGAGTCAACAAGTTTTGCGTGCAGTTTGCAAAGCATTTGTACTTCGGCTTCAGTATTCTCCTGGCAAAAGAAGTTGCGCGCGGCAATGTCCAGTGCTGACACTCTTCGAAGACAACTGTGTTTCCACTGTTACCATCTGCGCTGCAGCCGGAGCGTGGCCAGCACATGATGAGAAAGGAGGAGCGTCTCCACCTGGAGAAAAGCAGATCGGCATTCGAGAGAGAAACACTCCGCGGTAGCTTTTTTTTTTCTCTCTTCATGCGCGGTGTTGAAAGGAGAAGAGTCTCTACATAGCAGGAACGAAAAACAGGGAAGGGTGACACCGGCGCGTTGCAGATCGGCATGAGAGAGCCAACTCTCTGCGACAGCTTTTTTTTCCCCCTCTTTCTCTTCATGCGCAGTGTTAAGAGGAGAAGGGTCTCTACGTGGCAGGGACGGAAAAAGCCGAAGCGGGGCACAGGAATGTCGCAGATTGGCATTTGGCAAACATTCCACCGCAGTCTTTTCTTTCCTTTTCTTCATTTTCTTCTTCAAGCACAGCGATGAGGTGTCTGAAGTGCCACCGCAGGATTGGGCGGGGTGCTGAGAGCATTTTCGGAGCGCGGTATAGCTTTGATAGGGCCACAGCGTCAGTTCGAATTAAGTGTGTTGGAATTAATGAGATTCGACTGTATTTACTATAGTCTGTGAAGTCCGAGTGAACTGTCCTAAGCTAGCAGACGATGTAGGCGGCATCGTGTGTTTGATGGGAAGTGACTAGCAATGGCCTGCTTAAAACAGACATTCAGTAATTTTGTTCATTTATCACCCTATTTCGTGTCCGCTGCGGCTCTCTCTACTTTGAGCTACAGTTCACCCTGCCTTGTGTTAGCCGATTTCTTACTTTTTTAAAAATCTAACATGCACCCAATTTCGCAGTGTGAAGAAAAATGCACCTTTGTTTATTGTGATGAGATTTCTATAGCGACATGCCTCTTTGTTGGCTATCACAAAAAAATATAAACAGCAAATCGTGCGACCATCTAGTGCGACCTTTATTTTTCTATCAGTTTCATCTATGACCAAGATTTGGTCGCTCTAAGGTTGCCTCTTAGTACGCCTTGATCATGTTCATTTATCTTGTTGTGCTCTGCTTACAGTGCATTGATTAAAAACATGTCCAAGCTTCTTTTTGAATTCCACATATTTTATCGTTTTTCACCTGCAGAAGCTACTCTTGGTCAACATTCAGGCAAAGACATTGTAACCTCGAAGAAACGTGTATTGGAATTTGAGCACTGTACAAAGTAATTATACTATTTCATAGCTAGAATCAATATTTTTAAAGGGTTATAACAGTGTTGTATTTGATTTCATAACAGCGAAACTCCATTTAGAGAAGGACTCTGCAAGGTTCTCACACTGAGTGTGAGAGGGCTGATGTGGAAACCATTTGAGGTCAAGTGAGTTGAAGTTAGCATAAAAAAACAATGAAATGTTGTGATGCCCAAAAAGTCAAGTTGTTTGTTTTCAGTGTCCTCTTCTTGCATATTTTTATCATGAAAACATTTCGATGTGCTGTTGCATTTACCCCATCTATGCTTCTTGCATTTTTTTACAGCGCAAGCACCTCCTGCAGATTGGGGGACGTGGCCTCCGAGAAATTGGTGTGAATGCCATGAAGGCTGTATTGGCACATGACGTGCAAGTGCTGTACAGCCTTCATGACAGAAAAGGGAAAAGGGCCTTTGTGAACCTGAGGCTCTGTAGATTAGTGACAGGTTAGACTTGTTCATTGTTTTATGTTTGTGTACCCTTGTGTATTCTCTGTACTGCAGTGCTTCATGTGTACTATGGTATTTCTGTTCTTGTATGCAGATGTCATCTGCCAAAAAGCAGGGTGCGACCAGGCGGAGGCCCTCAACTTTATTAAGAGGTGGCTGCCAGGGTCTGGTGATCGCTGTGGGGGCAGGAAGCGGCGCTTCAGAGAAGCATTTGTTGTGGAGCAGCCCGATGATCCCCACTCTCAGAGTGCAGATTATCGGCTGCTCGCGGCAGCTGGCTTCCTGCCCAGCCACAGCAGCCAGGGCCTTGACAGTACCACTGTCACTGTGCCCCCAACGCAACCTGACCTGCAGTAGAGCGGGCCTTTTTTAGTTGTGTATATATATTTTTCAATGTATACATTTTTTGTTGTACCAAATAAATAAAAAAAACAAAGAATAAATAGTCTGCAGACTGTCGGTGGTGCACTGTTCGGCTAGCTTATGCTGATTCGGAAGCACCATCACCATGTTTTAGTTACAAAAAAATGCTCTAAACTATGAATATTCTCGATTACCATGTGGGGGACATATGTGGGGATTGCAAGTGGGGGACATACGCTTTCAGCATTTACTTCCTAACGACTTTTTTCGATCTGCTGTACCAAATACCAGTACCAAATAAAGCACTCGCTATTGCAAAAGATAAATTGGTAAAATAATAAACTGCACTTTTAGTGTTAGCAAAGGGAATGAGGTATAAAAGATGAAATAGATCGAGTAACTGCTTTCAGTTCTCAGCATTCAATTTTCTGTTGCCCCAAGTATACAGGGCTGCAAAGCTACAAGAGCGGGTCATCGAGGCATATTGTTTAGATCTTCCGGTAAGAAAAATTCCCTACTAATAGTGTTTACATAATGGCAAGCCAATCAGTAGCCAATATTCGTCGTGCAGCAAACATCGGCGTTAAAATGGCGTGTGATTGGCTGAAATATGGCCCAATGTTGGCCGAACATTGGCAGCTTTGTCGGCAATACGATGGGCCTTCGTCGGCCCAATGTTGGTTGCATACTGGCTAAAACATCGGCAAAACGTCGGCCCATCATTGGCTTGAACGTCGGCCCGACATTGGAAGAAGTTGCACTTCCGACGTCGGCCCGACATTGGTGCCGATGTTAGCCGATGTTGGTCCAAGATTGGTCCAACGGCGGCGTGCTGCCTGGGCAGTGACACTCACTGTTACTTAGCCTGATGGAAGCGAAAAATCTAGAAAAAAAAAATTGCGTGTTTTTCTGCTATTGGAAACACCAACTACCGTAAAAGCGGGTAGAAGCCCATGGAGGTAACAGTACAATTGCAGTGACGTGTGAACTTTTTCTTTGGCTTTCCGCAGCTCCACTGGCCGAGTGTCCTCTTTGAGAAGCCTCTGCTTCATTCCACAAGTACGTGAACTTACTAACCTCGTGGTGTTTCCACCTTGGACGCAAGGTTTAAGCTTTCTTCGATCTCATCCTAGCTCTCATCCTAGATGACACTCACTGCGTGCTCTCAAGATAAAAAACGAAGACGCTGAAGTCGAGCAGAGTGTTCCTCTGGATCCTCATGGTAACCTTTGTCACATAAACTGTCACTTGTTTTTTTTCATCTCAAGAAAGGGAACAATAAAAACGTAATGTTACTTGGTTTTGTTAATTATTTTTTGTTTAAAAGTAGCCATTGAAGTTAGCACGCGAGCGTAATTAATGACACCACACCATCTGTGTCTGCCACACCATTCTTACCCCGCTGGGCTCCACCTACAGTCACCATTTCCTCTTTTGATAGACCTCTCAACACTATCATTCACATCACTCTCTCTTCAACACCTCACTGCACAAGCTCGGAGAAGTCGGGTATGGTGGAATGCACAGTCAGCTCTAGCATAAAATTTATTGTCTGTACTTTTCACTGCCCCATCAAAGAGCGCAAAGTTCTGTCGTTACTAAGACAGCTAAGCCGCGATAATAACCGTGCTCGTGCCGCCTATAGCAAGTACACGCGTATGTGAGATGCAGATACTAGCGATACGTGATGGAGGCCAAGGAATCCCAGCACACGAGTCATTCTTCCCTACTGAAAATTTCCGTCTGTGCGGCTCCGCACATACGCCAATACTGGACTACGGTAAGCCATATGATACGGAAAGTTCCGCAGATAAGGAAAGCCCAGGATGCGGAAAGGAACGCAGATAACAAAAGCCGCATGATGCGGAAAGGTCCGCAGATAAGAAAAACCGCATGACGCGGAAAGCTCCGCAGATAAAGAAACGTGTATTATTTATGCGGAAATGAAATGAGCGTCCGAATCTAGTGCAAAGCAATATAATGTGTAAATTGAATAGACGTCCACATCTTGAGTACATGCAATACTGTGTAGTAATCACAATATTTCTTAAAGATGCATGATGAGGCATTGAATCATCGGCATCTTTCCAATTGTCGTGATGCGGAAGCAAATTTAGCTTTTAAATAAAATACGTTACAAAGCTACTAAATTACCAAGCTAGCAATCATAAATGGTGCTTACATTGCAACACATGAATGCAGTGTTCTATGCAAGACTTAAAGAACTTGCAATAGAGAAGCATTGATATACACATCAGCCCTGCTACAATCAATATATTTTTTATTTGTTTTATGCTCCAGCTGTATGGTATGCATGGTATGCAAATGAGGTGACTGCACCGTTTTTTTTTCGAGCTTCATCTAAGCCACAGGACGGTGGCACAAAACACAATGTAACAGCAATTTTAGAACAAAATATTTAAACACAAATATTATTCATAGCACTGTGAAAGTGTGGCGCTGTGTATCTCATGGACGCCTTGTGGAGATCGGCGAAATGCTGCTTAAGGCTACGGCACCACAGTAGATTTGGGAGGTCACTGCCATAGAACCTATGTGTCTTTCATAGGCACTTGAAAATGTAAATAATTGGCACATATAATGTCAGAGACACATGTTAGCACCTCAGTTCACATGCACAACAAATATAACACACAGAATGAAACTCGAAATGTAAGGCACACAATCCTTCATGTTACGCATATGTGAATAATAGAAGAAAGAAGTGTATAAATTAGTTCTGCCACATGAAAGAAAACATCATGCCTATCACAGTGAAAATAAGCTGTTGTCAAGGTCATCAATGGTAGAGATAATCTATATATGTCCTTATAAAGTTATGATTTAAATGCTTCCTGCACACTAAAACTTCAGGAACTGCCAGTGAGAGCTGCCAATATACATTTAATAGTGCGTACATGTACATTTGCTGCATTTAAACTGTACAGTTTGTGCAATTTGAGACGTAAAACTATGCAACTTATGAAGGTTAAAATCAACATGAAAGCAAGCAGGATCAGGCAGGTGCCATTAAAAATCTGTGCAAGCCAGACTACTATAACCTAACTGCACAGAAAAAGAGGAGCAAGAGTAACAAAAATTCGGCAGCTGACCAGCAGGTCGCGATATCAAACCCTCGCTGCAGCGGCTGCATTTCCGATGGAGGCAAAAATGGTGTAGGCACGTGTGCTCAGATTTGGGTGCACGTAAAGAACCCCAAGTGGTCAACATTTCCAGAGCCCTCCACTACGGCGTCTCTCATAATCATATAGTGGTTTTGGGACGTGAAATCCCACATATCAATCAAGAATAACAGAAATTAACTGCCAACAGAAAAGTTGGGTGCATGTGCTATCTGTAACTTCTTACACCTTACTACATAGAGCATGCTCATACCAATTAAAATACCGAAATTGAAAATAACTGCTCTATATTAGGAATGTAAAAGGTGAGGTAGAACTGAGCGACTCTATAAAAAGTAACCCTATTATGACATCACGTTTTCTTATAACAAAAGTGACTAACATTCTGAAATGTCAATATGCAAGAAAAAATCTTCAAAAGAACAATCAAGTTTGAAGCCATAATTTTTAATATGGCTAATATGATTATAACCAAGAAATCGAGCTCAACAAGGTTAATGTTAGTCTTTAAGGCCTTTGTTCACTAGACAATGAACTATACCACAAAAAGCACAGCGGTCAGGCAAAGCACCACACAAAAAAAGAAAGCAGACTTTTTTTGTTATTACCTACAATGCCTTTAAGATGGTATGTTTACCTCCACTTGCCGCTTTTTATCTAAGTAACTGGTGTGAAACAATTTAGCTGAAAATGCACTGTGATCCAAAACCTGTTGGCTGAATCTGAATTTTTAAAAAAATGGTAAAGCTTGCACTAAATTAGGCTCCAGAAGCTTTGGAACAGCGAGACTGCATGACTCTTAGGACTACTTTGGTTACTTGTGTTTTGTTTCTGGGCCTAGGCATAAAGACAAGGGCTTAATTGAATTGCTACTAACAAACATATGCTTTCGAAATTGCCCGTCGATCAAAGGATGCTCAGACATTTGTTGTTTTTCCCACTGAGCCATTCAACACCAAACATCCAAACCATACTGCCTGGTGAGCATAACAGATATATAGTTTAAGAAATGGTGGCAAGTTACTTTTTTGAAAACAGTTATTTGTTGAAATATTTTGAAGAGAAAAACGTAGTGGTCACGTGGGTACCTTGAGAATTTCGCAGAATGTTGTGGGGGTGTTGTTTGTAAGAAAAATTTAAAAGTACCGCTTTTTCTTGCTATATCAAATTTGATCTACATATTAAGTAAAGGTGCTTCTTTAAAGTATTTGAAGCCGAGTGAACGTAGTTCAATTTTTCTGCAACATAGGCTTTGAAAAATTCTGCCAAACTGTTTATCGTTTGCATTTTTTTATGGCAATACTGCACTTTGTATGAATATTTGAGCTATAAATACTCATTCCACAGAAGGTTAGCGTCACAAAAAAAAAACTAAAGTTGGGTCCAGATTACAGATATCACTTTATAATCGTTTTCGTCCACATTGAGATGCAGTTTGCACTGTGTGTTTGTATCAATGAAAACTACTTTTATGTGTAAGTGAAAGCAAATAAACAGTTCTTGTTATATGGCAAGTGTTATCATTATAATTTTTGTTTCAATGAAGAAAATAATTTTTGAAGTCTCCTATTGAGGGCCATGGGCAACTTGGGAACAGAAGCTGTCGTATATCGAATGCAAAAAGAGCCATCGTTAGGAAACTTCAAAAATTATTTTCTTTAAAACAAAAAGTGTAATCACATAACTTGTCATATAAAGAGAACTGCTTTCTTGCTTTTGATGTGGCAAAGAAAATGTCACTAATATTACTGAGCTTGATGCACTACACACAATCACCTTTACTTAATACCCGGGCCAAATTTGGTGTAGAAAAAGCCGTATCTTTGAAATACTTTTTTTTACAAACAACACCGAGACGACATCCTAGGAAGTCCAAAAGGCACCAAGGTGGCCTAACATTTTGTTCTCTGCGATATATTTTAGCATTTTGCTGTTATCAATACAGTAAACGAGCACAATATATTTTTTTTCAAAACATATTTAGGATGATAGGCAAAATGGCTGAAATGTTCAATGTGGCATTGCGTCACTGCCAGTATTTATGCTTTCGAAGCTCAAGCTATCACCTCTCTGTTACTGCCATCCTTACATACAATGCCTGCATAGGAAAGAAAAACAAAGGCAGGTCTAACAAAGTTCACAAGGGAAGATATTTTCATGTTGAATAAATTCATTACCATAAACAGCAGCAAAATAACATTCAATTTGAGTAGTCCAAGACACAAGCTATATACCAGTATACTAAGAGCAGAGCGCAAACTTTTCATTTGATCATGTATGGTGATAGACAGGAAGCACTTATTGCAAGACTGATCAGCCTGTAATTGAACTGACTGAAGTACAATGCACTGTTCGATCCAACACCACATAGGCATCTTTGCTATAGCAAAGCCATGTGTCATTGATTCGTGCACTCGATGGGTCAACGCAAATGTAAAAAAAAAGGTGAAAAAATAAGGAAGGAAATAATAGAAGAAAAGGGGGTTGCAAAGTAGAAGTGTAGCACACTTTTACTTTGCATCCGCCTTTTCTTTGTTTTTTCTTTCTTTTACTTTTTGCTTCCCTTACTCTCAACCTCCGACAGGAAAACACTTTGTATCATCGCAACCTAACTTGAAAGGAAGCGAGGGCTGTGCTCTTCTGCGTAATAGTTTTTTCAGACAAACATTTTCAACTGGCACACATGCCTACACCAAAAGACGAGTCATTATTAACCCCATTTAAACTAATGCGCCAAGAATGACAAAGCGACTTATAAAAAATAGGTCCTTCCATCACAACATCGGCCAGCTTGTCTGAGGCACTTCCACTGTTCACCCTGATTACCCCGCTAGATGCTTCCATCTGTCGACTCGCATCTTCATTTTGGACAACAATAAGACGAGCTTACATCGATGAATACGCACGAAAGTTTAGTGATGTATCATGCATCAGTTCAAGCAACTGTATTAATAAAATTATTGATAGGTTGCTTCCAGGCTTTTTATACTACATTACGGTGCTTGAAGTAGCCTGAAACTGCGTAATGTCTTCTATGTATTAGAACCAGATTGACAACGTAATGCACAACATGCTTAAGAATATTGCGAGAAACATGATAATGACAAAACCACCAGCCGCCCAAATTTGTCGCTGTACATATTTAAATTGTTCATGTTCACCCAAACGAGGTCTTTATGATTACAAGCCGAAAAACCTACAAGTAGGGCCTTGAATCCTTCTGAAAGTAGACGTGTTGCATTTTTTCTATTAGGGGCTTTACACCCATAAGTGAGGAAAAAAGCTCCTGTACAATGAAGAATGTTGGTAGCTATAAGTTATAGAAAAAACTAATGCAGCTAATCTTCCCCGACACATTTGTACACTTACAGAGGTGAAGAAGCTTCTGTCATTTGTGGCAGTAACTCTAAAAGGACCCATGCAAAAATTGGCGCTACTTGGCTAGACAAATGTCCAAACATGCCTGCCCGACTCCCTCTAGCCATGTCGACTGAATCTGACACATGATTTCTTGACTGCTGGCTGGACAAGACCAAAACCACTGAAGCACTCACAACACACAGCGTGAAGTTCCTCTGGAGTAGTCAACTTCGTCTTCCGCAATGAAAGAGCAGCATAGTGTACTAATAAGGCCCTCCTTGCAATGGTTTTCAATGCCACACAGTGACTTTGCTGTTCCTGTCGAAGAGAGCTTGGGGAGCTTGGAGGGTGCTTGCTCTTTTCTGGGGGTTGCTGCTGCTCCTCATTTTCTGCTCAAGGTCAACCTGCGCAAAGTTGTAGACGAGGCTTTAAGAGTTGTACGTAATGATATAAAAATTTTTGAAGAACATACATTTTCTCGTGGCATACTGAGGAATTTCTTATAAAACTTAAGGCCTCGCATATGCAAACATTTACAATCGAACCGAAGTTGCACTTGACTCTAAAAGACCAAGTTTGTTATGTAGTGTATATAAAGAAAGGTCATTCAGCACACGCACAACTACAGTTGCACAGGGAAACAACATTAGCTGGATGTTGTGGGCCGCTTTCATGGCATAGCTTAAGGTGACACTGATCGTGCAACGATACTAAAAAGATGCAAAGATTGCCTAATCGATTTCAGGCGGTACTGAAGGGTAGGGCAAAAATCTATCATTGTACTCATGAGCGATGCACAAAATTCAACATCATTACCAACCCATTCAGCTAAAAGTTTCGATTAGGATTTCTTCTCTAAAGAGACTGACCAGTCGCCAGAATGAGTGATTGGAGGTGGAAATTAAAATCCATGAATTGAACTGCATTCTTTTTAAAACTTGAGTGGAATTTTCTTTTAAAATTGCACTTAAAAACCTAACAATCAGTATGTCATGCAGCCTGTATGTTTACTGCAAATAGTTTGATGCTTTAACATGCAAAAAGATTAGTGGTCAAAGTTACAGTATATATTCATATTACCTGTGCCAACATTATTCTGTGCTGCCTACGCAGAGGAGTCAACCCTCAAAAAGCAGCACTGCCATTGTGGCAAACAGTGCGAAATATGTGCATTTCACACGCACGTGAAAAGCATGCTTTCGCAGCAAACTGCAATGCACAAACATATAAAGCTCTTATGCTGACCTTCCACTGTTTGCAGCCTGTGTTGTGTGACACTTCATAGCAGTCAGAGACCTAAAGATTCTTAAAATGTTTCCAGCACTTTCTGTGTTATCATTAAATGTACTCATGAAAGCCATGTCAAACAAAAAGAAACAAGACCCGAAAATTCTCTTCTTTCACTGCAAGATTATACACTCAGACCAGTAAGCTTTCTATTGCAGAAAAAATAGCTACTATAAAAATTGATATTCGGTCCCATTAACTGATTTAGGCTTTAAGCCATGTTATAAGTTAAATGGGTGTCCTGTTTTATACGATCTGGTCTGCATGAACTCTTGAACCGGCCACCATACAGGTTGAAAAACACACACAGAGTTTGAGACAAACCTAGTTTCCCGGTGAGCATCCTTTTACACTATAACAACACATCTCAATCTAGCTAGTTCATCAGAACGAGGTGAAAACAGCTCGCACTTGAAAAGGACGGGCAGAAGGAATGACACCTGCACCTTGTACATTCTCGTTGAGGGTGCAGTTTTCACCTTCACCTTATGCAATTTCACATTTATAACATTGGTCGCTGGATATTCTTTGTGGCTATAAAGTGTGTGATACCGTTATGTGTAGCCCATGTAATTTATAAAAACAGAATTTAAGATAGCTCGATTCAAGTAATAAGAAAGTGCATCCAGCACCGTGTCCTGTAGCCATTCTTTAGGCAAGTGGCAGAATGATTTATTCTTCAAATCATATCTTACTTGTAATCACTACAAGAGCTAACTCGTACACTGGCACATTCTGTTTGCCTCTTCAGATTATAATGTACCTTTTTTAGCAAACACCAGAAAATCTGCAAGAAGAATAAAAGTGTTGTAATTGTGAAGAAAGAAAAGTAGAAGGAAAAAAGATAACTGCACTGGACAGAGACCGAGCCTACGACTTCCGAATATTGTGTCCGATGCTCTATCAACTGAGCTACCATGGCGGCTATCCCCCTTCCACTTTGTACAATATATATGTGTATTTATTCAAGGAGGAGCCACTCAGCGCAGCCTGTTACCATTATGGCCAGTGTGGGACACCTTTTTTGCCTACTGGCGGCATGCAGCACGCGCTAATATTACATGAGCTAACAGCTGACCAATTATCTCCCTTATACAACCTCATGACACCAAGCCTGCTATAACAAGTTCCTCACTACGAATGAAGGAAAGAAGGGCTCGTTTTTCTTTGTTAGAAACGATATTATTGAGAACTGACAATGCTGCCAGAAAAAGTACTAGGGATAGTCTTGGAAGAATCTGTAATGTAATTGAGAAGAAAGTAACGTGGAAGAAAAGGTAACTTGTCGTGTGCAATAACAGAATCTGGAAACCTTTGAATAATGCATCCAATGCCCTACTACTAGCTATGACAGTTATCTACCCGTTCACTTATGGGATATATATGTGCATTAAGCACAGGAGCGTTAGTCAGGCTGCCAGCTTGTAATAACATCACATGCTACGTGATGCCAATAGAAAAGAAAAAGTGTCCCAATCTATCTATGATGGCAACAAGCGGGGCTGACTGTCTCTCCGACGATTAGGTACACATATATACCTTGCCAAGTGGAAGAGGCAATAGCTGCTGTGGTACGTAGCGCAGTTGGTAGAGCATCGCACGCTTTATTTGTAGGTGGTAGGTCCAGTCCCTCTCCATGGCAAGTTATCTTTTCTTCCACTTTTCTTTCTGGACAATTACATTACGACTACTTCCAATATCCCTATACTTCTTTGGCAGCATTATGCATCTGTTAGTTCCCAGAAAATCTGCTAGTCACAGGAGATGGCAATGGTTCGCCCTCACACACCGCTAAGATTACTGAGATTCACTGTTTCAGATTCATGAGTAAAGGAAAAAACTATAAATTTAGGGGTTCGTTGTTTTTGCTGAACACATTGTAGTGAGAACTAACAGACAATGATGCCAAACACACTATAGGGGATGTTATCAAAAATAACTTTAACAACATTGTGAAAAGAAAAGTGAATGAAAACGTAACTTGGCGACAAGTTACTAATGGGTTCACGTTTTCGGACAATTGAATTGAGATTACTTTTTATAACATCCCTATATTTTTCTAGGTAGTGTTGTCGGGTAATTCTCTATATTAGAGTGGTGAGTAGGCGAACAAAGGAAGGATATGGCATTGATACTTCTTTTGAACACCAAATAGTTTGAGGACCTTTAAAGAGTGGAAGCTGCTTTGAGTAGATCAGAATATTTAGTTGGAGCGAAAAAAAAGTACACACATTTTTACCAGGCTTTGTAACCAATTTTGAGACATAAAAGTGTATGCTGCCAGTGATGTTAAGTACCATTACTTTTGTCACACTATGCACTGTAGCAGGTGTAGTTATAGTGGTGATAGTGAAGCATTAAAAGAAAAGTGAATGAAAACGTAACTTGGCGACAAGTTACTAATGGGTTCATGTTTTCTGACAATTGAATTGAGATTACTTTTTATAACATCCCTATATTTTCTTAGGTAGTGTTGTCGGGTAATTCTCATTATTAGAGTGGTGAGTAGGCGAACAAAGGATGGATATGGCATTTATACTTCTTTTGAACACCAAATAGTTTGAGGACCTTTAAAGAGCGGAAGCTGCTTTGAGTAGATCAGAATATTTAGTTGGAGCGAAAAAAAATGTACACACAATTTTACCAGGCTTTGTAACCAATTTTGAGACATAAAAGTGTATGCTGCCAGTAATGTTGAGTACCATTACTTTTGTCACACTATGCACTGTAGCAGCTGTAGTTATAGTGGTGATAGTGAAGCAATAATCAAGCACACCACCAACTGCGTTAACATATATGGTCGCGTATTTTAAAAATAAACCTGCTGTATAGTAAAAAAAGTTGTTAGAGCATTTATGATTCTACCCAAATCAAGTAATACTGACTTGGTAAGCAAACCATTTGCATAAAATCGAAAGGCATTAAGTGATTTATGTATTATAACTATGTGAACAATTTCAGCAACACAGGGCAAAGTGACAACAGTTCTATTAAAAATTCCTCTCAATATAACACGCATGAAAAGCACTACACCAGAATATTTTATAGTGCATGTAATATCGAGACTACTAGATTGTCTATTGACCTTTTAAAAGAAGGGTATCTGCTTCACGTTCAAGGGGCAAGCACTTAGCCTATTCTTGAGCTTTTCCGTGAATATTCTCTGAATTTCAGATATTATTAGGATTGATTTATAGTGAACAGATTTTGCTTACACATCAAAACCTAGTTCTGTATGTAACTGCAATAAAGGGTGCCAAACCACCTCCAAATATTTTTTAACATTTCAGGCAAATGTGTGCAACGACTTCAGAATAGTATTCTGATCAACAATGACAACTGCAGCAGCACAACTAGCCATGGGTGCCCCAAAATAGCTAGAAACAATACCTTTTCCTCTTTGAGCCTTTTGGAAGTGTTTTGCCCCTCAGTGCTCACCTTACAACATTTTTTTAATACGTGTTTGTGTGTCCACTGCTCTTGCTCCTTGCACAGTGAGGAAGAGCACATGGCAAGAAGAGACAAGAAAGAAGCATAGCGAAAAAAAAGCGAAATAAGCAGGGACCTCTTTTGTATCATTCAATGCGTGTAACATTACTATTGCGACAACATAGAAAAATTAACACGGCTATGCATCCATTGTAGAGTCATACACAGCTGCAACTCCACGACTAATATTCAACCTTGTATTGGTTTAGGATCTCTTTATAGTGGCAAGTTAAAAATATCTGCAATTGTTCGACACCTATTAAGATGAAGAGAAATGTGATATGATAATCTCATTTAAAATGCACGTCATACGGCTTTATTGTATATGTGGCCTCAAGTAACTCTGGTTGCAAAGCAATATGACACATCCTAAACAGACGTCACCAACCACTTCAATCTGAACTTGCCTTTGCTACTTGCCCATTATCATGACAGCGAAAAATGAACAAATAAATCTGCTATAGATATGTGCAAGCTTATGCGAATGACCAAGTATGAAGGGTGTTTTGTCATTACTGAGATCAATTATTTGTTCAAGAACACTTGCTGTCAAACACAAATACATTGCTGTCAAAGCATCAAGACTAAAGTATAAAGCAAAAAGCAATATCTCTTCAAAAATAACAGGCCACAAGTTGCAAAATAAATATTTGATACACTTAAGATGTAAGGCACGCACAAGAGATGCTGCCACATTATATTTTTCCCTGAGTTGAAACCTGCTTGCTTTACTCACCCAACACATCTATCTGTAAAGATGCCATGAAAACACCAAGAAGCTGATGCAGCATGGTTGAACACATGTCCAGGGATTCCACCATTCATATTAGCTAAGCAGCCCAACAGCCTCCACAGTCCTGCAACCATTCGTAAGACAGAGTTATACCATAAGTTCTTGGTTTACAGACACACATGCAAGATGCATAACCACTCTATTGGAAGTTTGCATGATAAAACGCTGGGTAGCAAAACGGATGCCGATATCAAGTAAGTACCCGGCCTGCCACTTCTTTCTTTCCGTTCTTATTAATTAATCAATTCATGGTTAATAAATGTTCCCCCAATGTCAAGTGTTACTGGCAGTCCGGTGAAAAATTGCAATGTATTTCAAACACAATCCAATTCATGGCAAGTAAGCATGCAATAGCGTTTTGTCAGCTGTTCAAGGAAACAGCATGAGGTTTAGCTAAAACCCATGTTTTTTTATAAACACCATTTGATTTGATATTTAAAGTTGTGAGCATTATGTGAAAAAACATGGTTTCATGTTTAATCAATGATGGCTGATAATGTACTGATATGAATGAAACTAACTGAATAAGAAACGATAATTTTTGCTAGAGCATTTAGAGTTATGAACACTATCGCTTTTGCCAGCTGCATCTTGTCCAAAACAGCGGCAAGCTAGGCTAGTTTTTGTAGGTGAGCAGTAATGAACAGTGCAAAGCAACAACAAAAAAACCAATAACAACAGTAGGGGGCAAGCACAGACTGCCAACTGTATAACTTATTGCACAAAAGTTTGCCTGAATATCATTGAGACAACTCGTGTAAATGAAGGTCCAGTTGGAATTGAACAAGTTACGAAATCAACAATGCCTGCTTTTTCTAACAGGACCCTCATTCACATAAAGTGTGCAGCGCTAGGCCCCTACCGAGGTACGTCACAGCATGATGTCAATGGCCCACATAAAAGGTGTGGCTGGAAAAATACTCCCACTGGTGGCTCAGCCCGATACAGTCATGCGGTGTTTGGGGCAAGTTTTCATTTTTGAAAGCTTACAATTCGCATTACAATGTCGATATTCGCTGTAGTATGTGTCAGCAATCATCTAGCTGTGCGTAAACTGTCTGGTGAACTATTTGCCACGCTGTCTGTTTATTTTGAAGAAGTGAACACACGTGGTAGCCTGTACGAGGAACAGCGGCTTTCTTCAAAAATGTGCACTGTTGATTGCGGCATGTAGAGTGCATTAAAAGGTATGGAGAATATCGGTTCAATTGAGAATGTTGTATGTGGTGTGTGCAGTGTGAATAACAATGTGTCTTGTTTGCGAAGACGTTGACACTCGTGGCGGCGACGGGTTGTTGAAAAACTTGATTCGACATATTAGTCAAGATAAATATGCACCTGACGCGATCATCTGCGAGTGGGTATATCTCGGTGTTTGCGCTGTGTGCAGAAAAAACTGCATGGTCACCGGGCTAGAAGATACTATTTGCTGAAGCTGCATGTATGCATCGCCCCTACAAGTACGCAAGCCCATTTAAGGTATAACTTGTTTTATCGAAGGCCTCATACGTCTTCATGTAATAGGCAGAGATTCTTGTTTCACATATACTCAGTACCTTTATCGCTCGATATTCATGAAGTGATAATGCACACTATAAGTTTGTGTGTTAGGTCCTAAGGGAGCAATGTAAATATGCAAATAAGTGGTAGGTGTCAGATGCAGCGATGTGACTGCACAAAAGATTATGTATATATTAGGCTACAGGTTTAGAATCGCATACATCTCAGTGGGCTATCACGAACGTCACCAACAACTTTCTTTCCAACCAGTCCTTGCACTGAGGAAGGGAATGGCTGCCACGATGCTCGAAGTGACGTCACACTATTGCCAACATCGAGAGGTTTCTTACTTAGGCAACATTTTGCACAATACATTTTTAGATGACAGACAGTACTCGTCCCACGATGATCATACTGATGTCTTTTGTTCTTACTTTTTGCTATGAATTACTAGGCATTTAGTCACCATGATATTTAAAAGTTAATTTCAGTGCTCTCTCTTATATTGCTGACAACTGTGTTGTTGCATAAATTGGGCAAAAAAGCAACACAGAAAGGCTGTCATAATAAATACACCAACATGGTATTGTCCCTCAAACAAAAGTCGGCGTTGGTCCTGTCATCAGCCGCCTTCCTTCTCTCTTTGCCTTGTTTGTGCTGAAACTGCCAAACACCTGATGAGTTAGATGAGAAATATTAATGCATCAAAACGATAAGTGCTTGCATAAGCAAATACAGAACAGCGTGATAACCGCACCCCTGCCACACAGCAGCGAAACATATTTTGAACATGCTGGCAGTGTATTATTTTATAAAAAGCAATTCTGGCAGATTACAAAATCTCAAATTGTGCATGCAAGTTTTCTTCAAAGTCAGGCGTACATTGTAGGTGCTGGCTTGTACATTATTAATTACAAGCAAAGGCGTCTTGAAAGTACACATACAGCTTGCACGAACACCTGTTTCTCTCTACACTAGGTACCCACATTATATCTTTTAACAAGCAAACGCCACTGTTTTGGGGCATAATAACGCTCTACCGGGAAAGTATGCTTATCAAACCACTTAGGCGGTTGGCTAGGTGAATCGAGCCAAGTAACAAAGTGTACCGCCCGCGAACGTGAACAAAATGCTGCTTTGCATCAAATGGCACTGCAGGCTTCATTTAATCAACAACGTAGCAAGCGCCGTGTGCGCCTTCCTCACTACACTGCACATATGAAAAAATCGATCACCATACACATGCATGTAGCGGCAGTAGTCGCGAATTAGCTCCAGTAAGGCCGCGCCGATGCACCATGGCTCTGCTGGCGTTAGCGTTGGCAAAGCGAATCGGTAACCGCACTCACAAAGGCGCCTAAAGCTGCCGTTTCACGACGCCTCGTTCGAGTGCGGCAACACACACTTGCACTGAGTGGCATACTTGGTCTACATAAAAAAGTGTCCCCCTTACCTTTAGTTTCTTTCACACTGTCCTGAGGGAAGCGACCACAGGCGTCAGCCGTCACCTCGGAGTCCTTCGAGCGCCCGCCCAACCCGCCGATTCCTTGGACGACTCGCACTTGATCCGCACTCGAAAAACCGCGACAATAGCGTGCAATCTTTGCATATCATACGAACGAGGAACGGCGCTTCCTTGCGTAAATTTAACATTTCGTGCGCTCGTGTGTAGCGACGCGAACACATGAGAGACGCACCGAAACGGCATGCCCACGGAATCAAAGAAGACAAGCAACATGTGGCTTTAGCTGTGGATGGATTTGACTTGGACATCTGTGTGAGGAAACTAAAAAAAACATCTGTCGCTGCTATAAACTGAAAAAAAATGTATGTTATCTGGCAAAACGACTTTAAAAGTGATAAACGGTTATTCAAAAAAAAAAACAAGTTAAAATTGTGAATATTTTCGCAGGTATTTCTTCTGTTTTTTGTTCTAGCAGACGACAGCCTCCTACTGCTTCTACGAAGGACGTAGTGCGGTTTTACGTTCGGTGCGTGTCGCCGATGCTAAGCTATATAGTAGTCGTATCAGAGTTATCAATTCTCAATGAATTAAAGGATGACTACAGAGCAGTAACATTTTGACATAGTGCAGTACGCGATCTTTCAAGGCATGATATTTTTTTGCTCTGAAGCAAATCGAAGCAAGCCGGCCGGCGCAATCAGCTGATGTCGCCGCTATGTGAGGCATGATCGTGCGCAATAGCGTCACGCCCCACCCTCGATTTTTCATCGAGCGAGGGAGCTACTATGTTGAATACAGCTACATGCAGGAAATAATGGCGTATCACTCTAATTTTCTATGGTGGCTGACTCAATTGCAAGAGAGCCCCGAGAAACAACCTTCAACTACTCAAGCTTGTGTGTGGGTGTAAAAATGCTTGTTTTCATCCGCGACGCGGCACCAATTTATAGTTGAAAGACATGCGAAATGCATGCGACGTATATACAATCACAAAAAATATGCACACAACAATAGATACGATCGCATATCGTACATAAATATGCCAACACAAAGCGTGAAAACGGCAAATGTATATATACAGCTTAAACGCACGTAAACTGCCCAGCGCGAATAGCTTAGCAAGCTAACGAACTCGGTTCATGTACGCGAGCACAACTGAGAGGCGCTGGTTCTAATCCCGCTCAGTCTCAATTTTTCTTATTTTTTCATTGTTTTTTATGTGATGTTATCTTTTCTATTGCGTTATGTACTAAAACAAAATTAAAGCAATATTGCGTTCAAGTACGTATGTGGGACTGTGTTTTTTGCACAACAGTTAACATTATTTTTTTATTTTCATCATTACATTTTTCATTTATTTTAAAATGTAACAAAATTAAGGACTATAGGGGAACATTGTGTCTGCTTGATTGTGAAGGGACTCGACAAGTGAGAAAACTCAAACCAAAAATTTATTTGAGAAAAAACTGAGCATTTCACAGCTGAACCAGCTTGTTCTTCAGGGTAGGCCCTAGGTATGTGCGAGACTTGCTATGACTCAGTGCAAACTGTGGCAGTTGAGGGAAGGCAATATTAACCGAGAAGCAATTCTAAAATATATTTTGGTTGATGTTTTGTGATTCGTCCAAAATAAGGGCTGCACAATTGTGATCGAGCCAAACCAAGAATTGAGGGCACGAAGTCAAGAGACAGAAAATGAATGATGTTCATTGTTTGAAAAATTGCCCTTAATAAAAGGAAGAGTTATGGAGCGCTATGTAGCTTCACTCGCCGTAGGAATTCAAGGTATACGTATAGATAGTTTCAAATGGACAATGTTGCACACACAGACTTTGGTTAAATTTCTTTGCAACACAGTTGAAGCATCCATGTAGAACTGAAGCGTCAAGAGAAGCTCGTGCGTCCTCACTTTATTGCGCTTTACATTGCTTGTATGCGTCCATGCAGCCATATTATATTTTAAAGCATTTGTTTCATCTATAATCTTCTTTTTCATTAAAGCTGGCCCATAGGTTGTGTCTTATATAGCACTACAATTGAAGCGTAATCCGCATGGTGGTCTGAAACAATGCTTTTGAAAATCTCAAAACGACCCAGCTCTTTACACGACCATCCGAGCATCAAAGATAAGCACCTATATGTATCCATACATATCAGTTGTGCTCTCATAATTATTTTTCTTACCACTCCCTCTACCCCTACCTACGCTTTAGGGCAGCAAATCATCAACCTGATTGAGCTACCTGCCTTTCTTTGGTCTTCTTTTTCTTTTTTTTTTGTTCCAGTTTATTTTTCTCTGTACTTCACAGTGGCATTATTCATGCGCATGAAGATTCACTGCCTATCGTAAAGTAAAGCAGAGGCAATTTTGCTTCATGCATCTGTATTTTAAATTTGCTCTCTTGATAACTTGCATGAAAGCTAATAACCAAGTAGCTCGACATGTGTGCGGTCGCACCACAAGATACCAAGTGTTAATCTGTTATTTCGCGTTCTAGAATATCTGAATAGACCTGAGACGTTCATTTTGCCATTTAGATTTTTTTTGTCACGCCGCGCACGCCTTGTTCTTGTGGTTATTTTATTGGCTGTGGTTAGGCGGTTCGTCTTGGGTCATGGTGATCATTTATTCTGCGTTATAAAATTTCTATGCGTATTTATTTAGCAAATTAGCATGTTCTGTAAGAGGAATAACTCAAGAAATAAACTTTGCAAGTGAGCACTTGTCCTGCAGTTTTTTGTTTATGTGCTCGTAATTTTGGCACGGGACTAATTATTTCTGTATATCTTCACTTTTTGTCACTCTAAATTTTCATTCTTCATTTTTTGCGGCCCTTTTTTTCTGAATTGTTGACATTGACATAACGTGCAATCACAATGACATTACTTTTTCTGGCTGCAGTGAAGCACCACCACGGATCGAATGGTATTCGTAGCTCAGTCTGCCGTTTGAATCTAGTGAAATTAACATCTCCAGTATTATTAGTATGCTCGCACTCCTTATTTTTCTATATTTCCGTAAGAAAGGTTCCGTATGCTACATATAACTTCCTTAAGAATGTTACTGCATACTGCGCAAAGCATTCCATATTCCCACTCTTTCCATATTGTCCGTAAGTAATTTTCCGTAGATACCACATGACTTCCGTATCTTTCCATATCTTCCATAAGAAATTTTCCGTATGTTCCATGTAATTTTTGTATCCTTCCATATTTTTCTTAAAAAGTCTTCCGTATGTGCCTTACAACTTCCGTATGTTTCCATGCGAATCCATATCTTTGTCGTATAGTTCTGAAGGAAATCGTACGGAGTCCATATGTTTTCCGTAAGATATCATACGGAACTTTCAGTAGGGATGGGCTTGTAGTTCATCCCGCGTTAATGGAAAAGCGCGTACAGCACGCAAGTTACTTGTTACTACAATATCTAATTGAGAGTTCCGCTTTCTCAAATTTTTTGGAGCGTAGAGACGCTGTTTTTTACCATTACGCACATCAGGCTACTCGCACGTAGCTGAAAATAGAACGGTGATGACATTGGAACAAGCCTACATATTCCTCATTGTTTTTCAGTTAATCACTTGTCGATCTTGAACCATAATTGATAACTGTGGGCTCAATAACCAGTTAGTGAGTAGTGGCCACGCCTGTTGTCACAGGTTCCGTTAATTAGGGAGGCGATCGCCGGGCTAATTTCAAGGGCTGAAGTATCGGTCCCCCGAACCGTACCAGGAAAGTGTGGACAGATTAGAACTGGTCCTATATGGCGCGCCAGCGGACGCTGGCTGTGGCACAAAGAACAAGTCAAAGCCGAGAGTTGATAAACAAACTCAACTATATTCTCAGTTATGGCAGTTCAAATCGATACAAATATATGCACACTCGACAATAGATGAATGCGACATGTCACCAATCAAACAACGTACCACTCAGTACAATCAGCCACACTCGAAACAACGGACACAAACAACAATACGCACTACAATGCAGTCGCATGCATCGAACAACCAAGACACCTGAAGACTAAGGAGTTCGAAAACTTATTCAGTCCAAAGTCCTTAGAACAAAAGTCTGAATGATACTCTTTCGAGAATAACTCACTGAAAGTCCATCGCTGTTGTCGTTCCGCTGCCCCCGATGTTATGCTTCCAGGAAACCTCGCGTCTTCAATCGACCTGTCTCCAAGCACCAAACCTCTTCACCGGTAACGCGTGGGCTTCCCATGCGCACCTGTTGCCACGCGTCTTCGCTCGTTGGCGGTAGACACACACTCCTGCTGTCACAGAACGAGCGCTAAACAAGAGCGCGCCGCCAAATCCTTGCGACAACGGGCGGCAGAAACGCCGCGAGGTAAAAAGAAAAAAAAAGAAAGCAAACATCCAGGGCTCCCGAGCGCGCGCTCTCCCCGCAGAAGCACGGCTTCGCAGACGATCCTCCTCACCCCACATCGGCGGCCCAGCAAGGCCGCGATTTTTCTAGAACGAAGGAGGCGGGGTCAGACCGAGTGAATCATCCTCCGGAGAGGGCAGTCGAACCGTCTCGTGCCTCTCCCCAGCCTTCGCTGCGCGTCGCGCCGACGAAATGAGGAGAACGTTCTGGAAGGTGGCGCGGAACGTATTTAATCGAGCAGTCGAGACGAGTGAACAGGAGAAGACGGAAAGTTAGCGCCGGAGCGCGTAGGAATTCCGCCGTGTAGTCGGCGAAGGTTCTGCCCGTAGTGACAGAACAGGAGGAGACGGAAGTGAGCGCCAGAGTGCGTAGAGATTCCGCCGTGTAGTCGGCGAAGTTTTGGTCCGTAGGGACGGCTCGAGCTACAGGCAAGAGCGTGGGTTTACCGCTATCGAGCGAAGACGCGGGCAACAGCTGCGTGTGTGAAGCCGACGGATTTCCGGCGAAGAAGTTTGAAGCTTGGAGAGTGGCCATTTGAGGACGCGAGGTTTCCTGGAAGAGAAACTTCGAGAACTACGGAACGACAACAACGCTGGACTTTGAGTGAGCGATTCTCGGAAGAGTATCATTCAGACTTTTGTTCCAAGGACTTTGGACTGAATAGGTTTTCTATCTCTTTAGTCCTTAAGTGGCTTGGTTGTTCAATGCATGCGACTGCATTGTAGTGCGTATTGTTGTCTGTGTCCGTTGTTTTGAGTGTGGCTGATTGTACTGTGTAGTACGTTGTCTGATTGGTGACGTATTGTATGTAACTGTTGTGGAGTGTGCATTCTTGTGTATTGTTTTCGATCTGCCATTTTCGAGAATATAATATTTGTTTTGTTTATCAACTCTCGACTCTGACTTGTTCTTTGGGCCACAGCCGGCGTCCGCTGGCGCACCAATAGGGACCACTTCTAAATTGTCCACGCTTTCGTGGTGCGGTTCGGGGGGCCGATACTTTGGCTCTTGGAACTAGCCCGGCGATCGCCTCCCTAATAACGGGACAGGTGTGACAATTAATCTGGCGTCCGCGACATAGGACCTTTTGGTGCACAGTGTGTCCAAAGTAGTGAGAAAGAGCCTCGAGTTGTTGATAGTGCTATCGGAACAATTTTGTGTGTTGTTCAGTGTTCTCGTTAACGAGTGCAGGGGAGTGTTCCGATAGACTGATTTAGGCAGATACTTTTTGCACGCGGCAAGGTTTTATTTGCGAGTTGCGAGACACAATGGATCTCGAAAAGTTAGTTGCGCTTGGTGAAAAGATGGGTCTTTCTGGCGCCGAACTACGGAAGTGGGTCACCCAGAAGGAAAAAGAGGAAAAAGAGAGAGCCAAGGAAGAAAAAGCAGCTGAGTTGGAACGAGAGAGGTTGACAGCAGAGAGGGCGAAGGAAGAAAGAGAGCAGCAATTGAAGTTGGAGCTGGAGAGAGAGAAGTTGGCAGCCGAAAGGGCGAGAGAAGAAAGAGAAGCGAGGGAGCGACAGCTGAAAGAAGAAAGAGAGGAAAGGGAGCGGCAGCGGCAGCACGAGATGGAACTCGAGCGGCTCCGTTTGCAACAGCGAAGCGAAACTCCCGTCCAAGCTAGAGTTGAAAGCAGCGAACGGGAAGATCACGGCTTCCGCTTGAACCCAAGCAAGCTGCTCGTAGCGTTTGATGAAAGGAAGGACGACCTAGACGCGTACCTCCACAGATTTGAGACGATTGCGAGGAGCCAGAATTGGCCGGAACAGCAATGGGCAACTGCTTTGAGTACCTGCTTGAGTAGTGAAGCGCTCAGTGTGTACGGTAGGCTGACGCCGACCGATGCAGCCAACTACGCAAAGGTGAAGGCGGCTTTGTTGAAGCGATTTAGATTCACTGTGGAAGGATTCCGTGACAGATTTCGGACAGGAAAGCCAGCTGACGGTGAGACGGCTACGCAATATGCCGCCCGACTTTGCCATTATTTCGACAGGTGGATTGAACTTTCAGGGACAGCGCAGGAGTACGATGAGCTTAGAGAGCTCCTAATTAGAGAACAATTTCTTACTAGTTGCCACCCGAGCCTGTCGCTGTACTTGAAAGAGAGGAAGGCTGAGTCGCTTGAAGGAATGCTTGAATTGGCTGATAATTTCTTGGAAGTCCAAGGTGGAACTAATTTGGCCAAGGTAAAGAAGGAGTGTCCCGAGGATTCGAAGAAATTGGCTCCCGAAGAAAAGAAGCGTGCACCAGAGAGCATTCCGCGATGTTTTCTGTGCAACCGAGTGGGTCATCGCGCGAAAAACTGTCGAACGATCTTTACGAGCCCTACGGCAGTAAAATGTTTCAAGTGTGGTCAGACTGGGCACAAAGCAGATGCATGTCGAAACGGAGCGAGTCAAACTCACCAGGTATCCTGTGTGCAAGCGGCACCAAAATCTGATAATAATGCCGTCACTGAGGGATTCGTAGAGTTGAAGAATGGGGAGAAAATTTCTATTGTGGGTGCTGTAATGTCAAAACAGCCAACCGGTGTTACGAAAGGAATGCCAATGCTGCCTGGAAAAGTTGCGGACAAAAAGATTACGGTGTTAAGAGATACCGGCAGTTCCACTGTTATCGTGCGGAGAAATTTGGTACGGGAAAGTGAGTTGACAGGCAGAACGAAACCGGTTTGCCTAATTGACCGTACAGTTCGGATGCTTCCCGAAGCAGAAATTGAAGTTGAAACCCCGTACTTCCGCGGGAAGGTTACTGCTTTATGCATGACGACCCCCCTGTATGACCTTGTCATCGGAAACATCGACGGGGCGCGAGGGCCAAGTGATCCAGAATGTTTGGGAGAAGACCCGAAGATAGAGCCCTCGCCAACACAGTGGCCGCGAGATACAGTGGAGGAGCAGCCCGTGACGGATCTCACTAGAGCACAAGGTGAAGCTGCAGCGCAGGAGACAGCGAAGGAGAAGACGATCGTGTCGAATAAGTTCACGGGCCGAGCAACCGGACTTACGTCGGCACAACCTCAACCGACCGACAGTGTAAAGGAGACGCAGTTGGCCAGCCGGGAAAAATGTAGAGGCA
Organism: Rhipicephalus microplus; assembly: GCF_013339725.1. Classification (NCBI taxonomy): domain Eukaryota; kingdom Metazoa; phylum Arthropoda; class Arachnida; order Ixodida; family Ixodidae; genus Rhipicephalus; species Rhipicephalus microplus. Next base: position 10,415,989 of record NC_051174.1, on the reverse strand, counting down.
TGATCAAGCGGGTAAATAAACAGATAGGACCCGTCGAATGTAATGACGCGTTAACGGTGTCGGAAGTGACAACGATGGCTGAGACGCCGCCTCAGATACCGTCGTTGGAAAGTGCTCGCCGAAAAAGAACAAGGAAAAACAAGAGATCGAGCGAGCACCGCAAGAAATGGCGCAAGCGCCGCTCAAAGTACACAGGATAAGTGTTTAAGTTGAATCAGAATGTGTTGGGCAGTGCTGAGTGCCATATGTTGTGTTAATGTTGTGTTATCCTGTGTCTCAAGTGTATGTCGAGCGAGTCAGTGTTCTATGCGATGATGTGATGTATAGTGTTGTATAATTGTTGTATAGACGGAACTTTGTGCGTTTGTATTGTTTGGAATGTGTGATGAAACGTTGTAGGCATGTACCTGTGGCTATATTTCATGTGTTGTGGAATTGAACTACAATGTACGATTGTATTAAGTGATCTATTGTGAATGGGAAGTGTCATGAGTGACTGATGGTGTTACAGTCTGTGAGAGTGTGTGGTGACTGTTCGCGCTCGTTTGTGTGGTTTGAATATTATGAGATAATATTCTTAAAGTGGGGGGCAGTGTCACAGAACGAGCGCTAAACAAGAGCGCGCCGCCAAATCCTTGCGACAACGGGCGGCAGAAACGCCGCGAGGTAAAAAGAAAAAAAAAAGAAAGCAAACATCCAGGGCTCCCGGGCGTGCGCTCTCCCCGCAGAAGCACGGCTTCGCAGACGATACTCCTCACCCCACATCGGCGGCCCAGCAAGGCCGCGATTTTTCTAGAACGAAGGAGGCGGGGTCAGACCGAGTGAATCATCCTCCGGAGAGGGCAGTCGAACCGTCTCGTGCCTCTCCCCAGCCTTCGCTGCGCGTCGCGCCGACGAAATGAGGAGAACGTTCTGGAAGGTGGCGCGGAACGTATTTAATCGAGCAGTCGAGACGAGTGAACAGGAGAAGACGGAAAGTTAGCGCCGGAGCGCGTAGGAATTCCGCCGTGTAGTCGGCGAAGGTTCTGCCTGTAGTGACAGAACAGGAGGAGACGGAAGTGAGCGCCAGAGTGCGTAGAGATTCCGCCGTGTAGTCGGCGAAGTTTTGGTCCGTAGGGACGGCTCGAGCTACAGGCAAGAGCGTGGGTTTACCGCTATCGAGCGAAGACGCGGGCAACAGCTGCGTGTGTGAAGCCGACGGATTTCCGGCGAAGAAGTTTGAAGCTTGGAGAGTGGCCATTTGAGGACGCGAGGTTTCCTGGAAGAGAAACTTCGAGAACTACGGAACGACAACAACGCTGGACTTTGAGTGAGTGATTCTCGGAAGAGTATCATTCAGACTTTTGTTCCAAGGACTTTGGACTGAATAGGTTTTCTATCTTTTTAGTCCTTAAGTGGCTTGGTTGTTCAATGCATGCGACTGCATTGTAGTGCGTATTGTTGTCTGTGTCCGTTGTTTTGAGTGTGGCTGATTGTACTGTGTAGTACGTTGTCTGATTGGTGACGTATTGTATGTAACTATTGTGGAGTGTGCATTCTTGTGTATTGTTTTCGATCTGCCATTTTTGAGAATATAATATTTGTTTTGTTTATCAACTCTCGACTCTGACTTGTTCTTTGGGCCACAGCCGGCGTCCGCTGGCGCACCAATAAGGACCACTTCTAAATTGTCCACGCTTTCGTGGTGCGGTTCGGGGGGCCGATACTTCGGCTCTTGGAACTAGCCCGGCGATCGCCTTCCTAATAACGGGACAGGTGTGACACCTGCCTGTAGCACGAGTCTTCACCCCTCAGGTGGAAATCTTCTTCTTCTCGTCCTTTGTCACTGAACATCAAAGGCTTCGCCCACACGGTGGAAAGACCCTACGCACACTTGCGCAAACGTTTCTTCTTCTCTTTGTCACTGAGGACCAAAGGCTTCGCCGACGACACGGCGGAAACACCCTACGCACACTGGCCTACACCCTACGCACCCTACGCACACTGGCGTGAAATTCCTTTTTCTCCTCTGTCAATGAGGACAAAATGCTTCGCCGACAGACACGTGGAAACACCCTACGCACACTGGCGTGAAATTCCTCCTCCTCCTTATCTCCCATCTCTGCTGCTTGATTAAATAGCGTTTCCGCTAGATTCCAGAAAATTCTCATCGTTTCCGTCGGTGCGATGCCCTGCCGAGGCCGGGAAAAGAGCTAGATGTTTCGAGCGCCATCCGCGATAGATGACGCAACCCTGCATCACCACGCCCCTTTCCATCGAGAACCTTCCTTGGCTTGCTCTGCCGCCGATCTGAGGAGGTTCGTCGGCGAACCTACGCTTCCGAGGGGAGAGAGACGCGCGCCCGGGGAGTCTTTGGATGCTTGTTTTCTTCTTTATCGTTGACCTCGAGGCGTCTTTCTGGCGCTTCGTTGCGAGAATTTGGCGACGCGCTCTTTTTTGAGCGCTCGTTTTGTGACATCTGTGTACTGGAATAAAATGCGCGCTAGGCTTGGTTCACATTTCGTGCGCATTAGCATGCTATTGCTTTTGCTAATTGTCCTGCGTGACAGTTCAAACAACCGATATAAATTAAGCACTGATTGAGTACTTACTTGGCCTAATAGGCGTTCGTTGCGTGGTCGATGTTGGGGTCGTTCGCGTAGGGATCCTTTGCGTGGTGGTTCTTTTTTTTCGTTTTAGGTTTTTGTTCGTGGTGGGTTTTTTTCGTCGTGGTGGGTCCCTTGCTCGAGGTAGGTTTTTTCATCGTTGTAGGTTTTTTCGTCGTGGTGGGTTTTGTCGTCGTGATGCGTCTTTGCGTGGTGGGTTTCTTGTTCGTGGTAGGTTTTTTCATCATGGTACGTTTTTTCGTCGTGGTGGGTTTTTTCATCGTGATGCGTTTTTGCGTGATGGTGGGTTTCTTGGTCGTGGTAGTTTTTTCGGTCGTAGCGGACTTTGCCGTTGTGGTAGACGGCGTGCTTGGCTTTGGTGTGTAAAAAGGTGCCAATTTTAGTGTCGTCGGACGGGTTATCACCGCTGCCTCAGGTTTTAGCGTTGGTGGTAAAGGTGGGACTGTCTTCCGTGAGGTAGGTGGTGGTGTGAATGGTGCTGATAGGACTGTTGACGTCTGTACAAGAATTAAATGGGATGTTGTCAGTGCGAAAACATTGCACTTGCGTGTGCAGTAGTAAAGATAACTGTTAAACGGCATAGTCATCACCCGGCACGCGGAATAGCCTGTCAGGTGAAAAATCAGGCAAACCTCTGTGTCTCTCCTCTAAAATATTTACATTCTTTAAGACTATCTATCTATCTATCTATCTATCTATCTATAAAGCTAGCTAGCTAGCTACGTATTTCTCACTATATATCTAGCCACCTATGTCTTAGTGTCCTTCCGGTCCTCCGCGTAGCTTGGGGTTAACCAAAAGAATACGGGAGTGTAATATTCGTTTACTATTATATCTGTATGATGATTACGTGAGTTAAGTAACGATCTCCGTTTCAAGCAGACACACGTGGCCGATGCTTGACACCAAGGGTGCAATAAGGGCAATAAGTATGCGGGTACTTGATCCTGTGATTAACAGTTTTATCAACCCAGGATCTGCGAAAACAGACATTGGTTATTTGAACAAGAGAGCTGATACTGGCTGCGTGGCAGTGACGAATTCGAATATATATGTTAGGGCTCCTGCAGCAATCAAACACAAGCATAGGGCATTGCAGTTAAGCATACACAACAAGGCGACACCAGGTCTCGGAACTTTTTGGAAAACGTTATACTAAACCACCATATGTGAAGCAGTGGGCGCTAACGCATATACTGCGTTTGAATAGACACTGGTGCTCATCGTGGCATTGTGTACGAGAGAAACCTGGGGAGGCGCCGAGCCCGCAGTAATGGTCTGGTGTGTCCTACTAGAATATGCAAACCACTGACAATGGTCAATAAGATACAGAAGGCGCCCAATAAACACAGAGACCCACAATCCTCTTTTAGCTGACGCGCACGTTATTGTTTACAATGCACAGGAAAAATATCCTACATTCGAGGTGAAGACCCACTGCCTATATAAGCGGAGTGGCCAGTGAACAGTTGTGCAGCGCGAGAAGTAGGTTTTTCAATCCAGAAACACGCTAGCAGTCGCTACCGGCGTTGGCATTGCGATGCAAAAAGGGGGGGGGGGGGAAGAGAACGCGAACGCGCAATAGTGGCGTGACAGCTGTAAGGCGGGATGTTCAGGATAGAAGGAGGGGGACGCGAGCGCAAGCTACCAGTCACGACCTGCGGCCGCGTTGGGAGGCGAGAAAAGAACAATCGAAGGAGAGATTAGAGGGCGTTGGTGCGCATGCGCAGTAGAGTTCGCACGCTTGCAGAATAAATGCTCTCATAAGATGTTTCACATCTAAAAGAGCCTGTGCAGAAGGAATGATGGTGGAAACGTGAACTGTGGTGGCAGAGCAAAGCAATCCAATTTTTTGAAGAATACATATGCACTCCTATGATACATGCGATAGGTCTGGGTAATGGCGATTCTCGCTAAGCGCCATTAAGTAAAGTTGAATTAGGTTACGGTGGCCAGAGCTAGCATCCTTGCGAGCAAAAGCGTTACGTATGTTCATACGGATTTTGGTGTTGCTAATAACAACGATGATGTTGGCATCGTTATGCAACTCTAGACAACCCGCTATGTAATAAATATCGATCAATAATTATTAACAATTAGTCACCTTTTCTGCGCATCTTTCGCACGACATCCATTTCCAAAGTACGTCCGTCGGAAATTTGATATACCACTACAATTTATATTGTGTGAGTACGGTCGTTATGAGCCTTATTCAAAATGTGCGGCCTTGTAAATTTGTGTCATCTTGAAGGGTACGCAGTTCCAAGGTGTGCACGTATGGGGAGGACATATCCACATCTGCAGAGTTATAGGAGCGGCAATGCCAGCGTGATTTTTGCGTGCCATGTAGCTTAGAGTGAGGAAACCACGATTCTAAAAAGAATGTTTGTAGGAAACTACCGTTCGTGTTAATCGGTTTACTCACTACGAGCGCGAACCAGCACATCTTTTGGATTCTCCGGCTGCAACGACTAACGCTGTGTTTACGTTCGCCTTTCCTAATGTTTTTGGTACGTGACACTATCAATACTAATTAGAGAAAGCTTTTTCGTGCCATGCCGAAACAAGACAGTTTCGTGCTATGTGCTGGCAGCTACCAAAAAACAGGCTTCGTGTGCGAGCTTGTAAGCTGCATCGCGGCTAGTTCTGTTCCCTTCTGATGTTCACATTACGTGGCCTACTATGACGCAATAATAATTGCGTGCAAACCAGTAGCTCGAGCAGTCATTGTTTGAAAGAACCGATTGTACTGGAGTATACAATTTGTAGTTTACTGTCAAGTGTGGAATGCAACAAGTGTACTGTTTTGGGGGATGCATTGTGTGCGTAGTCAGTGTGAGGCGATGGATATGGAACACTAGATAACTGCCTGTCTGGCGTCACATTGTACGTTAAGCTGTTACGAGCTGGTGGCTGAACAATGATCCCTCGTGTACCACCTGAACGCGCTAAGTGGGCCAGGTTGAGGCCCTGGGCATGAATAAAGGAAAGAAGTGTACACCGAAGGGCCCGTTTTCATTGTAGGCTATACGTATATTTGTTTTTGTCAAGTGTAATAGACAATCATGCTATGGAAATTATATGAGCATTCAGTGGAATCGCAACGTAAACATAAAAATGTTGGCCGAAAGATAACTTGTCGTTTGTAGTTTGTTTCATGCTCGCCGTCATGGCTACTGTTGGCGGTAACTGACGCTCTCTTGTTTAATGCAAACACATACTCCATAAACTTTACAGGGCGATGGCCGCCGTCGTCGCTCAGATGATAGGATATTAGGCGCGTTATTTGAAGGTCACTTATTGGGTCCCTGCCCACGGGAACTCACCTTTTTGTACGATTCTCTTTTTTCGGGCGTGGAATCGGCACGGCTTCTGCGATGTCGTTCACGCATTTTCTGTTGTTCTTGCAGACTGGTGGCTATCATGCACAGCCCGACATCGAGGATCACATCCTGGCGAAAGCGGGGTTAGGTAGAAGAAGCATTGATTGACGGAGCAGCGACGATCCCTGGCAGAAAATTGCTACACTATACGAAAGGAATGAACATCTGCGCCTCGACCGATTTCGGCAGACGTTCAGTGCCCGACTACGAACATTGAATCTTACCTCACAAATCGGTTGAGTTTGACGAACTTCATAAGGCGGGCGTTTTCACCGAGTCGGCGGGGTGTGGAATTGGCATGGCTTCTGCGATGTCGTCCACGCATTTCCTGTTGTTTTTGCAGATTGGTGACATGTCATGCGCAGCCCAACATCGAGGATCACATCCTGGCGAAAGCTGGGTCAAGGTAGAAGAAGCATTGATTGATGGAGCAGTGACGATCTCTGGCAGCAAATTGCTGCAGTATACGAAAGGAATGAACGTCTGCGCCTCGACTAAATTGGGCAGATGTGCAGTGCCAGACTACGAACATTGGATCTTACGTAACAAATCGGTTGAGTTCGACAGACTTCATAAGGCGGGTGTTTTCACCGAGTCAGTGAGGCGTGGAATCGGCATGGCTTCTGTGATGTCGTTCACGCCTTTCCTGTTGTTCTTGCAGGTCAATGCCGAAGTTCTTGATCAAAGCTATGGGGTGTTTACTTTGCCGATTCCACGCCAAGTGTTGTTTGATTGTGTTGTGTCCCACTGAAATGATACTTCGGTCGAGGTGTACTTTTCGCCTCGTACGGCGTCTTTCGTTCTACTTTCTACTTCTTGTTTATGCGGGGATGTGGAACTAAATCCGGGGCCGGCAGTTGACTCAAAACTGCAACAACTTCCAGACGGTCAAAGTGCCAATAAAGAGAAACTTAGTGCTATTGAGGTCGCGCACGCGAAAAATCTAGTAGCAATAGGTGAGCTTGATGGTCGTATCGCTACGTTAGAAACTAAACTGTCGAACATTGATCACCTGACTGGCGCAATATTAGACTGCGTTAAAATGCAGGAAAATGAAAAAAAAAAGAAATAGTGTCACTGACACGAAAAGTGGATGAGTTAGAGAACCGTAGTCGACGCCATAACCTCGTCATTTATGGTGTAAAAGATACCGAAGCTAATGAAACAAGTAAAGAATCGTAGACGCACATAACCCAGTTACGTAGCTCCAGGTTGGCTATTCATTCTCTAACTATAGAACGTGCGCACCGACTCGAAAAATTCTAAGTTGGCCGAAATAGACCGTTAATAGCCAAGTTTCTGCATTTTAAAGAAAAGCAAGACTTTCTTCATAACGTTAGTTAACTGAAAGGCTCCACAATTACTGTCTCTGAAGATTTTTCTTGGCAGGTACGTCAGAAAACAAAAATACTGTGGGATTACGCAAAAAACACACAAAAAGGAAAGTGAAAAGGTCATACTGAAATATGACACACTGATACTGAATGGTAGAAAATATGGTTACGACACAGAGAAAGATCAAGTTCTGCACTAGAATGACCTTGTCAATCTAGAGAAGTGAACCTTTCCTTCCTGGTAAATAACTGCAGAAGCATCAAAACAAAGTAGATGAATTTGGTGCTTTTCTTCTGGGGTGCTTGGAATTGAATATTTGTTAAATGATGAAATACGTAATGACGAGGTGTTTCCGGTAGACTATACGTGCTACCGCAAAATTAGGAATGGTCATGGAGGTGCTGCATTTATTTCAGTTAAAAGTGACACAGTATCTTCCAACCTTGACGTTATCGTCGGAACATGTGAAGCTGTCTGGTGTGAACTCGAGCTCGCTCATCAGAAGCTAGTACCTGTGCGTAGTTTTTATCGTGCACCTAATTCTCCCATAGACGTGACGTCATAGCGTGCAAGTGCCATTGATGAGGTGCATTTGGAATTGATGATTATCGGGAGGGGGGGATTTTAACTTGCCAAACATTCACTGGCATAAGCACTCAACCATGATATCGCCATCTGGGGCATCTGCTCAGGAGATGATTAATATCGCGAATATGCATGCACTAAACAAAATGGCACAGCAGCCCAATCGGGAAAATATTATCCTTGATTAAATTTTTACAAACCAACCCAGTTTCATAACTGCTACTTACGTTCTGCCCAGGATTAGTGATCCCGATGCCGTGCTATGTAAAATGAATGTACATTACGGTACAACATCCTTGTGCGACCAAAGGCGCGTATACAATTATTTTGAAGCTAATTTTGAAAAAATAAATGAGTCTCTGGATAATTACTTTGTTGTATTTGAGACCCTTGCGGAACAACTTCGCGTCAGTGAGTTGTGGATTCTTTTGAAAAACAAAATGACTTAATTACGTGATGCATTTCTTCCATGGTGGCACTTAACGGCTAGGAAAGCGAAAAGTAAGCCGTGGTTCACGAAAGAACTGCGCAGACTTACACAAAAACGGTTGAGATGTTATCGTACTTTTTGTGGTACCCCGACCAATACCCATAAAATACGACTGAAAAAATGTAACACTGGAAGTTAAAACGTGCGCCTTTGAAGCAAAAACAGTTTACACTGACTCTTTGCAATACCTTCTTAAAAATAAACCAACAGAGTTCTAGAAACATGTCAACAGAAAAGAAAAAGGCAATGTGTCGATACCAACGCTTATTTCTGGTGATGACGTCTTCCATGACGACACTGATAAAGCTGAATGCATCAATCGTTATTTCAGTTCTGTTTTTACGCCGCTGATAGCACCGGGAGATTGTGATCCCCACTTAAATCAAATACGAACTGATAGTGTGGAGGATATTTTCATCAGCACGCACGGCATTCAAGTGTTATTGCAACGATTAGACAGCTCAAAAGGGTGTGGTCCAGGTGGCCTCACAAACGCATTTTTTAAGCTTTGTGCGCCAACACAAGCGCAGTTTTTAAAGGTACTATTTGATAAATCGCTTCTAGATTCCAGCCTTCCTTCAGATTGGAAAAAGCAATGATAGTCACAATACACAAGTCTGGTCCACGGAGTGACGTCTCTAATTACCGACCAATATCGCTGACTAGTGTGGCATTTAAAATTATTGAGCACCTATTATATACCTCCATTGTTGAACACATGAATAAGTATTCATTATTTGCGCCACAGCAACACGGGTTTTGAAGAGGTTTTTCATGTACTACCCGATTGAAAGAATTTACGCACGACTAGCATACGCGTTAGACAAAAGAAAAACTATTGACTGCATTTTTTAGACTTCAAGAAGGCCTTTGATACTGTCCCACATCGTTTACTTTTTGATAAAATGACTATGTATGTCATTAGTCCACAGCTGGTCGCATGGGTCGCTGATTATTTGACATTAAGCCAGCAGACTGTAATCGATAATGGTGTCAGTTCGTGGGCATCGCGGTTAACATCGGGCGTCCCCCAAGGGTCGGTACTGGGTCCACTTTTATTTCTAATTTACGTCAACGACATAACTGAGGGCATAGAATCTCACATACGGTTTTTTGCAGATGACTGTGTGTTGTATAGCAAAATTACGGATTCGCTGAACAAAGAATTCATTGAGAGAAACTTGACAAAATCAGTGATTAGTGTACGCGATGGCACATGCAGTTGAACTTGAATAAGACAGTTTACATGGAGTTTACTCGTAAGAAATTACAGTCTCATTGTGCACAATTAACAATGTCATTGTAAGTAAGATTAATGAATACAAATACTTAGGAGTGTTCCTATCGTCTACCTTAAATTGGCAGCGGCATGTTGACCATGTAACACGCAAGGCCGGGAAAGCGCTTGGGTTCCTTCACCGTAACGCAAAGAACTTTTATATGTCGACTAAGTAATTGCTTTATAAAACATATATGCGTTCCGTTCTTGACTATGCGTGTGTTGTCTGGGACCCCTCAACAGGGTGTGACACAGAAAAACTTAAAAGGGTGCAGAACATGGCCACTCGATTTGTTTGTGGATGTTACGACAGAGAGTTCAGCCCTTCGCTCGCGAAAGAATTATTGCGATGGGATACACTAGATTGTCGAAGACGCAGACTTCGCTTGAAGTTTTTCCACAACATCTTTCATTCAAAAGTTGGCATTGATAGGCATCTTTACATAAAGACACCTAATTACTATTCCCTTAGAGTTGACCATAACATTAAGGTTATGGAATTTCCCTGCAGAACACATTCCTTTAACAAGTCTTTTTTCCTAGAAAAATACGGGACTGGAATCAATTAGACAAGTCTGTCGCAACTATATCGTCCAATGTCATATTTTGTTTCACTGCAAAAATATTTCTTCTTGTATTATAGTTGCTGTTCACTCATTTTACTGCTAGTGATGACTGCTATATGCTTGTAATTGTATTTTTCTTTCTTGTACATTCTTGTTCATGTAATTATGCTTTTATCACTATAATACACTTCATTGTAAATTAATATAATGTATTCTTGTGTACATGCAATCTTGTTTTTTTTATTTTTGCACAATGATTCACTATGGTGCACATTAGTGTACACTCGTGATCTTCTTGTATATGTATTTGTTTTCCTGATGCGGCTAGCGATTGTTACCAACTGTATGCGTTCAATTTTTCTTTGCATCCCCCCCACTGTAATGCAGTGTGGCGCTGTGGGTATGGTAATAATAACATAAATAAATAAATAAACATTCCAAAAACTCTAGAAAAAAGTAGCAGCAATTGATAACTTTGGTGTAGTAATGGTTTGTCACATATGTTATAACCATGCTAGCAAGTGCAGTTATTAATGGCAAGGATGCTAACAGTCACTACGTTTCCGTTACTACCATCATTTAGTAACTGCGACTATCCTGGCTGTTACTAACCATAGGTTGTAATATATAAAGGTTTAAAAAGTATTACCTTATACTACTATGCTCATTTTTTGCTATTTACTTGTCAAGTGTTCAATGTGGTCAATCATAGTCTTATACTTATATTATTATTATAGGTCCAACTTCTTGTGATCCTAATGGGGTGTCATAACGCTAAACGTAAATATACGTAACCAGTTCCCTATGATAACAGCATTTAGTAAACCACTTGTGGAATATACATAGGCCCTACATTAAAGATGTATATCTTGTGAATGTGAGTACTTGTGTTGCAGGATAAATTTTAATAAATTGTGAGCCTAGAATACTATACCTTACTAACACGTTGCGTGGGCTTGGAGACGTAGTACAAGAGCTTTATTCAGCCGTTCTTATTGAATATATTATGTTATAGAAAATGACAGAAGTAACGCACGAAAGTATTATCTACAACCACAGAAACAAGGTTCCTAACCTAATAACATTGACTCAGAGCACTTGAATAGTTCACCGTGGGAATATATCGGTGGTTAAAAGATAATAATTTTTTAAGCAGTTTTACGTACCAAAACCACAATATTACATTAACATGGGCCATAGTAAAAAACAATGAAGTAAATGTCATCATCTGGTTAATTTTCATCCACATGTCGTGTTCATTTGTTTTAATTTACTAAGTTTGTTCAAATCGTGTAATATAATGCAAGCTAGAACTCCGTTTTGCTTTATTAACTTGTACTTCTCCGTTTTCGCACAGCAGAACGCAAAACTTGATTTTCCGGCGAAGGTGGAGCCCTCAGTTGCCTTTGCCATCTCGCGAGCTCTGTCGATCGGCTTGATCGACATAACTTGCAAGCATCAAGCCTCACTGCAAAGACTCCCACTGCTCTGGTGTTGGTGTACAGTTTCTTGGCACCACTTGTGACTGTTGGCAGGCCCAAGTCACGTTATCAAGTGTTCGGTACTGTTGGGTAGATTTTACTCAGGAGACTGAGATTGGGCTAAATCGTAGTTTGCAGCTCTGTCTTGGCAACCGCCTGCTGTTTGTTCGGGTGTTTGCCGGGAGAGGTTATATCTTCCTCAGTGTTCTCTGGTGTTCTAAAACTGGTCCATAGCATCCTGTAACTATGGCAGCTTCCTTGACGTTGTGCGCACTCCGGTCTGCGTATGCTTGGTTATTGGCGTTGGCATGCTGGTAACCTGCCATAGTTTTATGACTTGGGACCCTTATAACGAAGCAGCTCAAGAAAGTGTTTTTTGTTCCCTTGGGTATGTGGGTGGCAGCAGTGAATATGCGCCTATACTGTATCGGCTGGATGGTTATTGCGAATCAGTGACTATTTCTGCAGTAGATTGTTCGCCTTGGTGTTTGATGACGAGTGCAACCACTACTTCATCATATTCGAGGATGTTGTTGCTTCTGAAAAAAGTGCTGTTGACTTCCCTAAGGTGTTGATCAATAATCTTTACAACTGCCCAGAAGTAAACTCTCTATGTGGTCACGTCAACGTAGAATACGTTGGTTTTCACCATAAATTTTTTGTGTGTGCTTCTAATGTGGCTTTCTTCGAGCCTTATCTACTTGCGGGTGCATGGTTTAAGGCATTAGGCTTATTTAGATGATCTTGTAATTGTTCTTCCGAATATTTTCTGTGCTCTTGATCGCAAGCACCCCTCATGCCCAGTGGCTGCAACGTATACCTGCCCGTACGAGTCAGAAAATAGTGTAATTTTCTGTTAAAAAGTTGTGCCTCGATGTGTTCTTGAACTGTGTTGTTTATCGTGAGCTTAAGAGACTTCTCTGTCGAGGTGCTTGTGGCAGACCAAGGGCGCTTTTATAAGCTTTTCTAAGCGTTGGTTCTAGTTGCTGTTTTTTCTACATGGTTATCGGTAGTGTACACTGTATACAATCCTACTGTCCATGAATGACGCCTACTTAATTCGGTTGCGTAATTAGTATCGTTTTTCATTCCATGGATATATTATGCGTGATTATTTTGGTGTAAAGAAGATACGTCAAACGATTCCTTTTATGAATTATTACTATAGATTGTACCAAATATTTTATTGGAAGATAAAGGACAATCAGTAAAAAGGTGGTAACGGTGCGAGAAAATTGGTAAAGGCTGGAGTTACTGTCCCTTTCCTCCCGGTTTCTAATTGTGTACTAACGCAGGTTGTAAAAAGATAGCAAGAAGTTAGTAACGGTGCCGCGAGTAAGTGTTTACTAACATGGGTAGTAAATGGGTAGCAAAAGGTTAGTAATGGTCTAAAAAAGGTGGTTATAGCGCTGCAATTATGGTCTCTCTGCTTGCAGTTTAAGAGTGTATAGTTTCCTTGGCATAACTATTCGTTAGAATTCGTAAATTTGTGCGTAACATAGGTTGGTGACTACACAAGGGACGTATACTTTAGTTCAAAGATAAGAGAAAGAGGACGTGACCATATTTGAAGTTTGACGGGCAATAGACCAGGTCGATATAGGCTGTCCCTGATAAAATACACTTTTAAATTGGTCGACGCCTGTTTCCTACCGTCATCACGGCGCCCAACCACGTAATGCACCTAAAGCCCCCTACCAGCCATCTTTCACTTCATTAATGCTATTCACACGCTTAGCAACGCTTTATTCGCTATGCTGAAAACAGACCCCGAAAATTTGCAACCTAGCGCAAAGCTTCATTTTCAATGGCGGCATGTTTATTTACACGCAACTATTGAACATAATTTCCAAATACCTTGTTGTCGCTGTGAGACCATCGTTTTCGGGTAATACCCGTCAGCGTAATAACTAGCAATTGCCTGCAACGAGTAAGGTCATCACACTTGTCTGACGTATTTATGGACCACCAGATCACTATCAAATGATATACAAGATAAAATTCATAGTAGTGACAGAATACAGCCGCGTTACTTTTGCACTTCGAGAATTACGCTGATACGGAAATCCACATCGACGCAAGCAGAGTAAGGCTTGAAGCACTGCTAGGGGAGATCATTGATGGGCACGAAAGGGTCATCAGTTCTGCTGGGCGGTCGCTCTTGAAGGAATCAGCCAACTATTCAACGACAGAAAAGGTGTATCTTGCCACAATATGGGCTCAAGAACCTCGTGGTGAGGACAATGTGGACAGCTCGCCGCTGCACACTAGCGAAACGCCATCACGGCGTGCTTCCCGCTAGTGTTCGCGTACCCTTTCTGTGTCGCTTGCGTTGCGAGGGTTAAAAAGATCATCGCGTACGCGAATGGCGACGAAAACAGCGACGAAGTTCGAGTCGGTGTAGCTGAATGCAAGCGCTCGCAGTGGAAGACCAGCGACACCGACGAAGTGCAAGACAAGAACATCGATCGTGTTCGAGAATACAGATGGCGCATGGGTAACCCCGATGACATGTGAGCGAAGAAAGCCGACTGCAAACGCTTTCAAAGCATCCCTCTTTCCGTGTTATTGATTTTCAAACGAAAGTTTTTTTTTTTTGAGTAAACTTCAAACAATGAGCCACGCAATCTTTTCCGTCCGTCCACCCTCGCCGCTCGGGGGCTCGTCGGACTTCGCTGACGGTGCCTCGTGCCCGAGGCGAACGCTCACCTTTTGTTGCCCCGCTGCGTACGCACGGCCGAGGGGTGGTACGGTGTCCTAGTGCGTAGCCTGGCTACGCCGACCCGTCTTCCTCCGAAGCCAACGCGAGCGCCTTGCCCTCGCTCGGGAAACCGGGCCTTGGTCCCGGTGTCTCCGTGAATCATCTTACTGCGGAGGCGTGCTCGTGGCACCCTGTGCAGTACTTTTGTGCTCGTGGCGTGAATAAGCCTATTTGGTTTCCCGCCGCGCCTTTTGCAACGGGCTGTACTGCGTTTGGTGTTGCCACAATAAAGTGCTGCGACTTTGAGCAGTATCGTGTTCTCGCCACGGCGACGGTTAACGCGTGCCCTGTGGCTTGCTAAGACCGGACCCACGCTGGTGGCCGTACTCCTTCGGGATACGTGTACACGACACTGGCGCCCAAGGCGGTATCAAAAGCTCTAGCTTTTGACTGCTCTTAGTGAGTCAGTTCGCCTGCGCGATTCGGGCTCGTCGCAACATGTCTGCTTCGTGGCATGCCGTGTTCCACAAGGAGGCCACCGCCTCTATCGACGGGCGCCCTTCGGCGCTCGCCTGTGTCGTCGCCCCTTTTTGTGGTGAAAACACTCCTACGTGGTTGCTGACGCGCTATCTTGGGCCCCCTGTTGTCTGCTGAGAAGCTGGATTTCGGTGCGATGGCCGCTCGCGGTGCCTTAGCGCATTCAAGCGTCGGGAGCGAAACAGCGGCGAAAAGGGAGAGTCCCCATGGGAACGACCTTGGCTGCTATCCAGGTAAGTGGCGCACTGCGTAGCGGCCGAGCGGGGGAACTTTCCGAAGGCCACCGTGCCGACAGCGAAACCGTGACGCCATGCACGCGGCGGTTGCTGCAGTCCTGAAAGGGCACGATACCAGACTCCCCCATTTGGGAGAATGGGAATTGCTTTCGGCAGCGAAGAGCTACTGAAGGCTCAACAGAGTGATCCGTTTTATGTTTCGGAGGGACGAAGAGCCGTATATGCTGCTTGCTTTGCAGTGGGCGCCGTTAAACCGTCTTGAGAGGCGCGTAGCGCCGTTACGCTGCCTGTTCTGCGGCGGGCGCGATTAGGGGGCTGAAAGAGCGTGTGTCGCTGAGTCCCCGGCGGATTCAATTTGCTGGACCATGACGGGCTCCTGCTGAACTATATAGCCATTGACGACGAGTCCATTGACCCGTTTAAGGTGGTTATGCCCAAAAGACTGAGAGCCGCACTGTTGCGATCCTCTCACGACGAACCCATGGCCGGGCACCTGAGTGGCTCGAAAGTTTTTGCAAACTGAGCAATGTTGTGACCTGGCCCGGCACGAAGCGTGACTTTTATCGCTATTCAGTGCCTGCCACGTCTGACAAACGGTTGAACCTAGGGTTGGAAAGCCAGCCGGTCTTATGAACCGATTGTCAGTGAGCGTCCGTGGCGCGTAGTAGCTAAAAGATCCTCCTTGGGAAAAACTCAGCCGTGCCCGCATCGCAGACCTGAAGCCCTTCGTCACGGTCTGACGAGCTCACGCCAGCGCCCTGCGGCACTTCACGCAAGCAACGGGCACACCCGAGACGGCGGACCACATTCGGACCACGCACCGGTATAATCTGAGGAAGCGGTCACATTTGTGATTTCGCGCCGGACGGTGGACTTCTCCGCAACCAAAGGTCCTCAGTTTACTGCCTAGCCTCAGTATTGGTTAGCTTCTTTACGGCCTTTTCTCGTAAAGAAGTTGACCCCACCCTGTCTGCTGGCAGTGTTTCTTTTTTTTAAATGTTCGTGTGTATTTTCTGTTTCATTTGTGTAATATTAGGTGTTATTTGTGTTTTATGTTTTTTGCCAGATGTTGAGTGTCATTTTGCTCTGTTTTTACTTTTTTTCGTGTTCTTTTCATCTACCGCGAAGGGAGCTGTGTGTGACCTTCAGTGTTGGTGCTTGCCGAGAGAGAGAGACGAAGGACGCTTTGCGCCTACGCTCGCGCAGCTGTCGGCGGTGTGTGTGCGTGCTGCTGTGCGTGTGTAAGTGCGTGACGATTGAACATAATTTCCAAATACCTTGTTGTCGCTGTGAGACCATCGTTTTCGGGTAATACCCGTCAGCGTAATAACTAGCAATTGCCTGCAACGAGTAAGGTCATCACACTTGTCTGACGTATTTATGGACCACCAGATCACTATCAAATGATATACAAGATAAAATTCATAGTAGTGACAGAATACAGCCGCGTTACTTTTGCACTTCGAGAATTACGCTGATACGGAAATCCACATCGACGCAAGCAGAGTAAGGCTTGAAGCACTGCTAGGGGAGATCATTGATGGGCACGAAAGGGTCATCAGTTCTGCTGGGCGGTCGCTCTTGAAGGAATCAGCCAACTATTCAACGACAGAAAAGGTGTATCTTGCCACAATATGGGCTCAAGAACCTCGTGGTGAGGACAATGTGGACAGCTCGCCGCTGCACACTAGCGAAACGCCATCACGGCGTGCTTCCCGCTAGTGTTCGCGTACCCTTTCTGTGTCGCTTGCGTTGCGAGGGTTAAAAAGATCATCGCGTACGCGAATGGCGACGAAAACAGCGACGAAGTTCGAGTCGGTGTAGCTGAATGCAAGCGCTCGCAGTGGAAGACCAGCGACACCGACGAAGTGCAAGACAAGAACATCGATCGTGTTCGAGAATACAGATGGCGCATGGGTAACCCCGATGACATGTGAGCGAAGAAAGCCGACTGCAAACGCTTTCAAAGCATCCCTCTTTCCGTGTTATTGATTTTCAAACGAAAGTTTTTTTTTTTTGAGTAAACTTCAAACAATGAGCCACGCAATCTTTTCCGTCCGTCGACCCTCGCCGCTCGGGGGCTCGTCGGACTTTGCTGGCGGCGCCTCGCGCCCGAGGCGAACGCTCACCTTTTGTTGCCCCGCTGCGTACGCACGGCCGAGGGGCGGTACGGTGTCCTGATGCGTGGCCTGGCTACGCCGATCCGTCTCCCTCTGAAGCCAACGCGAGCGCCTTGCCCTCGTTCGAGCAACCGGGCCTTGGTCCCGGTGTCTCCGTAGATCACCTTTACCGCGGAGACGTGCTCGTGGCTCCCTGTGTAGTACTTTTGTGCCCGTGGCGTGGATAAGCCTATTTGCTTTCCCGCCGCGCTTTTTGCAACGGGATGTACTGCGTTTGGTGTTGCCACAATAAAGTGTTGCGACTTTGAGCAGTATCGTGTTTTCGCCACGGCGACGGTTAACGCGTGCCCTGTGGCTTGCTAAGACCGGACCCACGCTGGTGGCCGTACTCTTTCGGGATACGTATACGCCATAGAGTGCAACAAGAAGATATTGCTGAATGTACGGAATGTCTTTATTGCATGACGGTCGTTATTGGTGGGGGAGTGTTGAAATGAATAACGATAAAATTATAGACCAATAACTTGGGAAATAACAGGCACGTTAGAAAGATGCCTGGCCAAACGCAACCATCGCTGGCACCAGACAGGCGCCATTGTGAACATACTGCCATTACGTTTCGGCATTCCTCTCTGGCATCCACGCACCTTGGTGTCTAAAGACAGATTTCTTGATAGGTACTGGCCGCAGGTATACGAGATATTATATGTAGGTTGAGTATGCAACAGCTAAACTACACGCGATAAGAAAAAAGTTAGCCCTCCAAGAAACTGGATTTAAGCTTTGCAGTTCGTGAGCACGTGAAATATAAAACGCACACGTATGTCCGAAGTGTACACTGCACGCGGCAAAGGGGCTTAATCTAGAGAACAAAGACCTCAAAGTGTAGGTTTGCCATCGTTAATTTGGGGCCCAAGACCATTCATGTACAGTGGGACCTCACTGCACGCGCATAATTACAGTGGTTAGCACATCGATACTTTACTAACTTTCTGTGCTTCAAGCGTTGTGATTGGTAAATGTGCCCTATGCACGCTTATCCCGTTTCTCGACGCACCATTTGAATACATCATGAAACCACACGCAGATACCTCGACTATACCGACAAGGCCACAAGAAGGTGGCGCAGAACCACCAGAATACGCGCGCATGTAGAACGCACACACACGTACGCGGGCACACGCACAGACACACACACACATACAATTGCATAAAAGGTACTTGTGAGTTGGCTCACCAGAGAAGTCGCGAAGGTCAAATATAGAGCAGCGTTCCCGGACGGTAGCCTTAAAAAGGAGTTTGATCGTTATCGATGTCAAGTAAAACTTCTCCAAGAAGTTTCGACGCACTCCTACGCTGCAAAACGGCCTGTGATTGCTGTCAGATATATTCATACTAATAAGAAAAGTGATCACATGTTCTTCTACATGTGGGGGGTTTAGGCATCATGAACTTTCCTGCGCTTGCGAAGGAAGCCTAGAAATGAAAACCAGGATGCAGCATAGTAAAGTGAAAGGTGAGTGATAAATTATTGCACCTCATGCTGTCACCGCTTCTTCCTGTTCTGCCTTATGTGCTGCGTGCGTGTACCTGTTAAATGCCAAGGGCCATTTACAAAAGGAATGGCGTTCCCTCTTCCACTCCCAAGAAGCCTAACGGGTTACTGATACAGTTCTACCGATCCTCAATGGAACGCTTGAGTTCCTTAGTTCCTCCGAAAAAGGACTAGTTCCAGGAAAATTGTTCTTTGAAAAGGCATTCTCTACAACACTGAATTTTTTCTCCGAGTTTATCTTTCTCCGTGTCCTTTCTCTCTCTCTCTCTCTTTCTCTCTCTCTCTCTCTCTCTCTCTCTCTTTCTTTCTCTCTTTCTCTCTCTCTCTATTTATATATATATATAGATAGAGAGACTCATCATACTCATCTTCTTCAGCCAGACCTGTGTTGTGGGGCAGAGGCTCGACAAGTAAAAGAAGTGTCTTGCAGCCAAAAAGTTGCCTTGCATTATATATATATATATATATATATATATATATATATATATATATATATATATACCAAAAACAAAAGTGATGCTGGGTCCGGGAAATATTATTCGTATAGGAAAGAAGACGCACGTACGAAGTTATTTTATTTGACGTTTCGGCCGTGGGTCCGGCCTTCATCAGAACCTGATGAAGGCCGTGGGTCCAGCCTTCTGATGAAGGCCGGACCCACGGGCGAAACGTCAAATAAAATAACTTCGTACGTGCGTCTTCTTTCCTATACGAAATATATATATATATATATATATATATATATATATATATATATATGTTGCAAGGCAACTTTTTGGCTGCAAGACACTTCTTTTACTTTTCGAGCCTCTGCGCCACAACACAGGTCTGGTTGACGATGATGAGTATGTACGTATGATAAAATTACGCGCATGAATAATGCTCACATTTATTTTCCCCCCACGCTTGAGCGGCCAGCCCGGGCACGTCTTAGACGGAAACGGAACGTCGAACGAATGGTTTCAGACGCGAAACCTGGACAATCTCCGAACCTCGACAGCGACGATCCGAAAAAAGGTCGCTGGGAGTGACGCGGCAATTCACTGGTGACGTTTGTTCATTGATCGAATGAAGCGTGACAGAAATTTATCGCACAATCCTGGAGTACGAATGGGTGTCCAAAGCAACACTTCATTTCCAGGACTGAAGGAGACGTCGCGATGAGAGCGGTCGTAGCGCTGCTTGCGATCTTGCTGATTGGCTTCTGTATTAAGGCGAGCCCGTTGCCGACATTCCTCGAGCCTTGTGATGAACTGCTCTGATGCGGTTGCCGAGGCGTCAGTTGGAACAATTAGGAAAGAGACGTCGATGGTGAATGTCGGTGAACCGCTGTACACGAGGTAGAAAGGCGAGTAGGCAGTAGTTCATTGAACAGCGGTGTTATGGGCAAACGTCACAAAAAGCAAAATTTCATCCCAGCTGTCGTGGTTTGGTGCGATGTACATCGATAGATAGCATGTCTGTTAGTGTCCGATGAAATCTGTCTGTCAGCCTATTAGTTTGGGGGTGGTAGGCTGACGTCGTCTTATGTACTGTACCACAGGTTGTGAGCAGGGTTTCGATTATGTTGGACAAGAACATTTTCCCGCGATCACTCAGGAGGACGCGAGGTGCACCGCGGCGCAATACAATGGCGTTGAGAAAGAAGTCTGCGACGTCTGAAGCAGAACGTGTGCGTAGTGCAGCAGTCTCTGCGTACCGTGTAAGGTGATCGACAGCAGTCAAAATCCAACGATTACCTGCTGGTGTGTGGGGAGAGGTCCTAGTAGGTCTATGCCAACGATGGCTAAAGGAGTCTCGGGACACGGGATGGGTTGCAGAAGGCCGGCAGGAGACGAAGTTGGCCGCTTCCGCCGTTGACACAGATGGCAAGATGCAACGTATTTGGCCACAAAGGTAGAGATGCCAGGCCAGAAGAAACGTTTCCTGATGTGGCTTTGTGTTTTGTGAAATCCCAAGTGGCCTGCACATGGGTCGTCGTGAAAGGCTTCGAGGACTTGGTGACGTAGAAAACGCGGAAGTACTGGAAACCAGCGGTGCCCATCAGTAAACGTAACGATAGAGCACCTTGCTATCGAGCCTAAATTGCCGTAGTTGTCGGCGCAATCTAGCATAAGGAGTAGATGATACACCATTTAGGCGTTGAATAACGCTATTGCAATATAGATCATCACGCTGGCGTGTGGCGAACTCGGTGCAGCGATTTGAAGCCGGCGTGTTGATAACCGCAAGTTGTGATAATGTGAGGGGTGACGCAGAGTTTTGCCCACCAGACGAGCAGTCACCAGACATACTTGATGATGACAGTGGAAGGGGGCAGCGAGAAACAGCATCTGCATCTTGGTGTTTTTTGCCAGACTTATATATGACGTCAAAATCGTACTCTTGTAGGCGGAGCGCCCAACGACTGAGGCGACCAGACAAGTTTTTCAGTGACAATAGCCAGCACAAGGCGTGATGGTCTGTAATGACTGTGGATTGCCGTCCGTAAAGATACGGTCAAAATTGTTGTACGGCCCAAACGACAGCAAGGCACTCCTGCTCAGTTAGGGAGTAGTTCTGTTCAGCGGCCGCAAGAGCACGACTAGCATACGCAATAACTCTTTCCCGTGAAGTGGCATCCCGCTGTAGAAGAACTGCACCAATGCCATGGCCGCTAGCGTCGGTCTGAGACATGTAGGTGCTGAGACGTCCCCCGCTACGCCACCGATCGCTAAAGAGAGGGAAGAACACTCAACCCCTTTTCTATCCGGTTCCCTCTTGGCTACGTGTCTCAATCACTTTCCACATACAGGGAATCGTGCTGGGGCCGGGAAGTAATAGACGCTACGCCCTGTTCCTGTTTACTGATTCGTTTATATATTACTAACTGCAAACCTCGTATACGCGCATACATCAACGACTACACAAAATTATAACACATGATTTACACACTCGCGAAGTGCGACGCAGGATACATAAGGGAAATAACTTTGACAATAAAATGGTGCGACGATACAATGTAGACGCATCACGACACAAATGGTAAAGTCATTATAGAATAAAACCCCGCAATGTCACAATACGCCACCTCCCTTTCCGCAAAGTTAATCTAAATAAGATGCATAAAGTCCGTCTCACGAAAGGTCCATGTTGACGGGGGCCTCGGAGCTGGCTGTTCGAGTAGGGGCTCAGGGCTTCTTCCTGGGGTCATTGTTCGATTCGTCGGCGCCTTCATCGTCTCCGTCATCATCGCCTTCGTCGTGCCTCTCAGTGATTTTCATCTTAGTCCTCTTTTGTAATGCTTCATTCACTCGCCTCCTATCTCCAGCTTTCATTCTTCATCGTACCGTCCTTGCCGCAGTCATCATCTCATCGCCCCTCATCGCTATCTCTTCGCACTGTTATCTTCCTTTTCCATTCCGTCTCTCTACCATCTCGAGCTAATCGTATCGTATCTCTCTGACTCCCCTCTCATCGTCTCCTAGTTCCTTTTTGTAGGACCCGACTCCGCCACACCGGGGCACAAACTAATCGCCACTATCCACGCGGCATATTTCTCTGTCAGTCGGTGTGTGTCATCTTCGACGGCGGCTCCCGTGGCCCGCACCAGTAGAAAACCCTCTCCCAAACAAAGCCGAGTAAGTAACAATGTACAAACTCAAGCCTCAGGGAGAGTGATTGGCGAGCCGTCCGAAGACACTGTAATTACGGGAGAACAATGGTCTCGATGCTTCCGGTACTTGGTGAGCCGATGTCCAGACCAAGTATCAACGTTTTCATGTAGCTCGGTGTCTCCCGCGAAATTCTCCGTAGCTGCCGCTTCTTCGTCATTCACCGCCACGGGCGGCCATCCACGCAGAACGCAGTAATGAGCCCTGGAGCCACGGAGGATGACGGAAAGCCATACTGGATCCGGTACAAGCGCCGCGGCAGCGTCGCATTCCCCGAACCAACAAAAGGTGCTCTGCTGCTCCCCCATGCCACAAATCTGAAGGGTGCGCGCCGATTATCTCCACCGTACACTGTCACACGGTCTGTAGACGACAAGGCGCCGCCCGGTCCTCGTGTTTGCGCGGGGGAGCCCGTGAGAATAGTAAAAATAATCCTTCACTCCGGAATGCCCATTCGTTACACCGAAGGTTTTCTTTTCCTTTTTTATGCGTGGGTTTGAGAAACGAACGAAAACATCTTGAAATGAGCTGGGTTCAGTCCGTGTTTGCGGGGATGTCACCGTGCGTTTTCGTCGAAATGACACAGAACAGGGTCGGATGTTAAAGCATGCTTTAGGGCTTGAAAGGCCAGCTCGCAGTCGTCGTTCCAAGCGAAAGTTGATCCGAATGTCAGCAGCTTTTGCAGTGGCGACGCGATGGTAGCAAAATGGCTGATGAAGCGGCGGAAGTAGGACGCCAGGCCCAGGAAACTTCGTTAGTGTTTCTGATTTTCTGGCCGAGGGAAGCGTATCACGGCAGCAAGCTTGTCAGGATCCGGGCGAACGCCATCTTTGCTGACAAGGTGGCCCAATACTTTGATGTTCTTGTTGGCGAAATGGCATTTCTTCGTGGTTAGCTGAAGTCCAGCACAAGAAATACACGTCAAAACTTCGTTTAAACGATCAAGGTGCTGACGAAAACAAGTGGAGAAAATGACAATGTCATCTAGATAACACAGACATGTTTTCCCTTTTAGACCGCGTAGAACTGTGTCAATCATGCGTTCAAACATGGCAGGAGCATTACATAAACCGAATGGCATCACGTTGAATTTATACAGCCCGTCTTGTGTTGAAAATGCTGTTTTTTTTGTCCGCTTCGTGCATAGGTATTTGCCAATAACCAGACGGTAAATCCAGGCTGGAGAAAAATTCAGCGCCTGCAGACAGTCAAGTGCGTCGTCGACTCGTGGGATCAGGTACACGTCTTTTCGTGTGATCTTATTAAGTGCTCGATAATCGACGCAGAATCGCACCGAACTGTCCTTCTTTCGGACTAGCACTACAGGGGTTGACTACGAGCAGGCCAAAGGCCGGACAACATCTCGTTTGAGCATATCAACAATGTTGTTCTCAATGATTGTGCGCTCTGCGGATGACACTCGATATGGGCGGTGGTGTACAATTGTATTGCCTTCCGTTTCAATTCGATGTACGGCGACGGAAGTGCGACCCAAAAGCTTGGAATTTACATCAAATAAAGCACTGTGTTTTTGAAGGATACCCAAAAGTTCTTGCTTTTGCGCTGATGTGAGATCAGTATTTATTGTGGCTGTTAAAGCAGCCATCGTAGCATCGTCATCAGTACTCGTAAGAAAGATGGTGCGTCTGCATGAAGGGGTACCAGAGAAAGTGGTTCGGCGTCTGTGAAGCAAACCACACTGGTGCCCTGGGGCAGTGCAACAGGCAAAAAAGTAGGGTTAACTGCCGTAACTAATGCTCTGCCATCATGAAAGCGCACCAGGCTAGGAGTAATGGTAAACTCACCAGAGATATAGCGTCCATACGGTGCTAGGAACACATCACCAGTACTGATCTTATCTGATGTCAGGGTTAGAATATGCTCAAGGTCTGGAGGGATAACACAGTCATCAGCGGTGACGAAGCGCTGGCTAGGAGCATCTTTATCAGACGAAAGCACAGTATCTGACATACGATGATCCTCTGACGGCAAGATATCACGGCTGAAGCTGAGGAGAGAAAGCCCCACTCTAAAACGAGCGCATTAGTACACGAGGACAGAACGAGGAACTGTATATGGTGAAGGATGCCCTCAATAAAAACTCGTGCTGTGCAAACACCAGAAGGCTGAACAAAAACCGCATTAGCACAGCGAAAGAGAGGGACATCATACGGTGTCTTCACTTTGCGCAAACGGGAACACAAGTCCACACTAATAACTGAAAGCGATGCACCTGAGTCCACCAAGGCTTCAGTCCATATACCCTCAACACACACTGAAAGTACATTTGAAGGGCATTCCGGAGGAGTTCGATGCTGTCCGCCAAATGCAGCTTTTCCTCCTGAAGCTGCACTGTTTAGTTTTCTGGGCGGTGATCAGACGCCGTGGTAGCTGGACGAAGTGGTGACAAGGAACGGCACATAGGTGACGGGGAACGACGGCGTGAGGAGCGGAATGTACTGGCTGCGTCGAAGTGCTGTGGAGATGGTGAGCGGCGTTAGTACAGTTGATATGGGCGGCGATGTTGTGGAGCAGGGGCAAACTCAACCCTCTCGAATTCACCATAGCCCCGCCTTTCGTCTTGTTGACGTCGACGACAGAACCGTGAGATGTGGCCACGTATTCCGCAATAATAGCAAATCGGTCGAGTTGGACGCCAGGCATGGAAAGAAGGAGGCGGTGCCCTCGAGGCAAGGGCATTCAGTGAGGGCTGCGTAGTTGACACATACTGCGGTGATTGCTGAGAAGGTGACGCTGCAACCACCTGAGCGTATGTCGGCTTTGGAGTGGTGTGCGAGCTCGGGACTTGCTCACACGTCATGGATGCCAGCTCCTCCCTGTCGATGTTGCGGAGGCTGCCTGCAGAAGGCGTTATGCGGAGTTCATAAGACGACGAGGTGGCCTGGAGTTGAAGCTCCTCGCAGATCATGGACCACATCAATGACCAGAGCTCATTGTCTTACGTTGGCCTGATATCTCCTGTGTCCGTTTGTAAACGTATGAGTTGGAGGTCATCGAGTCGCTGACACGTACTGATGATGTCCGCGACCGTGGTGGGGTTCTTTGCCGCTGAAGCGCTAAATGCGACGGCGACTATGCCCTTGAGCAGGTGGCGAACGCGGTCATGTTACACCATCGAGCTGTCGATGCGACGGCATATGGCGAGGACATCCTCAATGTACGAAGTATAAGACTCACCGGAGTGCTGAACACGTTCAGCAAGCTTCCATTTGGCTATGTCTGCACGGACAGAAGGAATGGCAAATATCTGGCAGAGCTGCTGCTTAAAGGTAGGCCAGTCGAGGAAATCCAGTTGTTGGTTGAGAAACCATGTCTTAGCGACCCTCGTTCGATAGAACGGTACGCGGGACAGCTTCACAGAATCATGCCAATAGTTAAGCGCACCCACACGGTCGTACTCATCCAACCAGTCTTCAACGTCTTCACCGCGAAGGCCGGGGAAAATCGGTGGATCTTTTTGAGGGGCGGTGAGAGTCCAAGAAGGCATGCCCAGGGGTGCAGGCGTGGTGGATGGAGCCGTGTTGTTGTGCTCGTCTTGCGACATGACCATGGGCTGACTGCGCAGACGGCGACCCGACGGGAGCTTCAGGGATTGTGGGTAGGCGAAGATAACAAAAAATCACTGCAGAGAGAGGACCAGGGGACCAGAAAGCACTTTCCATCACATGTAAGGCAACGTTTTGGCTGCAAGACACTTTTTTTACTTGTCGAGCCTCTGCCCCACAACACAAGTCAGGCTGATGATGATGAGTATGTACATATAATAAAATGACGCGCATGAATAATGCTCACAATATATATATATATATATATATATATATATATATATATATATATATATATATATATATATATATATGAAATAGCTGTTCAGTGTTTCTTCAGGCTACCGTACTAAAAATTATAAACTTCGAGAATAGTGACTCGCTTTGGCCGCAAATAACACACACGCAAAATGAAGAAACACTCAACGGCAAGCACAAGCCGCTTGTGCTTGTCGTTGAGTGTTTCTTCACTTTTCGTGTGTGTTATTTGCGGCCAAAGCATGTCAGTAAGCAAGTACCAACTAGGCCAACAATCAGTATTCGAGGATAGTGCAGTATAAGAAACAAAACAATTTATTTATTTATACCTAACAGTTTCTGGTGGTGGACGTACCTTCTTCGGGGAATCTTATCGAAATGATACAAGTTCCCGTAGCAGGGGGCCACCCTTACAGTTTGAAGGCCCCCAAAACTAAAACAAAAAAACAGAAAGATAAAAAAAACGAACAAATGATGTACACAGGAACAAGAAGAAGGAAGGAGCGGCGGAGAGCCGCCTGAAGCGGGCGGGTAATGCATGCAATTATACTAAGGGTAGATAAGACGGGCTACCAGTGCAGTAGACCAAGGAAAAGAGAAAAAATGACAGAATAGCCATGGAGGGAGTGATGAATTGTGGGACGAAGCGTCCGCCCGTCTATTCGTTTTTGCTTCCATTCATCCATGCTTGCGTCTGTGTGGCCGCCCGTCCGTCCATCCGCCCGTCCGCGCGTGCGTCTGTTCGTGCGTGCGCACGTGCATCTGTGCGTCCATCCCAGCTATCGTCCATGCATCCACTCCTGTGTCTGCCCATGCGTCCATCCGTCCTGCAGTCATCCACCCAGCGAGTATAACGTAGCCCAGCGAGTATAACGTAGCAACTCTTTCTTGTCTTCTGTGCCTTGTTGAACAATAAAATATTTGCAGCGTGCGCGTTTAGTAAACGCCAAATTCTCATGTGTCTCGTTCCCCCTGAGCAGCCATTGGCATGTATATTGAGCACTATCTTTTATTTTTCAACAATGCACAAAAGAAATCTATCACCGGCACCACCTCGGAGGTCAAAGTGTTATACTTGTTACCCACTACTACAACGGCTACGAGGGACAAACGGGTGTCGCTAGAAAGAACTTCGCCCCTTAAAAGTGAAAAATATTGCCGCTTACTCGCGTCCCACACATAAATCGAGGTAAAGTTCTCGTGGTTCGGCGGCTGTGCCGTGGCGTCGGGCCACACACACGCACAAACAAGAAAAATGCAACCCACTCCAGCTTTAGGAAAACATTGGCCACGATACAAAGCTGAATATGCCCCCCCCTCTCACACCTGCTCTATGCTGCAGAAAAGTTATATTCAGACATAGCCAAAATAAACGAATAAATACTATTTAGGATATCTACAAACAAAAGTATAAACATAAAGAATAAAAGTACTTAAAAATTAAAATTGGCCCGAATCTACATGTTACACTGTAGATGTTGTCGAAAGACGATAGTCTTGCGTCTGGAGAGAATCAACAAAACGTTTATTTGATGTTCTGCGCAAGAAAATCGGTGAATGGTATTCTGAAGGCTAGACTGCGGTTTTCGTGCGAGTTTTTCTTGGGGATGGTCGCATTTTTTTCGCTCATACCATGCGTTAGATTTCCGCGCCCACTTCACGCCTTTGGGGGCACAACCCTTCTTAGGGCTATCCCCAGTCATTGGCCCACCTGTACTTCGGTACCGGGCTCGGGCCAAACAAAGCCATAAGGCAGACTTGCACTCGAAGCAGCAGAAGCTTCAGGTTGCGTCTCTGACACTGACGCTTCGCGACCGATGGCCATGGCCATCGACCTCAAACTGCGCGAAGCTCGCCTTCGGGCGCGCGAGGAACAGCGCTCCATCAAGGACGCGCGAACTTGGGGGACACCCTCGGAAACGGATAAATCGTCCGTGTCTAATTCCTCTTAGGAACATCAGACACCACCGTCGTCATCACCGCATAGCCAGGACACGGCTTGTGAGGAGACTGGCACCACCAGCTTCCGATTCAACACTCCAACTCGCCCCCCAGCTCAACTGGACACCGACCCTGAATCTGGGCCCGTGACGCAGCCCCCGGCCCCTCCTGCAGCAGCGGGAGAGCACGGCGGCACCATCCTCTACCGCCCAATTGGCAAGAAGTCCAACTTCCTCGCAACGACCCGTGAAGCCATCGGTACTTGCCTCTCCGAATTCTCGGCCACACTGCGCGTCCTCGCCAATTTTTGGCGCAACGTCGTCGCTGTGGATATCCATCTCCTCGTGGATCTCACACCCCTGCTCAGAGCCACTCCGATCTGCGACACCCACGTCAGGGGGAAGCTCCTTGTGGAAAACTGCTGCGTGGGCACCATATATTGCGTCGATGCAACCCATGACTTAGACGACATCGTGGCCAACCTCGAAGCAGCCGTCCCGGTCATCTCTTGCGTCCGACGAGGCAGGTGCCTCACGCTCACATTTCAGGGCACTACAGTGCCAACGCTTGTGGCCCTCTTCAAGCATCAGAGGCTGGTCCGCCCTCGACTGCCGTGGCCCCTTTAGTGAACCCGCAGCGGCCCTTTCGGTCACGCTACTGTGATCTGTTCACGGGACCAACGCTGCCTCCGCTGCGGCGGCAGCCACGCAAAAGCAACGTGTCCTGTGGAGCGCCCTCGCTGCATTCACTGCAGTGACACACAGCCGGCTAACGAGCCGCACTGCCCTTCCTGGCAAATTAAGCGCATGGCCGCCGTCATCATCGCCTCTTCGGATGGCCTGGTGATGCACCACCAAGCGCTAGAGAAGGCCAGGACCACTGTCAACGACATCGACAAGCAAGACGGCGCGGCACTCGTCCAGGGCCGCTCCTTTCGGGACGCTGTCACCTCCGGTCGTCGATTAGCTTTCGCATTCCCTTGCGCCTCTCTATTAGTGCGCCTACAGCAAGCGCGAGTGCCCGATCACCTTCTCCTCTTGATAGCCCCACCTCGGAGGCAGACCCCAAGGACGCAGTGATCAATGCACTTGTTGCTCCTATCCGCGCTGTGATGGTTTCCCTGCCGGCTGATTTGCCGGTTCGTCGTCTGTGTGTTGCGGCTATCGCTGAGCATGAAGCGATCGTTCCAGCGAAATGAGGCGACTGGATTACCACATCGAGTTCATCGGGCCTCTGATTTGTGTGTTCAGCAAAACATTCTTTCTAATTTCCTCTTCTTTTTTTGTTTCTTCTTTATTTTTTCTCTTTTTTATGGCTGAACTGAACCTTTCTTTCCCTTTTTTTCCTATTCTTTTTCACGTTTTGGCTATGTGCTCTTGCCTCTGTTCTGCGCACCCGCTGGATTAGTTCACCGAGGTCAACAGATCACTAAAGTGCGAGTTCAACTGAATGTTTTTTCCGTCTCGTTGAACTAGAAAGTTTTTGTTTTTTTCCCTCCTCTCGTGCTTGCGCTACATGCCCACGCAAGTGTTTCCCAACAGGACACTAACCAGTGAGTTCAACTGAACTTCTTTTCCTTCCCGTTGTACTGGAACATTTTTGTTTTTTTCTCTCGTGCTTGCGCTAAACGCTCATGCAATTGTTTTCAAACAGTGCACTATTCTGAGAGTTCAACTGAACCTTTTATTATGTTTTTCCTCTTGTTGAACTGGAACAATTCTGTTTTTTTCTCTCTCTCGTGCTTGCGCTCTGTGCTCACGCGAAAGTATTTCCCGTCATCTCATGCGCCTCTTCGGCTCATCCTCTTCTTTTTCGGTGATTTATTTCCCTGGCCTTCCCGGCGGCTTTGTCTGGTGGTTTCGGATCATCGCAGCGGTTTCGGACGCACGCTATGTGATGCGGCGCGAAGGCTTTTCTCTACCCTTCTCTTACCTCTCTTCTTCTGTATCTTTCTTTCCCATTTCCCTTCCCTGCGCATAACTGTGGAGGTGCCCTCCAGTGAGAGATGCAGTAAAGGAACTGCGCTTTTTTCTTTCTTTTTCCTCTTTTCATAGCCACTACACGTTAGACTGTCTTGAGCGTGTGGCGGAGGCGAACGAGCACATCTAGGCACGTTAGATACAAATGCCATCTGGCAGTTATCTCCAAAAACGAAGGCGTGCAGCCCACGGTGAAAGATGCGCGCCAGTCTCGGAGGTGAATAGGTGTAGAACGCAAAGCGACGGGCAGGTGCCACCACCGTGACGTCGTAGCAAAGCGTTGGAAACACCTTTTTGAGCATCGCGTTGCACTGTCAGCGCAGCGCGCCTAAACGCTACATTCTTTAGAGCTATGTGTGTGCCTCTTCTAGTATAAAGGCCGACATAGAAAGCATCGAAGCGTTGTTGTGGCGTCTAAGTTATGCGCAATTATTTCTTTTTAATTGACAATCGCACATCTATGAACGCTCAATTTTGAGAAATACTTGTGAGCGCTGCGGATGGGGTTGGCCGTTTGGTGCCGTTTGAAGTTCGTTAGTGTGGACAAACAGACAAATGTACAGACAGACGGACGCACGGACGGATGGACGGACAGATAGCCAGACCAAAATTTTTCCGTCGAAGGTATCCACGAAAGACTATTGTCTTTAAGATATCTAATAATACTAACACGCACCGGTTGATGCACGTAACATCGAATTTGTTTATTTTCACGAGCTATATTTATTGTCCTGTGTGTGCAACCTCACGTATGAATAAATGAAATAATTGAGTAATTCACTGTCTGTGTTTCACGGAGCTTCGCAGAGGCATGTCTGCCGTTCAGAGCTCTCGTTGATTCCGTGATCTGAATTCTTTTATGAAGTATGCCTCCCGCTGTTCGCGCTCCCGTGTGTTCCTAAAGCCGGATTGTAGAAGTATGACACTCACGCGTTAGAAAAAGTGGCTAGGGAGGTTGATATGTTTGAAGAACGGCAAATTGGGGAGGCCCTTTACGAGTGCCTATGGTTGTTGAAGCGCCAACGGAACGTGGTTTCCGTGTGTCCAATATAGTCCTGTTTGCACACCTCACACCGCATTTTGTATACCACATTGGGTGAGTCACAGTAAAGGTCGACTTTAATTTTGTAAACAAAAACTTAACAGGAAGATTCGGCCGCATCTGTAATCACCATGTGTGTGCACACCCTGCAGCGAGATTTCTAACATGGTCTACAGGCCTGATAGTGGTTGGATTTGTGTGTTTTGGCCCAGACCAGTTGGTCTCTCAGGTTTTTATTTCTCCGGTAAACCATCTTGGGCGAAGTCTGAAAAACGGCAGAGAGGCGACTACTCTGTTTAAGTGCGTTGAAGTGGCGGCTTAGTGTAGAATTCACCCGAGGAGCGGAGGCGAAGTATGTGAGGACTAAATTTGCCCCTGAAGTTATATCTCATTTCCGCCTTTTTTCCCATTGTTATTTCTCGTTCCAAAGAACGAGCATGCTCGATTGCATTCACAATAATTTTTTCGGGGTACTTTTGACGCAAGAAAGCTGCTATTAATACTTGTGTCTGGGTGTCAAATTTCGTAATTTAAGAGCAAATTTTTCTGTATCTGTGCGCTTGAGCGTAAGGAACTCCTGTTTTGCAGTGATGGGAGTGGCTGCTGCAGAAAGGCAGATACTGTTAGTGGTCAGTTGGTTTTCTATACAGGGAAGTAGATATGGTGGTGCCACTGAGTTATACAGTGACAGCCAGGACGTTAACACTCTTCTGCGAACACGTGGGCGTAAATTTTATCGAAGGATGCAGAGAGTTTATATCAGAAACGAATTTGGAAAAATTATGCTCACTGTCAGCCCCCACGAAAAGTATATCATCGAGAAAGCGTTGACAGAATATCGGTTTGAATGAAGAATTTTTGAAGAAAACAGTTTTCAAAGAGTCCACGAAGATGTTTGCGTAGATTGGGGCCATTTTGGCTCCAGTGGCAGGTTAGGATTTTGGTCGATTTCAAAGTTAATATGTTTAGGAACATGATTTGGGAGTACCTCTAAAGTGCTTTTGTCGAACTTACTCGTCGATTTACTTTTTCTATAGACGGTGACGGTTGTGGCGGCGATTCTTTTGGTGTGGGGAATGTTTGTATACAGTGATCAGACATCCATGGAGACCAAATAGCATTCTAGAGGTACTACAAGTCCTTCGACTTCTCAAAGGAAGTGGCTAGTATTTTTATTTTATGATGGAAGTGATTGTGGGATGTGCTTAATGAGAAAGCCAATGAAACTAGAGATTGTTTCAGTAGCAGTGCCATTGCTGGAAACTATAGGTCGGCCGGGATTTTTAACGTTGGGAATTTGGGGTAGTAAATAGGAGCACCCAGGAGACGAGTTGCCAGGTGACATCATTTTAAGCATAGGATACGTTATCTTACCACTATTACGTAATGATATTAGTGAGGCCTTAATTGTACTTTCATATTCCTCTGTCGGATCACAAGGAAGTTCTTTATAGAAATTTTCATCTGCCAGTTGGCGAAGCCCTTCTTGATGTGTTCAGTCCTGTCGAGTACAACCACAGCACCACCCTTATCAGCTGGTTTGATAATGAAGCTCTGGCTGTCACTTAAACTGCGCAAAGCCTCATTCTCCTCTTGGACAGATTGTTGGGATTGGGGCGGTGGTTTTCATATTTCCTGATTATATCACCTTAGACAGCTGAAATGTACATGTATAGATATTTGTCTCGTTGTTCACCTGAAGTCCAAGATTTATCTGGATATTTATTTTGTTGCATGCTGCTTCGATCATAAAACATTTTTAGATGCAAGGTTCTGGCAAAGTTGTCCAACGCTTGGCAAAGGTTAGCCATCAATTTTGCCACAGGCGGGGCAGAGGGTAAGGCCTTTTGATAGCAGCTTTGTTTACGCCGGCGTCAAAAATTTTCTGAAAAGGTTTACCACATTGGTAGCATCGATGCTACTTTGAGATATTGACGAGAGGTAATTTGATTGATATGTGGGGTTTAACGTCCCAAAACCACCATATGATTATGAGAGACGACGTAGTGGAGGGCTCGGAAAATTTCGACCACCTTGGTTTCTTTAACGTGCACCCAAATCTGAGCACACGGTCCTACAACATTTCCGCCTCCATCGGAAATGCAGCCACTGCAGCCGGGATTTAAACCCGCGACATGCGGGTCAGCAGCCGAGTACCTTAGCCACTAGACCACCGCGGCGAGGCTATTGACAAAACAGTTTGATTTGTACACTTGTGGGAGGATTGCTAGCTGATAATTTTAATGGCAGCCGCGCACCGTCTCGCTTCAATATTTGTCTTTCTTGCCCCGAACTGTTAATCTATTTTTTTCGTATTTGACAAGATATTCTGTTT
Organism: Rhipicephalus microplus; assembly: GCF_013339725.1. NCBI lineage: Eukaryota > Metazoa > Arthropoda > Arachnida > Ixodida > Ixodidae > Rhipicephalus > Rhipicephalus microplus. The sequence continues at coordinate 10,382,341 of NC_051174.1, read as the reverse complement.
CTGACTGCGTCAAATTTGACTGTTTTAGCGACGCCTGTTTTTTCTCTTTAGGTCTCGCCGCCCTACGTGTAGTGTGTTGTATTACGACTCGCATAAGCCTAATAGATGCATCTTTTACAATATTGCTTCACTGCCACTGCTTCTTTTTGTTGAAGTTATTCTTTGCGGGTTTTAGCTGAACAGTGAGACCCTTTGGTGCTAATCCCGAAAAATATATGTGTCCAGGTTTAAACCATGCATCTCAAACCTCACGCGCTGTACAACATTCTTTCTTAAAGCCATGAAATCGCGAGACCAACATCTGCTGGAGCGGGCCGTACCTGACGGGTTGTTGAGTCAATCCCTGCGTGGGAAAGAAGCACTGTCACCGGCAGCCTCTGCGTGGCCCCGAGTTGTGTTGTAGGGGCTGCTGCTTCTTCATATATGAGGAGCATTCCTCGGCGCTCGTGCTGATCGTCGTCGACTCTGGCTCCCGTTTGCTTCGCGGATGCTGGGAAACTTACTCCGGGAAGGAAAATGTTGCCTAGGTGGGCTAGGCATACCTAATAGTGCATGATACTGCCAGGTTGATGCCGATTTCACAATATTTTGCAGAACAAAAAATTTCAGGAGACTGGCGATGACGGCAACACCCTCAAAACTCGGATGTACACCATCAGCCGCCAGAACCCGGCCAGGCGGAAGCCATTTCAAGGCGTGATCGATGTAGAAGAGAGTACCGCTTCGGCGACAGTGCAATCTAAGGAGATGAGTGAAGCGGGCCGCTTTTCTGTTAAAACGTAAGACGAAGGGCTGGATGAGACAGGCGCGCCTGTGGTCTCGGGCCCTCAGTAGCACCAATGTGGTGAAGATCTTGGTAAACTCCGGGTGATGTTCCGCAATTTTCCTCAACATGTACGTGTATTTCTCAAACACTACTGTGGCTGGGGAGGACGCTATGTCATTGGTATTCATATACAACACCAAAGTGGTCACTGTGCGTGGAATAAAGTCCAGCAGCGAGAGTACTTTCTGCACCGATAGTCCAGACTGTGTCATGAAGACGGGCGTGTTTGTTCGACGGGGGTCGAAATGGTTGAACAGGTACTTTGATTGAGAGTCAAAGGTCCTCCCCAATTTGCTGTTTTCCGAACACGTCAACCTCCCTGACCACTCTTTCGAACACGTAAGCGTCATACTCCTACAATCTGGCTTGCAGAACACAGGGGAGCGTGAACAGCGCCTACACAGTTCGAGCAGCTTCAGGATTGAAGCAGACCATTTCGTTGATGTTACGCCCACTTCTTTAGTATATCTGAGTATTCTGAAATCTATGTCGCCACTAGCGATATCGCTAGAATGTTAGATATCGAGTGTAAAAATTCCGACACGCTTCGCCGCTGGACAGTTGATCGACGGCCGACGTTGCATTCGCTGCTATCAGTGCAACCCTACTTTCCGTAGTTATGACGCACCATTTACCAGCATGTGGGGTGCAGCGCAATCAATGCGGCTGATGTAGAGCGCATAGCCAGTTCCCGACCCGTCAACTAAGAAAGCTGATTGGTTCCGCGAAGGCGAACGCGGAAGACTCGAGCGCGGGAAAGAAAGGAGAGTTCTTCGTTCTCACGGTTCACAAGTGGAGCAGTCAAGGTCACCCCCGTTCGGGATTAGGAGGGGAAAGCTTACTCAGAAAAGCGTCTGGCAAGAAGCAGGTCAGGCGCCACCGTCTGGGTTTAAGCCATTGTTGGCATGCACGCGTGTCATTGAGAATTACGTGGGGACGCGACCACTTGGCTGACCGAGACGTAGTGGCGGCAGGGAAACGACCATAATCTCCCCCGCTGTTGTTAGGATGTCAGGGCGCCTCGCTGTCGCATGTACACCTGGTAAGCGCAAAGAGCGCAACGGTGTACTCACCGCTCTTAAGGACGCTTCTACGAAGCAACGTTTAATGAGAGAGCTGACGGGGCTCGAGCGTGATAACGGCCACCGACGGAAGTCGGCTGACAGATGCAGCACGGCCTGGCATGGGAGAGAGTGTCACACGCGGAGAACCTATCCCTTTGCGTGTTGTATTTGGTAACGTGGTTTTTACAAATGCAGTGTCTATTACGGAAGCGTTTCTGCAATTGGTTGTGGCAATGCAGAAAGTTAAAGCGTGCAACGGAAACATATCATGAAATGTTCTTTACGAAAATAAAAAAAAATGACTCTAGGAAGATGTGGGACGAGGTTAAGAATCTAATGTCAGAGAAAAAAGAGCAACCACTGCTGTGTTTTCATACTAATGCAGGTACCTTAAGTGATGGTGACGCAGTGAATAAGATGAATGATTACTTTGTCACCAGTGCAGAATATAAAGACGTTAGGAATATAGCTCCCTGTGTTACATTAAAGGAGTATGGGCTTATAAACTTCGTGTCACTATCCCCAGTGACATGTGAAGAAGTAATACAATTGATAAACCAGATCAAAAATAACGTAGCCGCTGACTTTCATGAGATCAAGGCAACTTCGCTAAAATACGTAGCTGATATTATAGCTCCAATGATTGTTTATATAATAAATAGAACATCTGAAACTGGTATTTTCTTATACAGCCTAAAAATAGCGAGAGTATGCCCAGTCTTCAAGGGTGGTGATGAACGGCTATTCACAAACTACAGGCGAATATCCGTTCTTCCTGTTTTATCTAAGGTATTTGAGATTGCAATAAACGTACGCTTGTACAAATGTTTTGACAAGTGCAATGTGATCAGTGAGGCTCAGTATGGTTCTCAAAAAAATAAATATTGTGAAGCAGCTTTGCTTAATATTAAACAGCAACTGATCACAAACATCGAACATAGACTGTACTCACTAGGTTTGATGATTAGTGGAGTTTATTGGCGCAAGGGCCAGATGTGGCCAAAGAGCGCCAAAGCGATGATAATGAACTGTGCAATGTGCAATGTAGATAAAACAGATGTGACGTGGCTGTAAATTGGCCTAAAAACAGTCGCTAAAGGTGCATAAAAATATATGCATAGTAAAATTATGGCAATCATATGTGATGTGTGCTATGGAGACATAAAATGGTTTAAAAATGATATGTATGTGAAATAAAAACGTGGCATGGAGCACCAGTGCCTCGACAGATCGCTTAAAACAAGAGCATGGAGGCCTGGGCTTATTGAAAGCTGCTATCACAGCGGCATCCTCTGAACAGAGGATGCGCTATGAACCTGTTGGGCTAAAAACATTCAATGTTGGGCTAAAAACATTCAATACTACATCCTTTAAAAAACCTAAAACTGATTTTGCATCAAAAAGCGGTTCTTCACCGAGAAACATAATCGGATGTAAAGGAAGATTATAGCAGTATGCTAAAGCAAAATATTTCTTTCTCTCACTTTCAGCTTCCGGACACTCCAGGAGGACGTGGAGGACGGTTAGCCTCTCACCACATCTACCACAAGTAGAAGGTTCATCGCCAGTCAGCAGAAAGCTATGGGTGCCATAAGTGTGTCCTATTCTGAGGTGACAGAATAGGACATCAGTTCGCCGTGTTCTTGTAGCGGAGGGCCAGTAACCCAACCACGGCTTAATCAAGTGAAGCTTATTATTTATTTCTATGTCCCACAAGCGTTGCCAGTGGTTTCGCAGTTTCTTACGTAGGAAGGGTTTCAAATCTGTTGCAGGGACAGTAGCTGTGGGGTTAATAGTGCGCAATATAATTGACGTTGCCATTTGGTCAGCTAACACATTGCCTTCGATGCTTCTATGGCCAGGAACCCAGCAAATAGTAACATGCTGGTTGGACATATATGCTGTACACAGAACGGAATACAGCTCAAATATTACCGGATTTGTGAATCTGAAATGGGATCTTAATGCATTTACAACGCTTAACGAGTCTGCGAATATAATTGATTTTGTATGTTTGATTTCCGTATATAATTCACAGCCGACAATAGTGCATAACCCTCAGCCGTAAATATACTTGTTTCCGGGTGCAACACACTGGATTCCGAGAAGGATGGTCCGACGGCTGCATAAGCCACTCCTGCATGCGACTTAGAAGCGTTAGTATAAAACTCTACGCAAGAGTAGTTGGACTGGAGTTGTCGGAAATGCATTTTAATATGTGCTTCTGGTGCATGTTTAGTGATCTCGGCAAAGGAAGTGTCCCAATGTATGAGCTGCCACTGCCACGGCGGTAAATGTTTTGTTGTGGGCATAGGACAAAGTTCTAGCAGCGGAACACCCATTTCCTCACTTAAGCTTCTCACACGCAAAGAGAACGGCTTTCTCGCTGTGGGTCGATTACGGTAGAGGGTGGCAGCGGTCATATCGTTTATAGCTGGATAAGAAGGATGCTTTATGTTTGCGCGTACCTTTATAAAATAAGTGAAACTGCTATAGGATCGCTGCAGGTGAAGTGACCACTGATTGGACTCTACATAGAGACTCTGGATTGGACTTGTCCTGAAAGCACCGGTTGCCAGTTGGATACCCAGATGGTGAATGGGGTCTAGGATTTTCAAAGCACTTGGCGTTGTGGATTGATAAATTATAGAAATCGCTTTCATACATTTAATTTTTACATGTTTAATATGGGGAATAAACGTGAGCTTAGAATCTAAAGTGGTTCCTAGGAATTTATGCTCGCTGCTCACAGAGAGTTGGTCTCCCTTGATCATAATTTTTGGTAGTGGCATTACCCCTCGTTTGTTGGAAAAGAGTACGCAGGTACTTTTCTGGGTGTTTATTTTAAAACCATTCTCATCCGCCCATTTAGAAAATTTATTCATTGCAAGCTGCACTTGTCGTTCGCAGATAGACATATTGCATGATTTGAAACTCATCTGCACATCATCAACATACACAGAATAAAACATCGCGCTTGGAATGACTGACTGCAGGGAGTTCATTTTTACAAGAAAGAGTGTGCAACTAAGCACGCCCCCTTGCGGAACACCAGTCTCTTGGGTAAATGATCTAGAGACAGCATTTCCCACTTTTACGCGAAAGGTTCGGTTAGACAGATAACTTTTAATTGTGTTTAGCATGTTCCCATGGACGCCTATGGCGGCAAGATTGCGTAGGATCCCGAATCGCCATGTGGTATCGTACGCTTTCTCCAGGTCTAAGAATACCGAAAGTACAAACTGCCTATGAATAAATGCATCTCCGATGTATGTCTCTATGCGAACAAGGTGGTCTATTTTCGACCTCCCCTCTCTGAAACCATACTGAAGGGGGTCTAGTGTACTGTTACTTTCTAGGAAGTGGGTTAAGCGCCGGTTTAACATTTTCTCATATAGTTTGCATAAACAGCTTGTTAACGCTATTGGCCTGTAGCTGGCGGCCAAGGACGGGTCTTTGCCTTGTTTAATTACCGGGATGACTATCGCTTCTTTCCATGACAATGAAATATATCCAGCTTTCCACATGGTATTGAAGAGGGTTAGGAGTGTTTTTTGTGCTTCTGGGTGAAGATACTTGATCATTTCGTACGTTATACGATCTCCACCTGGCGCCGAGTTGTTGCAGTACACAAGAGATGCCTTAAGTTCAGCTAATGAAAATGGACAGTTGTAAGCTTCCCTGGATGTACGTTTAGATTTAAGGGGTTGCCGCTCTTCGCGTTCTTTGAATCTTAAGAACGTTTCTGTGTAGTGCGATGCACTTGAGACGTATTCAAAGTGTTCGCCTAGGCAGTCCGCTTGCTCCTCCAGGCTCTCCCCTCGGCTACTTACCAAAGGTAGGGGGTGTGACTTCCGACCCATTAACTTGTTTACCCTATTCGAAACCTTCGTTTCGTCGGTGTAAGAATATATACCGGAGATGTACTTATTCCAACTTTCTTTCTTTGCAAGACGACGCGTTCTTCTGGCTTGGGACTTAACCTGTTTGAAATTGTTGAGGTTTTCAGCCGTTGGGTAATTTCGGAGTAGTCTCAAAGCTTTATTTTGTCTATTGCGCGCTTTCCGACAATCGTCGTTACACCATGGGATGCGACGTTTATTGGTCATTCCGTTGGTTTGCTTGATACATTTCACTGCAGCGTCAATAATAAAACCTGTAAGTATGCTACAGCATCGTCTATATTAAAATCAGCAATCTCATCTCCGTCTAAAAATGTAATTTCTCGAAACAGTTCCCAGTTGGCTGACTTGGCGTTCCAGCGAGGAAAGTCAGGCGAGCATGTATCTTCTTTTGTTAACTTTAACAAAATCGGGAAGTGGTCACTCCCAAAAGGGTTCTTGAGAACGAACCACTCCAGATATGGGATTATAGCACTCGAGACAATATTCAGGTCTATAGAAGAGTATGTGTTATGTGTAGTGCTATAAAACGTTGGTTCTTTTTTATTTAGTAGACATGCACCTGACGAAAACAGAAAGTGTTCTATTAGGCGTCCTGGCGCATCTAAACGAGAGTCACTCCATAAAGGATTATGTGCATTTAGATCACCAACGACTATATATGGCGGAGGAAGTTCATCATTGAAGCTTTGAAATTGTGTCTTTGAGAGTTGATAGCTCGGGGGAATGTAAATAGAGGTAATTGTTAGTAGCTTCCCGATTAGCACTGCTCGGACAGCAACTGCCTCGAGAGAAGTTCGGAGGTTTAATTGCTTACAGGCAACACCTTTATCAACTATTATAGCGACACCGCCCGACGAAGCGGCAGCGTCGTCACGGTCTTTGCGGAAGATGGCATAATGCTTTAGAAAGTTTGTTTGTGTGGACTTGAGATGTGTTTCCTGAACACACAGCACCTTTGGAGTATGTTTATTAAGAAGTTCTCTAATATCATCGAGGTTATAGAGAAGTCCTCTCACATTCCACTGTAAGATCTGTGTATCCATTTTAGATGTGTTTTGTGCTGTGTGCTGAAGGATGAAAAGTTAGCTCACGGACCTTTTCCAGGGGCCATGACACGAGATTTTTCTTTTGGATCGGTCGACGGAGTCGCGCCGATCCTTAGGCGCTGGCTGCGCCCTCATGCTCGGTGTTGTGTCCATTGTCTCTTGCGAGGCGCTGCACATGCGCTCTTCCCAGCGCTGCATTTGTTTTGAGGGCCTCGCCTCTAAAGACAAGGCCTCTGCGGCCCCCAGCCCGGAGGTTGGTGGGTCTTTCATGGATCGCGGAGCAGCACTGGCTACAGCCGCCGAGGGGGCGGATGGCGTCACCGCTGGCTCACTACGCGTGTGCCAGACGGGCGCCAGGGGCCGTCGTGGCGCTGCCCCCTGACGCGCCACTTCGGCAAAGCTAGTTTCTGGTAGGCAGGACACCTGCCTTCGTGCCTCCTTAAATGAAATGTTTTGTTTTACTTTAATTGTGACAATTTCCTTTTCCTTCTTCCAGCACGGGCATGACCGCGAGTATGCGGCATGTTCCCCATTACAGTTCGCACAGTGAAGAGCGTTTTCACAGGCATCTGATGTGTGCTCTTCAGCACTGCATTTCGCGCAAGTTAGGCGGCCTCGGCAGTTCTGTGAGCTGTGGCCAAACCGCTGGCATTTGAAACATCGGAGAGGATTTTGTATATATGGCCTCACTTGAAGCTTGATATACCCAGCCTCAACGGAGTCGGGCAGTACACTTGAATTGAAGGTGAGTATCAGGTGCTTAGTCTGGATTTCTTTGCCATCACGCCTCATCCTAATTCGCTTCACGTTGATGACATTTTGTTCGCTAAAACCCTCCAGGAGTTCAGCCTCCGTGAGCCCTAACAGGTCATCATCTGAAACAACGCCTCGGGTGGTGTTCATGGTTCGGTGTGGGGTTACTATTATTTTGGTATCTCCAAATTTCACTAGATTAGGCAGTCTCTCATATTGTTTCTGGCGGCGGAGCTCCAACAGGAGGTCACCACTTGCCATTGTCGTTGCTTTATATCTTGGGCTAAAGATTTTCGTCAAAGACTTTGATACTAGAAAAGGTGAAAGTGTACGCACTGATTTGCCGGGTGTGTCAGAGTGAATAACATGAAATCGGGGAAAAGATACTTTCTGGTTACCAAAAAACTGGAAAACTTCATCGGTGCGCCCTCCTTTCTGAGGGCGATCAGGGAGTGGGTGGAATGAACAAGCCATACGTAAATGCTTACTTTCGGCAGCGGCGCCAGCCACCCACCATGGAGTCCTACAAGGGGACGCTGCAGGGTCTGTAAGTACAGGCCCCGCAGACGCCAGCTGTACGCCACCACTATAACCGAGTATGGTGCATCCAAGGTAGCATAGCCACACAGGGTTAACCCTTGCCGCCAGGAAACACGGAAGTCAATGGAAGTGAGTAGAAGACAGGAAAGATTTAAAGTGAGAGGAGAGACGAAGATGTGAGGTGGAGACAGGAAAAGGCAACTGCCGATTCCCCCCGGGCGGGTCAATCCGGGGGTGCCGTCTGCGTGAAGCCGGGGCCAAAGGGGTGTGTTGCCTCTGCCGGGGGGCCTTAAAGGTCCAATCACCCAGCGTCAGCTCAACCCCCAGGATCCCCTTTTCCCCGGACACGGCAAAGCCATGCACGGCTAGGCGCGGGAGGGAGTCAAAACTCCCCCGTTAGCTCGGGTCCATGGTGTCGCTACACACCAAACGCCTACTTGCGCAGGCGCCCCTGCGGGGCTCACTAGGTTTGTTCATAGACTTTAGAAAGGCGTTTGATTAGGTATGCCATGAAGTACTAACTGCTAAACTTAGCAAGTATGGTGTACGTGGTGTGGTGCCTAAGTTCATGAAAAACTTTCTAAAAAACTGCCATCAATATGTTTGCATAAACAAAAGTGCATCCACTTATTTAAACATAACAAGAGGAGTACCACAAGGGTCAATTCTTGGTCCTCTATTGTTCACATCTTATATAAACGACCTGTGTGATATCCCATGTTCTCCCAAGTTAATAATGTATGCAGATGACACTAACATATACTTTAGTGGCACATCCATTCTGGAGCTTCAACACTGGGTTAATAACTACCTACGAAAGTTGTCCGCGTATCTTAGTTTGAATAAACTGCAACTAAATGTTAGTAAAACGAAATACATTGTCCTTGCAACACCTAATAAGCCGCGTAACTATAGTTCAACTCTTTTATTTGAGGGCAAAAGGGATAGAGCAAGTCACCAGCCAGAAGTTCCTGGGTGTATGGTTTTCTGAGAAATTGACAAGGAACACACATATAGAAAAACTAACGGTAGAACTTGGTAAAACCGTTGGATGTTTATGTAAGCTCAGCCCAGTCTTACCAAAATGGTGACAAATAGAATTATATTACGCCCTTTTCTACTCTAAAATGACATACGGTATTTTGGTATGGGGTACTACTACACACACAAACTATTAAAAATTACTAGTTCTGCAAAAAAAGAGTTTTGCGAGTATTCGAGCAATACCATGGTATTATCAGAGATTTTAAAACCAAACCACTCTTTAAAAAATGCGCATTAATAGCAATAAGAAAACTGTATTATTTCAAACTTCTGCAGTGGAATAAACAAAACAAGCCACAGTGTCTTCAGAACCCGCCTGACAACGCTCGTTATACTATACGTCAGCAACGCTGAAAAATCCCAGCAATGAGGACAAGTTATGGCAAGCAACACATTCAGTATCAAATACCCACAATGTTAAATCGTTTACATGGTCTCATAGGTTTCAATTCTGTACCTTCAAACACCATCATCCAGTCCATCCTAATGAACCATAATATTGAGTATGCTTACTAAAGTTTCTGTACTTGATTTGTTACATCCTATCTATCAATTTGAGTTGTGTGTTGTAGTTTCTTTTCTTATGCTTTATTTTATATTCTGTATTGAAGGTTCTTTTCAGATGATGCTTTTGTGATTAAGTGATTTTTCTAATGTTTTAACTGAAATAGTGTGACAAGACCATGCTAAATTTTGTTGTGTTATGGTTTAATTATTGTGTTATTTATTTATTTCTGTGTGTTACTTGTTGTGTTATATATTTATTTATGAAAACAAATGCGACAAATTAAGCAGCCTGCGTGCCAAACTGTATTTAAAAGCAGAGACACCATGTCAGGCTATATAGTCTTTAGCCTCTGCTCCCAATCCTGTAAGAATTTCTGGACGAAATGAACTTCAAATAAATTCAATTCAATTCAATGCGAGCCCACACGTGTGATTGGTTTTCGTGAAGACTCTTTGTTCGACCAAGGGTTGAAAACAGGATGTTTGAATTTGAAATGAGAGCGGATGTTCGAGCTTGTACTCGGGCAGTAGCCTTAGGCTGCAATAAAGCGTCTCTTCACCGGACTACGGCTCTTCCTTCGCGCTGCCATCGTGCACTCGAGTCATGGAGGGGACCCATCCCGATTTTCAAACATCTTCCCTCCTTAGCTAGTGTTGAAGCTAGTCGAGGAGGAGGAAATTAACTTCCGTTTACCAGGCACAGGTTCGCTCATATAAACGGTTTGACCTGACCGTCTAGTCTCCATCCTTCAGCCACGTCACAATCCCGTGACAATATTTACAGCAGCCCAAATGACTTGAAACAGCGCTTTAGAACCCTCGTGTACAGGGCATAACAGCTTGCCAGAGACTTCCCGCTGGTCATTGCTGGCGACTTTATTGCTCCGTATCGTACCCGGTGCTATGTTTGTAATACACGCAAAGGAGATGATCTCTGAAGAGAGGTGCTGAAGTGGGACTTGATGCTTGTCACCGACACAAGATGGCCGACTATGTGTGGTACGTCGGCTAGCTGGGGCACTACTCCAATTTGACCTTCGTCAGAAGAGCGGTGGAAGCTAAGTATGTCAACATCAACATAGACCTGGCTGGTGACCACTACATCCTGGCCACGACCCTGCAGATAGAGCAAACTTCGTAAGTGTATAGACACCGATTAAAACAAATTTCGCAACATTAAGGAGGATTCCGAGGAAGACAAGGAAATCCCGATCTCGAACGCTGGGCAGACCAGATTGCACGACATGTCAAGGCTTCAACCAAGGAAGTTAGCACGGACCTTTCGTTAGAGATCTTGGTAGTAGACTAGCACGTTCGACATAGAAAAAGAGCTGACTCCTGTCCAGTTGAACGGGGCAGCGTCTCAATGGAAGGCTTCCCAACAATATTGCCGATGTCAACAATGTTGATGATATATAGTGTTTTTTGGCGCAAGGGTCATTTGATGGCCAAAGAGCGCCAGTTCATGGGACAAAGAATGTGGAGAATGATTTTGATTAGCGGCTGTATATGGGCCATAAAATTCCTCGCGGTAAGGCGGGTAAAAACATACAAGTAATAAAATTATGACTATGCCGTGAAACGTGTGTGTGGTGCGAATAGACGACAAAAGTTGGTGATAATAAAAACGATGGTGAACATGTATGGCATTAGCACAAGTGCCTCACTCGTTCATACCCTTGCGTCCAAGGGCCGTGAGGCAAGTGCTTTGTTGTGTAGCCACCACAGCGAAAACCTCTCTGGAGAGGTCGTGCTACGGAATGTCCGGGTATATGATATGAAAACAATGAATTTGTTTTAAAAGCGCTAACAATGATTTATGACTATAAAGTGGTTCCCTACCGACGGACATTGCAGGGTGTAAAGGTATGTGTTGTCGGTAGGGTAATAGAAAGTGTTGCTTTCTTGGGGTGTCCAATTGTTTGCACTGAAATAAATGTGAAGAACTGTTAGTGCTTCTTCACATCTGTCACACAATGGTGGATCGCCACCGGACAAAACATATGAGTGTGTCTTGTATGTGTGTCCTATCCTGAGCCTCGTTAATGTTACCTCTGTATGAAATAATTTTGATACTGGTGGCCATTGCCCAAAGTGTGGCTTGATAACGTGTAGTTTGTTTTGTATATGTCTATCCCACTTGCTCTGCCAGTAGTCCCTGAGCTTTCGTTTGAGAGATGGCCTAAGATCAAGGGCCGGAATTGGTATGGGTGTAGTGGCGGTGGTTTAGTGAACGGATGCAGCAAGCTGATCCGCCATCACGTTGCCTTGAATCTCACGGTGCCCTGGCACCCAGCACACTACAACATGTTGGTTGAGTGTGTAGAGTGAGCATAAAATGGAGTAAAGTGAGAAGAGGACAGGGTTTTTTTGTTTTTTAAGACTGTGCAGAGCCGTTACCACACTGAGGGAGTCTGTATAAGTTACTGCTTTTTGTATTTGTAATTGTTTGATGTGTTTAGCTGCCAAAAGTATCGCGTAAGCTTCCGCTGTGAAAATATCTGTGCCTGGATGTACAGAGCCAGCATCCGAAAAGGAAGGGCCAACAGCAGCGTAGGACAAAGAGGAGTTGGACTTAGAAGCATCTGTAAAGAACTGAGGACGTGTGTATTTGTGTTGAAGTTCCAGAAAGTATGTTCGGATATGGGTAAGAGGCGCATGTTTAGTAACTTCTAGGAAAGACACATCGCAATCTATAGTCTGCCACTGCCACGGTGGCGGATATGCTACAGGAGCCATTAAACTGTGTTCAAGTGACACTCCAGTGTCCTTGGCTAGACCCTTCAGGCGAACTGAAAAGGGCTGTCTCATCGAAGGCCTGTTTTGAAACAGAATGGAGCTCAACAAACCAATAATAGTAGTGTATGAGGGGTGCTTCTTGTCTGCTTTCACCTCAAGAAAATATACAAAGGACATGTAAGTTTTCTGCTGATGAAGCGATCACTCATTTTACTCAACGTAAAGGCTTTTTACGGGGCTGGTGCGAAAAGCACCCGTAAATGGCGGATGCCCAAATGGTGCACGGGGTCAAGCATCTTCAAAGCACTTTGAGTCGCAGACTGATGAACAACGGCCCCATAACATAAGCGGGTGCGAAAGAGGCTTCTATACAGGTTCAAGAGACATTGCCTGTCACTACCCCACGTAGTACATGAGAAAACTTTTTCAACATTCCTGGCTTTTGAACATTTTGTTTTTAAATACTTGATGTGCGGTACGAAGGTCAACTTGTTGTCCAAGATTAAGCCTAAGAGTTTATGCTCTGCATTGAGAGATGGATGTTGACCGTTCAGTTCAATGTCAGGTTCTGAGTGCACGCCTCTCTTTCGGGAGAACAAGACACAGGTGCTTTTTTCTGGGTTCAGCCGTAATCCGTTCTCTTCTGGTCATTTGGAGACATTGTTTAAATCTAACTGAACCTGCCGCGCACACATTCCTAGGTTGCATGACTAAAATGCAAGCTGGACGTCATCGACATATGTGGAATAGAACGTGTAGCGGGGAATGTACAGGTGCAAGGAATTCATTTTGATAATAACAAGTAAACAACTTGGTACACCACCTTGCGGTACTCCCGTTTCTTGCACAAATGTTTGAGAAAGAATATTGCCCACACGGCCACAGATTTTCCGATTGCACAAGGAACTCTCGATTATGGAAAGCATTCTACCGTGCACACCCAGGTGAGACAAGTCTCTTAATATGCCAAAACGCCATGTTGTGTCGTAAGCCTTCTCGATATCCAGAAACACTGAGACGAAGTATTGCTTGTGGACGAAAGCGTCTCAGATCTGTGCCTCGATACGCACGAGATGGTCGCTCGTTGATCTACGCTCTTGAAACCCACACTGAAACTGTTCAAGCAGATTGCGTGTTTCAAGGAAATGTAAAAGTCGGTGGTTTATCATTTTTTTCGAAAAGTTTATAAAGCCAGCTGGTTAGTGCAATGCGCCTATAACTTGAAACTGAGGAAGGGTCCTTGCCCTGTTTCGAAATAGGGATAACAATAGCCTCTTTCCAGGAAGCAGGGATGGTGCCAAAAAGCCAGATATCATTGTATAGAGAGAGTAAAGTTTTTCGCGTTTGGGCGACAGGTTTTTTGAGATTTCATCCGCGACGCGGTCGTAGCCTGGGGCAGAATTACTGCAAGAGTTTAGTGATACTTGTAGCTCAGCTAAGTTGAAAGGTTGGTTTTATGCCTCGTGATTTGTGCACTTGTGTTCTAGTTTCTGCTTTTATATCCTTGCTTTATATTTTTGGAAAGCTTCAGTATAGTGTGACGAACAAGACACTTGCTCGTAGTGTGCACCGGGGAAGTTCGCCTGATCTTCCAGGCTGTCACCTTGTGTGTTTACGAGTGGGAGGGAGTGTACTTGTCTTCCTGCTACCCTACGAACCATGTCCCAGACTTTAGCTTCTTGTGTGTATGAATTTATTCCTGATAAAAACTTGTGCCAGCTTTCTCTTCTGGCTTGCCGACGCGTTCTCCTGCCTCGAGAATTTATTTTCCTAAAGCTCTCAAGGTTTTCCGCTGTCGAGAAGTTCCGCAGCAGCCTCCATGTCCTGTTCTGTTCCTTTCGCGCATTCTGACACTCAGCGTTCTACCACGGGACGTGTCGTTTGCCGGGCAGTCCAGATAGTTGAATGGTCTTGGCTGCTGCGTAAGTAAAAAAAGCCGTGAAGTGCTGCACAGCTTCATCTATGCCTAATCCGCATATGTCAGTCCAGCCTAAGTGCGTAATTTTTTGAAATTGTTCCCAGTCGGCTTTGTTTACCAGCCATTTGAGAACTTGTGGAGGACATTCATATACTATTGGGGTACTCAAAACTAAGGGAAAAATGGTCACTTCCAAATGAATTATTTGTGACTTTCCATTGAATTAATAGTACAAGTGAAGGTGATGCGATACTGAGGTCTATGGAAGAGTAAGTTTTGTTGGCAACGTTATAGTATGTTGCCTTTTTCCTATTCAATGGACAAGCACCTGATGGAATGAGGAATTGTTCAATGATACGACCTCGTGCATCACAGCGAGAGTCACCACACAGACCATTATGTGCGTTCAGGTCCCCAAGGACCAGATAAGGATCAGGTAGTTCATCTATTAAAGACTGAAATTGAAGTTTTTCAAGATGGTGGTGTGGAGGTATGTACAAAGAGCAGACCGTGACAAGTTTGTTTAGAATAACTGCTAGACAGCCACCGCCTCGAGGGAAGTTTGAAGGGGTAATTGTGTGCATACTATACCTTGACTAACTATAACCGCTACACCACCGGATGGTGGCATGGCATCATCTCTATCCTTTTGGAAGATTATGTAGTTACGTAAAAACTTTGTGTTTGTTCGTTAAAGTGTGTCTCTTGTACACACAGCACTCTTGGATTGTGTTCATGGAGGAGTTCTTGTAAGTCATCGAGGTGTGGAAGAAGGCCTCGGATGTTCCACTGTAATATTTCTGTCTGCATATTTAAACAAGAGAGATGCTGCTGTGTGTACAAAGAGTATCCTGTGTTAGAGTGAGCTCGTTATTTCAGGTGGCAGGACGGTCGTCCGGCCCCGTTATTGGTTTTTTATTTTTCTTGGCGCGCTCCAAGGAGGCGCGCCGCTCTTTCGGCACCAAGGGTACCCTTGTATCCATTGCCTCCTCAGAGGCACTGGATCCCCGCACATGCGAGCTGGTGGTTCGGATTTTAGGCCTTGCCTGTTGAGGTGAGGCCTTGAGACCAGAGGACCCTGGAGTCTCCGGCCTCAATTTGCTTGGAGGCGGAGTAGACTGAACTACTGCCGCCTTGCGGGCAGGCGCCACAGCCGATGGCTCGCTCTGCGCTGGCCGAAGGGGTGGCGAGGGCTGGTGCGGCGTTGCCCCCTGACGCGCGGCATCAGCACATGTTGCTTGTAAAATGGCGACACTCTTCGTCTTCCTTCTTTGAAGGTGATTCTTTCTTTGACATTAAGAGTGAATATTTATTTTTCTTTCTTCCAGTTAGGACACGAACGCGAATACGCGGCGTGTTCCCTGTCACAGATGTTAGCCCGCAGATGTTAGAGAAAAGAAAAGCCCTTAAAGAAGGAAAGCCGTTAAGAAAAGCCCTTAAAGGTCTAATCACCCAGCGTCAGCTCAACCCCCAGGATCCCCTTTTCCCCGGACACGGCAAAGTCCCGAAGTCAACAAAACAACGAAGAAGCTTGCAGGTTCCTGTCGAGGCAGCACTGAGACGATGTCTGTAACTGCATACATGGTAAAATACGCCGTGCCGGGACCTGGAACCTCCTGCAGCCCTTGCTAGATGAGACAAATACCAAATGGAATCAACGAAGCATGATGGGACGCATTTTTCACGCAGCCAGACAGGAATCTGCGGACTATAAAGTTACACGAACGCTTGTGAGCAAGTACCTAGAGGTGGATTCCAGCCCCATGGATGGTCGTCCCCTCAAGAATTATGAGGGCGTTGAGAACCTAGAGTTCGACGCAGAGTTTGGAGCTGAAGAAGTCAAGCACACCCTACACTACCTGAATGGCAAATTGCTATTCGGTCGAGACAAGATTATTAGGAATGCCTTTAGGAACATGGATGGCAAATCAGTAGATCACCTCACTGAGTTGATCAACCAGTCATGAAGCATCGTAAGTATTTCAGCACTATAGAAGAAGGCCACAGTCATCCTTATTCTCAAGCCTGGAGAGCCACCCAGGCTCGACAATCTTAGGTCCACCTGGCTCACTTTCTGTGCGGCAACGTAGCCTAGCCCACCATTCAGAACAGGCTCTCCAGATACTCTAACACAATGACGTCTATTGTCACAACATGATACGCTCCAAACCTTGACTTTCCGCTCAAGATGCCATGAAGCTAATCAAGAATCAGATCATTGATGGCAACACGAGGGCGACGGGACCCATTCTCGGGCTTGATTTGGAGAAGGCGTTTGACAACCTCCTGTGCTGGAATGTGTTTCCCGTGTGCTGAAAGCACGCCACTGCATGACGCGCCGATTCACAGTGCCTGGCCCATGTATGAAAACACGTGGTACTGACGTCATAGTTGCTACTTAAACCGCTGCGAAATAAACGGCAGGGCTTTTCTTGTTTGCCGATCGCCTGGACTGCCGTCGCCATCCTTTCTTTCACTGATCACCGACTGATAGCGGTGAGCGCTGCTACGACACGGTGTCAGAAGTTATGTGGTCCACCCACCTTTGACGCCATCGCGGAAAAAAGAGTCATCGAGACGTCGGCACAAACAGGCTGCAATGGCCACTATAGTTTCAGACTGATATAGTTTGGAAGGGACAAATTTCTTGCCAAACATGTTATGACGTCAGCTTTTTGCGTCTTCTACTGCTAGGGTTGCCAGCTCTGAAAGCATTAGAAGTTATTAAGTTCGCTGACTCTGTCGCTGAGAAAAATTCTATGGGGTTTTGCGCCCTCAGTTTTTTTAAGACTTCGGCTGTATGCCCGGGGAGTATACAATCAGGCTATAACCAGACGCATTGCCGTTTGCAGTAAGCGCACCACACAGGACTCCTATACCGCTTCAGGAACCTGGGAAGCGGGAACTGAATAAGATGGAACAAAGGGGCGTAATTCAGGCAGCATAAAAGCCAACTGTATGGTGTGCTGGCGTTGTTCGCGTACAAAAGCCCTCGGGAGACGTAAGCATCTGCTTCGACCTTACGCAGTCGAACAAGTTTGTCCTAAGAGAAAGGTATACCTTGCCTACTGTAAACCAAGCACTAGGCTCACTTGCCGGGGCAAAATGGCTTTCTAAACTAGATGCAAATTCCGGATTTTACCAGGTGCGACTCAGCAAGGCCTCATAACTACTTACAACGTTCATTGCGCTGTTTGGGATGTACTGTTTCACTCGGTCGCCATTTGGGATTACTTCAGCCCCGAGTACTTTAAAAGGAGAATGTCTGAAATCTTGGCAGGCCTTCCTGGTGTCGTTAAGCTGATGAACAATATTCTAATATTTGGTGACAGCAAAGAGCAACATGATTCCAGGCAATCCAATGTTTAAGTTGGGTTGGTCCAGTCGAACGTTACGCTTAACGAAGCAAAGTGTGTATTTGGAGCACGAAGCATCAGTTTTTTGGGTCACTTTCTAAGTGACGAAGGCGTACAGCCTGATCCGGACAAACTCAGAGCCAATAAAGAGCTGAATTCGACCTCGAATATTTCACAATTGCGCTGTGTTTTCGGCATGGCACATCACTTAGAGAGCTCTTTGCCGAATTTAGCGCAAACCACTGCCCCACTACGGGGGCCTTTGCACAAAGATACTGAATGGTTTTAGGGTCCTTATCAGAACACAGTTTTCGATAGCCTAAAAGCTCTTATCTGCTCGGCAAAGTGTATGGCTATGTACGATCCACAACTTCCCGCAATTCTCTCGGCGAATGTCTCCTCGTTTGTTCTCGGGGCCGTCTTTTTTCAGAAACAACGTAATGGTGAGCGCTGCCCGATAGCGTTCACTCCTAGGTTATTGACCGAAACCGAGCAGCGCTATGCTCAAGTCAAAAAAGAGGCACTAGCATCAACATAAGCTGCCGAAAGATTTGACGAATACATACAAGGTATTGATGTGATGTTCGAAGCAGACTACAAACGTCTTGTGTGGTCGCTCGGTAGAATGCCTATCAATTTGTTGACGCCAAAAGGGCAGCGCTTCATAATGCAGTTGATGCAGTATCAATTTGAAATTGTGTCCATTCGCGGCAAAAGCTTGATTATGGCGTACGCTCTTTCACGAGCGCCGATGAAAGCAGATAAACTCGCCGGTGAACTGACCGTCTTGGAAATCTCGTCATTTGTTAAATCTTGTGTTCAAGGAATTCAAATGGGCAACAATTTCGTTAACAGAATACGTGATTCACAAAAGACGGACGTTGTTTGTCAGGCCTTGCTGAAGTTGTGTCGCCAAGGCTGGCCAGAAAAACCAAAACTTCCTTGCTACCTAACTCCGCACTGGCAGGAATGAGCCGCGATTGCCGATTGCAATGGCATGTTGCTAAAGGGGACTAGATTGGTAGTACCTCAATCCCTAAGGAAAGAAGAACAATCCAAGCTCCATGATCAGGGCATCTCAAAGACAAGAGCTTTGGCGAAAGGACTAGTCTGGTGGCCAGGCCTCAGTAAACAACTCGCGCGGCAAGTAAAAGAATGCGTTACTTGTGCACGGTTCGTGACCCAGTACTGTGAGCCGTTGATCTCAACCTTAACGACAAGTTTCGCGTGGGATCGAGTAGGGCTCGACTTCTGTTTTGTGAACAATTGTCACTACCTTGTCGTTGTCGACTACTTGTCATGGTATCCGGAAGTAGCCCTTCTTCCCTCAACGAAAACTGGTGTGGTTAGAGAAATGCTAAAAGCATTTTTGCAGGTTATGGCATTCTGGAGACGGTGGTGACAGATAATGGACCTAAGTATTCTTGTATCGAGCTTGAGAGGTTTGCCGATGATTACGGCTTTGGTCACGTCACTGCAAGCCCTAGGTACCATCAGGCTAATAAGGAAGTAGAACGCAAGGTTGAAACAATTAAGCGCCTGATACTCAAATGCAAGGAACCATAATTGGCTCTGCTTGCCTACAGTGCAACTCCAGGCATCCTCGCCTCTAGCCCGGCGAAAATTCTTATGAACCGGCATCTTCGGACAAGAGTTCCAATGGCACCACAGCTCCGTGATCTAGTGCAGCCACCGCTGCTTACTCTTGCGACCAAAGAAAGAGCCAACAAAAGTTGCAAGCACAGTACCACAACAAACGCCACCGAGCTAGGAAGTTGAATATCATGCCACAACAGGTGAAGTGTAAAGGCAGCTACGAGTTCCCAAACGAAAGCGAATCAGTCGACTTGGTTTCGATGAAAAGGGCGCCACCCGCCGCCTCAACGTCAGCAGACTACAAACTTCTGCTTCAGTGCCTACAGATTCTGAGGCTGTAATTTACACGTCAGTATACCTTCCATTTCCGTGACTGTGACCAGATCTGGCAGAGTTGTTAAGCGACCGGTTTGCTACGGTATTAATGAATAAGCGTTTGTTCGTGGTTTGTTACCACTGAGGGTTCTGCGCTTTGTTCATGTGTGAATGTTCTAAATTCAACGCGCAAAACCACTGTTATTTTGCAAAAGGGGGGATGTGCCGGAATGTGTTTCTCGTGTGCTGAAAGCGCGCTCCTACATGACGCGCCGATTCACCGTGCCTGGCCCATGCATGGAAACACGTGATACTGGCGTCACAGTTGCTACTTAAATCACTGCGAAATAAACGGCGGGGCTTTTCTTGCTTGCCAATCGTCTGAACTGCCATCGCCACCTTTCTTTCAACGATCACCGGCTGATAGCGGCGGTTGCTGCTACGACACCTCATACAATTCTATGGTTTGGAAACGATTTCGAGCCTTCAAGATTTCGAAAAGGTGGCTTCTCTGCCATTCTGGGTAGAGAAGCCACCTTTAAAGTGGGAGACCTCGCTACAGACTACGTTAAACTTGGTTCTAAAGGAACGCCACAGGTGTCGGTCACAACCCGGACACTCTCGTACCTCGCCAAGATTCGTCTGTCCAGAAAACTCTCGGAAGTCGACAGCAATAGTCATACCATATATGTAGACGACGTCACCATATAGTGCACCGGGGGGTGTGTTTGACAACCGTACGCTGCAGAACGTGCTAGAGAGAAGGGAGACGCCCATGTTGCCTGCTACGCCAGTCATCGGCTACCACCACTGCAAACGTCATTTCCGCGTAATGCCTGACGCACTCGTCTGTGGTCGGCGCCGTCGCCGCGGCCTGGCTAGCGCGGTGAGGAGCAGGTGATGACAGTATGCCAGTCAGTATGCCAGTGATCCGACTACCTTTGGGGTTATTTCCGAATTACTGAAACCGTCAGTAAACAGTGTCGAGGCTCGCTGCGTGGGCAGGCGGCATCTACACACTCTTGGCATTACAAGGAGTAGTAGACAGACAAGATTAACGCTTTGAAGCGAGACGTACGACCGTGGCCATGGGGTGCCATAGCGTGGGGAGCTTGTTTTTCGCCACGCGTGTTTAACTTATGTCTAAGTTTCAACCACTCTAGTTGTAGTTTTAATCCCTGTTCTAATGACCGAAATTTAGAGCCGTACACTGCTGTTCATGTTTTGAGCAGTTTTTAGTGCTTGCTTGTACTTGCGAGTTTTCAACTGATAAACAGATTGGTACGACTTGTCTAAAGCCGACATTTTGTAATGTACATACCAACCGA
The DNA here is from genome assembly GCF_013339725.1 of Rhipicephalus microplus. NCBI lineage: Eukaryota > Metazoa > Arthropoda > Arachnida > Ixodida > Ixodidae > Rhipicephalus > Rhipicephalus microplus. The sequence goes on along the minus strand of NC_051174.1, from coordinate 10,361,404 downwards.
CCCAGTTCAGTTCACTAATGAAGGTGAACTTTCTTCGTTATGTTTCTTAATATACTGTTTACACTTGAGCGCGGCGTGTTCAAGTCAATATATGTGAAGTTTAATAAAACAGTTATAGAAGAGCTATATTGCTAAAATATCACAATAACAGGTCCCAGAGTGAAGAAAAACAGCCGGGAACCGATTGTGATTATGCATGTTGTCTGTCTGAAGCAATCCAGATGAAGGCAGCAAGAGTGACTCACAGCGAAGGCTTATTGTGGAAGCGGAGAAATAATAAAGTGAGTTAGTTGCAATGAAAATAAAAAAATGCTGTGACAGGAGGAACTTGATGACATTGTTCACAGGATTTTCACTTTCTCTGTCCAATAGTTCTGGCTTGCTCATAATAAAACACCTGATACTCCCTGAAGCACGCATCTACATAGGTAAGACTGTAAAGTTGGAAATTACAAATGGTTACTTTATTTGTGTACATTGAATTTTCTACTTCCTCCTGCGGTGCAATCAGGCATTGAAAATAATAAAAATAAAACTGTCTGTCATAAACAAACATACTCTTGCAGAAATATAATTGAAAACTGAAGCCACCTTTAACTGACATTCACTTCTTTTGCTCCATCTGCGTGTGATGTATCTTTTTTTTATTCGTCATTGTAGTGAGCTGCTCTGTACCATCACAGTGATACAATTGGGAGCCACGCACTTATTGTCAAATCTGGTTTTTGTTTCGCACTGCAACTACACCGTATCTCCCTGATTTTGCTTGAAATATTACCCATGGTCTCCTGCAAGTTATGCACTGTGCAGTATTTTGAAGAATGACTGCTGCGAAAATTCCGCAAATTTATGGCAGGCATTGTTAGCCAACACAGCAATGGCAAGTAACTAGGCAGTTTATTTTAAACATGACATACTCAGTGATTGAAAAATTGTTTCACGTTTTGAGCCGCTCTCGCTGCAGGTAAAAAATGGCAGTGGCATAGCTCAACTATGCCAGCATATACGTAGCGTTAGCAAAGGTACAGCTGATTATTCTTAGCTTTCTAGATATTCACGCTTACAGCTGTTCCAATGACACACACACGGTATACGTATTATGTCGCTAATGTATATTTATTTTCCGGGCAACTACTTCGGAATCCAATGAGTTAAGCTTCTCCGCTCTACTGCATCGTTTAACAGCATTTGCATTCTCCTTCTCCATGGATATACGACAGTGGAAAACGCCAGTCACATGCGCTATCAAGCGGCTCCAGCGCAGTGTCAGATGGCGACTGCACAGGGAAGGCGCACGCGTCGGCGTTCATATGTCTACAAAGGCTATGAGGGCACACCTCTGGAAAGCACACACCGGCGGCGGCGAGTCGCGCGCGGCCGCGGCCGAGTGCGAGGGAGGTGCCGGCTCCGGTTCGTGGCACCACTCATCATCTGCGCAGCGCATCGAATTGTGCGCACACCGGCGGCGAGCTGCGCGCCGCGTCGGCGCAGTATCATTGCGCATGCGCAGACCAGTGCCACGCGAATTCGGCTCAGCGAGGCCAGTGTAGCTAACGCTACAAAAATGGACTGGGGCGTAATACTAGCACTTAATACTTTAAACTCGCAATACTAACAATAGAGCCTATTCACAAGATAGGGCATATAACACGAGACTTTCTACCAGAATTTCTGGGAGAAACATCTTGAAAAAGCTTGGAGTTCAGTCGACAGACATTGATACTGTTGGGACTCCGGGTCCTGCCGGTCTCATTTTCGGTAGCTCGCCCCGTCGCAGGATCCATCGTCCAACAATTCAGCGAGAAAGAAGCGCCCGAACAAACGACAGAGATTTATTTACATTTGGAGAAGTGATCAACTGAACCAAAGAGAGAAGAGTGAGTGTGGTACAAAACGTCTTCCGCATTTTATAGTGCCGCGTTGTTGACACTGGGCGCCTTGTCCGCATCGTCAGCCAATACGGTGTCCCCGGCACCTCGGCCACGAGGGAGGGGGAAACACCTCTCACAACACATGGAGTGGCACAACCTAACACGATGTCCATATATGGTCCCGGCGCCCTAAAATGTTACCAAACATGGTCACGAACGCACAGCAGATTCCGGAGTTCTCCCGGCGAGAGGAGGAGCATGAATGGGAAGGTGGGGGTGGACGACCCCGTCGGTCAAGAACCGGTTCTCCCCCAAACTATTCTTGCTTGGTTCCCTAGGGCCGGTCGTAACAGTCTCTTGCGCGGGGGGGGGGGGGGGGGTGAAGATCTCGATGGGCTGAGGTTTGCAGCCACTGTCCGGAGAGATCAGCGCCGGCAGTCGGTTTGGTGACGACCGTCTTTGATGAAGTAGAGGGCAACACCTGCTTCATTGTGGGCTCAACAGACATCACATACGCACATGAAAACACAACTACTCAGCCGGTGAGCGCCGGACAATTCCGCCAAACTCCACCAGGCAATTTTCCTCTTTAACTGATAACAAAGGAAATACACAATTTATTCAAAATGTTACTCACACTTTAAGGTGACACAAAACAACAACACTGGAAGCACACCGAACCCGAAACCCTGGATAGCCGTGTCTTCAACGTTTTCAAACAAGTACACCTAAAAGAGTAAAAAAACAATCACTAGCTCTTGTCTAGGTCAGGAAAAAAAATGCCAGAGTTCTCGAGACATCCTCTCGCGTCAGGGGCATCGACTTAAGCCATCAGCGTTGCCATGGAGTACACCCTTTTTGTAGCGTATTTCAAACGTATATTGTTGCAAAACGAGGCTCCAACGCAGCAGGCGGCCGTTCTTAGAGGACATGGTCTGTGGCCAGGTGAGAGGACAATGGTCCGCTTCCACAATGAACTTGCTTCCGGCAATATAACAAGCCAGTTTCTGGACTGCCCAAACCAAGCACGCACATTCCTTTTCGCTAGCGCTGTAAACCTGCTCACGAAGGGTGAGTTTCCGGCTAATATAGAGGACGGAATGCTCTTCATCCCCCTCATCCCTTTGACTAAGAACTGCCCCCATGCCTCTATCACTAGCGTCGCATTGGACTATGAAAGGCCTCGAGTAGTCCGGTGAACTAAGCAAAGGTTGGCTCGACAAGGCCGCTTTCAAAACGCGGAAAGCCTTTTCTTTCTCCTCATCCCAGTCGACCACTTGGGGCTCGGTCTTGCGCAACGCGTCAGTAGGAGTGCTGGCAATGTCGGAATACCTAGGGATGGACTTACGATAGTAACCAGCTATTCCAAAAAAAGCCCGAATATCGGTTTTCGTTCGGGGCTGGGGAAAGTCTCGGATAGCTGCCACTTTCATTTCAGAGGGACGGCGATGCCCTCGACCGATAACATGCCCGAGATAGAGTACCTCTGCTTGTGCTAGCTGACACTTGGGCGCCTTTACCGTTAAACCTGCTTCGCGTAGGCGTGTCAGTACTGCTCTCAAATGCGCCAAGTGTTCTGGCCAGGACGAGGAAAACACGGCAACGTCGTTTAAGTAGGGCAATGCGAAGTCCTCTTGACCCCGCAAAACCTTATCCATTAAGTTTGAAAAACAGTAAGGCGCGTTCTTTAGGCCGAAACTCAACACTTTAGGTCGGAATGTCCCCAATGGTGAAATAAATGCAGCATACCGGCTCGCCCTCTCGGTGAGTGGCAACTGCCAGTAACCTCTCACTATGTCTAGCGTTGAGATAAATTGCGCGCTGCTTACCCTCTCGACGCGTTCCTCAATGTGGGGAATTGGGTATGTCTGATCCTTGGTGATGAGGTTTAACTTACGATAGTCTACGCAAGGACGCGGATCTTTGCTGGGTACCTCCACAAGAATTAACGGGGAAGTGTAATCACTTTCACACGGCTCAATCACGCCCAATTCCAGCATCCTGTTAACCTCTGCTTCTATTAGCTCAAGCCGGCGAGGTGACACCCGATACGTCTTAGATCTTACCGGTTCCGACGAGGTAAGCTCTATGTCATGAGTGAGGACGGATGTCCGGCCTGGCTCGCTTACAAATCTGTCCTGAAACTCGGTCAAAAGACCACGCAATTCCTGCTTCTGCTTCATTGTCAGCAGTGACTTTGATACTAAATCCTCAACTCTTTTCTCGATTGGGACTTCGTCCGATTCGGGAGATAATTCAGGAATTTCTGCCGGAACCTCTTCCGGAACATTTAAAGTCATGTTCACGATGGCTTCCCTCTCTTTATAGGGTTTGAGTAAGTTGCTATGATACACCTGGTGTACCTTACCACTTCCTGGTAATTTTACCACATAGTTGGTGTCAGACAATTTTCGAGTAATCTCGGCCGGGCCGACCCATTGCACTTCAAGCTTATTCTTTTGGGAGGGCCTCAACAACATGACCCTGTCTCCTACAGCAAAGTGTCGCGCTCTAGCTGTCCGATCGTAGTAAAGCTTAGCCTTCTGCTGTGCTTTGGTCATCGCACTCTCGGTGAGTTCTTGGGCTTTTGTTAGACGATCCAATAAGGTGAGGACATATTCCACTACTACAGGATCCTCACCCTGACCTTCCCACGACTCTCTCAGCATATGAAGAGGAGACCGCAGTCTGCGGCCGTAAACAAGTTCCGCTGGTGTAAACCCTGTTGTCTCATGTGGTGCAGTTCTTAGTGCAAACATCGTTGCAGGTAAGCACATTTCCCAGTCAGTTTTTTGTTCAAAACATAAGGCTCTTAACACTCACTTCATCACGGAGTGAAGCTTTTCTATCGAGTTCGACTGCGGATGGTAGACTGAACTATGCAATAATTTCACGCCACACCGCTCTAGAAAGGTTGTCGTTAAGGCACTCGTGAAAATGGTGCCCTGGTCTGATTGTATCTCGGCAGGAAAGCCTACCCGGGCAAACACGGACAGAAGTGCGTTCACTACTTCCACGGAACTTAGCTCTTTTAGCGGGACCGCCTCTGAAAATTTAGTAGCTGGGCAGATTAAGGTCAGGATGTGACGGTAGCCTGAAGTTGTCTTGGGCAAAGGACCTACTGTGTCAATTACCAACCGACGAAAGGGCTCCGTGATTACGGGTACCAGCTTCATTGGAAATTTCGCCTTATCTCCCGGCTTACCCACTCGCTGACACACATCGCAAGATTTTACAAACCTCTCTACATCTTTAAAGCATCCAGGCCAGTAGTATTCCTGCAGAAGACGATTTTTCGTCTTCTTTACGCCTAAGTGGCCTGACCATGATTCTCCATGCACCAAACTAAGCAAATCCTGACGATACGCCTGAGGTACGACTACCTGGTCAAACTCTACTCCTCGCCTATCTAGATGTTTTCGATAGAGTATGCCACTCCTCTCTTGGAATCTCACATTTCGTTTGGCAATTCCCTCTTTCGAACTGTCCTGGAATCGCTTAAGCGTCGGGTCCCCCTTTTGTTCGGTTATTAATGAAGCGGGGCTCACCTGCAGCAGCCGACTGAAATTATCCGAAGTTGGCATGACACACAATTTTTTTGTATTTCCTAGTACCTGGAATGTGTCAACCTCTGTGCTATCCTCTGTACTACCAGGAATCGGCTTGGGAGCAACGGCATTTTCTATTTGCTCGGTCAACGAGGCGTAATTGACCCTTTCCGATTCGGGAGGAGGTTTATCGTCGCCTTTAGGAATGGTTGCCTCCGCGACTACGGCTTCTGCAGCCTGTTCTCGCACAAGTCGATTTGTTACCGTGGTGTCCAACTCGCAACCAGGCCCATTGTCGATTTGAGGCTTGTTTGCCTCAGTGAATGTTGCTCTCGCAGCCAGCGCACGTGCCTTCGATCTAGTCAGTGCCTGCACTATGCCTTCTCCCAACGTTAGACCTTTCTCCTTCAGCGTTTGATCTGACTTATTTGAAAATAAGTAAGGATACTGAGGGAGTAGATATGGCGATACCGCGGCTTCCGTTTCCAACGTACCAAATGCGCCTTTAAGGACAACTTTAGCTACGGGGAGGCACTGACTGTTTGCTTCTACGGCTTGTCTAGTCCAGGCACAGTCTCCTGAATACTGTTCGGACTCAACAAAAGACGGATGAACTACGTCCATAGAGGCTGCGGAGTCTCTAAGAAACCGACAATGCTTGCCGTTCACGGTAAGGTCGTACATATAGGGCTCTAACAACTTCATGTTCTCGTCGGCTTCATTTATAGATAAAAATGCCACCTTTTCTTTCGGGCAGTGTTTCGCGAAGTGCCCTGTTTCGTGGCAATTGAAACAAGCAGCCGGTTTTCTCGCCTCAAATTTCCTTTTGCTTGCCTGTGCCGACGACCCATGGTTAGATGAATTGTTTTCCTCACCCTTTTGTGCGAGACTTGTCGGTTGTTTTCTAAACGGCGCCTTATTCGGTAGTAGGAATTTTTCCCTTTTAGGCTCGCTGTTTGCCCCAAGGGCGCGGCGCGTAACGAATTCTTCAGCGAGCTCTGCGGCTTTCGTTACGGTGTTCACGTCCGGTCTATCCTGCACCCAGAACCTCACCTTTTCTGGTAACCTTTGATAGAATTGTTCCAGACCGATACACTCGAGCACCTTGTCATGATTCCCATACGCCTTTGCCTCTTTGAGCCACTCCCCCATGTTGGCCATTAACTTGTAAAAAAACTCCGGGTATGAATCATTGTTCTCTTTTACGGCGTTGCGAAATTTTTGTCTGAAACCTTCCGCTGACAACCTGTATTTCTTGAGAAGGCTCGACTTTACCTCACTGTACTCGTCAGCCTCCTCTTTCGCGAGGCGCGCGATTACTTCTGAGGCCTCCCCCGGAAGTAGGGACAACAAGCGTTGAGGCCACGTATCCTGGCTAAAACCTTGCCTTTCACAAGTTCTCTCAAAGTTGACGAGAAACAGCCCAATGTCCTCCCCTAGCTTGTACGATCTCATTAGGTCCGTCAATTTGAACCTGGCCCGCTCTGCGGTACCGGATGCCTCGATGCCTCCTGTTCTACTATTATGGCTAATCTCTAGCTCGAGGCGCTTCATTTCAAGCTCGTGCTTTCGCATATTATCTGCCTCGGCTTCTGCCGCTTTCCTTTCGGCCTCTGCCGCTTGCCTTTCCTGAATCTCCTCGACACATTCTGACAGCTCGTCATCCTCCGCCCCCAATGCGAGAATCGCCTCTATCAGCTCTGGCTTTCTTTGAGAGTCCGACACCTCCAGATTCAACTCCCTTGCAATTAGCAACAACATGGACTTTCGCAGGGATTTCAGATTCATGGCTGCCTCAAGTACCGCTGTCTCTGTTCCACAAAGATTCCTGTCCTGCAACTAATCAACCTTGATGGCGACGACAGCTCTAGGTTCCTGCCTTGCCTCAAGTTTTCCGTTAACTTAGTCTACAAATAAAGCTTCAAAAAGCTCTTATACGGAATCCTGCCCTGCCACTGTCAACCTTGACGCCACTGACAGAAAGAGCTTAACCAAGCTATCACACAATTTCTGCCTGACGCAAGTTACCTGTTAACCCAATGACCAAGACAGCCCCTCTCTACCAGCTTTTACTTAACACATAGAGTAAATCCCGGGTAAAATTTAACAGAGAAAGCCGGCACTCACCCAGTTCGCAGTCATGTCTCCGGCGTCGTGCCTCTCAGAAGTGCCGTTCGATTCCCTTTGGAAGTCGATGAGCTTGTGTCATCCTTCTCCTGTCGTCCCGTTGTTGAACTTCGGGCTCACTCCGTCCAGTGGTCGCTTTCGGGGTTATCGGCATCCCGCCGCTGCCATCCAGTTGTTGGGACTCCGGGTCCTGCCGGTCTCGTTTTCGGTAGCTGGCCCCGTCGCAGGATTCATCGTCCAACAATTCAGCGAGAAAGAAGCGCCCGAACAAACGACAGAGATTTGCATTCTGCTTCTCCATGGCTATACGACAGTGGGAAACGCCAGTCAGATGCGCTATCAAGCGGCTCCAGCGCAGTGTCAGATGGCGACTGCACAGGGAAGGTGCACGCGTCGGTGTTCATATGTCTACAAAGGCTATGAGGGCACACCTCTGGAAAGCACACATCGGCGGCGGCGAGTCGCGCGCGGCCGTGGCCGAGTGCGAGGGAGGTGCTGGCTCCGGTTCGTGGCACCACACATCGTCTGCGCAGCGCATCGAATTGTGCGCACACCGGCGGCGAGCCGCGCGCCGCGTCGGCGGAGTATCATTGCGCATGCGCAGACCAGTGCCACACGAATTCGGCTCAGCGAGGCCAGTGTAGCTAACGCTACAAAAACGGACTGGGGCGTAATACTAGCACTTAATACTTTAAACTCGCAATTACTAACAATAGAGCCTATTCACAAGATAGGGCAAAATACGCGAGACTTTCTACCATAATTTCTGGGAGAAACATCTTGAAAAAGCTTGGAGTTCACTCGACAGACATTGATACCAAAACAACAAGAGCGTATAAACCACAGAAGTACCTGTGACTGTGCACCCTGAAAACAATGTTCACAACCGACGAACCAGAGCTTAAGCCCCTCTGGAAAGTGCTCATGCACATTCCTAGAGTTGCTGTTTCGTTGAGGCCGCACAGTACAATAAGAGAAAGGCATTCGTTCCACTAACTGTGCCTCAATATAGCGTTGTTATAAACTTCTCGTCGGTCAGGACAAGAACGGTGAAAGTTGCCGAACAAGTCGCAATTGCCTTGGCCCTGCTAGACGACAGAAGAACAACAATATACAGACATTCAGATCAGTGGTCGAAGCACTCGGTAGGGGCACCATTTCGTAATCAGGCTTACACATCCTGCGAATTAAGGAGGTACAACAACGCAATAGTATGGTTCCCAGCTCAAATGGGACAAATTGAGGGTGATCCGTCCAACCTCATTGGATGGCCCACAGGGCTGCGGTACCAGTCGCTGACTGCATAGCTAATGAACGACGTGGCAACCAGGTTCTGGACAACAATGATCCCCCCATCATGTACAATAAATGCTTAAGGACTCTTATCTAAAGAGGCGAACGTATACGCCGTCGCATTACACTGTACACTAAACATGCCTTAGGCATTCTCGCTCACACTTCTTGAGGTAGGAGAATATCCAAGTCCCGCACTTTTGCTCAATGCTTTATCTTGAAATTAAGACGGCAAACACATGCGTGCTTTTCTGAGACTTTGCTAACTTAGACCATATGCTATGGCGGAGTGTTGCGTTAAGGGTCGATGCGATCGAGGAGCGGGGCCACAGGCGTTAACCCAGGTGCCGGGAAAGGAGAACTCTTGAGAGTCTTTTACGAGCGAAGCTCCCTAAGCTGTGTGTCATGCGTGCCCGATGTATGTAGTAGTAGTAGTAGTAGTAGTAGTAGTAGTAGTAGTAGTAGTAGTAGTAGTAGTAGTAATAATAATTAGTAGTATTTGTAGTCCTAATTGTAGGGGTAAATTCTTGTTTTCTCCTTGGTATGTTCGCTGGGGGGCGGTATTTGTATATGATGAACATTAGATGAAAAGATATGAGATGGCGGTACTTGGAGTGTTCACTAGATGGACACACGGATGGACGGGCAGACTAGCATACGAACGAACGGATGGATGGACGCGCGAACGAACGGACGGAAAACGGAAGAACGGATGCATGGACAGGTGGATGGACGCACGGATGGTCGCACCGACAGACGGAAAAACGGACGGGCTGACGAATGCTTCATTCCATTCATCATCATTGACACCGTGTATACGCCTCGCCACGGTGGTCTATTGGAAAAGCTCCTCGGCTGCTGACCCGCAGGTCGCGGTATTGAATCCCAGCGGCATCGGCTGCATTTACGATGGAGGCGGAAATGATGTCGACCTCTGTGCTCAGATTTGGGCGCACGTTAAACAACGCCAAGTGGTTGATATTTCGGAGCCCTTCACTACGGCATCTCTCTAATCATATGGTGGTTTTGGGGTGTGAAACTCCACATATCAATCAATCAATCAACTCCGTAGATATGCTGTGATTTTTCGCTCACACAAAGCCAGATGATTTATTTACATATTTAAAAAACTTGGGAAAATAGGCGAGCAGACGCGCTTCTACGTGGCACGCGAAAGGGCCAGGGAAGGCCAGTGAGAGAGTGGCAGTGGTAGAAAGATTTATTGCCACTTTAGAGCGTGGGGGCCGAGCTCCCTCGTAGCACGTGGGGCGCTCCCTCATAGTGAGAAGTCACCCTTACAAAGAAAAGGAAAGTGAGAGAGCGAGCAGCGCACGCGTGATGCTCCTTTTACAATCCCCGGTCCTTCCACGCGCTCCTTTTCCGACGCCGACTGTGCGTCTCAACGACGCCTATGCGTGTTCCATGTGGCACACACAACCACCTCTCGTGTTCCTACAGATGTGGACCGCATTTGATGTCCTCGCCGATGATCGTCTCTAGTAGGCAGAGTTCATGCATTGCGAGTCACAACAACTCGTCCGCCACCCGAAGAGGTCACGTAAAAGATGCAGAACCAGTGCTCCCTGAAGTGGCCCTTACACGTGGTCAGTTGTGATTGTCCCTACACGGCCCAATGGTTGTCGACTACAACCCCACACGGCACAGAGCAGGTAACACAACAGGCGCATTTCGGCGACACCACAATACGCAGTGCATTAACACTCACGCGGTACCAGCCGGCCAATCCACAGCCTGGTCACCACTGCCTGGTCGTCCCTTGGTCGGACGTTCCATATGGCGCTGAATCAAGACCGCCATCCTCAGAGGCTGGTTCTTCCTGGGTCAGTAGCCATAGCTGAGCTTCTACTCTGCCGGGCTTTTGCAGGAAGGTGCTCTAGACAGCAGACTTACACTGGGAACGCTCATCCAACCCGAGATTCACCAAGTGCATGCAATGTCCACGTTAATATCAGTGGTTGCAATAGAACAACCCAAGTTCCGTGGATTCCAGGGCTATGTCATCCCATGGATCGAAACAGTTAACTGTCGGCACCCGCAATGCCGGCCTGAACATCGGAAATGGCTGGTGGTGATCGACCACCTTCGCGATGCTGCCAAAGCCTGGCACAAATGCGAAGGCGTCAGACAACAACATTTGCCGGAATAGTGTGCTAGATTACCGTATGTATTTTGTCACTTTTCCATGTGTCTGCCTCTATTCCTGACGACCCAGACTCTACCGCGGATAAGAGCTCTGTGACTCATCACCTCGACACTGCACATCTTGGCACCCTGATTCAGAAACAACATCGTCCCGACGGTGCAGCTCGACCCTCTGTCAACCAACCCTCCTTCAGAGAAACATTTTGTAGGGGGAAGATCCTTGATTGCCAATCTGTTGACCGGAGCCCCTGCGCAGACGAAACCACTGACGCGGAAGGAGATGTACTCGATAACAATACCAGCCTCGAGCAGGGCTACATAACACAAGTTTCAGTTTCCGTGACTTCCGCACCACCAGACGAAAATACCACCCACAAAGCCGAGTGACTTGATTTCCAGTGTAAAGATAAGAAAAATTGAAATTTAAATGCATGGAAAAACCTGTACCTGCCTTAGCATGCCAGGTCAGGTGTCGTATAAAAATAAATGAATTGAGGTTTCGAAATAAACTCAAAGCGCAAGTTTATAAAAAGTATAACTGAAAAGGTAAATAGCGATCGCGTAACGCATTATTTTGTCTTAAGGCGCTGGGTCGACGATCACAGATGTCTGTGGAGTCTTTATATTAAGATAGAGGTGGACTCGGAGAGATAGAGAGAAGAGGGAAAGTGAAAAACAAGTAGAGTGCAGAAAGGTGTAAAATGTTGTCCAGTTCAAGACACCGGCACGACAGTATCATTTGTGCGGGGGCATCGAGGCCATGCTGGTGCGTGCATTAGACGCAGTTGCTTTGTCGAGTGGTGGCTGTGAACAACGCCATCGGAGGCAGAAAAAGAGCACCCAGGAGGCTAGGCAGAGAGAAAAGAAACACAGCAAGCCGGCCCCAACGCCTCGCTAACACACGTGTGGCGCAAAAAAAAAAATGGATTGCACGGCAGGGCATACCGGGGCTCACAAGCCCCACCATGATGACTTTTTCGTCGTTCGCGTGTTTCAAGCCCTCGTGTGTATATTTGGTTCATCTTATATACCTTGGATAGCGGCACAAAGGGCAAGCGTTGCGCGGAAGAGTAAAACACATTTACACGCAGACCCTAATACTACAGTGTAGCTGCAGCCCGGTAATCAGCCTGCGTCTCAATACGCTCTGTGAAAGGCTTGGTAATCAGGCACGCGTGTAGAACGGCAGACATGTCCCTACAGTAAGCACCGCAGGAACAACAAGTCGAGGTCATCAAACGAAAGCGGTGAAAATAATAGGGGAAGCGTCCATGTCCTGTTAGCAATGTTACAAGTGACTGTGGTGGCGGAAAAAATGATGGTAAATTGCGGAGTTCCTTATCCCAGTGGTACAGCTCAGTGTGTTTGTAGTCTGCTTGTCAACGCGTCGTTCACATCTGGAAGAGCTCTGGTTGAAGCTGTTGCCAGACCACGCGAAAGGGCATAGGAAGGCGTTACAGATGACCCATGTGTGAAGCACACTGGGACAAGAAGCCTGCCACCTCTTGATCAATTATCCCTGCGTGGCCCGGAACGTGGTAGAGGCTGAATCGGTTGGGTTTTTCTAATGTCAGAAATCATTTTTCTAATTTGCATAACGTGATGTTTTGTGTTGCGCGGCGAGGCGAGCGCCTCTAACAGGGACAGGCTGTCCGTATAGAGTGCAATAAGCAAGGCATAACGAGCCACCAACACATGTTTCAACGCCTCTAGAAACCCCATAACATCAGCTGCGTAGGAGGATGTCACTCTCCTAAGTTGAAAACAGCCGACATGAATTATCGCAGACCTCACTTGAAGGGCGAGGTAAGCAGCTCCTGCTGCACGAATGGCGTACGAACCGTCAGAATATGTGCACCGCGCGAGCTCGCAATGCTAATAGTGCCCGTTCTCGGGTGTGACGTTGGAAGGTGGGGATTTCATGTAAGGGGGGGGGGGTACTTTAATACCCTTTTGTGGTACGGCCACCGAATCAAGCCGAAACCGGAGGAAGCCGAAAGCCACGTGGCGCTTTAATGCAAACAGTCGGAACTCAGCGTTGAGCCACTTCAGTTCTAAATGTATCGGCGGTGCTTGTAAGATGACCTTCAGCACTGCCGTACTTGTGGTGCGATAAGCACCTGTTATCACCAACAGCACGTAGCGCTGTTGGCGATAACAGGTGCTTATCACACGGATGGTCTGCATACGATGTGGGATTTTTTCCCATCCTCCTCCTCAAATGTTTCGTCACCAGAATAATAAATATAACATAAAATAAAGACGGTGACATTCGCACTCCTACGAGTAGCAATAGCAGGCATAAAACAATTTAAAATAACTGAAAGAAGGTATATAAACTACCCAAACCACAAAATATTCTTCTAAAAGCGCCAACTAGAGAAATAAAGGTTGGGCATGGTAACCTGTACGCGTTGGAAGGTGTGTGCTCAGCGAGCACAAAGGCACTCGCGTAGGCTATTTATTGAAAGTAAACAAGACAAAATAGAAAAAATTGTGACGAGACTGTCCAGATGTTCCCGGGAAGGTATGTGCCTTGACAGTTGATGGATGACGAAGCTTGCATTTGGACGTGTTACCAGACTATTAAAAATTGGCAGACCCCACGTACAATGGGAATCGATGATATGAGAAGCACAAATAAGAAAGGTTGATGGGTCACTCTAAAATCAGCACAACGTTATGAGGTGTAGGTAAATGATGCCGTACATGATTTCCGTGTTATGATTATCATGTTTGGATGCCTCGTTTCCCTTCGTCCTCAGTTCACGTCACGTGATAGCAAATTTAGTATATGTGGAGCGAGCAAAACGGCGACGAGCATGCTACGAGCGTGGTATGTTTTCATGTTCTTGCATGACAATCGTGTCAGCATTATCATGTTTGCATGAGCCATATATTTCGCATCTAGTGACATCTCGTAACACCAAATTCGACATATGTGGAGCTAATGGAGCTAGCAAAACGACCACAAGCGCATAATGAAGGGCCCCAGTATATACTTCAATGTGGCTCTTACATCCGCGCACGCTGGGCACAGCGACGCTACGTTAGCAAAACGCGACGCCATGTGTGACCAGCGCCTGTCGGCGTGGCCCGACGGCAACAAGCACGAAATTTGTGCCGATGCGTTACCCAGACAACAGTGCGTCTCCCTCTTTTCGTGACGGAGGGACGCCGGGCGCGCGAAAACGCGCATGCGTCAAAGCAACGCACCGTGGCGTGCACCTGCGATGGCAAGACCGGTGCCTGGCGCGGCAACGCCAGCGTGACACGACAAAATGAACGCCGGCGAGCTCACGCACCGCGTCATGTCAAACTGTATTGGCGCCTTGACTGTGGCGTGTAGTCATGTTCTCACATGACACGCATCTCAGTATTATCATGTTTGCACCAGTCACATGCCTTCGTCATCTATTGGCGTCAGGTAATACAAAAATTAGCATATGTGAAGCTAGCGAAATGGCCGAGAGTGCATCACGAGTGTGGTATGTAATCATGTTACATGACACGCATGTCCTGATTTTCAAGTTTAGGTTTGTCGCTTGTGTTCACTATGCAGTCATGTCGTACCACATCAGTGTTCAGTTTTGCAACATGTCATTTGAACGGAGCCACCCCAAGAGCTCCCTATTGAAAACACGTCCACCATAGGAAAGGTGTATTCCACCATCCACCATTTTGGTGGATTATGGCGGTGGAAACGTTGAAGGCACATAATGTATGGTGGCTATGGGGTAGCGGATGGTGGATGGCGCTCTCTAGCTGGCAATGCTGGAGCGCGAAGCAGTGGCAGAACCACCGTGACAAGCTGCCACTAAATATATTAAAAATAATTGTATAAAATACGATGTAGAAATCACCCGCGAAAAAAGCTTCGACAGTGGAGAATCGAACCTGCCACCTTCGAATTCAGAACTAAGCACACCAACCAATGCGCCACGCCGACAGATGGCGACATGGGTGTTAAAATGATAGTTCACTCAGGAAGTCACTGTTTAACTGCAGTTTTGTTTGTTGTTTACTCGAGAGGGACATGATTTGCATCTGCTAAAATTTGCACATTTGATGAACACGAACAACTGCTGCCTGTAACGATTGCCACTGCGATAATGGCACCAGCGCAATGTCTTTGTTAAAATTTACAACTGAAAGGAAAAAAAAAACAACTCAGTGGAATAAGTAGCAGGTAGAGTTTATCGGAGGTAACTGCCAAGTTTATTATCCGTTTCTCGCTCTTTCGAAAGATCGATATCAGTTCAGGCTTTATGACGCTTCTATGCTTATTCGATAGACACGCCCACACAATTTATTCTGATGTTTTTCGCGCAACGCAGAGCGCAGTCATGCTAGCGCACCACTGTTGCTCTGTCGTTAGGAACCACTACATAACGGCTTGGCCAAAACAAATGCAGTGCGTCAGAAACGTTATTCTATCACATTAGTTCAGTAAGCATACAAATTACCGTATCTATGTTCTCGCAAATTAGCCAGTGAACTGCCGGCGAGCGCGACCGGTGGCTGTCGGTGAGGGGAGGCGTACCTTTGGTGGAAGTGCTGCAAGCGCTTCGCATCGATGTTAGTCGCTTCTTGCGCGGACACCGTCCACAATAAGAAAGGCTTCATTTGGTGAAAATGATGCCGCAGCTGTGCTGTATTGTCATTTTTACTCGTCAAAATTGTGTATTCTGAAACGAAGAAGCACCAAAAACACTACTTGTACGTGCTCGGTACGTATGACTAACCTTTGGTAGAAATCATGGTGGTAGAACAGAGGGGTAAAAATTGAATTCGCTGGGGCTCTTCTCGACGCACGTCGAAAGTGATTGTTTATGCATATACGCACGCAGTTTGTTTACTTAGAGGTCCAGCTCAAACAATGGAGTGTGCAAGAATGACCAGAGTTGCGTTTCTAGCGTGGTGACATCGAGGGACCACTGTGTTCTGCTCTAACATTGAAAGGGGCGATTGCGCACTCGAGCCCATTTATTGGTTCACAACTGCGCGCCGATGTAAAACATTTACTGTCAAGTTCGCAGTGACAATTCTAGTTTTTTAAATATCACAAGAAAGAAACACATCACGGATGTCAAACTGATGTAAGTACATGCGCGAAATGTAAACCAATTCCCAATCGAATATTCTATGCTCCACAAAAATTGAAGAGTTGTTGACACCACAGGAATAAAAAAAAACATACTAGAAAGCGTAATGACCAGCGTTGGTTTCTTTTGACCGTAAACATATATCTCTGCGCATTCAAGAATCAAACACTACAAATAAGTCATTTCGCATACTCTTCTGTGCTTTTCATCATGCCACCATCATCCACCAAGCTTCCACCATGCCACCGTCATTCACCTTGCTCACCAAGCCTCCCACCAAACACGTTTTCCTCGCCACCGTGAGCCGGCATTTTTCACGATCACCACTATTGGCTCGCCACCACCAACACCATCTGCCACCATTTTTTTCACTTTAGCCGTCATCAGAAATTATGCCCACTACAGTTTCTATCATATCCACTATGTTTCCACCATATCCACTATTCTTTCCAACATATCCACCAACAATTCCAGCATCCACCAACCCAAGATTTTCAATAGGAAGCAGAAAGACTATGAAATATAATCATGACATTCAGGACATACATATCATGATTATCATGCCATGAGTAGTCATTTATGTTCTTCAAACAGTTTTGTTATGCCATTCCAAGTTTGGTATTGATACCATTATCGAAACGGCCTGGAGAGCTAAAAATCAAAGGCGGCTAGATAGGTAGATAGAAAAATAGATAGATCGATAGATGGATAGATAGATAGATAGATAGATAGATAGATAGATAGATAGATAGATACGCACAAAGTCGCCGAAGTTCGCTAAGAATTGGTTCGCATTTAAAACCTCATTGAAGTATTTAGGCAATATGACAAAGGTCTAGAGCAAATAAATACATTCGATACCTTACGTATGTAGTGGTATGAGCTAGCCGTAACGTCAGTCCAGTCAGGTTGCTCACTTAGCATTAGCTGATACATTTAATATCATAGTCACATATAATTCCCACCAGGGTTTTCAAAGATTTCAAAAAAATTCGAGTGAAATGGAGAACAAAAAAGAAAAGAAAAAGGAATAAATAGAAAATTGAAAAATGAAATGTGAGGAGTCACGATATAAACTACTATTAGGAAAAGTTGAAAAAGAGAAAGGGAAAACATTTAAATAAATATGACAAAGAGTGCACACGTTAAAAATTGCCGTAAGCCAGTCTTGTCCCACAATGGACAATATAGAGCAGTGAACAATATAGTACATGCCCATCCTAAATATGTTTTGGTTATATATACACAGACATAGAAGCCGTGGGGGCTTCTTTGTGACGGATGAGAATATTGAAAAATAAAGTGATTTCCAGGTAATGCAGCAGCATGGCACATACCCGAATACAGAGAGGTGTTGTTGGAAGGTGTTATACGTGTATGATTAAGGAATGCCCATGGCCTGAGTACTGAGGTGCAGTTTTGAGGCAACGCATTCCGAGAGAGCATACATATGTATTCCAAAAGCACGATGGTAATGCTCTCTGCCTGCTGTATATAGAACCTGTTGCATGACCACAAGGAAGTGTTGAAACAGAGCACTATCTTGGTTGTGCCCATACTTGCACTATTTAAAAGAGAAGTGCATAGACTGAAAGTTATTTTTATATGTAAAACTCTCCACAGTCGCACTGGCAGAGCAAGCCACGGCTCTTAGGCCAATTTGAAGTATGTTTGCCTCCGAAATAACCCTCAATTGAGCCTATATATATGCAAGTCACTTTACAATAGACACCACACCCTCAAGGTTAATTTCTTTTTTTTCATCCATGTAACAAATATAAATATGAAGGAGCCTTGAAAAGTGAGTGCTTTCATTTCGTAGTAACGTTGTTTAAAGCGCTTTCCACGGAGAATAAAATAGAGCCATCCTTGACTCCAAGGCCCAGTGATATATTGGAACCTCCAAGGAGCTCGCATTCGGGCCCGTCCAAGTAGTTGGACAAGACGCGTAACTTTCTAAACGGCTTCGACTGTGTCAAACTATACCCTCCATTTAAAAATGGGATTTTGTGCCGTCTGGGTTGTAGTCAGATCAAATAAAATCTGGTAACTCTTTCAACACCTCTCTTTCCAGTCAATAACGTTTTTCTATTTTTATTATTATGGCTCGGTTTCTACGCACACTGAGGATTTCCGGAGATTAATCCGTTGTTATAGTGGAAGAATCTCCAGATCGGGTGAGAATGGCTATACTAGTGGGATGGTGACACTGCATTCCTTAAAGTAGGGAACAATGGAAGGACATTCTTCACCACATAAACACTGTAACTCATGGTGCAGAATAAAATGATGTAAATAAAATGTAGAATGCCCACGTCTGCTTGAAATGTAAATCAGAGATTTATGTGGTGGGATGTACACAGATATGTTTTCATTGGTAAGTACCTAATAAAAATAAAGTGGTACCGGAATGATTTTGTAGCCAATCTCTATACCAAATAGTATACATTTTATTTGAAAATTTTGTACAAATCGACTCAATGTAGAGTTTCCAAGATCTTGTGAAGCCATATTTAGAAGATGAGGTTGCGGCAATGTCGGCAAGGTTATTCCCGTACACATTGCTGTGTTTGCGTACATGAGATAGATGCACAGGGACATGCTTCTTTAGAGAAGTAAGGTATTTACTTAATTGAGCAATTCATGCATCATTCGACTTAGGACTGGCTAATGCTCTCAATAGGATTAAGATGTCAGTGTATATCTGCACAGGTAAGGTGGTGTGAAGCAGTAATATCTGATTTATCGCTTCTTGGAGTGCTAGTTCCTCTGTGCAGTGCACACTACTTGCATTAGGCACAATACATCTTCTGACTTTAGGAATTTTTTGTCGATAATTTTTTGAATCACAAATGCATCTCCAGCCGTTCGGCACCTGTAAGATCCGCCAGTATAATCGTGCGATGTGCGAGAATAGGCCACGTCCTTCTTCTCCTGGCGGGTTAGTTTAGTATGTCAGGGGGAACATACCCGATATGCGGGACGGTGCTGCCACGCATCTTTGGCGTATTAGATTATCGTTGGCATGTAATGAATCAGGCTGTAGCAAGTGGGCTGCCTTCGAGTGAACAGAGAGAATTTGGCGCAAAGGCGTTCGGAGCTCCAATCAAATCGGAGGTGCCCTTGCCACTACCTGTAAAGCTGCAATTTTAGTTGTGCAGTAAGCGCTCGTTAATGCAATCATTGGCAGCCGATGTGCAGAAATTATCTTTTCCTTTAAGATGGAATCAGAGGATCGGTCCACCACACCGGAGCAACATATGTGATGGACGGTAAGACAAATTTTTTCATATAGCATTTTTGCCGGTTGTCCTGATCCTGCATATTGAATTTTGAAAAATGCCGAGTTTTTCGGAACTAAATTTTCTACTTTTTTCTTGGTGTAATCGAAGTTTTTTAAACTAAAGCGAGAATAAAAGATTTTTCTCAATATGCGAAGCGATTTTTCACGTTGTAACCGTACATGGCCCCTGCTAACATTAAATGTGGCAGTTCACAGTGTGGGTTGTCCATTGGGTTGTCCATCCATGTACTGTGATTTTGTCGGGTTGAGAAACAGTTTAGCGACGTCCGCCCAACGACCCACTCGCCGTAATGCCTCGGCTGCTGCTTGTTCTAGAGCCAACTTTGTAGGGGACTACACTGTAAGTATCGTGTCACCTGCTTATGCCTGGATGTTAACGTTAGGCGGCATTGGTAATTGTATTAAGCCGCTGATTATGACATTTCGCAATAGTGGACTTATTGATAATCCTTGTGGGCTTCTTAGAGTTGGGGTATCCTTAACATCAAACACTTTGGTTTTGTACACTATCTTTCTATCGGTTAAGAATGACGTCAATAGATAATACACATTTCTCTGACATCCAGTACGTTGAGTGAATGCTAGTAATAATAGGTGCCACACCGTAACAAATGCTTTTATTCAAATTTTTGGATAATAGCACCACCAGTGCCTCTAGTTGTTTGTTTAGTTTAGGTCTTTCTTTCAAGGTGTGAAGGGCCATGACCGCACTTCTACCACTAGTAAAGCTGAAGTGGCTATTTTAAATAAATATTTCTATGTAATAAAATTGAACACGGGAATTTAGGAGACGTTCGAAAATTTTGCAAATAATGAATTCCTAACGATTGGGCGATAAAGGATGCGTCTTCTGTGTTGCGAACAGGTTTCGGAATGAAACTAAATTTTCCAGATTTCCAAATAGTAGTTGGAAAGTGGCCAAATCGTTATTCCGAAATAAAAGTAAATAGAAAAAAATTCATTGAAGTTCGAAAAGATAATCATCGGGGGTAAGAGTGAGACGATCTAGACAGAGCGCCGAATTCGTTTTGCACATTGCTATCACGGCTCATACTTCCTGATGTGTAGGTGAAAAATCATTCCGAATGGAAACCGCGTTAGCGGACGCTATTTTCTGATGTCCCTATGTATGTCGTCGTCTGTTTCAAAGGTATCTTTTAACACGTGTGTGTGGAGCAGAAGTGATGCCGATTCCAGTATACTAGCGGTCAGCGTATCATCGGGCTTCCTTAATGGGGATAATTGTACCAGCGATAAAAGTGATCCGATACGAAGTTCCAAACGTGGATAGTTTAAAATACTCTGTACAGAAGTGCTTTATAGAGGCTTCCTGTGCTCTTCGGATGTTTTTCGTACACATTGTGCGTGCCACTTTATAGAAGGAACGAAGTTGTTCTCTCATGTTCGGATCGCGCGCTCACAGAAAAGCCCGGCGAAAACGTCTTACTTTTGCCCCTTCGACTTCGAGATCTCGATTCCACCAGCCATTAGCTTGATGGAAATTCTAGGGCAGTGCCTGTATAGAGGTCTGCACCAATTACTTAGGAGAACCAAATAACATTTTTTTAAGGAAGCGAGAACTGTGGTCTTGCCGCGAAATGTCAATGTTCAGTGATGGGATTGCCTCATTTGAGAAGGAGAAACGAAGTAACCTGTGGTCACAGAACATATAACCATCCATAATAATCCTTTTGTATCCTGTTGAGGCAAGTGAGTTGCTAGCGGTAACCACATCAATTCGGTTTTGGTAATAATGTGTCTCAAAAGTTGGTAGAGAATTAGGGTTGCTGAAGACATGCAAGGAATGCTGTGAGAGCATCTGTACAACTGCATTGCCTCGCATGTCCGAAAGGAGATCGCCCCACAAAGCGCTCTTTGCTTTTAAATTGCCAGCTAGAATGATGTTCTCCATTTGATACGTCTCAAATATGTTTGAGACAATATTTAAATACATCTGTGTATATCTAAGTGGGAGGGGGGCAATAAACACCGACTAGTAAAAAGTCGACAGATGGCGACGTGGCCCTCAGAGCACTTATATGAGTACGTAACAGAATCGGGGACCAGTCGTAGTCGCGTGGTGTTCCAATGATGACAATATGCGGTTCTTCCAAGACTGCAAATTTAAAATTTTTCGTTGGAATGTCAGGTATCTGTTTGCATCGAGCGTGTGGATCGAAAACGTTGGTGACGTCAATGTGAAATTTTTTCTTTACGTTGACTAATTCCTGTGTGGTTGATTCTGAATGGTCTAAGTTGGTCTGTACATCTTTAATATTTAACGGGAAAGAAATGAGGTAATATATTCAAAGCTGAATCGAGTTTGTGCCACAGTAACGTGAACAATATTAGGTATGTGCGGGAATATAGAGCCACTGGGGGAAATATAAAGAAAAATTTCATTAGAGGAGGAATAAACTTCATTATTCAGAAAGGGAGGCGAAATGGGGGTGACCAAGTTGTACGGGGGCTAGGTTGGGGCCCAAGGGCCACAACACTAGCAGATCAGTCCACCAGCTTTGCCTGTATATGCAAATTTCGGCTCCTTAAGGACCTCTCCCAGGCTTTCGGTGAGGGAGATGGTTGCAGGAGCTCCTCGGATGGGGGGTTGCTGGGGCAACGCCATAATACGTCGTCTTGTCCTGTCTGCGCTAGGCCACAGTTATTAAACTTTCGTAGCTTTCATCTTTCACTATTCCAGCCAGCCTCTTCGGGCTGAGTGTACAGTGAGCCTGAGCCCTTCGCAGTTTAGTCGCTTGTGCTCAGGCTATTCTTTCTTTCATCTGGAGGTGGATTAATCCTTGTTTCTTCTCGTACCGGCTGAGCCGGTCTCTGTAGCTGAGTGCTAAGTCCTTCGAATTTGGTTCCTGGGACCGCACCTTTGCCCGGTTTATGTTCCCTCTGGCTGTCTGGTGAGCGGCCTCATTTTCCAGCTTCCCAGAGTGACCCGGAACCCAAAACAGCTTAATTTTTTGTTAGTGGCACACAAGGTGCAAGGCGACGCCATCTATCGCCCCTGCGAACGCTTTCAGTGTCAAGTAGCACATTGTTTTCATTTCTGATGATGTAATGTATGTACCACTAAAACAAAATTTGAAAGAGTGACCTCTGGAACAGTTAAACAATAGAAGAAAAAGAAATGCACGAAAGCGCAAAACGCAAAGTGGGTAAGCGTAAAAAATTACTAAAGAGAAGAATGATAAAACAAAACCTCATGAAATAGAAGAAATAATCACGATAACGTGAAAAAAATTAGAGTAGGCAAGGGCTTTAGAACTTAAATCAGGAGGAAACCAATATGACCAGAAATAGAAGAAAAATAATTCAAAATTCTAGAAACACTTCGCGCCAGCCCGCACCTTTTAAATAATAAAACAAAACGGTAAGCCCGTTGTGTGCGGGAGGCGCGCTCTGGACACGGCGGAGAGAAATATGGGTAGGCTCCATAGTTCGTGCGCGCAAAGTCGCGCAACTCTTTCTAATGGGATTCGCTATTTTGATGGCCTGAAAAATGAGGCATATGTTCCCTCACGAGTCGCCTGCAAGGCGCGCAACTGGAAGTTGTGTCACAAGCAACCGTAAATTTCTGTGTAGGATGAGGTCCCGCGCACTTCGCGCATACTGTCTTTGCAGGATCGTCTCTGTCAGGGCAACATCAACGTGTATGTCCATACCTGGCAAGATGTGTCCACAAAGATACGTGGACATCTTCCATTTCTCTGGCTGAAGTCCAGCCGACGCATACCAGTTCTCAGAGCATGATTTTTTTTGAAATCGTGCGGTTTGAGTTCTGAAGTGAATATCATGTTACCACCTCTTTCCTCTAATGCGGGTTACACTGCTAAGGTAGCTAGGTCAAGATTTTTCAGGATTTGAACTATCAAAATACCGGTCGTCGTCTAGAAGCGGGAACTTCCGCATCCGCTCCCGTGAGTTGGACGTGCGGTTTTCGTTTCGCAGTAATGCGAACCGAAAGAGCCGCACGCGTTACGGGCGTCGATTCTACCGCCTTTTCAACTGGTCAAACGACGCTCGTTCCGACGCGTGAACTGTGACACCCAGGCGCGTCTGTCGCAGTGTTAGGGGTCCGATTCCCGCTTGTGTAGGATTAATGTGTGTTTTTGTAGAGGTAAAGCGTCCTTTGCTTGTGTTCGTGAGTCACCTACTGGCACTACAAAGGCCACGTGCTGTGGTGGCAACAGAGATTCCGAACGTTGTCACGACAGGCAGGGGAATCTGAGACTCTGAGGCGGTCCGCGAACTCCCAGTGGGCCAGAGGACAAAAGGAAGACGATGACGTCTTTGCGACGGTCGGTCTTGACGTCCGCGAAAGACATACCGGATGCTGATGCACCCCTGAGCTTTACATAAAGTCAATGCTCCGTCAATTCGCGATGGGTGTCGTTCAGCTGATGGCGGAGCTCGTGGACGACTCCGCCTCTCCACGTCGCTTGCGCCTCAATCTCAGCAGAAATGTCAATTATGCCGTTCGTTTCCGTGATGATAAGTGCACTCTAGCCATTTGAAATTTTTGTTTTGTCTTTACGAAGAATTTCGTTCAACCAACGTTGACGCGCCGTCATCTGTGACCACAGCGCAGCTAAAGCCGAATCAATAAGGCCCCAAAATGGATGCACCCGAGGGCGCGCCGTGCACGTGAGAGTCCAACCGGGCTACACAACTCGGCGCAGCAACAAAAGTATCGCACGCGTCGTCCAAAGCGAAATCAGGTGTCCTGACATGATTGAAACGAGAGGATTGTCGCGACAAGGTCCGTCTGCGTACATGATACCGGAAGGAGCCTGTGTCAGCTCATCCAAAGCACATGCTTGTGGAGGCGGCCATATTGGCCATAGAAGCCATTAGGCCAGAAATGACAACACAAAATAAAAAAAAACCTTTTTAGAACAAACGAACGGTCTACAGTCTTTGTACAAGTGTAAAATTAACCTCACCGAAGACTTAGAATCGTAAAATCAAAATACCTCACGATATCCTGAAAAACCAGGAGCAGCAAAGCAAACACCAAACAGGCAGAAGCGCTTGCCGGCTCGTGCTTTTGCCATTTGTGCGTAAAGTTTACAGTCGTTATGGGATTCTTCACTTCATAGCTGGAGATATAAATATTCTGTTACAATAGGACAGAGGACCTTTGTAAGGCGTAAAAGGCCACACTCGAGGCGTAGGCGTGGTAACCTTATTGTGCAGGAACTCAGCGTGGGAGAAGGATACCCTGCAATTGAACACAACACCTAGTGTGCGTGCGGAATCTGTAAATGTGTTGGGCTTTGGAGCGCCGGGTAGACATACTGAAAAAAGAGCCCGTGTCTGCCGCTTACGCTGTACGTGAATAGGACGCAGGAGGTCTTGTCGTTGTTTATTGACACTTTTACAGACTCGGCCCAATCGGCAACTTGAGAAAGGACCGGCATGGCTGTATTCACAAGGGCCGTATGCGATCGAGCGGGAACGACGATGACGATTTCGTCTGCGTGCGCCTGTACACGTTCTCAAGGAGGCAAGCGCAAGAAAAAGGGGCTGTCAATGACAACATTCCACAAACGTCAAAAGAGGGGTGCACCTTGAGGGTTTCCAAAGGGAGGTTGGGCCTCCACCTGTCCTGCGTGGGATCTAAGGAATACACAGCGTTCCTCAAGAAACGTTCGGCGTAAGTAAGTTGTACAATTCGCTGGGAAAGCGTTGGTCGCAGAAATATTGTAGGATGTGGGGATGCCACGTGCTGCCGAAAGCGCCATGAAAATCTAGGGACATGAGGAGAGCAGGCGTGCGATTGTTACTATACTCGAGCAGCTGTTGCTTGAGTATGTGCAGTGCCATGACCAAACTGCGTGCGGCAGTTAACCCGTACTGGTGAAAATTTTCGAGCTCACGAGCGTGCAAGAAGTGACGTAGCCTGCCAGTTAACCGCCGCTCAAGAGTCTTGCGAAACACAGAGCTGATGCAGATGGGGCAGTAAGATGAGATACTTTGTGGAGGCTGTCCCGCCTTGCGAATGAAGTAGACGCGTGCACAACGCCAGCATCTCGGGAAGTATCCCAGTGTTATTACGGCGTTAAAAAGCAACGAGAAGAATGTTGAATGAACCCAAAACAGCTCCTTCATTATGAAGGGCGTGATGTTGTCTGGGCCAGGCACCAAATTGGTAGGCGTAGCGCGAAAAACGTACGCTAATTCATCGTAAGTCAATGGCACTTCCCATTCATTTGTGAAGTATGGTTGCGTGGTGAGTGCGCACGTAACCGAGTGGCCAGTCACACGTGTGGCCGGATCGTCCACAGCACTTTGTGTGGTTCTAAGAGCACCACGGCCGACTCGAGGTGCGAAGTCGGGAGCGTTCCGTCAGGACCCTCCAGGGGCGGCAGGCAGCTGAACTAAAGGAGGCGGCCAAACTTCGCCTTGAAAGGTGAGGAGAAGAAAGACGCACGTACGCACGATAGAGTGTAGCAGCAGACGTGCTTCTCCCTGACGGCATTGATGTTGCTTCGAAGGGCAGACAGAGCCGTGCCGTTTTCGCGGCGTAGTAGTGTCGCATGACGGGGTCTCGTGACTTCTGGAAGCGACGACGCTTAGCTGCGACTTCTTTGCCTTCAATTTTCAACCGTAGGGTAAATCACGGCTTACAGGCCGGTCTTGTGTGGACGGGTTGTTGGTGGCGGTAGTAAAAGCGCTCGTAAAGCCTGTAAAAAGCTGCCACGATGTGATCTAGTGCCACCGCGGACACTACGAACGCAACAAGACTTGCTGAAACCAGTGTTTTCCACGTTGGGCCTCGAGCAACTCGTGTTGTGCTTAATGCTTGAGGTGTTTTCCAGGCATGGAAGGCACGCCTATTCGTATTTCGATAGGCTTGTGACTTCGATAAGCAAGACCTGTCCAGCTTAAAGAATAGGGCGTCTCGTAGGTAGACACGGACTGAATATGGTTGAGTGGAAGCAAGTGCACAGAGAGGGCAAACAGCGCAAGCAGGGGCGCACTCTCGTCACTCTTTACGGGCCCTTACAGGTGGTGCTTCATATTGAAGTCGCCCGCTTCAATGGTGTTATGCGAGCGAAAAGCGGAGACAACCTCCGCCAATTCGTCAAGAATGGGTTCAAGAAAATAACGTGGTAGTGCATACACGCAGACGAGCAGACGAAGGCGACGAGAGTCATTGGAAGTCAAGGCGGGAAATTGGAGGATGCGGCCACTGTGGAGCTGCTTGTAGAGGACGGGGAACATTTCACCTCCACCAAATATGTTTCGTGAGTAACGAGTCTGCATATTGCAAATATATTTAGAAAATATTGTTACGGTGCACCATCGACTGGAGCAAGCGTAGCACTTTGCGAAGAGCACGAAGACGCCTGTGCGTTAGACTATATTGATTCTTTGTGGACGCTAAATTAAAAACTTAGATCTCGCCTCGTCACATTTGGTGGGGGTGCTGGGTAACCGCCTCGCAACGGAACTGCGCAGCGCCCGTCGTTTGAAGGGTCATTTTCAACGATGACGAAAAATACGGCGTCTGCATCGGCTCCTGGTGTTTCTGTGGCTGAGCATGATGCGGCGACTACATCTCCTCCTGCGACCACAACCTTCGTGCTCGAACACCGGCGGAATCCTGGCACGTTTAGCGGTTCCGGCGATCCAGATGAAGTGGACGTTGAAGATTGGCTGGCAGAGTATGAAAGTGTGGGTGCTCGATACCGATGGGGCTCGATTCTTATGCTGGTGAACCTTTTGTTCTATCTTAGGGGAACCGCCAAATCGTCGTATGAGATCCATGATGAAGAACTTAGGGGCTGGGCAGTGTGCAGGCAGAAAATGTTGGACTTGTTCGGCAAGCCTTTTGGGAGAAAAATGGCTGCGAACAAATTGCTCGCGTCTCGGCAGCAGACCTCGACGGAGCCGTACGTCTCGTATATAGAAGTTGTGTAAGCACTGTGTCGCAAAGCCGATGTCGAGATGCCGGAGGCTGTCAAGGTTGGACATATTCTTAAGGGGATTGTGGACGACGCATTCAGCTTCCTGATCTGCCAAAATTATTCTACAGTGAACGCGATTATAAAGGAATGCCGGTGCTTTGAGCAAGCGAAGGAACAGTGGATTTACAGCGTGTTTGCCCGCCTTAAGATTACAGCTGCAACGTCTTCTTGCGAAGATCATGCAAGAAGACAGCCACCACCTCCAGTTTCATCGGATCAGGTGACCCGAATTGTACTGCGTGAACTTGAAGCCATTACCCCTGCTATGACTCACACTGCTGCAAGTGACACGACCCCACTCACTGCTAACATGGTTCAAGCCATCGTCCGCGAAGAATTCGCCAGCAGAGGTATTCTCTCGGTGCGCGCGTTGCCGACCCCGCAGCAAGGTCCATGGCCTCCACAATAGTCCTATCACGAGCAGCAGTTTACGGCTCGATCTCGCTACCCTGCAGCGTCGACCAATTTGGTGCGTCGACTAATCGACCAATTTGCTTTCATTGCCACCGTATCGGTCATGGCGTCTGGTACTGCGATTACCACTGTTTCTCGCCACCTCAGATGTCGTCTGAACATTCCTACCGACAAAACAGCACCCCCATTGCATCTGCCGCGCACCCTTTTTTGGCAAACAACTACAGAAGGTTCAACAGCCAATCTCCGTCACCCCATGGTCGTCAGTCGCGGTCGTCTCCAGGGCGTCTCCAGTCGTCTCGCTCACTACAGACTTGGGAGCCGTCGTCCCCATTCAACCCCGCCCCTGCCTATCCGGAAAACTAAATAGTGCAGCAGCCAGAGATGACACTGTATTATCGACGTCCTCCACAAATCCTCTCTTGACGCTTCCGACGAGACAAAGTTTGTGAGGCATTGACGTTCACGGGGTGACTATTCCTGCCCTACATATATTGGAGTGCACATTTCTGTATTGAGCACGAAACTTCGCCGACGCCTACATAAAGTGCTCACGTCTGCCGCTTCCCGCACACTCCGAGTCGCTTATGGGAGAACCCCTGCCGTTCAAGGGATGTGCACGGCCCGTGTGTCTATTTCCGGTCATTTTACATTAGTTCAGTTTGCCGCCATTTAATTGTGTCCTTATGACTTAATACTTGGCTTGGACTTCCTGTCACGTCATTCTGCACTCAATGATTGTTCCTCTGGTGCTCTTCGGCTTCAGCTACCGCAGCTTCCCGATTTCGCAGCTGACAATTATCCACGTTTTTGCTCTCGTCACCACGTTCGCTTGCCTCTGCAAGCTGCTACATACGTCACTTTGTCGTGCTCACGTGATGTGCTCGATGATGACTACCTTGTCACTCCTATAATCGACGTACTTATGGCCCGAAACGTCACCCTTGCTCACACTGTTGTCTCCATTCGTGATAATACAGTGGTTACACTTTTACTCAACGCCAGTCTCTTCACTCAAGTTATTCCGCAAGGCGTGTCTTTAGCCACCCAATCTACGCTTGACAGCTGCAACGTTAGTAGTTTGGACAGAGATGCTACATTCCCCTGTCTTGGCCGCAATTACACTCTGCCTGCTGATGACATTAACGAGATGATCGCTCCTGATTTCACCCTAGCGCAAGCTGCTGGCGTCCGTCATCATATAAAGACATTTCAACTTTGACCACTGCCCTCTCGGCGAAACAACCGACGCGACTCACCGGATCAACACTGGTGATTACAGTTCTATACGGCGGAGTCCATACCACGTATCTCACAATGAGTGCCAAGTAATTCAGAATGAAGGCGACAAAATGATTGCTAAAGATGTCCCAGAACTATCATCCAGCTTTGGGCTTCCCCAGTCGTGCTCGTTGAAAAGGAGAATGGCAGCTGGCGCTTTCGCGTAGACTATCGCCATTTGAACAAAGTCACTTATAAAATTGTCTACCCGTTGCCTCAGATTGATGGCACCCTCGATTGCCTTCATGGTGTTCAATACTTCTCGTCTATTGACCTTCGGTCAAGCTATTGGCAAATTTCTGTCCACCCCATGGATTACAAAAAAACCGCTTTCGTTACGCCCGACAGCTTCTACCAGTTCAAGGTCATGCCGTGTGGACTATGTAATGGGCCGGCAACATTCGAGCACATGGTGGGCTCCCTTCTCCGAGGATATAAGAGGTCCATCACGTTATGTTACTTAGACGATGTCATCGTCTTTTCACCTACCTTTGACAGCCACATCACACGTCTGTCGGCCATTCTGGATGTTTTTCGAAGGGCTGCTCTCCAGCTCAATTCTGCAAAATGTCATTTCGGACGTCACGAAATCACCATACTCGACCACCTTGTCAGTGCCGCTGGTGTTCAACTGGATTTTGGCAAGGTGCGTGTAGTTTAAGGATTTGCTGAACCACGTTCAACGAAGGACGTCCGAAGTTTTGTAGAGCTATGTCTTTCATTTCGCCGATTTGTCTGCAACAGCACTGACATCACTCGTTCACTTACTGATCTCTTATAAAATGACGTCCCCTTCGCATGGGGCGAAGAGCAAGCGGATGCTTTTTCGGATCTTATCGATCTGCTCACTACGCCACCAATGCTGGCTAATTTCCACCCTGCATCACTTACAGAGTTTCGAACCGATACTAGTGGCCATGGAGTTAGACCGGTGCTCTGCCAACGACAGTACGGGAAGGACCGCGTGATTGGTTACGCCAGTCGTCTTCTTTCACCACCTGCCGAACGAAAGTTCTTCATTCACTGAGCGTGAATGCGTGAAAGTTGTACATTGACTGAGCGTGAATGCCTAGCTTTAGTGTGGCTCGTGACAAAATTCAGGCCTTCCCTGTATGGCAGAATTTTTTCCGTTGTTACAGACCATCACGCTCTTTGTTGGCTCTCATCGCTAAAGGACCCATCTGGACATCTCGATCAGTGAGTGCTGCGTCAGAGAATACTAGTTCGTGATCTACTGCAAGTTGCGACGCCTGCACACAGACGCAAACTGTTTGTCACGTCATCCGGTTGAAACGCCCGACTCGAAAGACCTTGAATCAGACCTCTGCGTGCTCTCCCTCCATGCATTGGGTGATATCTTCAGAGAACAACAACGTGCCCCAGTCTTACTTTCCATCATCGAGCGTCTGACCTCTGCTCCAACAGATCCTTCCATTTACGTGTCCGAACTGCACAATAACATTTCGTACTGTCGCAGCTTCAACGCCGATGGCCCGAAATTACTACTCGTGCTTCTCCATCACCTGCATTTGAGCGTTCTCGAACAACTCCACGACGTACCTACAGTCGGTCAGCTAGGCATCTCTTGTACCTACGATCATGTGCGACGTCGCCTTTACTGGCCCTGTTTGTATCGTACTGTGGTTCGCACGTAATTGCTTTCAACCGCTGCCAAAATTGCAAGTGCCCCTCTGGGCTACCGTCTGGCCTCCTACAGCCCATTGACATACCCATGGAACTATTCTTCTGTGCTGGCCTTGAACTGTTGGGCACGTTTCTTACGTCCACTTCCGGGAAAAAATGGGTTGCAGTCGCCACAGATTACGCCACACGCTTTGCCATCACTCAAGCACTGCCGACAAGATGTTTCGTTGACGTCGCTAACTTTTGCTTGTATGAAGTAATTCTTCATCACGGCACTCCGCGGCAGCTGCTTACTGATCGAGGGAGGTACTTTTCACGTGTTGTGGATGACATTCTCCACGCCTGCTTCATTGAGCACAAGCTTACCACCGCTCACCAACCACAGACAAACGGAGTGGCTGAGCGTCTGGACTGAACGCTGACGCAGGAGCTGTCAATGTACGTTTCACTAGATCACCATGACTGGGACAAAACACTCCCCTTTGCCACATTTGCATACAAGTCTTCACGGCATGACAAGCTACGGCATGACATATTTGCCATTTGGACGACATCCAGCGTTACCACTTGACACGCTCCTTCCTTCGCCTGCCCCCTTGTCTACTGAGTATGCCAGCAATGTCATTTCTCAAGCCTATGCAGCCCGTCAGCTTGCCCATGATTGGCAGCACTTGTCGCAAAAGCATTAAAAAGACCGTTATGACAGTCGCCAGCCACCAGAGTGTGCACTTCCTGCTGGGGTTTGTGGTACTTCTCTGGACACTAAACTGCCAAGTCGGCTTATCAGAGAAGCTACTGCCACACTACCATGGTCTCTACAAAGTGTTACGAGAACTGAGTGCGTGAACACCCCTACACAATGCCGCTTCGACCCCCTCACTTCACACAGACGTGGTCCACGTTTGCAGACTCAAACCGTATCACCCTGCTAGTTCGTCGCCGCCTAACCAAGTGCCGTGACGGCGCTTTCGCTGCGGGGGAGAGATGAGAGATGTTACGGTGCACCATCGACAGGAGCAAGCGTAGCACTTTGCGAAAAGGATGAAGACGCCTGTGCCTAAGACGCTTGCGTCAGAGGCAACTCGGCCATCTTGTTCAGCTGCCGATTCTCCGTGGACGCTATATTAGAAACCTAGATCTCGCCCCGTCACAAAATATTTGCAAAAGCAGTTGCAGCACTGGCCAGTCTGGCGCTGAGCTCGAGCAGCAAGCGACCTTTTCTTCTTCGCCGTGCACACACATGCATTGACAATATGCATTGCAGTAGTCTATATGTAACAATATAGAGCAAAATTTAGGTGCTTGATGGTGAATAATTTGTTCACCTCTTTCATCAAGTTGGAAGGTAAGATAATGCATGATTGCATAGGATTTCCCAGGAGTCCGACTTGTCGGAACATTTGTACCGGTCCCTCGATTGTGGTCGCTGAATAGATTGCTGGTAGAGCCACCACATGGCATGAGAGAGAAAGGGCGCAGAATATTGAAACTTGGTGCTTTACTGGACTTGCGAATGAGGGTCACAATGGCAGACTTCCATTGCTCCGGGATGTAACCTCGGTAACAAATCGTGTTAATCTCATCATAAGAAATTCAACAGTCTTTTTCCAAGTTCTGAAGCGCTTTGTTGGTGACACTGTCCAGACCCGGTGCTGATCGGTCATTAAGTACTTGCAGGGCACGTCACACATCGGTAATGGCGAAGCGTTCATCCAAGTGAGCACAAGGTGTTCCCATGTATCCCGAGTAGGCTTGCATGTTGGAATCGACTGCTAGTGGTAGATACATCTTAGGAAGCCGCCCCAATAGCTCCGCGCCCGAGGAGGATTTTTGAGCAAGATGCAGTGTTCTAGCGAGGACCCCCCTCTGATTATATTCCGTGCCCGACTCGTCAAGCGGGTGTTTTAAAATGTTCCATATACCACTGGTTCTTATTGGCGCATCGACTGAGTTAAAAATTTCATCCCACTGCTGGCTCGACATTTCTGGCAATGTTCTTCAATTTGTGTATTTCACTCCGCAATTTTTTTCGAAGCTTACGATTAAGCCTCTGACCCTTTGATCTGGCCAATAGCAACTGCTTTGCCTCCAATAAATGTGTAAGCCGACTGCCCCTTTTTTCTGTCTGTACCTCTGTCTCAACGGTCCTTCTAACTGCCCTAATGTCCTGCAGTAGCACTTCCGTTCATTGCCCCAGACTGTCCAGGATTTCCCTCTGTTCCACTCGAGGCCTGCGTGACTCGCTAAACTTATCCATATTACGTAAGTAAATTTTATTTTAGGTTTTTGCCTTCATCAGCAATTTAGTAACTATAACATATTGGTCATTTCCCAAATCCATTAGAAGATTTTCCCAATCTACCAAGCCAGCGTTTCTTACGAAAACTAGGTCCGGGGTGGAGTGCCTGGTAATGGATGTGCCGCACCTAGTAGGAAACGCCAGATACGTTATTAACAAATCTCCCGTCTCCTGCCACAAGCTCTTTTCTTTAACAGAATCATACAGGTAGTTCGACGTCCGGAAACGCGCGTTAAGATCCCCCGTTACAACTGAAGTCCCAGCCAATCTGGTTGCCTTAGCTATAATTTTTTTTAAATGTTGCTAATGATCACTTGGACTACTATGTCTAATAAGTATAAAAATACTGGGAAGGTTGGAAGCATTGGGTAGGAGCTCAACCAAAAAGAGCTTCGTTTTTTAGGTCGTACCCCTAGATCATATGTCACAAAGTTGTACTTCTTGCTGACTATTGTGGCAATCCCTCTGCCTCCCCCTTTCACTCTATGTGCCTTCTTCCCAGGGAGGATTACACTAACAGTCAGCGTCTCCTGCAGCAGGATCACTTGCGGCTTCTTGCTGTGAGAGCGGAAAGTTGCTGCAGGGTGCCTCTTTTGCTAAGGTTGTCCCTGCAGTTTCATTGCCTTATACAAAATTCAGAGTGCGAGGCCATCTTGATTATGGCAGGTGCTCCCTGACTCTACTGTCAGGTTCTGTACAGAAGCAGCTGTACTATTCGAACAGGGGATACTCATGAGAATGGAGGCCGATTAAAGCGTTCCCTCTGGAAAGCAATTTGCGTGAATTCTAGTTGCTTCCCTGATACTGAGGCTTTGCACCTTCAAGCCGGCGTTCTGTAATTGAGTCTCTACACATTGAGTTCTGGCGTGTTGAAAGTCTATTCTCTGATCAATAAGTGGGAGACGTTGATATACCTCCAAAAACGCTCCTTAAGTCTTTGAATCTCAAGGCAAATTGAATTTAACGTCTTCTTATATCAGATTTAGCTTGAGCCTGCACAATCTCGACCGCTGTCACAGCTTAACTCTTGGCTAGGTTGCCCGAGGTTGCCCACTGTCCTGCATAAAGTATGGTAGGTCTCCATGAATGATTTACTAAGTATTCCTATCTTCCACATGTCCCTCTCTGCTTCCTTCACCTTCTTCCTAACCACTGTTTCCTTTCGCCTTGGTATTCTGCTGTTGTCTAAATACTTGCTTGACAATTTTTGAGTTCGTTTCCTCTATCTTGTATTGACATTCTTCAAGTACAAGTAACTGAAAACTTTCCTAGCCCAACGCTCGCCTCCCATTTTTGCCAATTGCTCCTAGAATTATATTTTGCTGCTACCTTCCCCGCACTCATACCTCGTACACCCCATGTCTCCCTCTACCCCCTGATTCGGGGTATTCCCGTAGGCTCCCAAAGCACGTGTACCTAAACCATGTTGCCAATATTCAAATCTTGCTTGAACTTCTGATTTCATGCACAAGACCGCATTGCCGAACGTCAAAGCCGGGACCATCACGCCTTTCCAAATCCCTCTCACAACGACATACCTATTGTAGTTCTACAGGGCTTTGTTTTTCATTACAGCTGCATTTCTAGTGCACTTAGTCGTTACATCTCTTTCGTGAACCTTTAGATACTCAGCACCATCATTTATCTACACGCACAAGTATTTGTATTTATCCACTATTTCTGGCGTCACTTCCTGTATCTTATGCTCACTGCCTTTGTTATCATCAAAAATTATGAATGCCGATTTCTCTCCGCTGAGCTTCATATTTAACCTATCTCCCTCATTACCACAGATGTCTCAATCTCTGCCGATCTTCTTTGTTGTCGGCTATAATTACTATATAACCTGCATACATCAATGCTGGTGTTGACTGTTCAATGTGTTTTCCTCGCTTTGAAAAAGAGAGGCTGCATCCGAGTCGACTCCCCTGAAATTTGGCTTCTGATTCCTGGAGAAGCAGCATAAATAACAAAGGTGACAAGGGACACCCCTGTCGAAGCCCTCGTTGTATCTCTGTAGGTTCAGATACCTATTCATTCAATTTGATAAGTACCTAGTTACTTTTATATATGTATCTTTAAGAAGATTAGTTATTCTACCTTCCACATCTAGTGTGTCCAGCATTCCCCACAAGTCTTCTTGAATCAAACTTTCGTAAACTTCCTTCATATCTAGAAATGGCAGCCACAGGAACTTACACTGTATCAGTGAAAACACTGTATTACTGTATCACTGTGAATACACTGTATCAGTGAAAACAGATTGTCCTGCAACCTTCTTCGTTTACGGAAGCCATTTTTTTACTTCTCAAAAAAGCCCCTCATTGTCCACCCATGTCTGTATGTTTTCTTTTACTATCTGCATCACCAGCCTGTAAGCTACTGATGTCAATGCTATAGGACAGGGGTTGTTTATATCGCATTTGTCTACCTTTGCTTTATAGATCATTCTCATCCTACTTAGTTTCCTCTTCTTGGAAGCTTCACCAAAAAGTATTGCCTTCTCGCTGCCTCTGGTAATGTTTGCTTAGAGTTTGGGCCTAGTTTTTGATTAGCGTACTCGGCTGCTGACCCGCAGGTCGCGGGTTCGAATCCCGGCTTTGGCGGCTGCATTTCTGATGGAGGCGGAAATGTTGTAGGCCCTTGTACTCAGATTTGGGTGCACGTTAAAGAACCCCAGGTGGTCAAAATCTCCAGAGCCCTCCACTACGGCGTCTCTCATAATCATATGGTGGTTTTGGGACGTTAAACCCCACAAATCAATCAATTAGTTTTTATTTGCATGATTTTAATGCCATTGGAACCCGTTGATGTGATAATAGCAGCTTTTTTCTCTGTCCTTTCCCACTCTCACTGTCCCAGTGAAGTTACTGAGCTAATTCGTCCATCCTCAGCTGTAGTCCACAACCGGCATCGGTGGCTGACCGTCGCGGCCTTCCGCATTTGTGCAGCATGGCTCCGTGCTCGGTGAATTCTTAGCCGACCCAATCAAGAGAACCACATGGAACAACAGCAAACGTTAGTGCTCCATCGCAGAATCGGTGCTGTGCCCACAGAAAACATCGCGGAACACTCTCCTGTGCGCGCTTCTTTTGTTCGGGTGCCGAATTCTTCGAATCTTTGGGAGATTCCTTCTTCACCTTGACCAGATTTTGTGCTACCTTGCGCTTACGAGAATTGGTCGGTGAATTCAAGCATGTCTTCAAGTGACTTAGCTCTCCTCTCTTTCAATTACAGTGACAGGCTTGGGTGAAAACTGGTAAGAAATTGATCTCTAATAAGAAGCTCTCTAAGCTCGTCATAGTCCTGTGCTTGCCTGAAAGTTCGATCCATCGGTCAAAATAATGGCTAAGTCGGGTGGCGTACTGCGTAGCCATCTCACCATCACCTGGTTTTTCTGTCCGAAATATGTCCCGGAAACCTTCCACAGTAAATCTAAATCGCTTCTGTAAAGCAGCTTTCACCATTGTATAGTTGGTGGCATCGGTCGGCATCAGCCTACCGCACACACTGAGTGCTCCACCACTCAAGCAAATACACAAAGCAGTTTCCCAATGATGTTCCGGCCAATTCGGGCTCCTTGCAATCGTCTAAAATCTGTGATGGTATGCCTCAAGGTCGTCCTTCTCTTTATTAAACGCTACGAGCAGCTTGCTTGAGTTCAAGCGACAGCTATGATCTTTCCGTTCGCTACTTTCAACTCTAGCTTGGACGGGAGCTTTGTTTCGGTGTTGAAAAATGAGCCGCTCGAGTTGCATCTCGTGCCGCCGCTGTCTTTCCCTTTCAGCCATCTCCACCTCTGTTTCTTCCGCTGTCGCTCCTTTGCCTCTCTTCCTTCTTTCGCCCTCTCAGCTGCCAGCCTTTCTCTCTCCAGCTCCAATTTCTATCGCTGCTCTCTTTCTTCTTTCAACCTCTTGGCTACCAACCTCTCTTTCTCTAACTCAGCTGATTTTTTTTCCTTGGTCCTCTCATGTGTTAGCCTTTCTCTTTCAAGCTCAGCTGCTTTTTTGGATTTGGCTCTTTTAACCACCCTACTTTCCTTTTCCAGCTCAGCTGCGTTTTCTTCTTTGCCCCTCTCCTATTCTTTTTCTTTCCTTCTGGTTGACCCACTTCCGTAGTTTGGTGCAAGAAAGACCCATCTTCTCAACAAGAGCTACTAACTTCTTGAGATACATGGCGTTTTGCAAATAAAACCTTGCAGCGTGCACCAAATATCTGCCGAACTCAGTCTATCGAAATGCTCTCTGACAACTCGTCACCAAAAAAACTGAGCAACACACAAAAATTGTTTCCGATAGCACTATCAACAACTCGAGGCTCATTCTCACTACTTTGGACCACTGGGCACCAAAATAGGTCCTGTCGCAGACGCCAGAATAATTGTCACAGGTCCCGTTGATTAGGTATGCGATCACCGGGCTAATTCCAAGGGCCGAAGTATCGCCCCCCCCCGAACTGCACCATGAAAGCGCAGAAAATTCAGGAGGGGTCCTGTTTGGCACACCAGTGGACTCCAGCAGATGACAGCTGTGTCCCAGAAAACAAGTCAAATACGAGAGTTGATAACCAAAACAAAATAATATTCTCAAGTACTCGGGCAGCAGCGGTAGCGGTTGGTGTAGGCGGATCCTGTCTAAATGCACGCCTAATATTCTTGCAGACGATTATCGCTGGACGTTTTTGCGCTACCGAATCAAATTGCATCGCAACAAACTGCTGCCACTACGGATCGCCGAGGCACGTGACCCTTACCGAGACACGTGACCTTACCACTGACGGAGCCTACAAAAGGATCGACATCTGGCCAACGGACTCACTCGGGCAGCAGCGGTAGCGGTTGGCGTAGGTTGATCGCGTCTAAACGCACGCCTGATATTCGTGCAGGTTAGTGGAAAGTGTCTGCAGTATTATTTAGCATTCTTACTTATCACTCACCACTTCGGCTGCTGCTGCTGCGGTCCTGAAAACTGTTTAAATTGTGTTCACATGTGTATTATTTCCGTCGAGCAAAAATGACTGCAAAGGCTTCTTCCTTTTGTAACACATCGTTTAGTGATGATGGTGTCATCATGCGATTTGTCGACTGCAGCGGTGACTTCCACATCGGGAAATGTAGCGGCATCACAGCTAGGTCGTTTAAGACGATGAAAGGTGCGACTAAAAAGTCACTTAGATGTCCTTCATGTAAAGTTGCTCAAGGGAACACTGGCACAGCAGGCCAATCTTTGAACCTTCAATCTGAGCTTGCTGAAATAAACAAAAAGCTGTCGCAAATGCAAGTGCTAGAAGCAAAGTTAGCTAAACTTATGTGCTTGAAAGAAACTGTGCTGAGCATCGCAAAGTCAGTGCAGCATTTGTCTGATACCTACAATCACCTTAATGATGCTGTAAATTGGCAGACACAAGGTATTGGTGAATTACGCTGCCGAATAGAGGCTGTTGATTGAACAGTCGCAAGACGTGACAGTGCTTTCAAAATAAAATAACAAATGGACACTCTAGAACAGTACAGCCGCAGACAAAACATGGAAATTCATGGTTTGGTTCAACGAGAAGGAGAGAACCTGCTAACAGAAATAAATAAGATTGCCGCGCAGCTTGACCTGACATCACTATCTGAAAAAGATGTTGACGGAATGCACCGTCTGCGTGCGAAAGAGGGCAGGGACCCTGTCATTCTTGTGCGCTTTGCCACAAGAACATTAAAAACTGCGTGGTTCGAAAAGAAGAAAAATCTCGGGAGCAAAACACAGGGTAATAATTTCTTTGATAACCTGACTCCTACAAACAAGCGGTTACCATGGCTTGCGAAAAACCGGGCAAGGGAATTGAGCTATCAATTCGTTTGGGGTTCACAGGGAACTATCTTTGTGCGCAAGCAGCCGAATGCTCGCGCAATAGTGCTGGCCACGGAAAGTGACTTAGAAAAAATTGTTTAAGACTATAAAACGCCGCAAATTTCCACAAATATGGAATCCTATCACAGTGCTGCATCGTTTAACAACTTGGTAGCGAAGAATAGCTGTTTTTGTGACAAAGGGTTCACACTGTTCCATGTGAATGCGCAAAGTTTAAGAAATAAGCAAGTTGACATAGAGACATACCTATCGCAACTGAATTATTGCTTTGACTTCCTAGCTTTTTCATGGACGTGGTACGCGGCTGAGCATGATGTCATACGCTTCTCGAATTATAAGCACATTTCAGTTTATCGTTCCAGAAAACGAGGTGGTGGCGTTCCTCTGTATGCTCGCGAATGCCATGACTGCGAAATCTTTTCTGAATTGACGTTTGTGACCGATGATTTTGACTGTGTTGCTGTAGTTTCTAGAAACATTCTGATTGTTGCTGTCTACCACCCACCGCAAGGTTCGCTAACAGGATTGCTTCATTATATGGACTCAGTGCTTGAACTTGCTAACATGAAGACAGAGAGAGATAAAGATACAAGGAAAGACAGGGAGGTTAACCAAACTCACATCCGGTTTGCTACCCTGCACTGGGGAAGGGATAAAGGGGAGAAAAGAGGTTGCAGAAAGATGAGGAAGTACACACAATCACGAGCACACTCGGGGAGCACACACAGTTTACAGGCGGTCGCTCAGGTTTGTTGACTTAGGGTAAAGTAGCAGTGCTTTAGTTGCTTTCTGCGCAACTGAGGCAGATGCGCAAGGTCCTAGTATCTTCTGCACACAAAATGGTCCGGGGTCAAGTCGATTCTAAACCATCCGTAGCTGGCATCGCTGTGTGTCGTAGCAAGCGTAGCTGCACAGGACGTGTTCGATGGTCTCTTCATCTCCGCAGTAGTCGCATGTAGGAGTGTCTGCCATACCAATGCGAAAGGAGTACACCTTTGTGAATGCAACACCCAACCAAAGGCGGCATAACAGTGTCGCATCGGAGCGGGAAAGTTGTGATGGTAGCTTTAGCTTGAGCGAAGGATCAAGTTCATAAAATTGACACCTTTGGAAGCTGGTAGACGACCAGAACGTGCGTGTGAGATCTTGAGCCAGCAGGTCAAGTTGTCTTGCTGCATCATTTCTTGATGGAGGAATCGGGACTACACAGGTTTCTTCATGGGCTGAGCGGGCTGCATCATCGGCTAATTGATTTCCGGTAATACCGATTTGTCCAGGCAGCCATTGATATATAATATCATGCCCTCGTGCTAGAGCTTCATGATGGCAATGTCTTATTTCTTGTACCAGTTGGTCATGGCTCCTCCTACGCATGGCAGACTGCAAACTCTGAAGCGCTGCCTTCGAATCACAGAATATGACCCATTTTCTTCGACGTTCTTGAACGAGATATTGTAAAGCAGCCCTTATAGCAGCAAGCTCTGATGCCCTAGATGTAGTCATATGCGACAACTTAAACTTGATTGTCATTTCTGCTGCCGGAATTACAGCGGCACCTGATGAGCTGCTGGATGAGACGGACCCATCAGTGTATATCTGCGTTCGGTCTAAGTACAACTCATGTAATAATAGCAGTGTTGCTTGCTTCAATGCTGCTCTGGAGTGACTGCTTTTCTTTTTGATTCCCGGAATTTCTAGACGTACTTGCGGCTGGTCGAGGCACCACAAAGGGCATGCCGTTCTCGCAGCTGGCGTATATCCTGATGGAATGCTGTTTAGGTGCTTGGCTATGACGTCTGAAAATGTAGAACGTTGTCTTCCGGAAGGTAGAAGGGCCAAGTGGTGGTCGGGGACACGGATAGCATGTCGAATGTGCGCTCTGAGGAAATCCACAACTATATATGTCCTGACCGGATGGTCTTTGGCAAGCATGATTGTGGCATAAGTAGAAGCGCATCGGGGCAGTCCTAGGCAGATACGCAGTGCCTCACCCTGCAAGCTCTCCAATGAATGAGTATTCGATTTGCAAGTGTTAGTCAGTACCGGCAAGCTGTAGCGCAATAGACCCAGAAATAGGGCCCTGTACAGCTGCAGCATGGAGGCCACAGAAGTTCCCCATGCTTTGCCGCACAAGAATTTCATGATATGCACAATAGATAGCAGTCTCTTCTTCAAGTACGCACAATGTGGGCTCCACGAAAGACTTCTGTCAATTATTATGCTCAGGAAACGATGCGTCCGTGCATATTTGACACTCTGCCCATTGATGTAAACAGGGTATGGCGTCATTGGTTTGCGTGTAAACGCCATCAACGCGCACTTCACAGTTGATA
Organism: Rhipicephalus microplus; assembly: GCF_013339725.1. NCBI lineage: Eukaryota > Metazoa > Arthropoda > Arachnida > Ixodida > Ixodidae > Rhipicephalus > Rhipicephalus microplus. The sequence goes on along the minus strand of NC_051174.1, from coordinate 10,320,179 downwards.
TATTTAGGCCTTGTTTCTGAAGGTAGGCTGTTGTGAGGGTTGCTGCCCGCTGTATTCGTGCACGCACCTGAGGGCGAGTAACTGCAGCACTCCAGAGGCAAATATCATCGGCGTATATGGATAGGCACACCGACTTTGGCAGAACCTTCACCAGACCAATGAGGGCCACATTGAACAATGTGGGGCTTAAAACACCTCCCTGAGGTACTCCGCAGTAAGTGTAATGTTGGGCAGTTGTACCCTCATATGTTTGTACAAAGAAACCCCTGCCAGTTATATAATCTTTTATCCATTGAAACATTCGTCCACCAATGCCCATTCCTGCGAGAGAAGTGAGGATGGCATCGTGAGCTACATTATCATATGCACCCTTCACGTCAAGAAAGAGTGCCACTGATATGCGCTTGCGACTTTTTTCTTGTTGAACAAATGTCGATAAATCAAGGACACAGTCAATGGAGGAGCGGCCCCGACGAAAGCCTGCCATGCAAGAAGGGTATTTGGTGTATCGTTCCAAGTATCACTCGAGACGAAATAGAACCATTCTTTCCATCACTTTTCCGAAGCAGCTTGCGAGGGCAATAGGGCGATACGCTGTCAAGTCCAATGGTGATTTTCCCGATTTCAAAAGTGGTATTATTCGACTAATTTTCCATTCTCGGGGAACACTACCGCTGAGCCAGGAGTTGTTGAAGCATGCTAAAAGTTCTTTTCTAGCTTTTTGTCCAAGGTGTCCCAACGCACTATAAGTAATACCATCAGGACCCGGCGATGACATGCGCTTAGAAGCGACTAACGCACCTTCCAGTTCTTCCATGGTGAACGGAATGTCCATTTCTGGTAATCGCGTCTTAGGAACGATCACAGCGTCGATGCTCTCGTTCATAATATTCCCGGCAACTCTCGTGCAAAATTCTTCAGCCACCTCGAGTTCTGTTTTTACAAGATGGAGTGCCAAAGCTTTAAAAGGGTGCCGTTGTTGTGGAGAGGAGCGAAGACCACGAACTGTTCTGCAGATATATGACAGCGGTTTATGAGGGTCTAGAGATTCGCAGAATGCTTTCCAGCGTTCGCTCTCCAGTTTGTAAATGCGTCGTTGAATCTTTTTCTGGAGCCGCCTTGCTTCCCTCAGATCGTAAATTGAACTTGTGCGTCTGTATCGTCGTTCAGCACGCCTTCGTATAGCTCGTAATTTTTCCAGTTCGATGTCAAACTGTGTTACTTTAGACGAAAATGGTAATTTACATTTGGACGCTTGCATACCTTCCACTATGGTATTTTCCAGGCTGCAGGCGAGGCCTTCTTGGCAAGCGTTCTCAACACGCGATGCAAACATCGACCAGTCAGTGCCGATTGCAACACCGGAAGAGAATTTTTTTATGATACCATCGATCGTCACGTAGGTGGGTATGTGATCACTCCCATGAGTCTCAATATCGCAAAACCACTTAACTTTGTGAGAGAAGGACCGTGACAACAATGTCAGGTCAAGGCAACTGCCATACGTGAGACCCCGTAGATATGTGAGGGTACCATCATTCATGATGGAAAGGTCGTAATCGGAAGCGAATGTAACAATGTTCCGGCCCCTGGCATTCATCCTAGTGCACCCCCAAAGCTTGTGATGGGCGTTGAAGTCACCGGTGATGATCCAAGGCCCATCGGTTCTCATTAGGATGTCTTTTAATCTGTCGCAGTGAAATCGCGGTGACGGAGATATATATCCACCAATAAGCGTGAACGAAACTGCATTCTTCTTCACACGAAGACACACGTACTGATTGTCGTCATTTGAAGTTATTGCGTGCGAAAGATAAGTCAAGTCTGTGCGAATGTAAACAATTACTTTGCTTCGTTCTTCGCAAGCGGCTGAACAAAAAGCTTCATAACCGGACAATCTATAAGGCGTTGATACGTTTGGTTCACATATGACAAGTATAGGGAATTGATTCGCCAGAACTAATTGGCGAAAAAGTCCGAGATACGGGACTTCATGCCTCTGGCATTTCACTGAAAAATCGACGCACTTTTAACTTCAGTGCGGAAGTGGAAATTTTGTTGAGCCATTGTGCTCATACGAAGTTAGCAAGAACTGGATTCAGTGCATCCAGTATTTGCAGTGCACTTTTAGCAGACGGAGATTTTATGCTGCTCAGTAGCGTGCGAATCGTGGCAAATAATGATTGCACGATTGCAGCCACTTGCCTGTCTTGGTTGGAAAGATCTCGAACCGGGACGATTGCAGTCACTTGCCTGTCTTGGTTAGAAAGATGTAGAACCGGGAGCGTGGACTGGCCGTCATGGAGCTCCTTCGGTTCGCTTGATGCTGCTTCCCTTTGAAGTGCAGGCCACTCTGTCACAGTTAGGGTAGGCTCACTGGCTTTGTCCTTTACAGCCTTTCCCACGGCATGTGGTCTGGGAGACAAAAGAGGTGGTACTGATGAGGGATCACGCAAACGTGTCGATGAGGTAGCGGGCGTCCTCGAAGACCGACGTCGACGTGAACGACGCCTTCTGACTTAAGCTGCGGCTTCTCGATGAGATGAGTGATCGCGCACCATCTCCTTCAAGATAGCAATTTACTTATGAATCCGCGGGAGTCCTTCGATGTGGCTTCTTGGGATCCATTGCAATTAGAGCATTTCTTGACAGTTGCGACGCACTTATCCGCTTCATGGTGCTCGGCGCAGCGGTGGCATACCACCGAATTCTCGCAGACGCTGCTCACATGTCCAAGTTTCATGAATTTACGGCACTGGAGAGGCTTTGGAATGAAAGGCCGCACAGCATGTCTGAAGTACCCCACCTTCACATGAGAGGGGAGTGATGTGCTCTTAAACGCAATCTTCACACAGCGAGACTTGCCTAGCCGGGTGACATCAACAATTGGAGTATCAGTTGTTGACTTGACAAGAAGTTGTAAGTCCTTATTGGAAATAGTGACATCAATGTCGTAGATCACGCCGGTTACTACATCACATCCGAAGGGAACATGAGAGCGCACCTGGTTGCCGTCCAAGTCAGTTACACTGCGCAGAACGCCCAACGCACTTGCGTGCAAAACGTCCACAGCCAGTATATTCTTTCTGGCGTTCACTCTTATGTCCGTGATCTCATTTGGCATGAGCGTTTCCAGAGACCTCGACACAGACTGTCTGTTAAGGCGTTTCATGCTGACGGTAGGAAGTGCAGGCAGAAACAGGATGGTATAAGTGTTCGATTTTGGCGCTTCACTTACAGTTTGAATAGTTGAGGATGAGGATGTCCTCATGTTCCTTCTCTTCGCCCGGCGGCTCAGCACAGATTGGAAACCGTCATCTGAGAAGTCTTCATTGCTGAGATAGTAAGCATGAGTATCTTCACTGTCGCTGTCGCTCGCTTGTCCCATCCGCTTGCTGGAGGCGGTCGCCGCTTACGCCGCTGGTGCCGGCAGGCGCCCGGGGTGGTCTACTTCCATCCCCTCCAAGGGAGCAGCGGAAACTGATCAACAGACTTAAATTACAACTGAAATACGCCGGAGTTAGCAGAAGCAGCTCCCATTCAAAACACGCTTCTTCGTCTTCCACCTGTAGAGGTCTGCTTACATGAAGAAATTTCATTCAAAATTGTTGGTGATTTCAATGTTGACTTACTTTAAAAAAATAATGAAAGTATCCAACTTATTGAAACTATGTTAACAAATGGTTGTGAAAACCTTATAGAACTTCCTACGCGGATAACCCCGAGTTCAAAAACAATGATTTATTTATGTTTTACTTCTTTCACAAAAAAACGAAACATGTTCTGAAGTGCTAAGCTCTGGCATAAATAATCATTTGCCGATATTTGCTGTGCTACCAATCTTTATTCGCATTGATAGAAATCACAACTTCAAGCGTGTTATAAATAGTCGAAGTATACAGCTATTTCAAACGTTACTTTCTAATGAGGATTGGTCTGATGTTATGCTGAAGGAAATCTCTCAGCATCGTATGATCTATTTGTGTCCGAAGTGAAAGAAATATACAATGTAGCATTTCTTTTCTCCCCTGTGGTCCGGCCTAAAAGAGCTAGAAAGGAATGGGTAATTCATGAACTATATAAACGGACTCAACACAGAGACAAATTATTCAGTCACTTCTTAAAGATCAGAGACCACCAAATAATGAAATATTTCAAACAAGTCCAGAACAAACTCAACAGTGATCTGAAGAAAGCAAAATCTTAATACTATACGCGTAAATTGGAAACTTCCATGAGTGATGGTCGTAGAATGTGGAAAATATACCGCGAGCTAACAGGTTCCTGTTCACAAAATGTGCCGTCTAAGATTGTTGTAAATGACGTTAAGTACTGCGGTAATGATGCAGCTCATCTCTTTATTAATCATTTTATCAATGCTGGTGCTCCAAACTCTATATTTCGTTTTTCCCAAAATCGAAATGATGAAAGTTACATTGGTAATCGTGTCAGTGAGACAATATTTCTTACGCCTACATCTGAAAGTGAGATTTTTTCTATTATTAACTCCTTGAGTAACAAGTCAGCCGCTGGAGAGGATGGCATCAAGGCTCAACCTATTAAAGCAGTTGCTCACACAATATGCGGCTCATATAAATATATTTGCAACAGTATACTCTTCACTGGTATTTTTCCTGAAAAAATGAAGCTAGCTCGTGTTGCAGTAATCGTTAAGGGTGGGAATCACAAAGACTCAAATCTGTACAGGCCGATTTCGGGGCTCCCATTATTTTCAAAAATAGCTGAGCGTATTATATATAAGTGCCTTAATACCTTTCTACTGGATAAAAGTATTATTTTGGATAAACAATATGGCTTTCAAAAGAATAAATCAGCCGAAATAGCATTATTAAGAATCACAGATACAAATATAAGTGATAATAAAGAAAAAAAACTCTTATTGGTATAATTTTAAACTTTCGAAAGGCCTTCGATTCCATAAATCATGAACTTTTGCTTAACAAGCTCCACGTATATGGGATTCGCGGCACAGCCTTAGAACTTATGAATAGTTAACTTGATTCGCAATTGCAGTATACTTCCCTGCAGAATTACAGTTAAGACAAAAGCTCACAATTATAAGTAATAATAAAGAAAAAAATCTCTTATTGGTATACTTTTAAACTTTCGAAAGGCCTTCGATTCTATAAATCATGAACTTTTGCTTAACAAGCTCCACGTATATGGGATTCGCGGCACAGCCTTAGAACTTATGAATAGTTAACTTGATTCGCAATTGCAGTATACTTCCCTGCAGAATTACAGTTAAGACAAAAGCTCACAATTATAAGTAATAATAAAGAAAAAAATCTCTTATTGGTATACTTTTAAACTTTCGAAAGGCCTTCGATTCTATAAATCATGAACTTTTGCTTAACAAGCTCCACGTATATGGCATTCGCTGCACAGCCTTAGAACTTATGAATAGTTACCTTGATTCTCAATTGCAGTATACTTCCCTGCAGGATTACATTTCAGAGAAAAGCTCGATTAAATATGGGGAACCACAAGGTACAATTTTAGGGCGAATATTTTGTGTATCGCGTATATAAATGATATAGTAAACATTCCACTCACAGATGAAACGATCATGTACGCGGATGACACTAATGTGTTTTTTCTGGTGCTGACCTTCAGGAGCTAGAAGTTACTGCAAATTCTTGGATAAAAGAACTTCACCAATGGCTATATGTAAATCAGCTTAACCTAAATGCGAAGAAAACAAAGTTTACGGTTTTTTGTTTTAAGAATAAAGAAATAATTGATTGATTGATATGGGGTGTTTAACGTCCCAAAACCACTATATGATTATGAGAGACGCCGTAATGGAGGGCTCTGGAAGTTTAGACCACCTAGGGTTCTTTAACGTGCACCCAAATCTGAGCACACAGGCCAGGCCTACCACATTTCCGCCTCCATCGGAAATGCAGCCGCCGCAGCCGGGATTCGAACCCGCGCCCTGCGGGTCAGCAGCCGAGTACCTTAGCTACTAGACCACCGAAGAATAAAGAAATAAGCTACGATATAAAACTTTTATACTTTGGATCGCAACTAGAGCGTGTGACAAGCCATTCTTTTCTAGGTTTTTTATTTCACAAAAATTTAAGCTGCTCAGAGCACATAAATAAGGTCCGCACCAAGGGAGCACGCTGTGTTGGTCTACTACGACGAATCTGATGCTATCTGCCTGTCAAGTTCGTCAGACAACTGTACTTTTCACTTGTACATTCGCATCTTAGCTATGGCTTATTAGTATGGGGGAATGGAAACAAAACCGATATAGAAAAACTAGCAGTACTACAGCGTCGAGCTGTTCGTTTGCTTAACTCTTCAAATCAATACATAGGGTCTTCTAAATTAATGATGCGCTACAATATTTTTGACATTAGAAACTCTTACAGATCGAAGACTTGCATTCGGCTGTTTGAAGAAGTTTCCAGCAACTTTGAGACATTTTCAAACCGGTACCTCGCTCGAGACACAGGGTACAGTTTACGCCGCACATCAATAGTAGTGAAGAAGGCCAGGACAAACGATGGTATGCAAACCATTGAGTATGAAACTATGTCTTTATGTAATATGTGTGCTAATGTTGTTAAAATAGCCAGAAGTTGTAAAACAATTCACGAATTTAAACAGTAAATAATGAACATGTTTCTTGCTTCGGAATTGAATGTGTTGTGTAAATGGTAATTTATTTGGTTACTGCATTAGCATTGGTACTAAGTGTTGTTGTAATTAAGCATTACTGGTCACTGCATTGTTATGTTCTTGTTGCTTAGTGATTATGTTCTTGCTGTTACTACATCATTACTGTCAACACGTTCTTACTGTAATTAGCGATCATGTTCTTATTGTACTAGAGATTATGTTCATGTATACTTATTAGGTTCTAGTGGAATTGCAACTTTCGTATTCGTTGTCTCCGCTGCCCCAGCGAAGTATGGCCTAGTCAGGGGGTTTAAGTCCTCCTTTTGCCTTACCTTGCGGGCAAACCCTGTATGTGTTATGCCCAAATAAAAAATCATTAATAGTTTGAAAAAAAGTATGGCAGATCAAACTATCCACAAATATGCGCACTCGACGATTGTTCAATACGATACATCACCAATCAAACAACGTACTACACAGTAAAATCAGTTACGCTCGAAACAATGGAGACAAGCAACAATATGCGCTAAGATGCAATCACATGCACCGAACAACCAAGACACTTAAAGACTAAAACGTTCGAAAACTTGTTGAGCCCTTGAAACAAAGTCTTTGGAACAAAACTTGTTCAGTCCTTTGAAGAAAGTCTGAATAATACTCTTATAAGAATCAGTCACTCAATGCCCAGTGCTGTTGTCGATCCGCTGCCCCCGAAGTTACTCTTCCAGGAAGTCTTCAATTGGCCGCTCTCCATTCCCAAAACTACTTCGCCAGTAACACATCGGCTTCCCACGCGTTGCGATTGCAGGACGGGTCTTCGCTCTCTGGTGGTAGTTTCAAACGAATCTTCTGATGGAAGCACCAGCTTTCACCCTTCAGGAGGAAACCTTTTTTATCACTTGCTTTGTCACTAACGACAAAAACCTTCGCCGACATGGCGGAATAATCCTAGGCACACTTGCGCAGACCTTCCTTCATCTCCTGCCTACGCTCCCTGGCGTAAACTGTCTCCTTCTCCTGCTTTGTCACTGAAAACGAAACCTTCGCCGACACGGCGGAAACGCCCTACGCACACTGGCGCAAACTTTGTTCTGCTCCTGATCTCCCTTCTCCGCTGCTCGCTTAAATACAATTCGCGCTAGATTCCAGAAAATTCTAGTCGTTTCATCGGCGCGATCCACAGTCAAGGCTGTGGAAAGGGCAAGACGTTTTGAGGACTGCGACGCAACTCTGCAACACCACGCCCCTTTCCTTCCAGATCTTTCCAGCGCTTGCTCGGCGGCCGATGTGAGGAGGTTGGTCAGCGAAACTAAGCTTTCGAGGGGTAGAGATGGCGCGCCAGGGTAGTCTTTGATGCTTGTTTTTTCTTCTCCAACGCCGACCCGAGTCGCCCCTGCGGCGGCCGCCACCTTCACTACCGCCAGACCTTCGAGGGCGGGCTCCATTTCTGTGCGCTCGTTTGTAACAGTAGCTGACAATAGGCCCTCCTACACTACCTAAAGGCATTAGGTCTACAGAAACGAGACCCTCGCTGTAATGAACTAAAGAAAATTTTAGGGGTTAATTTTCTTTGTTAAAAAGATTGTGTTCACCATGTGTTTAAAACTTGTTACACACTTTTGCTTGTGATCAGATCTGCAGTCTTTTTAGTTGATTCAAGAGTTGGATCTGCGCTGGCAAGAAAGAACACCAACAGTCTGGGAGAGAGACTGTACTTGCAATGTACTACAGTGGCAAGGTTTTTAGGCTTTCAATGTGGCCCGCCACTCCTCTTCACACCTAGCATCCATCACATAGATATTCAAACTCATGGCTACCAATAACAACACATCTTGAGCGGAACCCGCCATTTTTAAATGGTATGCTTCATCGGAAAACATATCATTCACCTTGCTTGTGATGAGAAGATTGACACAGAGTATTCTGCAAAGGCAACTGCATGTTCCGCCTTTTAGCCACTTTTGAACAATACGACATAAATACAGCAATTACTTGCAACCACAAGGTTCACACCACCAATATCAGTGCTATTCTCTGAGAAACCGGTTTAGGTTCGGGATTTTAATGGTGTCTCATTCAAAAAACAGCTACGCTATTTCAAGAAGTCACTTCACATCCTAAAACGCTTCGCATTGTGCATGATTTCTACTACCAGTCTATTGAATGGAGAAAAAATAGTGCACAATGCAAGAAACTCTTACAGAGCTAGAAGTCATCAACCGAATAATATTATTTTTTTCTTTCAGCACAGCCCATGTGCAAGTCAATAAAAATCAACGCCATTAAAAAGTCAGGTAATAAAAGTCAGAACATTAAAAACCCAACAGCCTGCCAGCGCAAAGAATCTACTGCTCTGCATCAAGGATGCTATCTAATTTCTTTCAGCAGTATGCTTCCCTGGAAAGTGTTGAATGTCACTGGCAGGTGTTTGGAAGTGTTTCTCACACTGTTACGTGGGTCTACCTCTCCTGACTTGGTCATAAAGGTGTATTTGTAACGGCCGGGTATTAGTAATAAATCTAGCACTGTATCAATTATTAGAGACCTGCACTTGACCTGTATTTGAACGAAAATTATTAACAACTTGCTAAGTTTCAGTGCTGTAAAATCTCCTGCAGGATAACTTGTTACTGCTTTTTTGGCAGAATATGTGGGCTGCAAGCAGGTTGCCATGCCTAGTGCGAAGGCTTTGCAGCACAAGCTTCAGAATCTTGCGGCAACACATGAGATACCCGAATGTTTCAAAGTCATATCCCTGTGCTTAACACTGCTTTTTGCAAAATGGTGCACAAGTTGGCGGTATTAGTCTCGTCCATGGAAGCCACTGCTGCTTTTCTCATTGGGCCACACAAAAGGGGCCAAGAAGGCGCCCATAAACATGGCCTTGCAGAATGCTCTGTGTGAATCACCTTATCACAAGTTGGTTGAAGCAATTTTCAAGTAAGTATCTAGACTTTATAAGGCATTTTCAACTCAAGACGAGTTTCCTCTAGCCGAGGATTTACTTAGGGGTGCGAGGTATCCTACGCGTAGAAAGGAGCTACCGACCATCTGAAGGGCTGCAAGAAAAGAAGGCTGCTGTCGTACGTAGCATGCACAGTGTTTATCAAAAACTACTAGAAAAAAGAAAAAAAGTTCTGAATTCGATGTATTCTTTATGTCCACGAAAGTTTCTTACCTATGCAGATTCATTGATCAGAAGAAAGGTAGGAAACGCTGCAGCGTTCATCACAGGCAAAAGTATGTAAGCTGTGTTAAAGGCATGACGTACTCAGTCACTGACATGCAGCAGGAGGTACATGGGTCAGATGGGACGCTGTCTTAACGATAGACTCCATGAAACCTTTCTTCCATACAAACAACAGTGACAAGGCATTTCATACTTTATAAGTGGGATTCTAGGTATCCTTAAAAACAGTGTGGTACATTTAAATAGTCTGTATCAGAGAGTTATTCGACTCTGAGAATTTTTAAAAGTTACATCATTCAGGTTACGATTAACAATTGAATGGTCAGCACTCGAGTGTCAAGATTGGTCACCTGTAGACAAAGTTTACTTTTCAAATATTATTACACAACTAATAACAAAGTTGCATTCATTTATTCCTTTTTTCAATTGTTTGAAACTAGTTAAAAATTGAGTAGTGCTGCCTGTCACCTCGTCGATAGGGATACGCTTTACCGGCGGCAATTGTTTCAACAGCATTGTATTAGAATTGTACTCGTTCTCGACATTGACTAATGGCAATAAAATTATATTCTTGCAATAAATAAAGGAACGTGTACAAATATACTAACGCTAACTTGAGCCAAACGCAGGAAGCCATAATAACAGACGCAACAAAAGAGGTTACGGCAACACTGGTGGCCCGGGGAAAGATGGTGAAACTGTTGTTTAAACGAACAAGCGGCTGCCACTCATTTAAAGGGCAAATGTTTTATGGACATTTACACAGAGAGCAACCTAACAATAAGAAATTATTAGTTGAAACTTTTTTGCTTTATTTAGTGTATACGTCGCATACACAACATAAATTGAAATATTGAAAGTGAATTAACGCCAAAATGACCCTTTTATAATTTTTGGCTGCATACAGTTGATTGCATCGGTGTCACACGAGCTGTTTTGCTTGTCAGTAGGGCTGACTTGGGTCTGACTTCTTGATCGCCGTAAACCATGAGCGTTGCTAAGCGGTGCAAATAATGTAGATCAAGTTTGGCCGAGACGTAAGTTTAACCACATTTTAGGAGCGAAATCTCGATCAAAAGTGCCCGTATGACGCGGGCAGTCAATGCGACATAAGTCACAATTAGTGCGACGAAACATGCATGGCAAAAACGGCTACAAAAGAGAAGACTGCAAACAGTCTGCAAACAAATCCCGCTGCTTACCCGATCATACAGTGTGATGAGTGGTGAGGTGAAAACCGTTGCCGTCGAACACTTTGCTTAGTTGTACACGGACAGGAGGGAGCAGCGCAGAACACAAAGCTGATATGTGCAGCCACGCATATTCTAAATAAACTAATATTTCCCACTGTTACCAGTTATGGAGGCACCACGGCAGAACCCTCTATTATTTTGAGCGCGAAACGCGATCACGTGACTAAAGCAACCCATGATGCAATACGAGCCCGCTGTTGACAATGTATAGCCTCCGCCACCAAGAAAGCTTATGCCACTCCTGAAGGCTACTTGCTTGTTTTAGAACTAGGCACTTTGAGATATTCCTACGTACAAGTGTAATAATATTTTATTCATCGTCTGCATTTTTATTTTGGTGAGCGCAACATAGTACCCTTCGTGAGGGCGCAAAAAAGAAAAAAGGAGGTGGTGAGTGGGTGAGCAAAACTTCCATTGCACGGCACAATGATGAACTCAAATCTCTTTCTGGTCTGGTTAAAATTTTTTGATTGTTGTGGCGGTCCTCTATGGGGTCCCCACGCAGGCTGGTAAAATATAAAGATATGGATGTTTTCTGAATAAAGCCTTGGTAGTAGTTTGTGCCTGTGCTCGCGTGTCTTTGCCTGTGTGTTGTCTGTAGTTGCGTTATCACGGTGGTTTTTATGTCAAAGCAGCCATCTCGCCCGACAGCCAACCCTTATGATGAGCTCAAATTAAGCAGGAAAAGGTTCAGTTTCGCACTGTAAACACCACTACACGCCCTGTGAAACAGGGTTTGCTGTGGAATATTCACGCATAGCCACGATGTGAACATGCGCTCTAAGAACGTAATTATTTGCGGTGCGACTTCGAAACAGCCTTTGGCACTGTGAGCTTCCTTTTAAGCTCATTTCGGGGTATTCGGAACAGGACCCTCTCCGCAGCCAGCATGGTAAAAATTTAGGCAGTGAGTGAGGCCAGTGATAAACGTGCACATGTCGAAGAACTCATACCACAGTCGACGAGATTTAGACCGAACATTGAGTATGAGTCCGGGTGAGTGGTATTCTTGCGATTTTCGAATCATAGTCAGTCCGGTTAAAGATAGTTTTCGCGAGTGTGAGTTCAAAGTGCAAAGCGTATTCTTAGATGAGTCTTAGGCAAGTTCCATTGCTTTTTGGCCTACGGTTATCTACTGATCCTCAGCATTACTACCTGCCTTGTCTAGATTAACGTTTACACTCACGTCTACTAAACAGTATCGTTCACTTGAACTCGTTATCGAGGGCTAAGTATTGAAAGGTGTCAAGAAGAGCACCAATGACGTGAGATAATAGTGTTAAAGAGCACCGACGCCAAGGTGGACTCATGAGTATACTGATTCACTAAGATTCAGATCGATCCGTGAGTGTGCGTCTGATTGAGTCCGGGTGAGTAATATTTTTTTAAGTTGTCGTATGACTGAGTCCTGTTAAAGAAAATTTCTGTGAGTGTGAGCCCAGCTCAGGGAAATTTTGTTAAGTCCAAGTCTGAATGAGCGCTAAGCGGCAAAATATATTTGAGGGGTTGAGCGAGCTTCACAATTTTCGTCAACCTATGGTGAGGTAGGGGACTTACCACAGAAGACGACGGCAACTGCGTGCAATATGGCTGCAGTATGTTTAGCCTAGTTTAACAGAATGCATTAAAGACTTGCACAATCAACCACTTACCTGTTAAACTAGCCCCACTAAGTCATAGTGCTGTAGTGTGTACACTTAGTTCCGTACTTTACAAACAGCTTTTGTCTCACTTTTTTATGCTGCCTGTTTTTTTTTGCTGCAAACTCTGTCCTATTACGCTACAAAACCACCTTAAAATGAAGTCTAAATCGAAACTTGTGCAGTTTCAATTTTGACTCACTCTCATTATCATCATAAGAGAGTAGCTCAATTGATGCGGATGTTCCGCAGCTGAGACATCGGAGCACGTATGTGAATAATTGGTGTTTCGCGGGTGAAGTGAACGCTGTTCGCACAGCGATTTCAGCTTTATTTCACAATTGCAAATCAAGAAAATGCATCTATCGAACTGACGGTGATCCTCCGAATTTCCGTAGCCAGCGCACCTGTTACCCTTATCTACAGCAGATTAGGCTTCAGTCCTCCAACTGAGGCGACTTCGCAATTAGAAATGGACCTTTCTATTCTACAACAGACGCTTCGTGCACACTCTACGCCGACACGCAACAAAGCGTATACACACTTCACCCTTAGCTGCTCAAACCGGCAAGCTAAATAACGTCTGGGCTCTTCCCCCGCTGCGTCAATCCCGGAGGTGCAAGAATGTAACAATAAGCAGTAGCGCGACAAGATGATCAGACAACAGACCTCCCCAGGTATGAATCACCATTTGTGCGAACAAGCGACAATAGGCCACAATTGTCTTGTACGGAACTTGCCAAATCCACCAAGCAGTGGCAGCTCGCACACGAAATCAAGATGAATTCACCCTTAGCCTGATTGAACAGTCGACAGTGTAGTAAACAGCTTAGCCGTTATTCAAGAAAGAATTGTAAGTCGGTCGTGAGCTGCAGCTATGCAACTTGAACCACAGCTTTTTACTACGCTGGAACACAAAGGAGCCCGCCTCACTGATGACAGGTTACCATACCTTCTCTGTCGACAACAAACATGCTACTTAAAAAACCTTCCCTGCACTAGCAGAATCAGTAGGAAAAAATGGAATGAATAAGGAACTACTACAAAGAGAAACCATTAAAGCTGCCCTTAGTGAAAAAAAAGAAGACTACGTTTAGACTGCAGCCGTTCAAGTCTCGAGCGCCGTAGGGAAAAGGCGTTGTTGTGGGATCAGTAACGACCAGACCTTACATCATTGAAGTGCACGGTGGTATAATAAGGAGAAAGAAGCACACTTGTGACATGTGCTTCAGCCGTTTGTGTTGTAACGAAATGAAAAACCATGCAGTTGATCAAATGCATCAGTCGTCCAGACAGCTCCATAAACGTGGTGCCACTTCTACGTCTACTTCATAGAAACCTGCGTGAAGTCATGTGAAGAAAGTTTGGCATTTCATTAGCAGCTTTGCCTCATTTGTGTCTTGTCGCTTGATCTACTTGAGCAAGAGAATCACAATCGGTAGGTGCAGTTTTCAAGCTGACATAAGCCTTACAGTAAAAGTGAAGCTGAAGCCAGGCCTTAATAAGTGTTATGAAGACTGCAGTGGTTTAGTGTTATTATGTGCTGCATAGTGTGTTGTGCAGGCTTGGCGACTCCTTGTAGGCGTCTCTCAGATTTTGTATTGAGGATATATTGTGAAGATTACTGTGGCCTTTCACGATACTGCAATTTGTAGACGCAGTTGGATTTCACAACTGCTTCCTCTCTTCATACTGAAATGGTTCCCATGCCATTTTTATAACCACACAGTAATATTTATTACACAGATAATTTATTCTTCAAGTCTGCATGCATACATAATGAGATAAATCCTGCCTACAGCAGGCTTTCTGTAGCCTGGAAATTTGGGGTCTGAACCTCTTTAACGGGGTCCTAACAGGCTTGCCCTTGCACATCTCTTTCTCACATATCAGAATCAGAATCAGAATCAGAAAATTTTTTTATTAATAAAATTCGGTACAAGTGACAGGAATTTAGTATACAGAAGGAGGTCCCATAGTCAAGTGACTGTATCGGGACCTCCTGTACAAATGCAATGAGTTATTAAACACATTTAAGCAACAGGAGCGTAAGTATAAATCAAAGCGTACAACTGAACGCATAAAAAATAGAAAAAAAAAAAAGCGATAGAACAGTTTAACAATCAATATACAAAACTAAATAATAAAAGGAAATAAAAAAAACAAATAAAAAGAAATACAAAAAACAGACCAAACAAAAGCATACGTCAAATAAAACAAGCAGTAAGTCTTATGGTTAGTCCGCATGAAGCAAATACAATTTATACTGTTTCTTAAATTGATGAAATGAACTGATAGATTTTATGTTAAGTGGAAGAGTATTCCACAATGAGATAGAAGTGAATTTAACAGTTTGTTTGCCATAATTAGTACGTATACTGGGTAGAAGGAAGTTGTTGTTTAGTGCAAATCGGGTATTACTATAAATAACAAGATCAGAAGACGGGAAAATGGTAGGGGGAAGTTGATTATTAAGAAGTCTGTAGAAAAAAATGCCAAGGTTGAATTTAGTAAGTTCAGTGAGAGTAAGGATGTTATTTTCATGTAGTAAAGATTTAGCATTAGAAAAACGTGGGCTGGATGTAATTAGTCGAATAGCATGATTTTGGACGATTTGAAGAGACGAAATGTGAGTATTGTAAGTATTGCCCCAACATGTTATACCGTAGGTAAAATGAGAATGTACGAAAGAGTGATAGAGGGATAGTAATGTGCTGCGTGAGAAGTACGGGCGCGTTTTGACCAAGACTCTTATACCATATGCTAATTTTTTTTTTATGTGAGCAATATGTCTCTGATATTTTAAATTGCAATCTAGAAGGATGCCAAGGAAGGAAGAAAATGAGCAAGGAGAGATAGAGTGGGGGCCAAAAGTAATATTAGGTGCTGATGTTACATTCCGCTGGTGTGAGGTGAAAACAACAAACTTGGTTTTAGAAGCATTAATAGACAACATATTAGTATTACACCATTTGAAAATACTTTCTAAGTCAGCATTCAAAATGGTTACAAGAGATGAGATGTCTTTATGAGAGGTGAATATGGTGGTATCGTCGGCGTACAAAATGCATTGTGATGAAGACAGACACTTGGGCAAATCATTAATATAAATCAAAAACAGAAGTGGCCCCAAAATGGAGCCTTGGGGCACACCAATGTTAGTGGTTCGCTGTCGGGAATAGACGTTGGAAATAGAAACAACTTGAACTCTGTTGTGTAAGTAGCTTTTTAGTAATGAAAGAGCAAGTGATTGTGCTTAGTTTACCTAAGCTATTGAAAATCCTGGGTTTGTGGATGAACTGATTGTGCTTAGTTTACCTAAGCTATTGAAAATCCTGGGTTTGTGGATGCTGGAATCATTGGTGGCTATGGTGGGAATAATAGTGAATATGGTTAAAATATTTGTGGACATTGTGTATATAATGGCTGATGACGGCGAGAGTGGAAAAATGATGACAAATGATGGTGGTGGTGGCGAGCCAGCGGTAGTGACGGGGGAAAACGCTGCTTGATGACGACTAGAGGGGAAAGATGGTGCCAGAAGGTGGTGGTGGTGGTGAACAAAGGGTGGTGACGGTTAAAAATTCCGGCTGGAGGCGGCGAGGCAAGACGTGTTTGGTTGAAGGGTTGGTGAGCAAGGTGGATGACGGTGGCCTGATGAAAGCTTGTTGAGTGATAGTGGCATGATGAAAGCGCACAAGGCAATATTCGCAATCACTTATATCTAATGTTTTATCCTTGTATGCGCAGATATATATGTTTATGGTCAAAAGAAACCAACGCTGCTCATTACGCTTTCTAGCACGTTTATTTTTTTTTCCAGTGGTGCCAACAACGCGTGAATTTTTCGGATCGTAGATTATGCGGCCGTGATTGTGTTTACATTTTGCGCATGTGCTTACATCAGTTTGACATCCGCGATGTGTTTCTTTATTGTGATGTTTACAAGATCAGAGATGTCACTGCGGGCAGTGACATTGAATGTTTTATATCAGTATGCAGTTGTCGAAAAATATTTGAGCTGCAGTTCGCCAATGAACCTTTCAATGTTAGAGCAGAGCACAGCGGTCACTTCATGTCACCACGCTAGGAACGCAACCCTGGGAATTCTTGCACACTCCATTGCTTAAGCCGTCTTCTTGGGTTAACAAAGTGCATGCGGATATGCATAAACATCACTTTCGATATGGGTCTAGACGAGCCCCAGTAAATTTGACTTTCACCTTTCTGTTCTTCCACCATAATTTTCACCAAATGTTGGTCCGACCAACAAAGCCCGTACAAGTGTTATTGGCGCTTCTGAATCTCAGAATGCATAATTGTGACGAGTAAAAGTGACAATACAGCATAGCTGTGCTGTATTTTTATTTTCTGTGCTGTAATTATTGCTGTGTTGCGCTGTATTCTCGTTTGCTGTGCTGTACTGTCATTCATGCCACAGCTACCTGTGGCATCATTTATCCTAAATGAAGCCTTTATTTTTGTGTACGGTGTCTACTCATGAAGCGACAAATATTGATGCGACGCACTTTCAGCACTTCCACAAAATATACGCCTCCCCTCACTGACAGCCGCCAGTCGCCCCTACCGCCACTTCACTGGCTCTTATGCGAGAACACAGACTCGCCAATTCGAATGCCTACGAAATCAATATGATAGCATAATGTTTCTGGCGCACAGCATTCGTTTCGGTCAAGCCATTATGTGGTTGTTCCAAACGACAGAGCAACAGCGGTGCGCTGGCACGACTGCACTGTGCGTTGCGCGAAAAACATCACGATCAATTGTTTGGGCGTATCTATCTAATGAGCATAGAAGCGTCATAAAGCCTGACAAGATATCGCGCTTTGGAAGGAGCGAGAAACGCATATTAAAATTGGCAGTAACCACCAATAAACTCTACCTGATCTTCAGTCCACTGACTTTTTTTCTTGCGGTTGTAAATTGCAACAAAATATAGCGCTGTTGCCATTATCGCAGTGGCAATCGTTAGAGGCAGCACTTGTTTGTACTTATCAAATGTGCAAATGAAGCAGGTGCATATCCCGTCAATCTGAGTACGCGACCAACTAAAACTGTAGTTAACCAGTGAGTTTGTAGTTGTCTACTTCTTTAACACCACAACTGCGATCCGTTGGTGTGGTGTAGTGGTTAGTGCACACAGTTTGGAATTCGAAGGTGTCAGGTTCGATTCCGCGCTGTCGTACCTTTTTTTCGCTGGTGCTTTCTATATCGTTTTTATGCAATTATTATTATTATTAATATTTATGAAGTGGTAGCTCATCAAGATAATTATGACGCTGCTTCGCGCTCCAGCACTGCACGGCTGGAGCGCGCCATCCACCATCCGCTCCACCATACGCCATCTTACACCATGTGCAACCACCATTTCTACCACCATAATCCACCATTCCTATGGTGAACGTTTTTCAAAAAGCAGCTACATACATAACGAGGCAACCCAATGTTCCCCACCATGTGATTGTGTTCTTATGTTTTTTTCCTGCCAGTGCAGTCACTCTGAAGGATTTCCCGCAGCTATAGAGGTATAGTCAGGTGACTCATGATGATTTTTGTCTCCTGCACTATGGCAATTGTGTATTGTGAAACAAATGAATACATAAAAACACAGGGTAATGCTGTGCAAAGAAATCGCATTCTTAGAAGGACTAGTGTGCGAAGAACATAAACCAAACTGTTGTTTGTGTTGTTCTTCAACTGCTTTTCAACCAACTTAACTAGCCACTGTCTACCATTATTTAAATGAGAACACAAAGTTGAAAAGTTCCCATGGGTGTTATTGGACGTTTCAGCGATTATGTTCTCCAAGTTGTCTTTACGTTTGCTGTTAAACATGCGCCTGATGGCTCTATTTAATGGTTCTGGAACATGATGATTTGATTGTTCTTGCCACATTAAAACCATCACGTTAGGGCAAGTGATAATTTTATTGTCGTCACCTTGTTTAGAACATCACGATAGGACAACTTGACTATTTGAATGTTGACCCAACAATGAAACACTGTCTCATGGCAACGTATGACTATAAACGTTAGTGGAATGTTATATGTTACTGTCTCACGTTGCCTCGCAATTGTTGCATTGAAACCAAGTGGACCCAACGTTTCGCGTTTCTTGGGAGGGCAGCCATGCACATGGCCCTGCAGAATGCTCTATGTAGATCACATTATCACAAGGTGGCTGAAGCCATTTCCGAGTAAGTTTCTCGGTTCAACACAACGGGTTGCCTGTAGCCGAGGATTTTCTTAGGCATTCTAAGTATACCAGGCGTAGAAAAGAACTACAAATCATCTGACGAATTTGAAGAAAAGAAGACAGCTGTCGTACTTAGTATGCCTAGTGTTTCCGACAAACTTTTAGGAAATTAGGAGAAAGGGCTGGCGCCGAAGTGGTCTTTATGGCAGATGAAACTTTTTGACCTATGCGGATTCATTGATCCGATGAAAGGAAGGAAGCACTGTAGCGCTCATCACAACCAGAAGTATCTAACTTGTGTTATTTTCATGAGGCAGGAGGTACATGGGTCAGATGGGGCGCGGTGCTAATGATAGACTTTGTGAAACCTTTACAGCATACAAACAACAGTGACAAGGCATTTCCGAATCTAGAAGATGAATTGTAGATGTCTTTGAAAACAGTGTGGCACTTTCAAGTAGTCTGTATGAGGGGGTTATTCCACTCAGGTAATTACTAAATATTACATCATTCAGGTTACGGTCAACATTTCTAGATTACTTTAATAACTTGCCATATAAAATTTAATCAAACATACGTCTATTTACTGACGATTACGTCTTATATCGTCCTACTTACACATGTAACGACAATTTAATTCTTCTGCGTGACCTTCGAATTATTAAGACTTGCTGTGATACAAGGCTAATGTCTCTAAATGTCTCCAAAACCTCATTACTGTCTTCCCACCTAAGAACGACATACGTCCCGCATCGCTACGTAATTGGCAGTTCTAACGTTTTATCTGTTCAATCCTGTAAATATATGAGTATTTCCTTAACCTAGGATATGAGTCGGTGAACTCAAATTTTGAACGTGACCCCCCGCAGAGGCGCCTGCGCAAGTAGGCGTTTGGTGTGTAGCGACACCACGGACCCGAGCTAATGGGGGAGTTTTGGCTCCCTCCCACGCCTAGCCGTGCGTGGCTGAGCCGTGTCCGGGGAAAAGGGGATCCTGGGGGTTGAGCCGACGCTTGGTGATTGGACCGTTAAGGCCCCCTGGCAGAGGCAACACTCCCCTTTGGCCCCGGCTTCACGTAGACGGCAACCCTGGGCTGACCCACCAAGGAGAATTTGGCAGTCACTTTTTTCTATCTCTCTCCCCTGCAACTTCGTCTTTATCTCTCTCTTTTTTAGTCGGTCCTGTCTACTTCTCTCTTCTGTTTACTTTCGAATTTCCTGGCGACAAGGGTTAACCTTGTGTAATTACTCAACCTTGAGTAGTTATATTTGGTTATAGTGGCAATGTACGGCTGGCGTCTGCAGCTTTATGCTATTAAGCGCTTCAGCGTCCCCTGGTTGAACTCCATGGTGGGCGGTCGCTGTTGCTGCCGAAAAAAAGTACACAACTATGGAAACACCTGCATTTCCCCGTCTCCTAGATCGTCTTCCGCTTAAGAGGGGACGCACCGATGAAATATCAATTTTCAGCCAACTCAGACAATGCTTTCCAAAATTTCATGTAGTGCACAGCGAAAGCCCAACAAAACAAGCCAGAGCCATATCTCTATTTCCTGTTGCTAAATCTCTGACTGAGCTCTTTGGCCCAGGATACAATGTTACAAAGATGGCTAGCGGAGACCTTCTCATTGATCTGCCTGAAAAACACCACTATGGAAAACTTGGCAGTCTCGTAGCATTTGGTAATATCCCAGTACTTGTTTCACCTCATAGATCAATGAACACCTCACGCGGAGTTGTTTCAGAAGCAGACCTTCTTGAAATGTCTGAACAGGAACTGCTTGAAGGGTGGAAAGAGCAAAATGTCACGGATGTGAAACGAATCGTCATCAGACGGGACAACAAAGAAATACCTACCAAACATTTAATACTCACTTTCGCATCTAGCGCACTGCCTTCATCTATAGACACAGGCTACATAAAACTCTTTGTCCGTCTCTAGGTTCTAAATCCAAGACGGTGTTATAAATGTCAACGATTTGGCCATGGCTCGCAGAACTGCCGGGGTCAGGAATTTTGTGCAAGATGTGGTAGCCACCACCACCCATCTGATAATTGTACTACTACGCCTCACTGCGTGAATTGTGACGGGGAACACGCCGCGTCTTCGCGTTCGTGTCCTAACTGGAAGAAAGAAAAATAAATATTCACTCTTAATGACAAAGAAAAGATCACCTTCAAAGAAGCAAGACGAAGAGTGTCGCCAATTTACAGGCAACATATGCTGATGCGGCGCGTCAGGGGGCAACGCCGCACCAGCCCTCGCCACCCCTTCGGCCTGCGCAGAGCGAGCCATCGGCTGTGGCGCCTGCCCCCAAGGCGGCAGTAGTTCAGTCTACTCCGCCTCCAAACAAATTGAGGCCGGAGACTCCAGGGTCCTCTGGTCTCAAGGCCTCACCTTACCAGGCGAGGCCTAAAATCCGAACCACCAGCTTCCATGTGCGGGTATCCAGTGCCTCTGAGGAGGCAATGGATACAACGGTACCTTGGTACCGAAAGAGCGGCGCGCCTCCTTGGAGCGCGCCAAGAAAAATAAAAAACCAATAACAGGGCCGGACGACCGTCCTGCCACCTGAAATAAACAAGCTCACTCTAACAGAGGATACTCTCTGTAAACACAGCAGCATCTCTTCTTTTAGTATGCCGACAGAGATATCGCGCTTTGGAAGGAGCGAGAAACGCATATTAAAATTGGCAGTAACCACCAATAAACTCTACCTGATCTTCAGTTCACTGACTTTTTTTATTGTGGTTGTAAATTGCAACAAAATATAGCGTTGTTGCCATTATTGAAGTGGCAATCGTTACAGGCAGCACTTGTTTGTGCTTATCAAATGTGCAAATGAAGCAGGTGCATATCCCGTCAATCTCGAGTACGCGACAAACAAAAACTGAAGTTAACCAGTGAGTTTGTAGTTGTCTACTTCTTTAATACCACAACTGCGATCCGTCAGTGTGGTGTAGTGGTTAGTGCACACAGTTTGGAATTCGAAGGTGTCAGGTTCGATTCCGCGCTGTCGTACCTTTTTTTCGCTGGTGCTTTCTATATAGTTTTTATACAATTATTATTATTATTATTATTATTTATTAAGTGGTAGTTCATTAAGATAGTTATGACGCTGCTTCGCGCTCCAGCACTGCACGGCTGGAGCACGCCATCCACCATCCGCTCCACCATACGCCACCTTACACCATGTGCAACCACCATTTCTACCACCATAATCCACCATTCCTATGGTGAACGTTTTTCAAAGGGCAGCTACATACAAAACGAGGCAACGCAACGTTCCCACCATGTGATTGTGTTCTTATGTTTTTTTCCTGCCAGTGCAGTCACTCTGAAGGATTTCGCGCAGCCATAGAGGTATAGTCAGGTGACTCATGATGATTTTTGTCTCCTGCACTATGGCAATGGTGTATTGTGAAACAAATGAATAGATAAAAACACAGGGTAACGCTGTGCAAAGAAATCGCATTCTTAGAAGGACTAGTGTGCAAAGAACATAAACTAAACTGTTGTTTGTGTTGTTCTTCAACTGCTTCTCAACCAACTTAACTAGTCACTGTCTACCATTATTTAAATGAGAACACAAAGTTGAAAAGTTCCCATGGGTGTTATTGGACGTTTTAGCGATTATGTTCTCCAAGTTGTCTTTACGTTTGCTGTTAAACATGCGCCTGATGGCTCTATTTAATGGTTCTGGAACATGATGATTTGATTGTTATTGCCACATTAAAACCTTCACGTTAGGGCAAGTGATAATTCTATTGTCGTCACCTTGTTTAGAACATCACGATAGGAGAACTTGACTATTTGAATGTTGACCCAACAACAAAACACTGTCTTATGGCAACGTATGACTATAAACGTTAGTGGAATGTTATATTTTACTGTCTCAAGTTGCGTCGCAATTGTTGCATTGAAACCAAGTGGACCCAACGTTTCGCGTTTCTTGGGAGGGCAGCCATGCGCATGGCCCTGCAGAATGCTCTATGTGGATCACATTATTACAAGGTGGCTGAAGCCATTTCCGAGTAAGTTTCTAGGTTCAACACAACGAGTTGCCTGTAGCCGAGGATTTTCTTAGGCCTTCTAAGTATACCAGGTGTAGAAAAGAACTACAAATCACCTGACGAATTTGAAGAAAAGGAGACAGCTGTCGTACTTAGTATGCCTAGTGTTTCCGACAAACTTTTAGGAAATTACAAGAAAGGGCTGGCGCCGAAGTGGTCTTTATGGCAGCTGAAACTTTTTGACCTATGCAGATTTATTGATCCGATGAAAGGAAGGAAACACTATAGTGCTCATCACAACCAGAAGTATCTAACCTGTGTTATTTTTATGAGGCAGGAGGTACATGGGTCAGATGGGACGCTGTGCTAATGATAGACTTCGTGAAACCTTTACAGCATACAAACAACAGTGACAAGGCATTTCCGAATCTGGAAGATGCATTGTAGTTGTCTTTGAAAACAGTGTGGCACTTTCAAGTAGTCTGTTTAAGGGGGTTATTCCACATATGCGGATTAGGCATAGATGAAGCTGTGCAGCACTTCACGGCTTTTTTTACTTACGCAGCAGCCAAGACCATTAAACTATCTGGACTGCCCGGCAAACGACACGTCCCGTGGTGGAACACTGAGTGTCAAAATGCGCAAAAGGAACAGAATAGGGCATGGAGGTTGCCGCGAAACTCACCGACATCGGAAAACCTTGAGAGCTTTAGGAAAATGAAATCTCGGGGCAGGAGAACGCGTTGGTAGGCGAGAAAAGAAAGGTGGCACAAGTTTTTATCAGGGATAAATTCATTTACACAAGAGGCTAAAGTCTTAAACATGGTTCGTAGGGTAGCAGGAAAGCAAATACACTCACTCCCACTCGTAAACACACAGGGTGATAGCCTCGGAGATCCAGCGAACTTCCTCGGTGCACATTACGAGCAGGTGTCTAGCTCGTCACACTACACTTAAGCTTTCCAAAGATACAAAGCAAAGATAGAAAAGCAGAAACTAGAATTCAAGTGCACAAATTACGAGGCATACAACCAACCTTTCAACTTAGCTGAGCTACAAACATCACTAAACGCTTGCAGTAATTCTGCTCCAGGCTACGACCGTGTCACATATGAAATGTTGAAAAACCTGCCGCTCGAAACGCGAAAAACGTTACTCTCTCTATACAATCCTATCTGGCTTTCACGCACAATCCCTGCTTCCGGGAAAGAGGCTATTGTTATCCCTTTTTTGAAACACGGCAAGGACCCTTCCTCAGTTTCAAGTCATAGGCCTATTGCACTAACCAGCTGCCTTTGTAAACTTTTTGAAAAAAATGATAAACCACCGACTTTTACATTTCCTTGAAACACACAATCTGCTCGACCAATTTCAGTGTGGGTTTCGAGAGGGTAGATCCACCACCGACCATCTGGGACGTATTGAGGCAGAGATCCGAGACGCTTTTGTTCACAAACAATACTTCCTCTCAGTGTTTCTGAATATCGAGAAGGCTTATGACACAACATGGCGTTTTGGGATATTAAGAGACTTGTCTCACCTGGGTGTGCGCGGTAGAATGCTTTCCATAATCGAGAGTTACTTGTCCAATCGGAAATTCTGCGTCCGTGTGGGCAGTACTCTCTCCCAAATATTTGTGCAAGAAACGGGAGTACCGCAAGGTGGTGTACTTAGTTGTACACTTTTTATTATAAAAATGAATTCCTTGCACCTGTC
The DNA here is from genome assembly GCF_013339725.1 of Rhipicephalus microplus. Lineage (NCBI taxonomy): Eukaryota > Metazoa > Arthropoda > Arachnida > Ixodida > Ixodidae > Rhipicephalus > Rhipicephalus microplus. The sequence goes on along the minus strand of NC_051174.1, from coordinate 10,295,500 downwards.
CATCCCCCGCAACATGTTCTATTCCACATATGTCGATGACGTCCAGCTTGGCTTTAAATCATGCAACCTAGCAATGTGTGAGTGGCAGGTTCAGTTAGGTTTAAACAAGGTCTCCGAATGGGCAGAGGAAAACGGATTCCGGCTGAACCCAAGAAAAAGCACGTGTGTCTCGTTTTCCCGAAAGAGAGGCATGCACTCAGAACCTGACATTGAACTGAATGGCCAACGTCTGTCTGTCAATGCGGAGCATAAATTCCTAGGCTTAATCTTGGACAACAAGTTGACCTTCATACCACACATAAAGTATTTAAAAACAAAATGTTTAAAAGCCATGAATTTTATAAAAGTGTTGTCACGTACTACGTGGGGAAGTGACAGGAAATGCCTCATGAACCTGTATAGAAGCCTCATTCACACCCGCTTAGATTATGGGGCCGTTGTTTATCAGTCTGCGACTCAAGTGCTTTGAAGATGCTGGATCCCGTGCATCATTTTGGCATCCGCCTTTCTACGGTTGCTTTTCGCACCAGCCCCGTAGAAAGCCTTTACGTTGAGTCAAATGAGTGGTCGCTTCATCTGCAAAGAACTTACATGTCCTTTGTATATTTCCTTAAGGTGAAAGCAGACAAGAGCACCCCTCATACTCTACTATTAATGATTTTTCGAGCTTCATTGTTTCAAAACAGGCCTTCATTGAGACAGTCCTTTTCAGTTCGCCTGAAGGGTCTAGCTGAGGACACTGGAGTGTCACTTGAAGACAGTTTAATGGCTCCTGTAGCATGCCTGCCACCGTGGCAGTGGCAGACTATAGATTGCGATGTGTCTTTCCTAGAAGTTACTAAACATGTGCCTATTGCCCATATCCGAACATACTTCCTGGAACTTCAACACAAATACACACGTCCTGAGTTCTATACAGATGCCTCTAAGTCTAACTCCTCTGTGTCCTACGCTGCTGTTAGCCCTTCCTTTTCGGATGCTGGCCCTCTACAACCAGGCACAAGTATCATCACAGCGGAAGCTTACGCGATACTTGTGGCAGCTAAACACATCAAACAATTACAAATACAAAAAGCAGTAATATATACAGACTCCCTCAGTGTGGTAACGGCTCTGCACAGTCTTAAAGAACAAAAAACCCTGTCCTCGTCTCACTTTACTCCATTTTATGCACACTCTGAACACTCAACCAACATGTTGTTGTGTGCTGGGTGCCAGGGCCCCGTGAGATTCAAGGCAACATGATGGCGAATCAGCTTGCTGCATCCGTCCACGAAAGCACCGTCATTACACCCATATCCATCCCGGCCCTTGATCTTAAGCCGTCTCTCAAACGAAATCTCAGGGACTCCTGGCAGAGCAAGTGGGATACACACACACAAAACAAACTACACGTTATCAAGCCACACCTTGGCCATTGGCCACAAGTATCAAAATCACGTCATACAGAGGTAACATTAACGAGGCTCAGGATAGGACACACATACTCGACACACTCATATCTTTTGTCCGGTGGCGATCCACCATTGTGTGACAAATGTGGTGAAGCACTAACAGTTCTTCACATTTTAATACAGTGCAAACAATTTGACACTCAAAGAAAACAACACTTTCCATCACCCTACTGACAACATATACCTTTGCACCCTGCAATATTCGTCGGTAGGTAACCGCTTTTAAGTCATAAATCATTGTTAGCATTTTGAAAAGAAATTCATAGTTTTCATGTTATAAACACGTTCATTCCGCAGCACGACCTCTTCAGAGAGGTTTTCGCTGCGGTGGCTATACCATAATGCATTTGCCTCACGGCCCTTGGACGCAAGGGTATGATCGAGTGAGGCACTTGTGCTAATGCCATACATGTTCACCATCGTTTTTATTTACACCAACTTTTGTCATCTATTCGCACCACACACACCTTTCACGTCATGGTCATGATTTTATTACTTGTATGTGTTTACCCGCATTACATCGACGAATTTTGTGGCCCTTATACAGCCGCTAATCACAATCATTGTCCACATCTCTTGTCCCATGTACTGGCGTTCTTTGGCCATGAAATGGCCCTTGCGCCAAAAAACACCATATATCATCATCATCATCATCATATTTGAACGTGACCAACAATGTTAATCGCGTACTTGGGTATCTGCGCCATAATTTACATTTTTGTTCTTCACCCATCAAAATGCTTGCATACCAAACATGGGTCCGACCTAAACTTGAGTACGCATTCGCGATCTGGCATCCCTACTTCTCCAACTTATCTAATACACTTGAATCTGTGTGAAACCGTGGTGCAAGGTTTATTTAGTAGGCCTACTCTTACCCAACAGGCGTCACTAAACTAAAAAGCCAAGCTAATCTTCCTCTACTCGTAACAAGGCTTATTGTTAAGTGGCTGTGCTTGTTTCATAAGTTTTATCTCTCACGAATTGCTATGACAGTCATTGAAGATGTTCTTCGTCACTCCGACCGCATCAACCACCCATTGGCTGTTTACACAGGAAAGACCCACACCTCTGCCCATCAGCATTCTTTTTTTATCGAAACAGCAAAAGAGTGGAGTGATCTGCCAACTGACGTTGTTGTCATCTGCAGCCCCATCCATTTTCACGAAGCAATCGAAGACATTCCCTGAATAGGGGAACTTGAGGTAAAATAAATAAATAAATAAGAAATAAACAGTTGAGTGGTTAGCCTTCTAGTGTCGAGATTGGTTACCCACAGACAAAGTGTAATTTTAAAGATCAAAATAAAACTAATATACAACTATTATACAACAAATATACAACTATTATACATTTTTTGATTTACTAATAGAAATACTATACAACTAATAAAGATTTTAAATTGAATATTGAGTTGTACTCAATTATTCACCTTTAAAATATTTGCAAGTAGTTAAAACAAATAAATAGTTGTGCCGCCCGTCACCCCGTCGATAGCGATACGCTTTACAGACGGCGGTTGTTTCAACTGGCAAAATAGAATCAAACACGTTCTTCTCCCAGACTAAACGAAATAAAATTATATTCACGCTACGAAACGAAGAAACGTGTACAAATATAGTAACGCTGATTTGAGCCAAACGCAGAAGGCCATAATAACAGACGCAACGAAAGAGGTCACAGCAAAACTGGTGGCCCGGGTAAACATGATGAAACCATTGCTTAAATGTACAAGGGCTGCCACTGATTCAAAGGGAAAATTTTATAGACATAATCACACTGAGAAACTTAACAATCATTCTAAAAAAGAAATAGCTGATCTCATCGTTACTTAGTTTAGTGTATACAATGAGTACACAACATAAATCGATATATGGAAAGTGATTGAACGGAAGAATGACATATTTAAGATTTTTGTTGCATACAGTAGACTGTAACGGTGACAAACGAGCACTTTGGCTCCTCAGAAAAGCTGATTTGGGTCTGATGTTTTGATCGTGACCAACCATGATCGTCGCTAACTAAAGCGAATTCATCTGGATCGTGTTTGCCCGAAACGAGAGTAAAACCATGATATGAGAGTGAGATCACGAGCGCAAGTGCTCGTGTTACACCGGCAGTGAACATGTCTTATGTCATACTGAGTGCGACGCAACATGCTATGGCAAAAAAGGCTACAGAAGAGAGGACTCCAAATGGTCTTCATGACAGACCCCACTACTTACACAATCATACAGTGTAGGGAATGGTCAGGTGGAAGACGTTGCCACTGAACGCCTTGCTTAGTTGCACACGGACAGGAGGGGGCACCGTAGAACACGAAGCCGTTAATTGCAGCCACGCAGACTCTGTACAAACTAAAGTTTCACATAAAAATCACTGTGGTGCAACATAGAAACCATCGTGAGGGCGTATCACTGATTGATTTGCGGGGTTTAACGTCCCAAAACCACCATTTGATTATGAGAGACGCCGTAGTGGAGGGATGAGGAAATTTTGACCACCTGGGGTTCTTTAACGTGCACCCAAATCTCAGCACACGGATCTACAACATTTCCGTCTCCAACGGAAATGCAGCCGCCGCAGCCGGGATTTGAACCCGCGACCTGCGGGTCAGCAGTCGAGTACCTCAGCCACTAGACCACCGCGGCGGAGCTGAGGGCGCATCACGCGGGTGCAATAAAAGCAGGCAACGAGTGCGAACTGTGCTGTACAATGATAAATTACAATTTTCTTCTGGTCTGATTTAAATTTTCGTTGTTGTTGTGGCGGTGCTCCTGCACATGGTTTCGATATATATAGATGTGGATGTTCCTTGAATAAAGCCAATTAGTAGTTTGCGCCTGTCTTCGTGTGTCTCTTCCTGTGTGTTCTGCGTAGTTGCGCCCTCACGGGGGTCTCTAAGTCAAAGCACCAACTCGTTTAACAGCCAACTCGTCTGATGAGCGCAAATATAGGCGAAAAAGGATTACTTTGGCACTGCAAACTCCTCTACATGCCCTGTGAAACAGGGTCTGCTGTGGAATATTAACGCGTTGCTGCAAGTGACCATATGCTCTAAAAACATAATTACGTTTGGTGTGATTTCAAACAGAGTGTCATTGTGAGCTTCCTTGTGTGCGCTTTTCAGCGTGTTTGGAGCAGGAAGCTCTCCGCAACTAGCAGGTACAAATTTAGGCAATTAGTGAGGTAAGCTGGATACGTAAGGAGGTCTGCGAACTCATTCGTTAGTCGACGAGATTCAGATCAAACCTTCAGTGTGAGAGTGAGTGTATGGTATTCTCGCGAGTTTCTTGAGTGTGTCTCAGTGAGTTCCATTGCTTTTTTGCCCACCTCTAAGTACTGACCAGTACAGCCTTGCCTAGATTAACGTTCACACTAACGTCTACTAAACAGCATCGTTCACCTAATCTCGTAATGGAGGGTACGCTATCCAAAAACGCCCAGAAAAGCACCAATTACGTCAGATATTCGTGTTGCAGAGCACCTATGCCATGGTGAACTCGGTTGCGACCTCAGAAAGCATGGTGAAACACTGGGCCTTGCAGATTAACAAGGGTTTATTAACAGTAACAAGTAAAAGAAAATAATGGGTGTTATGATAAGTTGGGTGCCTTTTATAGAGGACAATTGCGATAGTCATGACGTCTGTCCAGTCCCGCATACGTGCTCTGCCACCCGCACTGCGCTGTACTTACACAAACGTCCTGGCACGTGCACACTGACACAACACTCCTTCCTCTTTATACGAGAGTTCACTGGGCGCTATGGAGCATAACAAATTGGTGTCGCCTTTCTCTATATCTGCGACACAGCGGAGCCGGGGACTGGCCTTGAGGAACGGAACGCCTGTCCCAGCTTGTTGCTGTTTTGCCTGTATGTATGAAGTAAGCACCTGCAGTTGGCTGGAGCTTTGCTGGATCATTTCTGATCCAGGCGCTGACGGGAGGTCCCCGATAACCGCGTCCCCCACATCGTGGGCCCGTGCTGGTGCCCTTAGGGTGCTTTGTCTAGTTCGTCGTAGGTTTAAGTCTGCTGACTATCAAGCGTCCACTCCTCTTGTAGACTGCGTGGTCGTAGGCTATCTGCATGAGCATGCCACTCTTCGCTTCCCGTACGAACCAAATAGGTGGAAATACTCACGCGGTGGAGCACGATAGCTTCCAACCATTTTTTCTCACCTGGTCTTAAGCCATTCATATAAATAGGCCCTCTTTTCCAAAATTCTCTCTGTTCGTCTTGGGTTGGGATGGCTGAATCATTCCTCCTGTCTAACTTTTCTTGCATTCGTTGTTCAAGCTTGGGGTGCAAAAGGCTGAGCCCTGTCCAAGGCTTGTACAACAGAAACAGCTGCGCTGAGGTTTCCTCTTTGTTCCGGTCGGCGTATTCCTGTACGTAAAGATAAATTGATCAATACGATGCTAGAGTGACCGCTGTCCACCAGTTTTTTTCCTCGAAAACTTGTTTCAGAAGACTTTGCTTCAACGTCTGCACACAACAATCAGCACAGCCATTTGAGGCAGGATGTTAAGGAGACATCTTTGTACTGCGGATTGCATTGTGTTTCAAAAAGATGTCAAAGCAAACCGAAGTGAACTGCGGATCATTTTCTGTTACCATTTCCTCCGGTAAGCTGTAGGTACACTATTGCAAGTTTCAATATGCGGTCTTACGGAAGACATATGGATTCCGTACAATTGTTAATCAGAATAAATTGATTTCTCACAGAAGACAAAGGAACTTTACGGAAATTGTAAAGAAAATACGGATGGTGGGATATGTTGCATCAGGATTTCCTTGCGGTGGTACGGATCTAATTATAAGAAACAAATTCATTCCTTTTTTGATATACTGAAAGACTCACACAGCTTAAAATTATCCAGAAAGCGTGATATGAACCATACGGAAGACATCAATATATACAGGTAATCCTTATGTATACGGAATCACTATGTCGTACGGAAGCCATAAAGACTGTACGAATAGAATAGATATGTATTGGAGGAAGAGCTGATTGCGGTGCACCCACAAAAAAACGTGCGCACGGGGGAGGGCTTGCTCCCTTGCGTACGCCTATGCTGTTAGGGCAGGGGCCTCCCCCCCAAGAAAGGGGGATGCAAAAACCGCCGCACACATTGGCATAAATAGGGGAGCGGGTTCAGAGATTCGTCAGCCATATACGTTGGTTTAAAGGGGGTGACAAACCTTCACTCCCTCCCAGAAGATCTGAACTATGCGCATATGCTGATGCTTGGCACAGGTGACTTTTTTTCGAATCCAGAAGGGCACCTGTAGTTATGCGGAAGGGATCAACAATATGATCAGGGAATGTGTAGTACATATATGTGAACCATATTTACACTCAAGCTTGGTTATACTGTTTGCATGGTACTTCAAAACAAGCTCCTGATATCCAAAAACTTATTAAACAGGTATATACCTAGCACTCACAATTCTTCAGTATCTTCGTTATAACCGGTATATTTCGTTAAATTCATTTTGGTTTTATCATTGTTAAAGTGTGCTACTGTGTGTTTTTACTACTGTGTTATTATCAGAAACTCCTGGTCTAGAATGCCATCAAACTTCAGGTGTTTCTCTCGTCTGTATGCCAAGCTTACGTGTAGGCTTATAGGTTTTTAAACATTGACAGGTTGTTGAGTTCAGTTAGATCCTAGAATGTCGAACTCACTGAGGAGTCGTCTCACTCAGACTATAATTGAGCCGAGAGTCTGAGTTAGCCTGGTTAACAATATTTTGGTGAGATTGAATCCGAACGAGTTCAGTTGAAGAAAATTTTCGTGAGTGTGGAAGTCTGACAAAATCTGATTAAGGAAAATTTGGTGAGACTGAGTCCAAGTTCAAACGGTGCGACATGTATATTTTTTAAGTAAGTCTGAGTAAGTCCCACAAAAAGTGGGACTTACTCATACTAAGAAAATTCATTCTACTCATTTTCAGCATTATCAGTCGTACTTTATCTCATGCCTATACTGAAGTTTACTTCTAAAACATATCGAAATCTATATCGTTGATACACAATTTAGTATTTATTGATCAGAGGCATAAACTGCATAAAAGATGCCTTCACTTCCACCTCCAAAACTCTTCCAAGGAGCTAGGTTCTTCATAAATATATCACATGTTGTCATCTCTTTCAAGAAAAATTTTCTTACTGGGTTGCTACCTTTCATACCTCATATTCAAAAGTATTGTATCAAAAGCCACCAAAAAAGCACCGATTACATGAGATATTAGGGTTATACAACATTGACAGCATAGTCCAAAAACTACTCCTAGCCAAATGTTTGTCCGGGGGAGCAATATTTGGAAAGTTTCAGTCTGATTGAAGAAAAGTTTAGGGATGCTTAGTTTGAGTGAGTCGGCTTAGAACAAACATTGCTGAGTGAGCTCTAATTTTTTGCTGACCTAAGGTTGTGATTCATCATTAAAAAAAGGAAGCTACATAAAACTAAGAAATTGGGTGCAAACTATGCAATTGTGTTGTATTTGTTTTCTTTTCTGGAGTTTGTTAATTCACCTATCTGGCCTACTCTTGTGATGCATTCAATGAGCAGTCATTTTTGCACTTAATATCTGTTGGTGAATTAAAGAGCAGCGGAAGAACGATGGTTGTCCGTAAACATCGCAATGAGATAAATTTCATTAGAAGCAATACTTCAAAAAGCAAGTCAACAAATAAGTGTAATGAGAGATCAAGAATAATGCACAGCAGATAATGCACAGTCGATATAACGAGCAACACAAAATGGAGGCTTCTCTACAATTACAAAGACTTTGAGGTATAAAAATCAACACACAGTAAAAGAGTGGTTTCGTTGAAACAGAAATGAATGCTACTACATCTGAATTTCTGCATAGTGATGGATCTCGTCCTAAAAAATTCAATCTCTACAAAAATTCTGGGATATTTGAAGCAAATCCTCAATGCAAGAAGCATACATGACCAGGGGTTTCGTAGGTTATACATATTTTAAAGCTCAGCGGTTCAAGCCTGTTAGAGAGGCTTTCAATACACTGCACATGAAAAGTTCAAAGTTAAGGGTTCCTGTATACATAGGCATGTGACAGCCTCAATATGCTCAGAAGGTCAAAGGTCCACGTTGCAACACACATTGCGCAAACCATGGATTACACTTTGAACGTCACGGTAGGAACAGGCAGATAAGTGAGAAATTGTGTGCTTAACTGAAATTCATTCAATGCAATTGAGACTTGATCATTCGAATGTACGAGTTGATAGCCTTTCCTACGACCAAGTAACATTGTAAAAATCAGACCTTTTGAAGACATTTACCAAGGCGTATCATCGATTTAACATATACCCTGACCATAAAGACTCATCTGCCATTGTGCACCATGGCCGATATATTGCATGGGAGGCACGTGTATTGCTTCACTAACAAGGATAATGTGTAAACACCTACTGGGAGGCAACCATGCAAGCACTAAATTAAAAGGCTTTCTCTATATGAAGGAAAACCTCCGCAATACAAAACCATAATATTAAGTCAGTATCAGACGCATGAAGGTAGTGCCTGAAGACGCATTCCCAAGGGCTGAGCTGCCTATGCCGCACAGAGAAACGCTGTACGAAATGTATCACTTACTGGAATGCTGAAACTGTTTGAGGGTATTCTCATGCACAAGGTCCACCACCCCAAATTACTGTCTTGACAAAATGGAAAGGTACAAAGTTCTAAAATGATCGAGCCAGCGAAGATCAGCATAGCACATGAAAAAATGTTTCTGAGCCAGGTAAAACCTTCCAGTCAATGTACAAGACGCAAAACATCAAGTGGTAAGTTAGACTAGTTAAAGTTCATGCACGACACAATTCTGCTGTTTAATAAGTGAAGTTGAATTAAAGAAACGTGTCATATATATGCAAACATGATGGCATAAAAATACCTTGGCGGCCCCACCAAGCACGTGATCAAGTATGCTGTAGATACGCAATCTCAGCATCCATGAGATTGATTTGAGGTTGGGTCACGGACTGGCCTCCTGCTTTTATGAATTCAGACGCTTCAGCAATTTCATGCGTGCGCGGGTCTTTATGCCTCATCAACATAATTTTTTTGCTAAATTCAGAGGTTCAGTTGCACTGCTAGCTACGGAGGGCAATATGCATGGAAGGTGCACCTTTCAGAGGGCTACCATGCTCTTTGGATGGACGTTGATGCAACATCTTGTCTTCTCAATGTACATGCACCTGCATAAAAAAGGCGAAAAGTCTGCACTCGCACAGACAGTGAAATGCTTAGTGCTTTATAGAGCAGCCTTTCGCACTCACAGTGGCATTTCCCTTCTACACTTTTTCTTCAGCTTTCGCGCACACGCTTTCTAGCCTCTTGTCAGCACGAAAGGCAACGTTTGTTATAAAGACTGGTCATTTTCTTCAAGCAATTCGACACGGCGTGCTGGTATGGGATAACGACAAACCTCTTTTGCCTACGTTATGTCACACCCGCAGCGTCAAGACCCTCTTCTTGTTCCCCTTTCAGGCGATGGAACAGTCGCTATGAAGTGTAGGCAAGGACCAGGCGCCGAAAACCCGTCGCTTCTAATCCGAAAACCTGATAACTTGAATAAAGTATTTTGCAGCAGGTTGTCAGATTAGAAGCAGCAGTCAGTGGCTTCAACTGCCCCGCCGCGGTGGTCTAGTGGCTAAGGTACTCGGCTGCTGACCCGCAGGTTGCGGATTCAATTCCCGGCTGCGGCGGCTGCATTTCCGATGGAGGCAGAAATGTTGTAGGCCCGTGTGCTCAGATTTGGGGGCACGTTAAAGAACCCCAGGTGGTCTAAATTTCCGGAGCCCTCCACTACGGCGTCTCTCATAATCATATAATGGTTTTGGGACGTTAAACCCCACATATCAATCAATCAATCAGTGGCTTCAACTACATTTTTCCTGAGCTAAACACTTCTTAGCAGCGAGGTCACCAAGTTAAAAATGTCTCATAAATGAAAGACAGAAAAGGTATATAAGGGATCTACCGTAACTGTGAGAAACTACAAAGTAAATATTCCCCTTAAGACCAATATCTTAAGTCATTTCAGGGGCTCGCATACATACATCTCATGTGGCGTGATCATGCAAACCGGTGCTAACTACAGGCCAAAACAAAACAAGCAGTGGTCAAACCAAGGTTACAATTATATTATTATTAGAACCAATCAAGTAATCACATTACCTGCCTTAAACACGTTCAAATGCTTTGCAATTATAGGGCTGACTTCAACTTCAATATGTGCGAGACAGTGCGCCACTGCCTCCTAACACAACGCCTCTGCATCACTCATGACTACATCTGATGGTGTAAACATTATGATCAAAATCAATAAAGAGCAGAAAAAAAGAAGCGTTTGCCGCACAAATGGTAATTCTGGTTGTTCTGAGGGAAATCCTACATGCAAACATCAAGCATTGACGCTTTGGTAAAAGGAGCTGTGGGAACTATATGAACAGGCAATCACTAGTGACAGTTTTTCAGGTTTCACAAAAAACTCAGTGGCATACGTTTTCCGAATATTTTCGCAATATTTAGGAAATTTAAAAGCAGCAAAGAAATGTATTTACAATATGGACATCAGGATCAGAAAAAGAAAGTAATCTAGCAGCTTTCATCCAAAATGGTAGACAGATTCCAAACAAGTATTTTTCAGTCTCTCTTAAGAAGATTAGGCAAATCACAAATAAATGATGACCTCTCAGACATAAACTTATTGCACAGACATGAAGCCACAATTTCTAACGGTATCAATGGCTCCAAAAATTTCCCAAGTGAAACAAAACATGTCTTAATGTGATCAGGCATAATTCTAATATTTGATGTGCACACTAGCATTTTGCACAACAACACACACTCATTATCTGAATGTGATGCCTGGTTAAGAACTTCCAAAACTCTAATGATAAGGAAGTATTCATTGTCATTTGTGATGATTGCTGAGGAGTTGCTTTTTTGACCTTTTGCACGCGACGCTATAATCAATACTACCCTTAAAAATGAAGCAAAAATGCTCAACAGCTCGTGGTACTCAGACAAAAAGAATGCTTTGGGCACTCCTCTAATCAGGTGCAAGAACAGCTATTGGGTCGCTCAGTACACACACGCAGACACCATGTGATCATACTGCATGTGCTGTTTCAGCATGCCCCAAGAGGGTAGAAACAAAGTTCACAGCTTTCTCCTGCAGTGAGCAAAGAGATATGACAAATTCTAGTTGCTTCACCACCACAAGTCTTTCCACAAGCTAACGTGACACTCGATTTGCAGCAGTCATAGCCTTCAAAGCGCGGTCATTTCCACTTTCGAAAACGAAAGGCGTTGTACGCCCACAGAGGTTCAAAATTCTTGACGAATTTAAAGATGAAGCGGTTGGTGCACGTTGACTGTCTTTGGCGTGGGCTATACAACGTAGCTGTTCTTGCCACAAACTCTTAGAGGAAGTGAGCCATACAAATAGGCACAATACAATAACAAAATGTGGAAACCAAGGTGAGGGCTAGCAGTATGGTCAACACACTGGCCAAATCGAACACGAACGTTCGACTGCACACTGTAACTCAAAGACACCTGCTCCATTTTCTCGTATGAATTGATTTGACATCAGCAGCTGCTCTCACACGATGAGGCTATTCTAATTGTTTAATTTATGTAAATTATTGCACCAGTAATCATTACTCAATCTGCAAGTTAGGCATGCTTCATTTTTATGAGTTTTCAATTATTGCCCCTCTACTTTTCTTCGGGCATATATTGTTCAAGCCTTGAAATTGTGAGCATTTCTAAGGTCTGCTATATTTCCATCACGGCAAAAAACAAGAAAGGATTGGCTTGGTAAAACAATGTGGTCGCACATTTTAAAAATTTGCACATGTAAAAAACACACAGGCACATATCACTAGCGGTCATGAAGACAGTCGCGAAAAGCATGAAAGCCATAAAGTAAAAAATGACTTGGTTCAAGGATACATAGTAACAAGCTTGCACCACATTTGCACCACATCTTGACCGATGTCACCCCGATCCTCATTCATATTCTTGAAGGTTTCTAGTAGCTATGTGAGAAAGAAAAATAAAGTGGGAACCGATACATCTGTTCAGCGATGCATGACACTAGTAATGTTTTGGCTGGCGATTTCCTTCCGACATACATGTCCATAAAATCACCATTTTTTGCTCACTGCAAGGCATCAAAAGGGACTTTGTGTAATAATAGCAAGGAAGTTGTAAAGGGTAGTTTTCCGGGTAGCTTCTCGTATGTAGCGACATAGCTATCAAGCAGACCATGCGCAACACCCACAGTATATGTGCAGAGGGGTCCACTGTTAAAGGGAATGCTGGAGCTGGTGTCACCTGCTCTTGTGTTTTTTACAAACTCCCTCATCTATTGGAACGTTATCAAGTAGACGAGGTGACATTTAACATCCCTTAAAACAGGTCTGCAAACGTCACCTGCTATCGCTCGTAACTCTCAACTCACTACATTTCCCCCATAGGGTTCCTAGAGCGAAGAAGAATAGCACCGGCAGTGAGTATTACTACCGGCTGGACAGTAAAGCCCCGAAAAGGGGGCCATCTCAGCACTTCTTTTGAAGGAAGAACGCACGATGTAAAACAGAAGTGGGGAAAGAGAAGTAGCAGGTAGAGAGGCTTACTAGACCGCAGGCACGTCTGACATCATGCCCAACAAGGTGCTGCCTCACAAAGACTGGTGCAGCTGAAGAATGCTAGAAATGTTTCAAAAATACAGGCAGGTCTTCAGAAACACTGAGAGTAAAGGGTTTATCAGAAGAGAAGCTGCTCTCAAGTGGAATTTCGATGCTATCGTCTTTTTTTCCTGTTTTTGTTCAGTGTGCTTTAAGCTCTGACAGAGGCATTTTGTGATGCATGATAAGGTAATTCGAGTGTCAGAGAAACGGTATGTTGTAAATGAAATGTCGTAAATTGCAGGTATTGGCTGCTTTGCACGAGGTAAAATGTTGCTAACAGAATTTATACCAGTACAATGAAGGCCAGACACTGTACTTGAGTTAGCCATGTTTTGAAGTGAATTATAAACTTAACATGATATTCAAGAGAATACCTCTGCAAAGCCAGTGATACAGTGTCGTCATGACGAAGAAGTGCATAAGTTTTTTTCTCTTATACGACAAAGTGTAGAGCAGAAAACTAAGCTGGTCTCACACTTATGGTAAGAACACCAGGTACATCAGGATGTGCACGCGATTTGCACCGAGTGTAAACTACAGCTGCGCATCGAACAGCTTTCCTAAGCTAGGGCAGATCTCCTTGCGTCTCACTATCAAGGAGGTAGATCTCCAGCTCCGGCTCGACAAGCGTCTTTACCCTCCTGCTCATCCATCACTCACTGCGCTTGAGGCTCGAACTCTAAGGCACATCCAAATGAACTGCCTAATAACCCCCTCTCCACTTTTCCTTTATAAATATAGGTCTCACCCCTGCTGTCCTAATTGCCCCTCCCCATACGCTGACCTGTCACACTGCCTGTTTTACTGCCCAACTGCTCAGCAATCCAGCTATTACCCTCCCCCATCCCTTTCCATCCCCTCCTGGCTCGACTGGATAGGCGCCGAAGGGGAGGAGTAACAGCGTTGACTGGTCGCACAGGCGGTCGAAATGCTCGGCCAGTAAACTGTGGCTCAATAAAAGTCTATTACTACTACTCCTCCTAAGATAAACGCAGAAGAAGCAGTGCTGCCAGAAGAGAACATCTACTACTACGCCGGTGCCGTTTCCAAGACCTCTGCGGAGGCTGCTCGCCGGAAATCGCGGAATGTTTATCTACTTTTCCGCTAGGAGGTAGTGCGGGTGTTTGCGATGCGGCGGCCTCACAAATATGCCGTCATAACCTCTCGTGTATTTTTCCTTCCTCCATGGTGCTGGCCATGCAGCGGCTTTGGCGCAGAGGGTGGCGATCATTCCGCAGTCGTTGCCGTCATCTTGAGAGAGTGTTGGCGCTGGACTTGGCCGCGCCAGAGAACCGCGCGCTACATCTCTTGCCAGGTGAACACTGAAGGCGAAGTTGAAACGTCTTGCAAACTGCATGAGAAATTTATCGATTTGCTGCAAAGAAAGCGTGTTCAGATGCACATTGCCAATTACTTTAATTATTGATTAATGTCTTGCGATTTGTGACTTATTTAGGTTTTCTGAAGCTATCCCCCATGTGTTAGCTCAATGCACATGTGCCACTGCATGTGAGCACTTCGTACAATTACCTTTCATTAAATAAAACTTCGTTTAATTGAAACAAATTTTCTAGCTTCTTTGAGTTGAAACTATCGAGATTCAGATATTCTAAGGAGCAGTAAACAAAGTTTGATTTAATTGACAGATAAGGGGGGTTTAACGTCCCGCAACCACCTTGTGATTATGAGAGACGCCGTAGTGAAGCACTCCGGAAGATTTGACCACCTGGTTTTTTTAGGTGAAACAAAGTTCCGAAGGAGAGATAAGAATATAGATTTTTGTAGAGACATGCTCAAAGTCTACAAAATATCAAGGAAAAATACATCCCACAGCATATATAAAATCAATTTCAAAGTGGATGCTGTTGGGCTTAGCGAGATTCAGAGTTCCTTGCAATGCCAACATCAAGATGGTGGGAGTGTAAACAAACCAATGTCGCAAGTTTGTGCTGGCTGCTTGCTGGACATGCCTACGCGTTTGCTACCTGTGATTTCTTCCTCTAGGCCTACAACTTTGTGTGTGCTGGCTGCCAGTGTGGTGCATTACCTACTATATTCTTATAATGTGGGCTGAGGCTTTATCCTTTTCTTCCCAATAAAGAGTATGTCAGTGCAGTGCCTGTTCATCAATAGCCTTGTGCGCGCCACGATGTCGCAGTTTTGTGGCCACTTGGCCAGCTGTGTTTTTTTTTTGCTACCAAAACTGAACCTGCCCTGTTCAGTGCTTTTTCAAACCAAAACTAAGAGTGGGTGCGCTAAAAGTTACTCAAAATAATTGACAAGACTTGCAATGTAGACGTGTTGGTGATGCATTTGATAAGCGCTTTATGGTGTCGATCCGTGTTTTGCTTTGCGCTTCACTAAATCTAAAAAACATCCCACCCTCATCCAAAGAAGGTTTGCAGCCGTGACAAGTGGGTAAAAAGCTACTTATATTGCAACAACAACAAGAGAAATGGTACATGGTTTTTGTGTCAGTGCTCCTCCAATTGAATTTTTGTTGTGCGTGAAGTCTGGTACACGCGCTTCAGTAAGAAACTGTATTGTCCTATATATCTAATTTGTAGTCAGTGTAGCTATTTGTTATAGGTTCTGGTTGGCAGCATGGTTTGTTAATATTTTGTACCTATCACTTACAGGAAAAATGCAGAAGCAGCTCAATGAAATTAGGAGCCAGCAAGCGTGCTGTTGTATACCCCACAATGAGGTATGTGTATATGTATATACTGTATTTTCTATATATGCCACCTAGCCCAGTCGGTATTTAATATATATGATGAAATAGGATTACATAAAAGGTGAAAGACAGGCACGTGACGAACACTAGTCTAAGCTGCTGATTCAAGAGTGTTGTAAAATCTTAGTGCATACGCAGATGAAATAAGCAATGTGTAAAAAATAGTCTAAGAGATACTTTGCCTTGTATTTGAATTCTTTTGTTGCAGATAAACTGAAATATACAAATTCAATGCTTCGGTTTTTGTAGTATGTGATTTCTCCAGTAGCATTTAAATGAAGATTTATTGCTGGCTCTAACAGCCTCATAATAATCCTGCAGTAATAAACGCTGGCTGAAGTAAAGGCCGCCTTGATTGATTACACGTATGTGCTAACTCTGATTGACATCTTGTACTGATGAAAAATTTATTAAAGGCATGAAAAGGCTGAGCGTGTGGTGGATCTTTGGTATTGAGAAGTTGTAACATTTCTGTGGCGTGTAATGCAAGAGATCCACCTCCCATCTACCCACCTCCCAGATCGCCTTCCCATTGCGCAGGCTCAGAAAGATCTTGTCAAGGTAAAGAGCCTGAAAAGTCGATTAGACATTCACTTTCTGAACGCATTATCGATACTCATACCTTATGCAGAGATATTTTCATTTCCGCAGCATCTGTATGCTGTTATCTTGTTATCTTACGTTGCATGCGCCTTGATGTTCATTACACTAGCATGCCTTGCAGTAAAGAGCAGTGGTCAGGACACTTTAGAGGCATGATGATGAGAACTTGTTGGATGTTTCAATATGTAATATAAAATTTGTGTGGTTTCTTATTGCAGGACACTTGTCTCCTGAGCGTGCAAGAGGCTAGGGATGACTTGAAAGTGCCTGAAGTGCAAACTTGATTTTCGCTTTTTGCATGAACTCACTATATTTTGCTTCTTATTTTTTGATATTGTCACTATTGATTGCAGCATCTGGATGCCTTTGTGCTACGTTGTGTGTAGAGGTTGACAGACTTGCTCATGAGTGGGCTAACATAACTCCCTAGGACTTGCGTCAAGTCTCGAGTTCAAGCGAGTAATTTTTAGTGAGCGTTGTTGAGGAAAATTTCGGTGAGTCCGAGTCCAAGTGCATCCCAAAAGCGAATTGTATTTCTCGAGTGAGTTTGAACGAGCTCTGAATTTTTCAGCCAGCCTATGGTTGTGTGTGCACTCGTGCACACTATGTTGACATCTTCTACTGATGAACAATTTATTATAGGCATGACAATGCCGAGCATGTGATGGATCTTTTGTATTGAAAAATTCGTAACATTTGTAAGGCGTGTAATGCAGGAGACCCACCTCCCAACTGCACAAGCTCAGAAAAAGATTGGCAAGGTAGAGACTGAAAAATGGATTAGGTATTCAATTTAGCATGCCGTTACTTTAGTCGTAAGGTATGCAGTGACAATATTCATGCATGCAGTAACAATATTCTAGCCTTTTATTTTTCATATTGTCACTACTGAATGTGGCATCTGCGTGCTCTTGTGCTAAGTCGTGTGCATACCTGCCAACCCTCTTGGATTGTCGGGAGGAGTCTTATATTTTAACCTAATCTCATGATTTTGCGAATTCTACCTCATTTTTCACGAAAAATCGCTGCCACAGCAGAGGCGTTTTTAAGTCCTGTGCACGTGTCAGCCATCCAACATTTGTGGTGTAGCGCAATGGAACTCGCCACAACACTTCTAGTTCTTGCAACCATGCCGTCGAGTACTGCTAAGTACATTTTAGGCATTATAGTATCGCACATCAAGGTGAAAGCCGATGGCTGCGTGACACGCTCTCCAAAGAATATGCGAGTGAATAGATACAACTTTTGATTCGTCTGTATGCCTAGGCAGACAGCATAAG
This sequence comes from Rhipicephalus microplus, assembly GCF_013339725.1. Taxonomy (NCBI): domain Eukaryota; kingdom Metazoa; phylum Arthropoda; class Arachnida; order Ixodida; family Ixodidae; genus Rhipicephalus; species Rhipicephalus microplus. The sequence goes on along the minus strand of NC_051174.1, from coordinate 10,277,683 downwards.
CCTGCGTAGGCATATATTTGTTATATGGTTGCGGGGGTAGTGTGGTTCGCCGAGTCAAGTTGGTAGGTCGATGGCATCGTAAAAAGTAAAGAAGTACCTGCAAGTGTTCCAAGACTCAAACGCACCTGAGTTTCTATTTGTGAGTTCATGGATTGGCGAGAAGTACGGAATCCATCCCACGTGAGCCTGTGATGTAAGCGTGCAGCATGGCAGAAAGACCAACACAAAGATGCACATTGCTTCACGAAAGCGCCAGAACTACAACTGTAGAGCGGAAAAGCAGGACAACATTAGAACTTTAATCCAAAAGAGATAGGAGAACTGTGATTCGTGGAGAATGCCTGTTCAAGGCATTTCTTGTGGAACACCTCTTGCCACTAAGCATCAGTGATAGTGCAAATGTTTGTTTGTTTCGGGAAATAAAGTAGTGCAAGAGCCCGAATTTGTTAATGCGAACATGTAGAAAACTGCCATCGTCAGGCAAATGGTTGAATATGTCAAACTCAATGGTCGAGGCTTTGAAACGATCTCCTTGTGCACTCGCAAGAGACTTCTAGTTCTTGCAACCATGCCGTCGAGTACTGCTAAGTACATTTTAGGCTATATAGTATCGCACATCAAGGTGAAAGCCGATGGCTGCGTGACACGCTCTCCAAAGAATATGCGAGTGAATAGATACAACTTTTGATTCGTCTGTATGCCTAGGCAGACAGCATAAGCCTGCGTAGGCATATATTTGTTATATGGTTGCGGGGGTAGTGTGGTTCGCCGAGTTCAGTTAGTAGGTCGATGGCGCCGTCAAAAGTAAAGAAGTACCTGCAAGTGTTCCAAGACTCAAACGCACCTGAGTTTCTATTTGTGAGTTCATGGACTGGCGAGAAGTACGGAATCCATCCCACGTGAGCCTGTGATGTAAGCGTGCAGCATGGCAGAAAGACCAACACAAAGATGCACATTGCTTCACGAAAGCGCCAGAACTACAACTGTAGAGCGGAAAAGCAGGACAACTTTGGAACTTTAATCCAAAAAAGATACGAGAACTGTGATTCGTGGAGAATGCCTGTTCAAGGCATTTCTTGTGGAACACCTCTTGCCACCAAGCATCAGTGATCGTGCAAATGTTTGTTTGTTTCGGGAAATATAGTAGTGCAAGAGCCCGAATTTGTTAATGCGAACATGTAGAAAACTGCCATCGTCAGGCAAATGGTTGAATATGTCAAACTCAATGGTCGAGGCTTTGAAACGATCTCCTTGTGCACTCGCAGTTGACTTTTAGTTCTTGCAACCATGCCCTCGAGTACTGCTAAGTACATTTTAGGCTATATAGTATCGCACATCAAGGTGAAAGCCGATGGCTGCGTGACACGCTCTCCAAAGAATATGCGAGTGAATAGATACAACTTTTGATTCGTCTGTATGCCTAGGCAGACAGCATAAGCCTGCGTAGGCATATATTTGTTACATGGTTGCGGGAGTAGTGTGGTTCGCCGAGTTCAGTTGGTAGGTCGATGGCATCGTCAAAAGTAAAGAAGTACCTGCATGTGTTCCAAGACTCAAACGCACCTGAGTTTCTATTTGTGAGTTCATGGACTGGCGAGAAGTACGGAATCCATCCCACATGAGCCTGTGATGTAAGCGTGCAGCATGGCAGAAAGACCAACACAAATATGCACATTGCTTCACGAAAGCGCCAGAACTACAACTGTAGAGCAGAAAAGCAGGACAACATTGGAACTTTAATGCAAAAGAGATACGAGAACTGTGATTCGTGGAGAATGCCTGTTCAAGGCATTTCTTGTTGAACACCTCTTGCCACCAAGCATCAGTGATAGTGCAAATGTTTGTTTGTTTCGGGAAATAAAGTAGTGCAAGAGCCCGAATTTGTTAATGCGAACTTGTAGAAAACTGCCATCGTCAGGCAAATGGTTGAATATGTCAAACTCAATGGTCGAGGCTTTGAAACGATCTCCTTGTGCACTCGCAAGAGACTTCTAGTTCTTGCAACCATGCCGTCGAGTACTGCTAAGTACATTGTAGGCTATATAGTATCGCACATCAAGGTGAAAGCCGATGGCTGCGTGACACGCTCTCCAAAGAATATGCGAGTGAATAGATACAACTTTTGATTCGTCTGTATGCCTAGGCAGACAGCATAAGCCTGCGTAGGCATATATTTGTTGCATGGTTGCGGGGGTAGTGTGGTTCGCCGAGTTCAGTTAGTAGGTCGATGGCGCCGTCAAAAGTAAAGAAGTACCTGCAAGTGTTCCAAGACTCAAACGCACCTCAGTTTCTATTCGTGAGTTCATGGACTGGCGAGAAGTACGGAATCCATCCCACGTGAGCCTGTGATGTAAGCGTGCAGCATGGCAGAAAGACCAACACAAAGATGCACATTGCTTCACGAAAGCGCCAGAACTACAACTGTAGACCGGAAAAGCAGGACAACATTGGAACTTTAATCCAAAAGAGATACGAGAACTGTGATTCGTGGAGAATGCCTGTTCAAGGCATTTCTTGTGGAACACCTCTTGCCACCAAGCATCAGTGATCGTGCAAATGTTTGTTTGTTTCGGGAAATATAGTAGTGCAAGAGCCCGAATTTGTTAATGCGAACACGTAGAAAACTGCCATCGTCAGGCAAATAGTTGAATATGTCAAACTCAATGGTCGAGGCTTTGAAACGATCCCCTTGTGCACTCGCAGTAGACAGAAGCATAGATAGCAGGTCGCAAACGTCTTAGTTCTCCCCTCCTTCCTCAGTTTCCCAAATTTTTCATCTTGCTCAATTGGCAGGTATGAGTGTGTGCCCTGATGTGAATTACCATAACATGGCTTACACACTAATGAGTGAAGAATGCACTACAGGAAGACAGTGCGAAGAATTTGATTAATGTTGTTATAAAAAATCATAAAATTTTCGTGGTTTGTTAATCCAGGAGCCTCACCTCCCACTGTGGCAGCTTCTGCTGGGGAGTGTAACGGGCTGGTAAAGTACCTGAATTATGGACTAAAGTTTCACTTTTAGCATGCAATCGCTATAATTATATTTTTACCTAATTGATAACATTAATAATGAGGCATCTCCACGCAGGGAGCTATTTTCGATGTGTCCACATAGAGGAGAGTCTGTTAAGGGTCCACTGACTGGATAGAGCTTAAAAGCTGCTTGCTCTATTAGTGTTCTTTGTTCTCTTTGCGATTTTCCTTTCGTAATGCTTTTGAAACTCCCAGCACGAAAGGGAAAGACTAAATGTTGTTTAACGCCATGAACACATGCTCCGGGAATATGCTTCTGGGTGCACTTCTCGGAGGCCGTGCAAGAACTATGATAACAATGGGCCTCGCAAAGCCTCATAATTTTTATTTGACATGGCGACTGCAGCATCTTCATGCTGTTGTGTTTGAAATGTATAATGTTGTCTTGTACTAGCGTGAGCGGACCATCTGTCAGGGGTACATAGCATGACTGAAAACTTCTCGAAAAGTATTTCATTGTGTAAAATCACAATATGCCTTGTTAGTGCAGGTGGCTCCTCCAAGAAGGAACCTTCTAGAGACATCCACTTTAGATGATGATGGCCAGGTAGAGCACCTAATTTGTAGATGAAATATAGAGTTTTTGCACTCATATTATTCACTGGTTGGTAATCACCAGCTTTGCAACATTTCACTGTGTGTTTCTGCGTATGTTTACGCTGCAGTTACTTTTGAAAGTAGCGTAAAAACATCTAGATAGCATAGCTGCAGGAGTGCAGAAAAAGTATTGGAACGAGGCTGGTCAAAGTCAAACACAATTGCAAGTAGAAACACTTTTTCAAACACTCTTTTCAGAAATCCCTGTAACAGAGTTAATTTGCCTCAAGAGCCCTTCGTTTTCACGATTGCTCAAGACCCTTTCACGATTGGTAGAGAACGAGTGGAGTTAATTGTTTTTGTCTGTGCTTTAAGCACTTCCTCATTTGTCTCTACGAGCTTGCTAAAATATACACAGTTATTTAGGGAAGGAGGTAAACGGGCAAATTTTGTCATCATGGCCACAACTTTGAGTGTGCATGGTGAAATTCAATTGCTTTCTCCCACTGTTTTTAGTGTACTTGCGTATGTCTCACTGTGTAATGTAAACAGACCATTGGCTCCCCAAGCATCACTGAGTGGGGCTGCAACTGGATTGCGACGGAAAGCACCATCTGGCAAAGAAGATGGGATCTGAGGATGTATGATGCGCGTTTTTTCTTATCTTACTCTCTTCCGTGGACATTGTAGCATACGCAGTGCTCACCCTCATTTCTATGTTTGGGCTTTCCAATAAGAAGGTCCCGCTTGATGTGCTATTTTGTTTTGTTTTCCTTTCATGCCTACGTCTGATTGGCGGCGTAGCGCCTAAATACGCGTCGCAAACAGAATAACGAGAATTTGTCTTCCTGGCACTGCTTGAGTCGTCCTTTTCCGGGGCCTGCTGTCGTCTTGGCGCTGAACATGTAACTGCTGATGGGAGCGGTGGCGGTGGTATGGAGTGTACGCTGGAGGCGGCTTTCGTGTCCGGTTCGGTAAGAGCTCGCCTTATTGACTTCATTGCAAGAATTGCAGCATTCACTTGGTAGTCGAGGTTCTTTGTGGTTGTTGACGTTGCTGAATATTACTACATATTGTCACGGGGTCGTGACGTGGGCGAAGACAGGAGACTTCGTGTTGGGATTTAACTGTTTATGTGGGCGAACCTGTTCCCGGTAAATGGAAAGTTCAATTACAGCAGCAGTATTGCACAGATAGCAGCGGACTGATAGCGACGAACGGAGCGTCGGCCTTCGATCAACAACTGACAAGCGGCGAAGCGCGTCGGCATTTATACTCTTGCTGTCGAATGTTCTAGCGTTATTGCTGGCGGTGGCGTAGGTTCCAAAACAATCTGTACCGTTCGCAGAGTGGGCGTGATCTTATCGAAATGATCTACTACAGTCTGGAACCTTCTCGAAAACTGCAGGTGCGGTTTGCGCTGAGAATCGTGTGGTGTTTTGGGACGATAACAAAAACTTGGGAAATGGAACGTGGCATTGCCCCCCTCTGAAAAAAAGGCATCGTTCCGATGCTTTAACTAAAGATGAAGGTACAATATTAATGCAAGAAAGTACAATGAATAAATTACGATGTAACAATAATACAAAAAAAACACTGTTTCAGTTTGTTAACGCGCATGAAACGGCTTTAGGCGTGTGACATGGACGACTTCAGGTCACGATCGGCGTCGTTCAGAGTTCGTGATGCCGTCGGGGACAAACTCGTAATCGAGGGGGTTGAGACGTCGAACCACCCTGTACGGTCCGAAGTAGCGTCGCAGAAGCTTTTCACTTAGTCCACGTCGGCGTATCGGCGTCCACACCCAAACACGTTCACTGGGCTGGTATTCCACGAAGCGTCGTTGAAGGTTGTAACGGTGGCTGTCCGTCGTCTGTTGATTCTTGATAGCCCCGCCGCGGTGGTCTAGTGGCTAAGGTACTCGGCTGCTGACCCGCATGGCGCGGGTTCGAATCCCGGCTGCGGCGGCTGCATTTCCGATGGAGGCGGAAATGTTGTAGGCCCGTGTACTCAGATTTGGGTGCACGTTAAAGAACCCCAGGTGGTCGAAATTTCCGGAGCCCTCCACTACGGCGTCTCTCATAATCATATGGTGGTTTTGGGACGTTAAACCCCACATATCAATCAATGTTGATTCTTAATATGGAGACGCGCAAGTTGTCGGGCTTCTTCGGCGCGTTGAAGGTACTCGCTCACATCGAGGTTTTTTTCGTCGGTGGCGTGGGGTAACATGGCATCGAGCGTCGTTGCCGGGCTCCTTCCGTAGACCAATTTGTATGGAGATATCTGCGTCGACTCCTGCACCGCCGTGTTGTATGCGGAGGTCACATACGGAAGAATAAACACTTAAATCCCAACACAGAGTCTCATGTCTTCGGCCATGTCACGACCCTGTGACATCTGGTGGAAGTGCTGTTTCTTCTATGTACCGGACGCCTCTGTCAAGCCGTGAACCCAGCCCACGCCATGAAGACACCGACGCCAGCAACGAGCAGCGAGTTAGCCGCAGGCAACAAGGTCTGCCATCGGAGTACGGGCTTTTAGTGGACAAGGCTCGGAAAACCAAGACGTTGACGTCGACAATGGCGACTATATCAACGCCGGTTCTTCCCCGCACCTCCACCAGATGTCACGGGGTCGTTACGTGGCCGAAGACAGGAGACTTCGTGTTGGGATTTAACTGTTTATTTGGGCGAACCTGTGCCCGGTAAACGGAAAGTCCAATTACAGCAGCAGTCTTGCACAGATAGTAGCGGACTGATTACGAGGAACCGAGCATCGGCCTTCGATCAACAACTGACAAGCGGCGAAGCGTGTCGGCATTTATACTCTTCCCGTCGAATGTTCTAGCGTTATCCCTGGCGGTGGTGTAGGTTCCAGAACAATCTGTACCGTTCGCACAGTGGGCGTGATCTTATCTAAATGATCTACTACAGTCCGGAACCTTCTCGAAAACTGCAGGCGCGGTTTGCGGTGAGAATCGTGTGGTGTTTTGGGATGATAACAAAAACTTGGGAAATGGAACGTGGCAATATCGAAGTGGCACTTGTTATCAGCAAGCATGATCCTCACGTCGTTAACAAAACCGAATCTAGTTTTTCTATCTGAAGAACTTGGTATTCCTGTCCAGAAGTCAATGCGGAAGACTGAAATTATTGAAGTGATATCTAAATGCAGAGCAAACACCAATGAAGTCGAAGAGTGTTGGAAAGTTGTCTGCGAAAGACTTAAAGAACGAGAAGAACTGAAGTTGAAAGAGATGCGATTTCATAACCTTGAACGTAATGATAGTTTTGACATGCGTGGATACATGCCACCTTATAAGGACGGTAGTGAAATCACTTTTTACCTCGCCATCTTCGAGAGGACGTGTACAAGAGCCGCACATGCAAAAGAGACTTGGTCGCAACGCCTGTTGATTTTGCTCCCTTTTGAGACAGCCGATATAATCGTGAGTTTGCCAGACGAAGAAGCTCGTGATTACGATAAAGTTTAATTTCAGTTGAGATGAAGGTACAGCTTGTCAACAAAAGCCTTGAGGGTGAAGTTTCGTAACGCGAGGCGTGCCCGAGGGGAGTCATTTTTCGAATTCGCCTACAGATCCATGGGCTTGTTAAAGGAATGGCTTAAGAGCACCTACGAATACGAGGGCAAACAACGTCTTGTTTAACTATTTCCGCTCGAGCAGTTTTATGCCTCCATGCAGAACGGAATGCGCGTGTGGATTCAACACAAGCTGAACGCTGAGACTTTTCAAACGGCCGCTAGCTTGGTGAACAAGTACAGTTCCCATAGGATGGAAAGTTCGGACGAACAGCGCAAGAAGCCAGCGGGAGCATTAAAGAAGTTTCAGAAAGGAACGTGAGAAACCTACCAAGGAAAACTAGATGCGGTTCTCATCCAAAAGCGTGCAAATAACGCGGGGGAACAGAAAATTTCCAAATTAAAAAAAACAACCCTTGGTTTGCTATATATGCCAGCAACCAGGCCACATCACAGCCGGTTGTCGACAGCCAGCAGTGTCTGTCGATTTGCTAACCGAAGAGAATAGCTTACTCTAACCTTATACTTACGGCATGAATGTTAACGGCATCAATTACAGGGTTCCGCGTGACACAGGACAAACATTTATTATTGTCCACTCTTCGTTTGTTAAGCCCGAGAACTTCACAGGTTCGTGCGTATGGGTGCATCAGGCACTGGGGCTAGACATAAAGTGCTTGCAAGAAGCTAGAGTCGAAGTAACGGGCGCCTTCGGCAAATTTGAAACTGATGCTGCGGTTTCCAATAGTCTACCTAGAAAAACTCCTTACATTTCTAACAGATTAATAAGGGACTTGCAAAATGCAAGAATGGAACTTCATGCAAACCCTTTAATGGTCGTCACGAGCTCGCACCCATGAGCGCAAGCTACCAACGCTACAAGTGCCGCCGCTATTCCAGACTAATGTGAACCATCACAAGCTGCCGTGACATACTAAACTGCGCCTATCACGTCAGCCAACGATAACGGTACTCCCATCGGTAACGCACCCCGAGGCGACGCGATAAGCCCAGTCAGTGAAAATTTTCAACTTCTTGCGAATGTAGACAAAAGCCCTCTCTAAATGGAGCAAGTGAATGGCGAGTAACTGCCAGCGTGCTGAGAAAAATCAAAACGTAAGCAGAAAGGAACAGTATCGTTCGTAGTGAAAGCAGGTATTTTGTACAGGACAATTGAAAACAAAAAAAGCTGATGCTTTCAACAGCTTGTAGTTCCCAAAAAGTATAGAGATGCACTTTTGGGTTCGGCTCAGTTACAGCTAGGCTGGCTATTTAGGCACAAAGACCAAAACAAATTACTTAATGACTACTACCGGCCGATGTGCTTCAAACAATCTGAGCACTGGGTACGTTCCTGCAACGTTTGCCAAAGAACGTGACGGCCCAACGAGAAAGTGTCCCCCCTGTGAAAATACCTTTGCTTGGCGAACCTTTTCGCAGATTATTAGTCGACGGGCAACAAATACTCGCTCACACTCATTTGCCCTACCACGAAGTTTCCGGAAGCAGTGGTGTTACTAGAATTGAGCTCTACAGCTGTTGTATGCGCGCTACTTGGTGTTTTTGCAGGAGTTTGTTTTCCCAGTGAAATCCAATACGACCAAGATTTTGTGTTCGCAAATGCGCTTATCACGACGTTCTTGAAGAAATGCGGCACAACACTTCCCCACTGCTCTGTATACGATCCATAAAGTAATTCGGTCGAAAAGCTTCACTCCGTAATGAAGCGCACTCTGTTTCGTGAAGGGCGCTGACTGGAACGAAGCTGTCCGTGCGATACTCTTTGCTTTCCGCTCCGTGACTCACAAAGCGTTATGATCGATCTGCCTGGCTTGACGCCGCTCTGACGCATGAGACATTTTGGCTGAGCCTGCCCTTACTTCTTCCGAGTCAGCACTCCCAGAGATGCGCCAAGAGCGGCGACAACAAGAAATCTTTCTTCTAGTTATCCTAGGTCGTCAGAGCCCCTCGTAAAACCATTTGTACATGCCTGACCGACGGACTGATTAGGAAGTTGTTGGCCGTCGAGGCGACTTGCATTGTCAAGGTGCCCCAGGCAAAGAGCCCAGCGCCTGAGAACTGTCTGCAGATGCATATCCCATGGTTTCCGTGGCGCCTTGATGCCGGTGTTTCCACATTTTGTAGTCTGCCTTGTGCCGCATACCCATCACTGCAGCAGACTACGAAATATACTTCCACATAAGACTCAACGTTGTCGTGCTGCGCTGTGTCGTGCGCAGTGTTTTCTCCCTCGCAGTAGGCTGAACTAGTCGTGCCTCTTCCTTTTTTCGTGGGTTGAGAAGGAGGTGGCATGTCACCTTCCCCTTTTGATGGCGGGGGTAGGGTGACAATTTTCATTGGACTGTCCTGGCCTCCATTCTTTTATCCTGTAGGGAATCATGGAAAGGCCAGGACATAAAATGCGAGCGCTGAAGCACTCTCAACAGGCTATCACAATCTCACAGAAGATACCATCATGCTTTTATCGAGAGCTTCCACGATGCTATGACCGTCATGTAACACGCTACTTGTAAATATTGTAAATAAGTTACTGTTGGCAGCTCTCGGCTCCTCTCCTTGACATCTCTGGCTGGCTTCGGTCCTCTGGGCAGACTCCCGATTACATCAGAAGCAACAGGTGTCACACCGGCAGAACTTGTTTATGGTCCCGCACTTCGCTCCCCCCTCACGTTGTTGAAAGAAAAGTAGGGAGATAAGGTTGTAGACAAGTAGGTTGTCGAGTATGCACTGACACTATTGCAGCGCCTATGCGAGTCGCAACAATTGGCACAGATAAACATAATGGAAGCGCAAACACACTCAACTGTGCACTACGACGAACCCGCACACACACGAACATTGCAGGACGGCGACAAAGTGCTCATTATAATGTCTACGAAGGCAAACAAACTGGAAGCAGCATGCGGTGGCCCGGTCACAATAAACTAAAGCTCGTAGACGCCAATTACTTGGTAATGACGCCCGGTCAGCGCAACAATGTGACAATATATAGTTGCAATCTCATGAAGCCGTTTATCGAGCGCACAGAGACGTTGAGCATTTTGCTGAACGAACCAGAAGAGATCAACGTTCCTGTTCACCTAAGTACCGACCTCGTGCGCTTTGCTTGTTAGTTAGAGAAGCTTGTTTCAGTGACAGATTCAAGTATTTCGTCTGTTGATGGCAAAGTAAGAAGTAGGAACCTCAACGGAAGTTCAGTGACTTGTTTAGTCTCTATACCGGGAAGACGAATCTTGTGGAGCACGACATTGAGTTGACAAACAACTTACCTTTCCGAACAAGAATGCGCAGGTTTTAGCCCAGTCTTGAGAACCTCTTAGATGAATGCGTTCAAAACATGTTAACACTGGGTCTAATTGTGCCAGGAGAAAGCGAGTACGTGTCACTCATGTTTATCATAAAAAGTCCTGGCAAGGAACCACGAGCGTTCATCGGCTATAAAAAATTGAATGCGGTAAAAAAAAGGTGTTTCCCATTCTCACCGTTAAGCCTTGATCTAGAGTGTCCGTGGCACAGTACGTTTCTAAGTTAGACCTGGTACGCGGCTTCTTGAAGTGCCACTCGCAAAAAGTGCCAGTAAGCTCGCCGCATTTATGACCCCGAAATGCACTTATCGCTCTTTTGTGCTCACTTTTGGCCTCAAAATTGCACCCTTCGTCTTTTCAAAGCTAATTCATGAAGTGCTCAAAGGAGAAGACTCATTCGTTGTTCCATACTTTGACCATATAACTGTTTTTTCAGCACTTGGCAACTATATTTGGAACTTCTAGATCATGTATTTCTTTGAATTTGCGAGGCAGGCTTGACTGTCAAACTGGGTAAATGTCACCTTGCGAGCTCTGTATTCTATTATTTGGGGCTTGTTGTCTGCCAAGGGAAGCAACGCCCTTTCCGAACTAAATTTGAGGCAATCAATGACTTTCCTTTGCCAAAAGCAAAGACGTTCCTTTTTTGGGTTTAGCTGACTACAACAGACGCTACATTCCAAACTTCGCAACTACTGCTAGTCCTCTCACAGATGCTTTGCGCAAGCCGGAGCCAAACATTTGCGCGGCTTATTTCGAAGCACAAAGTGCCTTTGCCGAGATTAAAAAGCTTATCGTCAGCGAACCCGTCCTCGCATACCAGATTACTCTCCCCTTTCTTAGTTCAATGACGCCAGCAACCGTGGACTGGGCGTTGTTTTAAGTCAGGTAAACGGAAAGGTTGAGGAGCATCTAGTTGTCTATGCGAGTCGCAAGCAGGCCTACACTGAAAGAGAAAAAGAATGCGCTTGATTGGTGTGGGCTCTCGTAAAGCTTTCATATTATCTGAAAACCTTTTTATTTGTTCTTGAAACTGATCACTGCCCTTTAGTGTGGTTGAATGAGATGTCAAACAAAAATGACCGCTTGATGCGTTGGAGACCAGCAATTTGACTTCTCAGTACGGCACAAAAAGGCTAAAACCATGCTAAAGCTCATTTCCTCAGCCATATCTGCCAACCGATTGTCATTGTTTCTTTCGCGTGTGTACATGCACCTTGGCGCAAGTTTTTTGTTGTTCATTTCGTGTTCGGCTTTCACATTATCTGCTCCCAGTGAAATAAACTGTTGGGCTTTTTTAAATTTCAGCGCCACGTTGCTTCTGACGTAGTTACTGCATTTCTGCCACTCGTTCACTGCGCCATTCTAGTTGCTGTTGTGCCCGCTCACAAGATCAAAGCCACTCAAGGCGTCTGCTTCAAGCTACCGTGCCGAGCAGTAAATCGGCACTCGGCGAGTGGTGCCCGTTAGGAACTTCGCCTCCTTCTGGCCTTTCCAGCCCGATTCCGGGGGCGTGTTCCAGACAAAGCATAATGCCATCTCCGTTTCTTCCGGCACTATCTACCTCATCTGCTGCACTTCCGTGCACCTTGCGTCTTCGCACATGTGAAGCCAGTGTGACCGTGCGACAATGGGAAATGTGACCGTGCAAACATGTAAGTGATCTGCTTGGACAAACCTGCCCACCTGTTGGCTTTCTGTTACCACCTACAGTCATTCATCAAGCGTTATCCTCGTGAACGCCTTCTGTTACGGGTAGCTTTGGCCGAGTTGTAACATACGCAGTGCTCGCCCTCCTTTCTATGTTGGGGCTTTTCGATAAGTTTGCCCCGCTTGATGTGCTACCTTCTTTCCTTTCCTGCTAACGTTTGATTGGCCGCGTAGCACTTATTAATGCGTCGGCAACTGAATAAAGGTGATAGTCTTTTCGGAATTTCTTCAACCATCCGTTTTCAGGACCTCCTGTCGTCCGGCCGCCGAATACGTAACATGCAGAGCTCTCGCACTGCACCTGTATCGCCACACAATGGGCCATTTGAAAAAGATCTCCCAGCTAAACAGACACTTTGAGAAGCGAACGTATTCAAAGCAGATAATTTTATTATTCACGTTTGGGATGTGGAGCAGACGCCATGACACCCGACTTAACACAAATTACATTTTCGAAGTGTTCGACATTGCTGTATTGGGACAGTATGCGTTCAGGTAGGCTTCTTTATTTCATTCCTAAAAATACTTTATAGTTTATATGCACTGCAAACTGAAGGCACACACTCGATCGATGTTCTACGTTATCAGCAATGCTAAACATTGAATTGTTTTGATGTTCATGCTAGCAGTAGCAGACAAATACTGTCGTGAATGAACTTTCACTGTGTGGAAAAAAGAAAAATGAAAACTGAAAAGCCTTATAAGGTTATAGGTATGTCCCCTGTCCCCTGTACTGCTGGAGCATCATTCACTGACCTAGCTTTGAGGCAGCTAGCTTAGTTTTCACTGCTGCGAAGTTGAACTGCTCTCTCCTCCCGTTTTTATGTTCTCGCAATAGCACACGTTGATTCTTCAACATGCTGGCAGCCTCAAAGAGTGAGCGCAGGCCTAGCTTGTTCTGTATGAAAAGAAAGCGCCCTAGAAAAAGACAACTTGGTGGTCTGCTTTCAGGCTCTTTGCCACGCATAAATACAAGATTTGACTGAGATGTTCCTAGCATTGTGTATTTGCAGAGTATGTTTTTTTCTCCAAGCCCGAAGGCTGACTCATGACCTCTTTAACTATATATACTTCTGAATTGCAAAAGCCTGTATGTTGTTCCACATAGTTGGTTGCCTGACAGCTGAGCCTATACACAAACACTCATGCAATTGGGAACACTAATTTTAGATTGAAATATAGCAATAGAATGAAATGGATTGTAAAAAGACAGTTTAAATAATTTTTGATGAAGTGACACTTCCTAACTACATAACTAGTGCTAGTCACAAAAAGGTCTTTTGGGAAGAAAGTCATCTAATTCTTCTTCGGTTGCACATGCATCGGGCGTCATGGGGCTATAGTTGATACATGCAGGTGACACAGATTGGTACTAGAAAAACTTGTTTAAACGGAACAATTCGTTTTTGTATAAATTTTCCAGTATACTGAGGAGAAGAAAAATTAAATGTTTAGCTTTCTCTTCGCCTTTCATTGTGCTAATGAAAGCTTACCTTGTGTATAGGCAATTCCCGTAGAGGTGCCCCTGTCTATCTCGTTTCGATGTTATCACAGTAGTTTGTCTGTTTCACGTGCCTTCAAAAGGCACATGGAACGGCAAACAATTTTTCTTATATGGGTAAATTACTCTTTCACCATACCAAATTATCCACTCTTGCCGGGAGAAGAAACTAAAATAAGAGATAAGAGTGTGCCAAAGAAAAATTCGGGTGCCAAAGTCACCTAGAAGTTCCCGTACATGTTGAGCCGACATCATAGATCTTGAAGGATTGAATGGATTGTCTTCCATGAAAGGTAGACAATTATTAACCAAGTCGCTTATCCACTGTGGCTAAAATATAAAGGAAAACTTTGAAGTGTATCACAACGCCAACAATGATTTTAGGCTGGAAGCTTTTCCCATTGACTTTCTCGTGTATTTAAAACGTATGGTAGTGAAGTTCAAGGTAGTTGGGTTTTGAGAGCATAATTTAATAATGTGTGTTATTTACTGCTTTGGCACGGGTACCTGTGTCGTAGTTCATTTCGTACATTCATTTGAGGAGGTGTCATCTGGCATTTGTGGTCAACTGAATTGAAGTGGATAAGTTTATGATGCGAATCGCAGTCTGGCTTTTGTTCCTGTGGTAAATATATGACAGTTGTTTCTGTTTTGAGTCTCGCATTAGATACAACTTAAAAATAATACATTCGCTCTGTGCCTTTGGAAAAGTATGGGTTTGTTTAACTCCAGCTGGATATGATAGGAGTGTCTCATTTTATTTTGACTTATTGCATATCAGCTGTCAACACATTTTGAGAATTATGTGCTTGCCAGTATAATAGCATAAATTTAGCCGCAGCAGTTGCAGCAGACTTGTCTTACTTTAACTGTCTGGGCAGCTGGGCACCTACCTTCAGAAGGAATCCATATTTGTACTGACCTCATTGATCACAGCACAATTTTTTTTATTTTGTGCAATGCCTTAGCTGGGTCGTAAAATGCAACAAAAAGTGCGTACGGACAAAGAGCAATTTTATTATAATCTGCCTGCTGTCGTGAAACAAAGTGCATCATGGTGGGTGGGCAGTCTTTTGCTCAGCGTCTTAATGGCAAAAAATATTTACCCGTAGCAGTGAAAATTAAGCCAGTCTCACATAGAGGCAGTTTTGCAGCAACACAGCAAAGAGAGTAGTGAGCTTCCATGATAATTCCTAGCAGACATCCAAAACTTTGATACATAACAAAAAAAACGCCATTCACTGTTCTTTGTATTGGTGAATATTTAGGTGAAGCAGAAATAGTTGAAAGAAAAGTAGTCCTGAATACATTTGGCTTTCTATTACATTTTTGGTGAGGTGATGGGGAATTTTTCGTCACTGTGGTGGAATTTTCGTAGCAGAGTTTACATATACTAGAGTTATAATAACTCATTGTCATTCTGATTTTTCTTGTGCAGGTCGACCTTAGCCGTAAATTGTTCGTGGGCCAATTGAAGTCGAATCGACTGCTGCAGGGGTCGAACTCTCCTTTGCGCGAGGGACCACCAATGCTCTGTGGGGCATCAAAAACGTATACAACCGTAGTAAAACTAGTGCCCCATGCCGGTGGTTTCTTAACAAGGAGTGAGGTCTTGCTCTTCCAAAACGAATAGCGCTATATCTAGTAAAATTGCTGGCACTGCGAAGTGAGTGGCATTTTTTTGTGCCATTCAGATTTGAAGAAATCGTTTGATTCAGCATACCACTGCCCTCCCTTTTTTGTAGTGTTAAAGGTGTTACACATAACATAAGCCCTCGACTATTCCTAGTTAGTCATTTGAACTGAATGTAAAGATTATGCACACCAAAACTCCGGTATTAGGAGAGAATTCAACACTAAAGTTTTATGTTCCTGTAGCTATCTCCTGGCCTCTACCACTGTCACCAATCACAAAATTGATGCAACTTTTGAAATCGGTGAATGTGGGAAACTGCTGTGTCACTTACCACCTAACTGTTTGGGATCTTAAGCGAATTCAGCTAAGCATTATTGCACTTAACGGTCATTCAAAGGTGGCGTTTCTTGAGCCACTAATTCCTTCAATTGTCAATGCAAACAAACAGCATTATATAACTTATGCCTGCACACGCAGCAATTATATCTGACAAAGCAAATAATGCATGATGACTTTGCTGCATTTCTGGCTTGTGTATTCCAATGCCTCACAAAAAATAGGAGCTTTATGCTTTGTATTCTGAAAATTGGCACGTGTTGCAGCACAAATACGAAGTGTTGCTTATTTTTTTAAAATTGTAACTTGAAGCATTTTGTGATCCTATATTCTGGCTGTGATAGGGTACTAATGTAAGCGTTTTTTTGTAGACATTGAAAGGTTTCTCAATCCTGTTTGTTTTGAAGTTACATGGCAATCGTGCCAATAAGGTTCCTCATTCTTATTTTTTGTTTGCATATTCTGTTTATCTGAGTTCAAAGGGATGATCTTTTGTGGTAAAAATAAGATTACAGCATTGACAGGAGCAAGTGTACTTGCACGTGCACCTTCAAAAAAGTATTTAAATTTTTCTTTCGGCTCTAGCTGCTTTAAAGTTGCATGAAGATCTTGGTAGAAAAATGAGCCCTAATTTTTTACACTTTGGTAAACACGATTTTCACACTCACTTGGTAATGGATCTTCTATGTTCCTTTTCTTCTGCAAAATATGTTGCACCCTTTGAGCTTATCTGCCTGAATTCATGAAGGCCCTTCACGACTCATGTACGTGATGCTGCCTTGTTTTAGGAATTCGTGGTCCAACCTATGAAAAACTAATGCAATGAGAAAAATAACAAGTGCCTTGTCATATAAAAGTTTGCTAACTAAGGACTCCTCACTAAAGCCTTCACTAATGGTTCTTGAGCATGAGGTTGTGTGAGCTAGTTCTGTGCATGGACTATTCCTGGCCTCTAAAGAGCACGTGATTAAATCCTGGCCCACATGTTCTTTACTTGCACATGTGTGCAGTCACCCACTTCTAAAAACCTCCTTACTTAAACTGTGCAGTCGTTATCATTTACTTTTTAAGTGATATTTATGGCAATTCGTTATTCTGTTCAGTCTTAACTGCCTTCTGTAAAAATCTCGGTCTGACAATATTCATTTGTGATTTATTTCAGATGCGTTCAACCTGCACGCGGATGCAGGTTCGTCTGCGGCAACGAAGGCAGAGCACCAGCGCAGCATCACCAGGCACCTCGCAGATTTGCGTAATGTTACAAAACAATAAATTGCAGACTGAACTATATGTCCAGTTAACCATCGTCATAACCATTTGTTTACCATTGGTTTTGATTACGATTGTGGCACCTGAGCTTTCACACATGGCCAGAACTTGTGTTATCATTGGGCCTACTAGGAAAACATTGCATGATGAAGACAGACAATGGTAAATAATATTGCATATATATTGCTTTTATAAGGATTATTTAGCAGACATCATGCAAATCAACATACAGACGAATCCTTTTCACCTAAGCCTGATCCAAAATTCTTCCAAAAATAGAAATCGATATTACAAAACACTCAGTTGACTTGCCTTCATTCTTTATGCACATGATTACTTCTGAAACTACACATGTTTTCTGCAGCACAACTTATGGTGTTGCAAACTTTTGTTACCCTCACTGCTTGCCTCCAAAAAAATGTCTCCTTTTAGTAGTATGTATGTTGATGTCTATGCATTTAATTTCGCTGTGGAACTAAATACGCGATAGTGAGGTTTGATATTCAATGGAAAAGTGAAATTTCTGGCTGTATTTTCGCATCCTATGGCAATCCTTATCTCCGCATGATGCGGAAGCCTTATATCCGCATCTTAAGGCTATCCGCATAATGCGGAGATAAGGATTGCCATATATCCGCCTCTTCTACGACAATCTATATCTCCACATCTTACATATCTCTATATAACACGGTGATATGGCAATCAATATTCCAATAGGTCTGTGTCTGTGGACTCCACACATATGGAAGTTTTCATTAGCGTAGCACACACCGTGCGCAGCTTTTCCACTGTCTCTTCGCTGTTCGTTGTGTTCCTCGCAACAACTTCTACCCAATTCGAATGTGCGTTCACCAACACAAGAAACCACTGTTGATCACGATAGGAAAAGTCAAGATGTACTCACTGCCACCTGCGTGAAGGCCATCCCCAAAATAATAGCGGTACTTTGGATGTTGAATTTTGTGTCGGCTGGCAGGTAATGCAGGCAGTCACCGTTTTCTCGATATCTTGAGTTAAGCCGGGCCAAGATACGTGGCTTCGCGATAACATTTTCATTCGTGTCATGCCGGGGTGACCTTCCTGCAGAATTAACATAACGTTTTTTGCAAGAACACTGGCACAACCACCCGGATTCCCCACGTTACACACACTTGCTCCACCTAAAAGTCATTGCGTTGCTTAAATTGGGTCAATAACGCTTCGTCGGTCACACATGATGGCCAATAGAAGGTTTGAATAAGAGGACCTTAGAGAACACCTTGTCTTTCCGTGGTTCTATCCTTATCTGTCTCACGGACAGTGGAACTCCATTTAAACGGAAAGACGTGCACGTCCTTCTGATTCTCCTCCGCTCAGGAAGCGGCAACCTTGACAGTGTGTCGGCGTTTGCTTTGAGGTATAACCACTGGTAGTCATAGGCTGCCAGCAATAAATAAGACCCAAAGCTGCACGCGTGCCGCTGACACAGCAAGGACGGCCTTGTCGTGACCAAATATACGTACTAATGGTTGATGGTTGGAGTCTAATGAAAACATTCTGCCCAGCAAATACTAGTGGAACTTGCGTGCCCCGAACACCACTGCCAATGCCTCTTTTTCGATGTGGGTGTAGCGTTGGTGCGCCTTGCTCAGTCTTCTGGAAGGAAACGTTCTAGGCTTATCTACTGAGCCGATCCTATGGAAAAGTATCGCACCCACACCGTATGCAGACAGGACCAAGTTTCTTTGCTGGATCATAAAAAGACAGTATGGAATTTGCTTCAGCTATTCTTTTGTCATCTGAAAACATTGTTCCGCTTCAACCACCCCTTCCCATTTTGTTTTCTCGCTTACGAGATCGTAGAGTGTTCATGTAGTGTTGACATGTTTGGAACAAGCCTGCTGTAAAAAAAATTAACAGCCCGAGGTAGGATAAGAGATCTTACTGTTTTTAGGTATTGGTGCTTTTTTTATTTGCGCGCAGCTTCTCGTTGGAAGGCCAGATGCCTCTTTCGTTGATGACATGGATAAGTTACTAATTTTCAAAAAACTCGCACTTTTCTTTGCGCAGCATGCTTCCTCTAGCCTTGAATCTGGTAAGTACGCATTCCACTTTCTTGTAGCACTCTCCCAGTGCTCGTCCCCCTATAATGACGTCATCAAGATGGCATGGAGCACTATTCAAACCCCTAAGCATGTCATCGTGACTGCTTGAAAAATTGCTGGGGACTGGTAAATTCGTACGGCAGTCGCGTGTACCTGAACAGCCACCTGTGCATGTTTACTGTGACAAGTGACTAGGAAGACTGGTCTAGCTGTAGTTGCTGACAAGCTGTAGCGAGATCCAACACCACAAAGTATTTACATTCATGAGGTTATGAAGATGCCTTACATTACGGGTAGAGGGTAATGGTCAGTCCGGAGCCGAGGATTCACAGTCACCTTGTAATCCCCGCAGGTGCGGACTTTGTCACTTCGTTTCGGAACTGCTACCAGAAGCGTTGCCCAGTCGCTTTGCTGAGTAAGAAGTAGCACTTCGCTTTCCACTAAGGACTGCAACTCTTGTGCAACGGCGTCTCGCAAGGCGAAGGCCACCTACGTGCTTTGCAGAACACTGGTACCGTACCATCTTTCAAGACCAGTTTTACTGGATTGCCACCTATTAATCCCAGTGCTGGCTTAAACACTTCCGCAAACTTTTCTGTCAGTGTCACCGAGTTATCTAGACTGATACCACAGGCCTTCACTTAGCCTAGTTTTAACGCCTCGCACCAATCTAGACCAAGTAGCAAGGTTTCGGATGTTCATGTTGTCCGTACCACCACAAGTGGTAGGTTCACTTTGGGACAGTGATGCTCCACCCACACTTCACACTGACCTGAAACATTTAGGGGAACACCCCAATGAGCTTTCAACCCCAAGGTGCTTGTAGCCAGAGGCAATTCAGTCTAATAAATCCTACAGGCACTCTCTGGCACGGTAGAAACAGACGCCCAAGTATCAATGTGTATTTGTACATTTTCCCCGGCCGCTTTAACAGTCACCGTGTGGCTATGACTGCTATTCTCACAAGAAAAAATGTTATGAAGCAACACTACACTGTAATTTTGCGGTTCCTTACCATCGGTGGTGTCTCTCAATTTTTGTATCGCTCTTCACGTTTGGCAACACCTAGCTAGGTGACCCAGTCGATGACAAGCACGGCATCAGTGCGACTGGAATGGGCAAGCACTCGCGTACTCGTTGTGTCCGCGTTGAAAACAGTCATCTGCGTCGTGTCTCGGTCTTGCCCACGTATTCGGCGCTGTTTTCCTATTGGCCTTTTATTGAAAGTTTTCGCCAGAAAAATACCGCTTTACCGCACTAGCTTCTGATTCCTTAGACAGCTGGATGACCTTTATCGCTTTCCATGCCAACTCGATGCTCTTCGCAACTTCGCACGCGTCGACAAATGACAGTTTACTCCTTTTCAACAATTATGCTCGAGTCACATGGTCTCTTGATTCAACAACAAAATGGTCTCGCAAAGGTTCGTCGAAAAACTCACTGAATTGACATGACGTTGCCAGTCTTTTTAGTTCAATCGCGAACGCTGCCACGGGTTCATTTTCTTCTTGTACTCTGCGGTAAAACCATCCTTTTTGGAGCATAATGTGCTCTGAGAACTGTAAGAAGACTTCATAGTTCTTGTTATCTGGTTTTATGGGGCGAGCAGGTGTTTCAGCATTTCATATGCACTCTTTCCAATGGCCCTACACAAACAGAAACCTTCAGCTCAGCACTCACCTGTGTGACTTGTCGGTAGTGATCGAAGCGCTCGACGTACGACTCGAAGTCTTCATCCCCATCTTCGTCTAACGGTTCGAACCGCCCATGTGCAGCAACGCTGCGCCGTCTTCAACCGAAGTTCTGCAGACCTGCCGGTAAAGAGGTGGTTCACTTGAACTGCGATCCCATCTTCGTCATCACTGTCAGCATGGCGCAACACTGGGCCTTGAACACTAACAAATGTTTATTAACAGTAACAAGTACAAAAAGATGAGCATTACCATAAGTTGGCTGCCCTTTTTACGGGAAATAATCGTGATAGTCATAACGTCAATCCAGTCCCACGCACGTGCTGTCACCCGCACTGCGTTGTCCTCAAACACACGCCCTGGCGCACGCGCACTGACACGACAGATTCATGAGTTGAGCCGTGAGTGTGAGTTTAAATGAGTCCGTGTCAGTAATGTTTTAGAAAGTTTGAGTCTGAGTGAGTTCGGTTGAAGAAAATTTTTGTGAGTGTGAGCCTAGCTCAGGAAAGTTATGTAGAGTCCGAGTCCGAATGAGCGCTAAGCGCAAGATATTATATTTCAGGAGTGAGTGTGAACAAGCTTCACAATTTTTATCAGCCTATGATGAGGTAGATGACTTATCACAGAAGCCTATACCAACGGCGCACAATCTGGCTGCAGTTTGTCAGCTGATTTTAACCCAATGCATTACAGAGTAGCAAAATCAACTACTTGCCTGCTAATGCTAAACAAGCTTCACTAAGTCATAGCGTTGTCCTGCAGATATTTTAGTGCGGACATTTATTTCGCTTCTCTACAAACAGACTTTGTCACACTTTTTATGCTGCCTTACCAGTATTTTGCTGTAGACTCCATCATATGACGCAACAAAACCACCTTAAAAATAAAGGCGAAATTAAAACTCAGGTCATTTTAATTTACACTCACTATCATCATCATCATCATAACACGGTGGCATGGTGCATCTTATTTTCGTGTGTTCCCGCTCTGAAATCTCGGTCAAAGGCGCCAAGTTAAAGTGGCCTAGTCAAGTGTGAGGAGTCGTTCAAGTGTGACTGATAACGATAAAAAAAAAGCAGAGTACCTCCACGCAACAGCTAAGCATCATCAGTGAGTCTCTTGATGGCCATCTTCCTACACAAAATAACTTCCACAGCAGAGATTTGAACGCGTAAGTGCATTATCGGCAATTTGTGGGCGAACTGGATGCTGTTCACTCCGCGATTTCAGCTTTATTTCACCGTTGCAAGTAAAAAAAATACATCCACAAAACGGATGATAAACCTACGACTTTTAGTAGCCGGGGCAAATGTTGCCCATATCTACCACAGTTTTGAGTTCGGTCCTCCAACTGAGGCGACTCTGTAACCGGAAATGAACCTTTCCATTGCGAAGAAGACGCTTTCTGCGTAGTCTACACCGACACGCAACAAAGCGTGGACCCACTACACGCTTCACTGCTTAAAGGGGCAAGCTAAATACGTCTTGGCTCCTTACCCGCTGTCTCAATCCTAGAAGCGCATGAATAAACAATTAGCAGCAGCGGGACAAGATGATCAGACAACATGCCTCTCCAGGTATAAATTATCATTTGTGTGAAGGTATGAATAATCATTTGTGTGAATAACCGACAATAGTCCACAATTGGCATCCACAGAACTCGCCAAGTTCACCAAGCAGTGACAGCTCGCAGAGAACTCCCAGATGAATTTACCCTCAGTCTAACTGAATAGTTGACAGTGCCGTAAAGTAGCTAAGCCTTCATTCAAGCAAGCCTTGGAAGTTGTTCATAAGCTGCACTTATGCATTTTGGACCACAGATATACACCACGTTGTAACAGAATAAGAAGCCCGCCTAACTGCTGACAGGCTACCATACCTACCCTGTCGAAAAAAGCATGTTGCTTAAAAACCTACCCTGCACCAGCACACTTAGGAGAAAAAACTGGGATTAATAAGGAACTACTACAGGCAGAAAGCATCGAAGCTTGCTTTACTGAAGAAAGAAGACTCCTTTAGGACTGCAACCATTCACGCCTCGAATCGCGTAGGAAAAAGGTGTTGTTGTGGGACCAGTACTGGCCATACCTTAAAGCATTGAAGTGCACGGTAGCATGTTAAGGAGAAAGGAGCACACCTGTGACATATGCCTCAGCCGTTTGTGCTGTGAACAACAATAAAAACACTGCAGTTGAGCAAAGGCGTAGGTCGTCCAGACAGCTGCATAAGCGTGCTGCTACTTTTACATTTATTTCATAGAAATGTGCGTGAAATCAAGTGAAGAAAGAATGGCATCTCATTAGTAGCTTTGCCTCAATTGTGTGTCTTCTCGCTTGACCTACTTGAGCGAGGAAATCAATATTGGTGGGGCGCATTTGTTCAAGCGAACATAAGCATTACAAAGTGAAGCTGAAGCCAGGCCTTGGACAAATGGCAAGAGAACTGTAGTGGTCAGAAGTTACTTGTGTTCTGCATATGTGTGTTGTGCAGGCTTGGCATCTCCTTGTTGGCCTCTCCCAGATTTACTTTAGGTGATATTGCGTGCAGATTACTGTGCCCTTTCACGATACTGCAATTTGTGGTTTAGGTTTGCTTACCAACAACAAAGTCTGTTCAGCAAGCCTGCCTTCTTCACATTAGTGTCTCCTGTGTGTGTTGTGAGTGATCGTCCATGTGTATTAGCGGGGCCTTTCATTGGGGTTCAATTTCTTGTTTCTATATTATTGCAGACAGTGTGTTCTGCAGGCCTGGTCTTTTGTGTGTGCCGTGAATGATAGCTTTGGCAGCAACCAAATAACAAACTTTTTTACGATTGGTAAATTTTTTGGCTGATGTTCACTTACACACAGTTCTAATGAAGTTAAGAAATTCGTTTTGGACGATGAGAGTTCCCAACAAAGGTGCAAGTGCAGATCACCCAAAATAGGTACTGTATGGCATTTTCATCAGTCACAGATGCGGTCAGATACTTGATTACTGCCAACAGTTGTCAAAACAGTTTCGAACTAGAATGGGCACCTTTTTTGTCCGAAAGCTATGCGTGTCTGTATATTTATTGTGACATCTACCGTCTTCCTGAAGCTGTTGCGATCGACCCGGTTTGTCGAACGTTTGCGACATTTTAGTGTGCGCATGTTTTCGCTTCCTCCCACTCTCTTTTTCTCTCTCCTTTCGTTTTCCTTACTTTTCTGTCTTCCATCCCCCTACCCCAGTGCAGGGTAGAATACCAAATACTTGTTTTTCTGTGAGCCTCTCTGCCTTTCTTCATACCTTAACTTGCTCTCTTTTTCTCGACCATGATTTTGCTTTATTATTATATGGTCACAGATTTATCAGTTTGAATCATTTGCTCAAATTATTGCATTGCCTTTCTTGTTCTACCAAAGTAGAAGCTCTGTGAAACAGCAGTTTATCTAGCTCCATGGTTCATACCGGTTCCACTTGCATAGTTCTTGCCAATCGTAGGGTTGCTTGTTGCTGTTGCCGTGCATCATAAGAGCATGTAGGTCCCGTTTTAGTGGGTCTGTATCTTGTGTCTTTATTCTGAAAGCACTTTTTAAAACATAATTGTGGTGATGCACCAAAATTCAAATGTAGTTTGATTTCACAACTGCTTGCTCACTTCATAGTGCAATGGTTCCCATGCTCTTTTTACAACCATACAGTGATAGTTAAAAAATACAGGTAGTTTGTATTATTCAAGTCTGCATGCGTACATGTTGAGATGAAGCCTGCCTACAGCCGGGTTTTTGTAGCCTGAAAATTTTGGGTCTGAACTTCTTTAATAGGGTCCTAAAAGGCTTGCACTTACACATCTCTTTCTCAGATATGAATTCACTGTGATTAGTGTATCTCGCTACAGGCATAACAGAGCAATGCAATGTTTTCCACCATGCGACTGTGTTTTTGTGTTCCTTTTATTGCCAATGCAGACACTCTGTGTGAATAATGTTTAGTGTATAGCTATAGAGGACTAGTCAAGTGACTTATGATGTTGTTTTTCCTTTCCTGCTCTACAGCAATTATGCGTTGTCAAACAAACAAATAAATCAAACTCAGGGTGCAGCTATATAAAGAAATCAGATTCAAAGTAGGATTACTGTGTGAAGAACATAGGCCGAATTGTTGGTATCGTTTGTGCTTCTTCAATTGCTAACTAGACTACACTAACTAGCCTCTGTCAGCTATTATTCAAATGAATGCACGAAGTTGGAAAAAATCACAATTCTTCATTAAATGTTGCAGCGAATATGTTCTTCATGTTGTCTCTACGTTCGCTATTATTTGTGGGCTTGATGTTTTTAAATAATGTTGATGCAATATAATTATTTGATTGTTGTTGCGACATTTGAAACATTATGTTAAGCAATGTGATAATTTGACTGCTGTCACCTTATAAAACCATCACGTTAGAAGAACGTGATTATTCGAATGTTGCTGCAACGGTAAAAAGCATTGTGTTGTGGCAACGTGACACTATAAACGTCGGTGCAATCTTATATTTTACTGTCTAACGTTGCTTCACATTTGTTTCATTCATGCCCTGTTGACTCAACCGTCTGCATTACTTGGGAAAATGCGAAAAGGAAGAGTCCGTACATTGCGAAAAGCTATCTTGGAAGAGCGCAGAGCTGAGGTAATAACAATTAAAAGATACTGTAAAAAACATGAAGATCATGAAAGTTAACTATATAAGTTTTGTATTCTGTAGTAGAAGCGTCAAAAGAAGTTGGCAGGTACATAAAATTGTCGTTTCTCTCTGGTTAATTTGCATTGAATTCGAAATTATACACAACTAAGAAGCAAAGGGCAGGATATTATGCCGTGAATAAATTTGTAAATAAATGAAAAGTAAGCGTGATTTCATCAGCAGATAAGTGGTGGTAATATTAATCTGGCAATATTGCAACGAGACCCAGCGGCATTTTCAGCGAAACAATAGTTGTAAATGCTTATGAATAGTTCTAGACTCGCTCAATTGCGTCACTGCCAGAGTTAGCAATTATTCGTAATGAAGAGAACAGGAACGAATGCTATAGTGGGTCATCATTTCCTGTGACATGAGAGGTCTGTCTATACCATGCCTACAAAAGTAGACCACTGGTACTACTAGAAACTCAAAGCGCTACGTTTGTGTCTTGGGCTCCCTAAATTTGTCGCAATTAATATTTTATATAAGGAAGTGCGCCTGCCTTCTGTTCGTGCTAGGTTCTAAAGACTAGCAGTCCATACATTCCTAAAAATATACGCATCCCCACATAGGAGGCCACAATATGTTTTCATTATTGATCCGACGTTCTTTTTTAACCAACAGTGGTCTAGATTAAAGTCTCCACAAGTCATCATCGTAAAGAAGCTCTTGAAAACATTTCAAGTTAACCGTCGTGAAGTATGGGTACAAAGAACACCTATTCAAACAATGAAAGTAGAGTTTTACAATATTTTTCCTAATAATTGCAAAACTCTTTTCAGTAGATATCTAAATGCCATATTGAAAAACCACCTGGCATGATCAGACTTGAAGATTGTAATATCAACTAATGCTTCAGTTCGCGAAGACAAGGCAGGAGTTAGAATTGCATGTTCTGTGTAAGATTGGTCTTTTTCAAATTGTGTACCCTATTTTACACCTATTTATCAAGCGGAAATACTGGAAATTCTCTTAATGTTACGAAACCTCAATCAATAACAGATGCTATTATTCTTTCAGACTGCTTGTCTGTGTGTAATTCATTAACTGCGCCTAATATGTCCAATGCTTTAAAAGTATTTTACGACTTTGCCCCAAGACATTTACGACACATTCGCTTGGTGTGGATACCAGGGCTTAAATATTTAACCCTCAATAAATATGCAGATGCACTCGCGGTGGCCTCACATAATTATCCCATAATTTCTATATCGCCAACGCTAGAATTTATCGCCGTGGCATACTTTGAAAAATTTGTCATGACAGATCAGTTTGAAAAATCTCGCATGGCAACATCTGAATTTTCTAATCTTAAGTACCCTTGGGAAAGTTGATGGTGCTTCTTTAGAACGGCGGAGATATCAATTACGCGACTGAGATGCCGAGTTCGCCCCCCCCCTCCCTAAACTTTTATCTACACAGGCCTGGTCTGGCACAGTCTCCCCTATGCCTCCACTGCAACGAGACTGAATCTCTTCACCATTTCCTCTTAACATGTAGGTTATACACAAACCAAAGGAAGAGACTGTAAGAAGAACCACTCCATAGGTTGGCTCTAAATTTATTCCTTTCAGTGGTCCTCTCCTTTGGAGCAACTGAAAAGAGATTCAGCCACAGGAATGTTTGCGAGGCCGTATGCAAGTTTCTAAAGGCAACAAAATGATTAGAATGTTAAGCTGAGGCATGAAATCACTTTATTTCGTTTCATAGTAGCCTGTTCGTTCTTTGTATTACTTCTATTTTATTTCCGATCCATCGTTTACCATTTGATTCTTTGATTAAACATCGTTATCTAAGTAATCAGGGTGGTAAAACAACTCCACCTCACAAATAAGGCACCGCCCGTTTTATGGCTGATACCCCGTAGCGGGTTACGCCAGGACTCTTTTGCTAAAAAGAGTCCTGGCGTAACCCGCTACGGAATCTTTTGCTAGAACTAGTGAATTATTGGTTAGGGAACGCGTGGATACCTCCAGAATGGAAACTTGCCAAAATTGTATTGTTGCTAAAAATGAAAATGATGCATGCACGTTGGATGACATAAGGCCGATCACACTGACATCAAAATTAGTGAAATTCGTTAAGAGAATCATCAATAAACGAAATAATGAACTTATTACCTTGACGTCAATTCCAAGTCCCTGTCAAATGGGGTTCAGGGCTGGTTGTTCAATTTGAGATGCCCGCGTTAATTCGGAAAGTCGGCCTCAATTAGCTCGGCTACATAAAAAATATGGAGCTTTAGTTACCTTAGATATCGCTGAAGCATATGATACCGTGGAGCACTGTATTTTGATAGATCAATTAGAATACCCTGAATTTCCATCATACATAGTAGCGTGGGTTAAAAATTTTTTTCTTGCCGACAGGAAATTTTATTGTTTTAAAGATGGGTTTTCATTATCTAGTCATAGCCAAACGAGGGGAGTACCGGAAGGCTCGGTGCTTTCCCCGGTGCTATTTAATTTACTCATGAGCGCCGTTCCACGTAAACAGGATACAACAACTTATGTTTATGCAGACGATATCGCATTTTTTGCAATGGCAGATAAAATTCATACCTTACATGAACGCCCCGCCACGGTGGTCTACTGGCTAAAGTACTCGGCTGCTGACCCGCAGGTCGCGGGATCAAATCCCGGCTGTGGCGGCTGCATTTTCGCTAGAGGCGGAGATGTTGTAGGCCAGTGTACTCAGATTTGGGTGCACGTTAAAGAACCCCAGGTGATCGAAATTTCGGAGCCCTCCACTACGGCGTCTCTCATAATCATATTGTCGTTTTGGGACGTTAAACACCACAAATCAATCAATACCTTACATGAACGGCTGCAGACTTACCTTAATATATTGGAGAGCTGGCTCAATGGCAACAGCTTTTTACTTAATCCGAGTAAATGTGCCCTCCTTGTTTTCCCGCTGAAATACCCTGTGAACATCTATCTGTCCTACTATCGTGAGGATATACCACAGGTGGAATCTGTTAAATACCTTAGAGTAGTTTATCACACATTGCTTAACTCGCCACCTCATATCGAATATATCGCCGGAAAAGGTGTGCGGGCCGTTGGCATATTACGTAGGCTAAGCAACTACGCATAGGTATGAGAAGAGACACAATTGGTAATGATATATTGCATGTACGTTCATCCCATTTTGGAATTTCGTTGTGTACTTTTCTCTGGAGTTCCAGATTACAAGTTGCGGCCTCTAATTCTTCTGGAAAGAGAAGCTTTGCGTCTATGCCTTGGCCTTCAAAAAACAGTTGCCAACAATGTGTTGTATCTCGAATCGAGGGTCCCACCACTTTCTTGTAAAATTCGCCTTCTGACTGTTCAGACATTCTTAAGAATTTATGAATCACCATTACAACATTTAGAAACCGCCTTTTTTTCCACCCCGGATTCATTTTCGGCTTCTAGATGGCCGTGATTTCACACGCAACAAATTAAATTTGTTCAAAATTTACTGGAGCCTCTAAACGTACGTATATGCGACATCATGCCGAGTTGTGATAATTCAGCCCCGGTGTAAATTAAATTCGACGACATTTTTTCTAATAATGCCAAATTACTTCCCCAAATAATTTTGGATGGTTTACTACAAGATCACCTGCGCCGTATTATAACAAAAGTTATTATTGCTACATGCGAATCGCAATACGACGAAATGTCAGGGGTTGGTATTTTCAGCCCGATTTTAAATTGTATTTATTCCCTTCGACTACGCGATTTCATACCCGTTTTCGTGGCTGAGTTTCTGGCAGTAGTGCTCGCGTAACGCAAGTTAGATACAGCAATTACATCAGCTGTCAAATTAACAGATTCCCTATCTCTCTGTGCGGCACTTTCTGTTGGTGCTGATAATCACGTAACAAAGGCGTTCCGTGCACTAGTACCTACGGATTTGAGAAAAGTACAATTAGTTGGGGTGCCTGGACATTAAGATTTGTTTCTAAACGAAATAGCCGATTCCTTAGCTAAGTCGTGAATCAGCGAACCAGTTCTACCACTCTGTCCATCATCCGCTTATGTGACTGCTGCTCGATTCCGCAGACGTACGCTTATGCAAGTCTTTAAAGGTTCAGCACTAACAAACTCGACAGAATATCGCCATTTATTATATCCCTGGCGAAGAGACTTCTGCCGCACTCGAAAACAAGAAGTAGCTATCACAAAGGTGCGTTCCCGGGTACCCAATCTAAATTTCTATACACACAGGTCTGCTCAGGCACCATCGCCAATGTGCGCATTTTGTGATGAACTGAAAACAATAGACCATTTCGTTTTGACCTGCAGGCGGTTTAGCACATTGCGAAAAACCCTATTAGAAATACCTTTACGTGGCATAGATATGAACTTATCTCTGGCTGTCATTTTGTCTTTTGGAGCTTTCATTTCTGGTTTCTCTAATGCGACAGTATGCGCGGTCGTCCGGGACTATGTTGATGAAGTTAATAGGTTGACTAATTAACCAGTAAAGCCCACCTTTGTAATGTGATATAAAGAAAAAATTACTCACTCCACCACGTTACACGTTTAGTGGCTACACTAGTGATAAAAAGGCTCAAAGCAAAGCGAAATTAAACAAAGCAACAAATCATCTGTTGTGCTTCCTGTCATCACTCACGTAGTTCTCAGATGACCCCAGAGAAAGTAGTGTCTTAAACAACACACACGCAGACACTACCGTAATATATAAACTGCAAATAAAAAACACATTCGAGACTAAATACTCTAAGCACGTAGAAACGTTAAGCAGCAGACGAAACGCCATCAGCTGTTCGTTCAGCTGCCTGGGTGTGACTGTTGCCAGAATTGAATTGGGGGTTTAAGCATTTGTGAATACCGGGTACCCCAGTATTCACAAACACTCCTTCACTCAAGGGCTTCCCTCGACTGGACGAAGTCAAGGCGGAGCATGCTCCTCCACGCAAGGAGCCGCTGCGTTTTAAGAACGCTCCTTCACACGTCCTTCGCCAAGTGAGGCTTTGGAAATGCTCCCTTCACTTGAGTGAACTGCATCGACCGAGAAAAGCGCCCAATAACGAGAGTATTTGTAATTGTGGCTAAGAAATGCCTATCTTTGTGTAATATATGATTGTTTTTCTTAGTTATTCTCTTTTATAAATTGACATTACAGCAAAATACATAAATTTAGAGTGGTAGCGTAGTTTCCCTAAGCCTTGAGCTGGTAGAGTTAGCGAAATCTCTGCTTCAAGTCTCACAACAGTCACACCCAGACAGCTGAACGAACAGCTGATGGCGTTTCGTGAGCCAGGGAACGTTTCTACGTACCTAGCCCAATTTCGTCTCGTAGGTGTCTAATAATTGCAGTATATATTTACGGCAGTGTCTGCGTGTGTGTTGTTTGAGACCCTATTTTCGCCGGGGTGACTAGAAAACTACGTGAGTGATGACAACAAGCATAACAGATGGCTTGATGATTTGTTCACTTTCGCTTTGCTGAGAGCCTTCTGATCACTATTGCAGCCACCGAACGTTTGACGCGGTGGAGTAATTTTTACATTATATCACAATACATTGATGTTGTTTCAGAATTCACCACCACCTTGTGTACAAAAATAACTTTTACGTAAATTTGTTTTTGCGGTGGGAGTACGTGAACAGTTCTTTATTTATTTATTTATTTATTTATTTATTTATTTATTTTATTTACAGGTTACTGCTAGCCTGGGTGCCAGGCTTTGAGCAGGTGTGGGCGATACAAAAGAAGAAAACAGGATAACATACAAGCATAACAATACACTTCTAAGGGTACACTTTGAACCAGAAAAAAAATCATGCCGAATTCAACAGGGCATGAAGAAAGGATGAGACATCAGAACATTGCACAACATTAGCAGGTAACAGATTCCACTCATGGCACGTACGGGGAAAAAAGGAGTTTTTGAAGACGTTTGTTTTACATGAAAATTCAGCGACTTTCATTGGGCGATTGGATCGTGTTGGGCGGCAAATGCTCGGCTGGATGCATGCTTCCTTGTTAATTTGATGTCTATCGTTATACATCAAATAAAAAAATTTTAGCCGATCATGATAACGTCTTACCGCAAGGCTTTCCAAACCGGCCCTGCGGAGAAGACTCGTAGGAGACGTTTTCCAGCTGTATGAACTGTAAACAAATCGCGCGGCTTTTCTTTGTATGCTCTCAAGCTTATTGGTATTAACTAGAGTGTATGGGTCCCATATAATTGAAGCATATTCTAATAGTGGTCTGATGTAAGTTTTGTAAGCTAGCAGTTTGGTATCCTGAGAAGCTTTCGGTAACATTCTCCTTAAGTATCCCAGTTTTCGCATTGCCTTTTTCTGAATGTACGTGACGTGCTCGTTCCATTTCAGATCGGATGTGATTAAAACTCCTAAATATTTGAAGGATGATACTTCAGCTAGACTATGATTGTTTATTTGGTACGTGTGCTTCAACGGGGCCTTTTTGCGTGTAATGGTCATTGAAACAGTTTTTTTTGTAATTAAGAGTCATCTGCCACCTAGTACACCATGTTTGTATTTTTTTAAGTGACGCGTTTAAGACGGCCTGATCGTTATGGTTGCAGATTTCATTGTAAAGAACGCAGTCATCTGCGAAAAGTTTAATTTTTACCAGTATGTCATGTACAATATCGTTAATAAAAACGACAAAGAAAAGTGGCCCGAGAACAGAGCCCTGTGGGACGCCCGAAAGTACTGGCGAGGCCGCAGAACATTCGCCGTTAACGGCTACGCTCTGTTGCCTCTAGGAAAGGTATGATTTAATCCATGCCACTAAAGTTTCATTTTTCAAAATGGCCGTCAATTTACTCAGCAATTTTGAGTGCGACACACGGTCAAACGCCTTCTCAAAATCTAAGAATATGACGTCCACTTGTCCCCGTTTGTCCAGTGTTGCAGCGAAGTCGTGAACCGTTTCCAGAAGCTGAGTTACAGTGGACCGTCGCCGGCGGAAGCCATGCTGTCGGGCGTCCAGAATGCAATCGCTCTCAAGAAATTGTGAAATGTGCTTAAATATGATATGTTCGAGCGTTTTGACACATGTTGAGAGAATAGAAATTGGTCTGTATGACGATAAGTGAGAACGGTTTTTGTTACCTTTCAGTATTGGAGTGATTTCAGCATACACCCAATCCTCGGGAAATTCAGAGCACTCGAGAGATTTGTTAAATAGTAAACACAAGTACTTCGCGCACCACTCAGCATATCTCACAAGAAAAGCGTTGGGTATGCCATCAACACCTGGGGACTTTTTAAAATTCAGATGGAGCAGAAGGGAAAAGACACCTTCTTCATTGACACACACGTCACTGATAGGAGGCACTTCAATGAAAGAAGGAAATTGCGGGATGTTTCCATCGTCATCAGTAAACACTGAACAGAAATACCGGTTCAAAGCATCTGCAACATCTAGGCTGTCGTAAACAGGCTCATCGTCCACGTAAAGGCTGATAACAGTGTTCTTTTTCGGTGCGAGATAACGCCAGAACTTGTCTGGAGACGAAATCATGAATTCTTTTAACGACACTTGGTGATAATGCTCTTTTGCTGTCTTAACTTTGTTTTTCAGTTGCATTCGCAAGTCGTGCATTCTATCAGAGGCAGCTGTTGATGGGCGTTGCTTACATTGCTTTCTTTGCTTTTTTAGTTTTCGTCCCATGCGTACAATTTCTTTATTCATCCACGGATTATCCTGCCTCAGTACTTTCCTCCGGAAGGGTACAAATTTATTCATTGTGTCAAACACTACGCTTTTAAAGAAACCCCAGATGTGGTCAATCAAATATTCTTTTGATCCGCACATAGAAACAAATTCAGGAAACGAGCTGTCAAGCACATCAAGTATGTCTACATCACTAGCACGTGTGAAATCGGGTGTTAGACGTTGTTCTTTTGTAGCTTGAAGCGGAGCGTTTATTTGCATAGTGAGGCAGGTGATTTTATGGTCCGATATACCCTGAAAAACCTCAACCTGGGGATTTCGTCGCATAATGCCGTTATTTACAAGGAACAGGTCTAAAACGGACTCAGCTTCATTTTGCACTCGGGTGGGTGTAGTAACCAGTTGCGTTAAACCATGAAGCACTATGCAGTCAACAAACGGCTCCGAACCAGCACTAAGGGCTTCAGGTACGTCGTTTTGCCAGTCTACGGAAGGGAAATTAAAGTCACCCGCCAGGAGCATATTAGAGGAATGTTTGCCATAGGAGCACCAGAACTCGTTAAATATTTCGACAAACGTGTCGCAGCTAGGAGGGCGATAAAAGGCGCCAATAATGATGTGAAGTTCTTCAAATATTGCTTTAACGACGACACATTCTAGTCCATTCACATCGGGTAATCTGACTACACGTAAAGATTCTAAAAACAGAATAGCAACACCTCCCCCTCAAGAGCCTCTGTCCTTGCGGTATACCTTGAATCCGGGGGGTGTTATTTCAGAATCGCCAATATCACAGTGTAGCCAAGTTTCAGTTATTATCAAAATATGTGGTTTATACGTGATAATAAGGCTTTCTAAGTCCGCGGTTTTGTTTATTATGCTGCGAGCATTTAAATTCATGCAACGGAGTGTCTTCTTTTTACGCTCATTAGTAGTTCATTGCGCCGAGTCTGTTCTGGTATTGCGCCGAGAGATAGGAAATCTTTTCGCTTGGGCATTGTCCCATTCAAACATGTCATCGTCAATTTTGATTTTGTTGTGCATGAGCTTTACCTTCTGGCCCGATTTTTTGGCTTCTTTTGCGCTATCCCAAAGCTGCTTTCTTATTTGCCGGGTAGTGGCCGAAAAGTCCTCTGATACGGATACGCCCCTCCCTTTTAGTTTAGGGCAGTTTTTCAACACGGCTAATTTTTCGCGGGGATCCATGAACCTCATTATAACCGGGCGTGGCCGGTGAGCAGTTTTGCGTCCCAACCTGTGCATTCTTTCAATTGAACATACCGTGACGTCTAATGTTTTCTGAAATAAGTCTTCGATTACACTCTTAACGAGCCCTTCTGCTGTCTCGTTCACGACTTCTGGAAGCCCGAACACTATCAAATTATTGCGCCTACTTCTTCCCTCCAGGTCTACCATCTGGTTTTCTAATGCCTTTATGCTGTTCGAGCTGACTGAACTTATTATGGAATTGTTTGATTACAGCCGTACATTCCTCAACGTTCTTAAGTTTTGTTTCTATAGCCTCAAGCCTATCCTGAATGTTCTTCTGACCATCCAGAATTTCCTTCAGCGCCTCCTCGATGGGAGGCCCTGGGTTGGGCTCTACATCCCCAGAAAGCATAAGGAGAGAAAGGATAACATCCATGGCAAACGAGAAGCATTCACATACGCTGTTTGGGCATGTCAGCTGGAGAAAACATCGATTGCTCGTTTTTACAGACGAGCTTTTTTCACTAACCTGCATTAAAAAGACGAAAGGGTTTGACATCGCTGCTTCCTGCGGCCAGCTGACATGCCCACTGAAGCAGTCTTGCGCACGTTGGGTCTTTATATCGGTCGATGTAGGGGGCGGTGTCCAGTTGAATTCCACGTGGGGTAGTGCATCCCTTGCGCAGTTTCCATGATCTGTGGCGATAAGGTACGGCGGTGAATAGTCGCTGGCCTTCCGTGACGTTCCCAGCAGAAGTATCTGCATTAAAAGACGAAAGGGTTTGACATCGCTGCTTCCTGCGGCCAGCTGACATGCCCACTGAAGCAGTCTTGCGCACGTTGGGTCTTTATATCGGTCGATGTAGGGGGCGGTGTCCAGTTGAATTCCACGTGGGGTAGTGCATCCCTTGCGCAGTTTCCATGATCCGTGGCGATAAGGTACGGCGGTGAATAGTCGCTGGCCGTCCGTGACGTTCCCAGCAGAAGTATCTGCATTAAAAAGACGAAAGGGTTTGACATCGCTGCTTCCTGCGGCCAGCTGACATGCCCACTCTTTTCAGGGGACTTTGCTATGCTTATTTTTCTCATTCACTGCGAGTTTCAGCGTGGCAATTTCGTAGTTGCTACTCTGCATGTAATTGAAATTTTGGAAGACAATGCCCGCAACTTCTATTCATGGTCATACCAGGGTAGCGTTGATTTGATTGTTATGTGGGATTTGACGTCCCATAAACACCTTTTGATTATGAGACACGCAGGGTAGCGTTAAAGAGTAGGCATTGTACACTCGTGGCTGAGCGTATGAATTAGACTGCTACGCAAATAAGATAAGCGACCGTGTTCCTTTTTTCAAGTAATGGTGAAAACATCGTTTTAAAGCTGTTGTTTTCTTCAATTAGCAGCATATATAGTCGGTTACAGTGCGTGTTTGTGTTTGCGTGTTTCAATTTTAACATTTAAATCTTCTATGGATGCCTGAGTAAGGAGTTATTTTTTATCTTCTTTTCGCGCTGCATTTGTAGATACTCTAATATGACAGATTCAAATGGACGTAGCAATTAAATTTCTGTAGCTTCCGTCTCCAAGTAACACAGCGGTCATGTCTTAAAATTTTTGTCCTATCTCCTTTACCTGCAGGCTTAGAAGTACATTCGTTAATGCACGAATGACCTTTGCACTTTTGTTTTGGGTTTATTTTTAAACAATGATTACCGGGAAAACCTTTTGAAAATCATCGGGGTTTCTGTGCTTCATTCTAAAGCCCCGGCCGTACATAATTTGTAGGAGATGTTTTATTCTTCTGGAAATCATAAAACTGAAGCCGCTTCTAACTTTTAGCGCTGTCCTCTTTTTAAAAACTTACCGGGGAGGGGGGGGGGGGTCTCTGAACCTTGGAGAAAGTGTCGTCAAGAAGCACAGTAATTCACTCTGCCGATTTAGCGAAGACCAGTGCAACAAAGTGGTATAAAATGCTCAAGAATATTGCAGACATCGCAGATAGATCTGATAAAAATCCCTGTAAATAAAATATCCACTATTGTTGCAACATTATCATGTCTGCACGATGGAACCACGCCATGTCAGTTTTATGGAAGGGTAGTGGTGCTGGTGTACATAAAACTAGCTTGATATTTGTAGAACTGCTTTCCTGTAGAATCGGCGAAGAGGTTTTTGTGATTCAGTCTCATACTGAAAAGCGAACATGACGATAAATATGTATTGAAAATGAACAAAGTAGAATGAATGAATGAATAAAATTTATTTAGGGTCCGGAAGTTTTACCTGGTGAGTTGGGGGAAGAGGGGAGTGACTCCTGTCCCTTCTCACTCTCCGTCGATTAGGATGGCGGTGCCTCCGGTGACCGATCGAACTCCTTGCACGCGGGCGGCAGCTCCAGCTTGCCGGGCGGCCCAAAGCCGGTTGCCCTGCTCGTGGCTGGTAAGTGCCACCTCGCTGACGCCGCCAATCGGTGACAGTGACCGCAATCGTGGCGTAGGCCGGTCCCTGCCCTAGCGCGGTGGTTGCAGCAGCAATTGGCCTCGGAGTTCGTCCCTGCCGAGCATGCTTCGCGAAGGGAGCGGCGGCAGCGAAGTTAACTTTTCCAGCACACTTCCAAAGCATGTGCCGCAGTCTGGCACGTTTCCCGCACGCTTTACCCGCATTCGTCGGGTACAAGTGAGGATAACACAAGTGTAGGATCACTGGGATGAGGTACGTATTTGTCTGTAACAACCTCAGAGTTACGGCTTTTCTTTTATCTAATTTGTTGTGTGAATGTGGGTATTTGCATGAGTTTATTCTGTAATGTATTGTAATGTCGTTTAATGTGGTTGGGGGATCACCAACGACCATTTCAGTTGTTGTTTGGTGCATAGTGCCATCATCTCACTCTCGAAGGTGCAGGCCGCCACCGAATCGGCCGCGGCTTGGTGATTAATATTTCGAGCCGTGGTGTGGGCCACCCTGTTACCTGCGAGCGGGACGCTGTTGTGAGCCGGGGTCCACAGAAGGAAGACATTCGCATTTTCAGTTTTTAGGTACGAGGACGAT
This sequence comes from Rhipicephalus microplus, assembly GCF_013339725.1. Classification (NCBI taxonomy): domain Eukaryota; kingdom Metazoa; phylum Arthropoda; class Arachnida; order Ixodida; family Ixodidae; genus Rhipicephalus; species Rhipicephalus microplus. The sequence goes on along the minus strand of NC_051174.1, from coordinate 10,240,393 downwards.
GACGCTGAGGCCATCGTTCCTCGAATCTCGCCGCCGCCTTTGTTGCCATTACTTGATTGTAGTATCCGGGCCGCCAGACACGAGATGCAGCCGCGCGCGAAGCCACGAACCGCAGGCGACCGCAGCCTCCGGTGCTGCGACCAGTGCAAGAGCGATCTCCGTCTCTTCTGCCACCTTTGTGTGTTCCGTAAGCACCGTGACTCTTGCAAGACATTTGCCTGTGGGATTCAAAACGGCGATAACATGAGCACGCCTTCCCTCCGAGCATCGCGCGGCGTCCACGTACACCGCTTCGTCGCTGTTGCCATATATTCTTTGGAGCTCACTCGCTCTTTTTTTCGCGGCGCTTGACGTGGTGTGTTGGGTGCATGTTCCTGGGGAGCGGTAGGACGATGACATGGTCGCGGACCATGATAGGAACCATTGTCTTCTCCCCGCATTGCATGTGGTATGCTATGCCTAGAGATTTGTTGATGCACCTGCCCGTCTGGGACTTGGACAATTGCTTGTATTGTGCAATGTTGTGCGCCTCTATCAGTTCGTCCACGGTGTGATGCAGACCCTGCTCGGAGAACAATTCGGTGCTCGTATTGACAGGTATGACAACCGCCCTCTTGAACGCCTTGAGAATCATGCAATTGACCTTGTTCCGTTCGGACGCCAACCATTTTAGATAAGGGGTGACGAACGCTATGCAAATGATCGCGTACGCCTGTACGAGATGGATCACACAGCTTTCCCGCATACCGCTGCATCTGTTATGCGGCGTAAGAGTGGAATTGTGTCGTCTACTGGACTTGAGTCTTAGTACTGCCTCCCCGTTGTGACCAATGGCCTGCAGATGTAGTCCCAATATTCTTGTTTCCTACGCACAGTATGGGAACGCCGTCTGCCATTATTACTCTGATTTCTGACCTCCCTCTACCGGGAAGGACGGTTTTGCGGCCCCTTCTCGTGGGTCTGTATATCAATAGCTTGCACTTAGCCGCCGAACATTCGAAGCCCGTACCTCTGAAAAATTCCTGCACCATGTCCACGCCCATCTGCAGCGTTTGATCCGTGTGGCCATCACACCCTCCTCTTGGGATCCCGAGAGTGACGTCGTCCGCGTAAAGGCTCAGATGCAGACCCTCTATTGTCGCTATTCTTTCGAATAGCCATAGAAGGACGAGGTTAAACAACATGGGCGACACGACGGGGCCCCGCGGCGTACCCCTAAGACATGTTTTGAATTCCGGTAAATCCGCGTTGCCGACAACGACGCTCGCGCGCCTGTCGGTGAGGAAGTCGCGTACATAGTTATACAATTTTTGGCCTAATCTCAGTGATCGAACACGATCAAGAATCGCCGCATGCTAGACGCTGTCAAAAGCTTTTTTTCAGATCAAGGCTGAGAATCGACTAGGTGGAACTAAAGGTGTTGTGTACAATCTGATATCTCAGCTGCAGCATCACGTCCTGCGCGGAGAGCTTGTGGCGGAATCGTGGAGGAGAAGACGTCAGCGTCTTTGAGGTAATCAGTACTGCGAGTCAGGACAGCGTGTTCCATGACTTTACCCACGCAGGACGTGAGCGAGATCGACCTTAGGTTATGGATTATTACCTGTTTGACCGGTTTGGGAATCAAGACCACGTGGGCCCTTTTTCATGCATCGGGGAAGCCCTCTTATCAGCACTCGTTACGTATTTTGTTAGTCGCCTAATTGACTCATTGTTTAGGTTGCATAGTCTTGTTGGTTACCCAATCCGGGCCGGAAGCAGACATGGTATTGAAGTTGCTTAAGACTTCACTGAACTCCGCGTCGGCTTCACTGAACTCCGGGTCGAGCTTCTCATTGTTGTCTCTGTCATACATAGCGGGCTGTGTTCTTTCCTCTGCTCTAAAATAGCGCTCGCGAATGGCCCCAAAAATTCATCTGGCGTGCCCCCAAAATTACGTACGAGCCTGCTAGCCTTGTGCCCCAGGGCGCTCTTGGTCTCCTCCGGAACCAGAAGTTGGCGGAAGAGGCGCCAAGCGTTCGCACAACGCAGCTGTCTCTCGCGGCCACTGCATGTCTTTTCACATTGTGTGCGGCATACCTGAAAAGCGTGTTCTTGTGTCTCCTTGTCTAGTTTGGCTATGCGTCTGCGTAACGTGCCATTATGCCTGTGATGTTTCCATCTCATCAGCAAACACTGCATGGCCTCCCACATGTGCAGGAGCCGGCTATCTATCACGTGGAGGTTTGCCTCAGGAGGATCAAAGGAGTGGCAAAATGAACCTTTACACATTTGACAAATGAAGAGCCATATGGCAAACATAAGCGTGCAACAGCAGAGGGTGCATCAATCAAGCATTTGCAGCTGACACCCTGTCGAAATATATTTCGAGATCGTAGGACATCACAAATAAGATCGAGGTAGCAGACACCAAAGCTTGTCTTATGAAGTGCAGCTGCACGCATTCACTGCAGATTTTGTTCTTTTGTATACAGTCGTGCAAACTCTGCAATGCATTGCGAATATGGCACGTTTTAGAAAAGCTTTCATCTGTGTTCTTCTGTTAGCAGCCTGGCCCCTGCACAAAAGAGGCAAGAAATATTATTAAAAACTCGTAGTAGCTAGAACACCAAAGCCACAATTTTCTTTATTTCTTGTGGGGCCCACATTTATTAATATTTTGGCGTTGAAGAACAGACATGGTTGGGTGGTTGAGCTTTGCCTATTTTGACACGTGTTTAGCTCAGGCACTTGGGTAGCTAACCAGGCATGTGGTTATGTAATTTGATAACCTAATTGCATTAGTCAATGGCGTAGCCAGCAATATCTTTTCGGGAAAGGAAGGGGGTTAAACCATTAAAAAAACAACCTTATCTTGTGTCGGCTTTATTTCTACTTCATATTGTCTTGACGTGAAGACAGAGGTCACATTCATATTGTCGTGACGTGAAAACAGACGTCTTATTTGAAGACGCCGAGAAAGCAGAAGCGGGTCGGTCTTTTTATTAACCGAGCCATGCCAGAGCGTTCCTCGTCTTTCTCGTTGTTGCGTTCTGCAAAAAATCGTGCAGATGCGCGTATGCGCTGTCGGCTTCGTCTTTCTCGAGCGACGCACGTGACATATGCCTCCCTCCAAAAATGGCGTCGTCCCGATGCGCAGCCAAGGCGCTCTACTTATAAAAACGCACATTGCACTGGCACCCACAGGACAAACGAGAGCTAGCTGGTTAAGTAAGGTTTAATCCGGATGGCATGCACGTTCACGAGTGAGTGGTTTAGGCGACTAAAACTGCAATCGCCGTCGGGAATAACTTCGTAGTTGATATCGTTCAATCGTCGGATGGCTAAATATGGCCCAAAGTATCGTCGTAATAGCTTCTCTGAAAGTCCGCGTCGACGTATTGGGATCCAGACCCATACATGGTTACCTGGTTTGTAGGCTACTAATTTATGTCGTAGGTCGTATCGTTTCGCATCTTTGTGTTGCTGGTGACAAATACGCACGCGCGCTAGCTGTCGTGGTTCTTCGGCGCACTGACCAAAGTCTTCGGCGTCAGTGTGAGTGTCATCACACTCGTGCGGCAGCATAGCGTCCAACCTTTTAGTGACTTCACGACCGTGTATTAAACAGAACGACGTCATTCCGGTAGTTTCACGCCAGGGAGTATTATAGGCGAAGGTCACATAAGGAATAATTCCGTCCCAATTCTTGTGTTCTGTGTCGACATACATGCAAAGCATGTCTGCGAGGGTGTAATTAAGCCGCTCTGTTAGTCCGTTCGTTTATGGGTGGTACGCTGTTCTCCGGTGAGCTGTACCGCTAAGTCTGAGAACCGACTCCAAAAGTTCTGCCACGAACGCGGTTCCTCTATCCGTGATGAGAACTGTTGGAACACCATGCCGAAGGACGATGTTTTCTATAAAGGAATGGGCCGCTTCTGCTGCTGTGGCCCTCGACATGGCTTTAATTACTGCGTAGCGAGAGAAGTTTTTGGTAGCGACAATGATCCATCTGTTCCCTGTGGTATAACCTATGAATGGGCCGAGGAAATCCATTCCGATTGGGGCGAATGGCTTTGCTGGTACTTGGACGGAATGTAGCCTGCCGGCCTGCAGGGTGGTGCTTTGCGTCTTTGACAGTCGGCGCATGTTTGGACGTGATGTTTTACAGCAACAGGTAGGTTCCGCCAGTAGTAACTGTTTTGCAGACGGGGCAATGAGTGTAACCGAGATGACCGGAAGTGACTTCGTCAAGGCAGTCTTCTAGAATTTCTTTTCGCAGTGATGCAGGGACAACGAGCAAGTATGGGCTGCCGGTGGGAGAAAAGTTTTTCTTGTATAGGACTTCGTTCCTTAAACAAAAAGATGGCACTCCTCTCGCAAAAACTTGCGGCACGTCTTCACATCGTCCTTTTAAAAAGTTTATAAGCGGAAGCAGAAGAAGGTCACTGCGCTGCTCTTGTGAATTAGTGGCCGCGTTGATGACTCCCGAGAATGCGGCGTCTATTGACTCGTCACTATTAGTGGCAGGCTCGACGGCTGAGCGCGAGAGACAGTCTGCGTCAGTGTGTTTTTTCTCTGATTTATAAATAATGGCCATATCAAACTCCTGAAGCCGAAGGCTCCAGCGTGCTAAAGGGCCGGATGGGTCAAGTTAGTGAGCCAGCAAAGCGAGTGGTGATCACTGACGACCTTGAATGAGCGGCCATAGAGATACGGTCGAAATTTTAGAACCGCCCAAACCACGGCAAGGCACTCTTTCTCGGTAGTTGAGTAGTTCTCTTCCGTGTGAGAGAGAGCTCTGCTGGCATAGGCAATCACTTTCTCGGAGTTATCTTGCCATTGTATCAGTACGGCGCCCAGGCCTACATTGCTTGCGTCAGTGTGAAGTGCTGTTGGCTCTTCCTGGTCAAAGTGCGCAAGAACCGGAGGTGTTTGGAGGCGTTGGTGTAATTCGTTTAATGCTGTATGTTCCTTTCCGCTCCAAAGAAAGGGGACACCCTTTCGTTTGAGCCGCGTCAAAGGCGCCGCAATGGATGAAAAGTTGGCGATGAATCGTTGGTAATAAGTGCAGAAGCCTAAGAAGCGTCTCACTGCTCTTTTGTCGTGCGGTGCGGGAAACTGCGACAGCGTCGATTTTGCCCGGGTCAGGTCGAACACCTTCGTGGCTGACCATGCGGCCTAATAAGCAAGGTTCGCTGAAATCGAAAGGACACTTCTCTGGTTTTAAAGTCAGGCCAGCCGAATGTATAGCCTGTGGAACTGCTCGACTTAGGTGTTCCTCGAATCTAGCTGAGAAGACGATAACGTCGTCTAGATAGACCAAGCATGTCTGCTACTTCAGTCCTTATATCACAGTACCCTTTAAACGCTGAAACGTGGCTTGAGCAAAGCATAACCTGAATGGAAGCACTTTAAATTCCTAAAGACCGTCGGGCGTCACGAAAGCAGTTTTCTCACGGTCTGTCTCGTCGACCGCTCTTTGCCAATAGCCACTTCGCAGGTCCTTCGATGAGAAATAGCGTGCATGCCGCAGTCGATCAAGAGAGTCATCAATGCGTGGCAGTGGGTAGACGTCTTTCTTTGTGACCTGGTTTAACTTGCGGTAATCTATACAGAAACGCAAGCTGCCGTCTTTCTTTTTAACCAAAACCACGGGGGATGCCCAGGGACTTTTGGAAGGCTGTATTACGTCATCTTCAAGCATCTTCTGAACTTGCTTTTGGATCTCCTCACGTTCTTTCGGAGCCACATGGTATGGGTTTTGATGGATCGGTCTGGTATTTTCTTCAACGATGATTTGGTGCCAGGTCAGCGGTGTTTGCTTGAATTTCGACGTGCAGGAAAAACAATTTTTGAACTAGTGTATCAGCTCTAGTAGGCACTGTTTATCCGAGGGTGACAGGGCTGAGCAAATGTTGACAGACAAAAGTGTCGAGGCTGGGATGGTTGCGTCGTCTGGTTACAAAGCGAAGCAATCTCTGGCTTGGTCCACATCGTTGTAGTAAGCAATCGCGGTGCCCTTCTTGATATGACGACGCTCGTTGCTGAAGTTGGTGATGAGCACTTCTGCCCGCCCATCAATTATTGCCAGAACGCCTCTCGCTATTGAAACACCTTGCGTAAGCAAAAGCGTGTCTTTTCGCTCCACTACCACCTTATTACAGCAAGGCCATTCACATAACACCGACACAATGCAGCAATATCTCGGCAGGAGCATCACATCATCGCCTTCATGTAAAAGTTGCAGTTGTTCTTCAGTGGTGGCGTCGACGTAAGGATGGGCGAAAAAGGTGACGATACATTCTGCAATGTTGACGACAGCACCGTACTCTCGCAGAAAATCCATACCGAAAATCAACTCTTTACAATAGTCCGGTAAAATGACAAAAGTGGCGATGAAGCTCGAATCACCGATTACGAGCCGAGTGGTGCATTTACCGGTTGGCATCATCAGCTGTCCACCAGCTCTCCTTATGCTCGGCCAAGTCGACGGCGTCTTGCCCTTCTCAAGATGGTCGGTGAGCTTTTGTCTCATAATAGAGAAGTAAGCACCAGTGTCAACCAGTGTTGTTACGTATAGTGTCCGTCTATACTGACGCTAAGGTCGGCACGTAAAAATTCATTGGCATTAGTTTTCGTGGTTGTCGTCATCTTCGCCATCACCGTCGTCAAGTTATCTTTCTGTAGAGTCAAGGGGGCCTTTTTGGCGTCTAGGCGATTGGCAACTTTGCCCCCAGAGGTTGCGGCAGGTAGTTTTTCTGGCACGGGCTTGGGGAGCGGTTTATGATGGCGTCAGCGTATCTTTGGCAATTCGAAGAATTCTGACCTCGTGCAGATGAGGACTTCGTGAAAACGCTTCGTTGGTCGGCAGGTGATCAGCACCATAGTAGCGAGGGTCTTCAAAATAAAATGAAGCGGGCCGAGAAAAGTTTCCAAACCGGGCTTCTCGATGACGGCAGTAGCGCGAGGTGTGGTCTGGTTTGCCACAGTGGAAACAAAGGGGTCGACGGTAGACAGTGCGCCACAAGTCGGTCCGACGTACTGGTGGTCGCCGCACATGTTCCCGCTGCCACCACGTTAAGGTTACGGGCCGTGGCTGAAAGCGTGCTATTTCCGGGGCAGGCGGATGACGGCGGACGGCATGAGCATAGGTCAATGGACGTGGTTTGGGTGGCGACGCCAGTGATGGAAAGGCTTGCCGTAGATCCTGGCGCATGATTTCCGCCTTAAAAGCAACTGGAGGCTCGGTAGATGAAAGGCCGAGGGCCTGCAGCTCTTCCCGCAGGATTTGCCTAATCATTTGCCGTAAAAATTTTTTGGAAACGGCAGCGTTTTGAGCGGTGGCACCAACAGGCGTTTGGTCGGGCAGGCGGTCAAAGTGGCGGCATCGTTGCCGGAGCGCCCGCTCAACGACAGTCGCCTCTTTGATGAATTCATCCACAGTTGTTGGCGGATTTCGTACAAGGCCGGCGAAAAGCGGTTCCTAAACTCCCCGCATCAGGTGACGAAATTTTCTTGCCTTGGGCATGTCAGGGTCAGCGCGGCGAAATGGACGGGCCATATTCTCAGCCACACGGCGACGCTTCTGTTTGGATATTGCACGCGGGCTTCCATCATCTGTTGTGCGAGATTCCGTCGGTCCGCAATCAGCAACGTCTCGAGAAGCTTTTGGCGGAATTTGTCCCTGGTTTTGAAAGTACGCTTCCTGTTCTCCTACCATGTGCGAGCCCTATTTTTCATTGCGAAGTAGGCACGGCCAAGTTTTTCTTGCACGCTCCAACAATTCAACACAGCAGTCCACTCGAACTGGTCGAGCCAGTCATCGACATCTTCACACGGCTTTCCACGGAAGACTTCAGGGACACGGGGAGTCTCAAAAGTTACTCGGTAAGGATGACTAGTCTGGGCTGGAAAAAGATTCGCAGATGTTGAAGGGGCGGTCATGTTGGTTACAGGAGATGCCATAAAGAGTTCTGGACTTAGGCCTTGTAGGCACCGACTGAATCGGTGTACTGGAGTCGTAACAAGATGTTGAGGTTCCGGACTGGGTGCACGGTCTTGAACAACACTTTTTTTCATCAAGTTGCAGGCTACAGCACCTCCGCCATTGTCGCGACGTGAAGACGGAGGTCGTATTTGAAGACGCTGAGAAAGCAGCAGCGGGTAGGTCTTTTTATTCACCACGTGCGCCAGAGTTTCTCGTTTTTCTCTTTGTTGCTTTCTGCATAAAAGCGTGCAGATGCGCGTATGTGCTCTCGCCTTCGTCTTTTTTGCGGGACGCACGTGAGAATATGTTTGCGTTTTTATACGACACTCCCTGCATTATTGCGTACATGCACGTTTCACAGAAAATGAACCTCTGCTTGATACTTTGAAGCTGGGTGCGGTTGTTCATTGGTATTGTGAGCTACATACACATTATATCGCAGCTATCTTTAACGCGTAGTGGCAGCAACAGCACATTCAGTCTGACCAATTGCATTGTGGTTTGTTCTTTATAAACTGTCTCTTATAGTGATCTGACCTGAGCAGAGAGGAAAATGAACAAAAAAAAGGAGAACTTACCATCTCGTAGATATTTGCGATCACCTAACGAAAACGTGCTTCGCCGTATATTTCGGCTATGGTAGCGAAAATTCGCTGGAGGGGAAGCCGCTCAGGAGTAAGGTGAATGCAGCGCATCAAAAGTTTGCTATTACGTTTCCTCGGTGGTTGTTTCTCAAATATTCACGCCAAGCGTGAACTGGTGTGGTGCACAAGCTTCGTCGAAACACTTGAAAGCACTGGCATCCGAAGTAAGTCTTGGAGAACTCGCACGACGAGTATACGCACACCCGAAGGCAGTTAATCAACTGGCTCATGCACGAAACGCAACACATCACGGCACTTGTGGGTGCTCCTCTTAACACCACGCCCGCCGGTCCCGGCGCAACGGTAGACGTTATTGAACCGTTAAAAGACAGCTCCGTAGTAAACGCGCACTGTAGCTGTCGAAAAAACGCGGTAGTAGCAGCCTAGTTGATCGAGAAACGACATCAAAGCGCTCAACTCTGTCAAGGTGAGGGTGAAAGTCGAGTGTAGGAGCGATTTTGAATACGTAGGTAAGAGTTTTTAAAGCATACCCAAGTGACTTGTGCTCACGAATTGGTTAAAAAACTTGATTCCCACTCGAGCAACCAACTGACCACTCGTCGTACGACTTTCGCTTATCAGACAGCAAAGACGTTTCACTCTTAGTCGCAATGGTCGACATCCAACTGCTTTTTTTAATGTTTGGCCACTTTGTCTGGCATGCGGCACACGTTATCATGCCAGTTCCTAAAGTTTAAGGTATGTACGTCACGTGGTTTGAAAACCAACAATATAAAAACGATGTACCGAATTCCTGGATATGAAAGCTTATCGATGAAGCCTCCTGATAATTGCACGAGGTTTAAAGAACGCCTTATTAAAGATACTCAAGCATTCACGCCAAACGTAAAACTGGTGTGGTGTACTAGCTGGTGTGGTGTATAGGGACACGGCAGAACTAATGACCACACTGGCGAAAGGGCTCGTTGACATGCACGCCATTTCTCTTCGGGTACAGGTACCGGAGGTACAATACTGGAGGTACCGGTGCAAGACGGCAACCAGAAAAGAGAGGTTGTCACCGCAAACAAAGATATATGGCAGATGAGTCGATAGAAAGGCTTTGAGGTAGTGGAAATAAACAGAGAGGTTCATAGGTGGGGGGGGGGGGGGGGTCATCGAGAGAGAATTCACTTCGATTGGCGGCTAGGTCACGAGGGGTGTTGGCGACATGCAGGAGGCACAGTAGCTTATTCGGGAGGCACATGGGCTCTCCGGGGTTGAGAATAGCCACTAACAAGGAAAAGTACTAGGATGACTTTTTGACGAGTGGTATAGACAGATGCAATTCCAAAGTGGCACCAATAACTAAGACAAGTAGAGTCCGGGGAAGAAATCGACGTGGCCACGAGGGCCCAGCCAATTAAGAAGCAGGGTATATTAACATGTAGGGTCGCAGAAATAGACTGAAGTGGTAAGAAATAGAAGAACAGATAAGGAAGGAGAGGCTAACAGTATATGGGTTTGCAGAAACACATCTTAGGGACATGGAACAACCACTGAACGATCCGGACTACGCACGGGGATATTGTACTGAACAAAAGGCAGCAGAAAAAAAGTAGTAGTGGGGCCTTCATTCATGAAAGTACACACTGGCAAACGGTCTAGCAGGCGTGCAAGGAAGATTTATGGCTAAAACAGAAAGTGGCAGAACAAATGACACTCCTTGGTTTGGTGTACTTGTGGAAGGGAGCAAACAACAGAAAGGAAAATCAGGCAATAGCGCAGTGCTTAGTAAATGACATCGAAGAACTAGCAGAAGAGTTTGATGTAATTATAACAGGAGATATGAATGCACACATAGATGATAATAAATGTACTGACCCAACAGGCAGACTGCTAACGTATATGTGTGAAAGGCAGGAATTATTCGTTTAAACTGCACCGAGAAATGCGAAGGGCAGATAACATGTGAGGTGGGACAGCAGCAGCCGACGATAGATTACGCAATATTGTGACATAGGATGTATCTGTGTAATATGACAAGCACGTAACAGAGGTTTATAACTATGATTCTAGTGGTCTGGCTGTAAAGGTATGAGGGAATGGAATTTATTAAAAGAATGATTACAGAAAATACTAAACACCACAAAAACGCTGCATGCACTATAACAGATGAGCATGGACTGATTAGTGCAGTGGCTCCACTGGGACAACAAGGGTAGGAAAGGGCAGTGAAAAGGGTTCCTAATAGCACATCAATAGGCCCTGACAGCATCCCAAACCTGCTCATAAAGAAACTAGGACTAATCTCTAAGCAAAAATTAGGACAAGCAGCGAGCAAAGCAGTAACGGACGGTGAAGCTCCCAGTGGGTGGAAACTAATCAGGATGAGCATGGTCTATAAAGAAAATGGGTACAAAGCTCGCAAAAACAACTACCGTTCTGTAACAGTGACACCAGTATTTTACAGGCTCGTGATGCAGATTGTCAAGGAAAGACTACAGACATGGGTGGAGAGGAAGGGGGTGCTGGGAGAACTACATAATGGGTTCCGCAAACGAAGGAGGTGGGAGGACAATCTGCTTTCATTGATGCAGTGTAATTAAATAGCAGAAAAGAAGGCAGGCTCCTGTTCGTGGCATTTCCAGATATCAAGGGAGCTTACGATAGTGTAATTCAAGAAGACATCTGGGGAATACTGGACACACTAGATATGAAGAATGGAATAAGTAATCTTCTAAATGATATCTATAAAAGTAACAAGGTAGTTACCAAATAGGAACAGGTAATTGAACGTATAGCGATACAGCGCGGGCTTCGATAGGAATGTCCCTTGGCTTCTTTGTTATTTATTCTGCATCTACAGAGACTAGACTCCAAATTAGAGGGGATCTGGCTCGGCTTCAGCCTTTTTTTCACCAAGTAAGAAAAACACATTGAACAGTCATTAGCAGCATATGTATGCAGATGATATATTAATAATAGCCGGCAAGAAAGATCTGCAGCGATCGATAGACACCTGTAGTTTTGAGAAAGATAGGTTAAATTTGAAGTTCAGTGGCAAAACATTGGCAGTCAAGAGTTTTAATGTTAACAAAGGCAGTGAGCATAAGATACCGAAAATGACGCTAGAAATAGTGGATAAATACAAATATTTGGGCGTATGATTAAATAACGGGGCTGAGTATCTAAGGGAGCACGAAAGATGCGTAATGACTAAGGGCAACAGGAATGCAGTTGTAAAAATAATGGGGCACTGTGGAGGTACAATAGGTATGAAGTTTTGAGAGGGATTTGGAAAGGTGTCATGGTCCAGAGTATGACGTTAGGTAATGAAGTCTTGTGCATAAAATCAGATGTTCTAGCAAAATTGAAAATGAAACAAGGTGTCATAGGTAGACTTGCTTTGGGAGCACACGGCAATATCCCAAATCAGGGGGTACAGGGTGAAGTGTGATGGACATCGTTTGAGTGCAGGGAAGCCAGAAGCACGATAGAAGCTGAGGAGCGATTGAAAAAAATGGTTGAGGAGCGTTAGACTAGCAAATTTTTAGGTACTTGTACATGGAGATTGTTATTACTAAATTGAGGAAGAAAACACAAAATTTATCGATCAACTATTTAGATAAAATCAGAACACCAATTCAAAACAAAACATCGGGTAGGAAAAAGGTGAACGAAACAGAGAGCGACACGTGGAATTTGGGAATGCTTACGCAATCATCACTGGGGCCTAAAGAACTTTTAAGCAGGTAATTGCAAGAGGAGAGAGCTATGGTAATACTCGGGGCTGTTCTCTGCTGTTTCAGGTAGAACAGGGGTATTGCGGACTAAGGCGTATCGAGCAAAATACGAAGATGCAGACACGATATGTAGTGCGTGTTGAGAGGAGGAGAAAATGGCTTAACATTTATTAGTGTTCTGTAAAGGGCTCCACCCTGTATATCCAAGATAACGTCACTGCATTTTTCAAAGCATTAGGGTTTAGGGACAGTGAAGGCAAAATATATTTTAACGGGTAGAAATAACTAAGAGGAGGCTAAGTGAGTGATGGCTACAATAGAGGCACGAGTAAAATTCAATCCTTAGATACATTGTGATAGTAGTTAACTTGATTGATAAGTGGCGTTAGCCACTGCCTGATCTAAAGCGCACAGTCGGATATATCCATCCATCCCGCCATCCGTGAAAAAGTCGGCTCCCGCTTTCCTAAATGCTTTCTGTCATTTTTTTTGCTGCAGGACCACTTGGCTCTGTGCTTATTCGAACAGGCAAGCTATGCGCTTTCAGTGGAGATGACATTCTCGCCAGTGAGTGACCTCTTCGGCATCTTTTCAGACTTTAAAGTTGCGAAGCGGTGAGCAGCCCTGCTAACCGTAACACTGCCTAGGACTGGCAAGGTATATGGCTGTTAGATCTAGCCAAGAGCACGGCCAGACGTGGCAGCATCTGGATCATCTTCCATACGCCACAGCCGAGAACCAGGCACTGCGAATGCTTCTACCACAAATATGAAGGGAATGGAAGAGAACGCATAAATCTTCGACGAACCAGGATGGGCCACCGCCATAGGACGCCGAAGACAAACGGCTCTGCCAAGCAAGGAGCTGGCCGCTGGGATGGTCAAGCAAAATGACTAACTGAAGCATCCAAGGGGATACAAAAAGAGTTCTTCGGCACAACACCGGGTGATATCCACTTCCAGGCTACCCCTACTACCCAAAAATCAGGTCAAGGTATTCACGAGACCGAGAGGAGGGTTTGAGGCAGCCAGATTGAACATTGTTCTGCTGGTGAAAGCCGTCATCACGGCCATAAGGATCCCGGATGAACAAGCATGGGAGGACACGATCTCCTTCAGCAAGATGCAAAACTATACTATTATTTCTACGCCGCACCAAAATAGTTACATAGCATACGTGAATGTGCATAAACTGCACAGAGACCATGGCTCATTCAAAGTTACCGCATACGTTGGCACGCCCGATAACTTCTGCGAGAACGTCATTAAGAATGTTGACCTCTTCCTGGATGACGCAAAGGCCAAATGTCTGATTGTGCACGACCAAAATCCCACTGCCATTTCGGCAAGATGAAATAAAAAGAATAAGGTAATTGGATTACTCTTCGTCGGGTTGCGTGTTCCGAGTACAGTGATGTGCGGAACCTCCATGGTTCCCCGCCCTCTCTACAAGCTGACATTTGAAAAATGTGTGAATGAGTCGGTTATCGCGTCGATGTTAGCTGTCACACAAACGCAACAAACAAAAAATGTCACAACTGCGGTAAAATGCTGCAAAAAGATGGTGCATATCACTCTGAGCCGAAATACAAGCTTTGCAATGGCAATCTCCCCACTGGAGATCGCTGATGCAAAAGACGCTTCCACATACCATACGTCGTGAGAAAGAGAAAAAAAGGCAGAAACCAAAAGCAGCAAGCACAACAACGCCAACACGTGCCAATATCGGTCAAGGTCAAGGAGTTCAGCCATATTCACCGTACTCTATTCTTGGAGCAATCGCCATCCAGCGGGCATTCTTATTCAGGATGGCACCCCTCGACCCTGTTGGGAGCCGACAACCACCTGCCATCTCGGGAGTGCTCAGATCACAATCGAAAACGAGACCAGCAGCCGTGCCCCAACAGCAGCAACAGGCAAATGGCTCAGGGGCCAACGAGGTTGAAGGTGCATCACGAAGCAGAAGTAGCAAACCCAAAGGTAAGGCACACTTGGAGCGTGCTCCCGATTCTCACATACGAGTGCTTGAACAAGAAAACAGGGCTTCAATAAGCAACTTGAAGAGCTTCGGGCCTTTATAGCCAGAATAGAGAGCGGCCATGGTATAACCAGTCGAGCTCACCGGCACCACCGACAAGACGCTCACAACAAACGATCCACAACACACACAAATGCAAAGCCGTAGACACCAACCACGATACGACGCAGGAGGTAGAGGTGGTCTCGAGTGATAAAAAACCCCTCTGACAAACACAAAATCAGTGCTAAGAAAACTAAACGACAAAAGTGATACGATGGTGAACACGCTGCCAAATTTGCAGTGCATGTCTTTGTCAAGACATGCACTGACAAAGCCTACCAGAGGTTCGTGAGCCTAGAGAGATTGGTAGTCAGCGCCAGTGTGGGGGCTGCTCTTCAAAACCTAAGAGCGGACAAACCAGCGCTAACGGCAAGCGTGTTGAGCATCACTTCTCGAGCTAATGCCCGACAAGTCAAAGCACGCAATCTCTCGGAGGTAGCGAGCCGCGACGCGCACAAGCTACCAAAAAAATATGGCCGCTGACCATATTGGCATTGGGATCTGGCAGTGTACCTGTAACACACTTCGGAAATGCAAAGCACTATTACCACAACTATTGCTAGCCTGTAAAGACAAGCCGCATATAATATAGTTACGCACAATCGAGATGGTGTAAGAATAACTGCTTATTGGGGCTAGTTTGTGCTTGAAAAGTAAAGGGAAATTTAGCAGCGTTTCTAACAGGCGATCAGCAAAAGGGATCAATCTTCGAGAAACCCTCGAGCGGTGCACCAATTCTTTTTCATCAAAATTTCGTGCTGAAGAGGCGCGCGTCATCACGGCCTTTTCTTGTCCTATCATCGGGCCGCTGGTTTCTTGGGGCCCGCACGAACTAGCGCACGTAGTATGAATACTGCGTCTGTCTTGCATCATTATCCCTCCTCCAAGAACGCATCTTCCCGATGTGTAAAAGCAGTGTTGCTGCGTGAGATGGTCTGAATGCGTTGTTTCTATTGAAGAAATAGGTATTCATAATGATAGGGTTATATAGTTCGATGTTCATTGCCTGTCATAGTATGGCTTCATTCTGACTACATGCACAATTTCTGTGCTCCTTCGGCATCTTGATGAGCTCACTTGTCCTTTCGGTGACACCTCGTAGTTCAAAGAGCTGACGCGACAATGGACTCAGTAAGGGCTGAAATAGCGGCGCAGAAGCTTTTCGGAGAGGCGAGGCATCCGCACGGGAGTCCGAATTCAAACCAGGTCGCCTGGTGGGTAGTCGACTCTTCTCCGCCGAAGGTTGTAACAGTTTGCATCAATGCGTTGTTGTTGTTTTAGGTGATGTCGCGCCAACTGCCGTGCTTCTTCGGCTTGCTGAATGAGCTCGCTGATGTCAGGCTTGTGCTCTGTACTTTCGCTTACAGGCAGCAATGCATATTGGTATGGTAACTATTCGACCATAGACTAACTGGAATGGCGTCACTTTAGTAGTCTCCTTCACAGCGGTAATATAAGCGAAATTGGCGTATGGCAATATCTTGTCCCACGCACGGTGCTACAAGTCAACATAAATGGACAACCTGCCGGTTAGAGTTGTGTTGAGTCACTCGGTTAGCCCATTTGTTTGGGGGTGGTAAGCCGTTGTTTTCCTATGAATTGTGAGGGTTAGTTTCATAAAGAACTGCAACAGATCGGCTGTGAATACAGTTTCTCGATCCGAGATAACCACCTTTGGGGCACCATGCCATAGCACAATTTTAATGACGAAAAATTCAGCGACTTCTGTAGCCATGAACCTGAGGAGAGAGGTTGTCTTGGCATACCGGGTTAAGTAGTCTGTCGCTACTACTATCAATCGGCTGCCTGATGATGACGTAGGCAAGTATATCTATTCCTACTTGCTCAAACGAAGATTTAGGGGGTTTTATTGGTTGAAGAAGTCCTGCAGGTTTCAATGGAGGCGTTTTGCGTCTCTGGCAATCTCTACATGGCCTCACATAATGCAGTACACCATCCGGTAACTTTGGCCAGTAGTACTTGGTGCGCATGCGAGCCAAGGTTCTACTCACTCCGAGGTGCCTTGCTACTGGGTCATCGCGGCAGGCTTCTAGGATTTTGGTTCGCAAGGCAGAAGGAATGACGAGTAGGAATTTCTCTCTTCTGTGCTCAAAGTTTCACTTGTATAGAACGTTGTTTCTCATCAGGTATGACGACAATCCCCGCACGAAAACGCTGGGCACACGCACGCGTTGTTCTTCCAGATGCTTGATCAGTTGAAGCAACTCAGCGTCAAATCATTGATATTCAGTTATGTCTGCGGTGATGACGGCTCCAAAAACGGAAAAGCGTCTCCATCTTGCACAGGTGCAGATTCCACTGGTGTGCGCGACAGGCAATCAGCATCGCTTTGCTTGCGACCCAACTTGTATACGACTGTTATGTCGTATTCTTGCGACCTGAAGCTCCATCTAGCAAGTCGCCCAGAAGGGTCCTTTAGGCCTGCGAGCCAGCACAACGAGTTATGGTCGCTCACTGCTCGAAACGGTCTACCATATAAGTGTGGTCGGAATTTCTGTATGGCCCATATTAGCGACAGACATTCTTTTTCCGTCGCTGAATAATTAATTGCTTGCGTACGTGTGAATCTCTGTTTCAGCTTCTTCGTGGAAATGTGCCAGGACGGGGTGTTTTAGTAGTTGTTGTCGTAGCTCATTGAACGCGTCTTTGTGCTCGCTTGTCCAGGTGAATAGCGTGTCTTCTTTCGTCAGTCGTGTCAGTAGTTTCACAATCTTCGAAAAATCTTTGATGAATCTTCTGTAATAGGTACATAGTCCTAAAAATTGTCTCAAAGCCCTTTTTTTGTCGGTCTGGGAAACGTCTTTACAGCTGCTGTCTTTTCGGGGTCAGGTTGAATGCCTTGAGAGCTAACTACATGACTGAGGAAAAGCAGTTCATGAAAACCAAAATGGCACTTTTTTTAGTTTTATCTTCTGCCCTGTTGAAATAATCGCTTCGAGCACCATCCGTTGTCATTCCAGATGCTGATCGAAGGTGGCCGAAAAGATCACGACGTCATCGCGATAAACAAGGCAGGACTGTCATTTTAACCCAGACAGCACAGTGTCCATCATCCGCACAAATGTGGCGGGTGTGGAACCCAGGCCAGACGGGAGTACCTTGACATCGTATAACGCATATGGGGGGACGAAAGCAGTTTTCCCGTGATCTCGTTCGTCCACCTCTATCTGCCAGTATCCGCTGTTGAGGTCTAGAGATGAAAAGAATTTCGCGTATCGTAGTCTGTCAAGGGTGTCATCGATCCTTGGAAGGGGATAGACATGCTGCTTTGTGACAACGTTCAATTTTCGGTAGTCAGCGCAGAAGCGCAAGGTCTGATCCTTTTTCTTTACCAGCACTATAGGTGAGGCGTATGGGGTGGCCGATTGTTGAAATACGCCGTCTCTAAGCATTTCTTCAAGTTGGTCTCTGATGAATTTTCTCTTTTTTGGTGACACTCCGTGCGGGTGCTGAAAAATAGGTCTAACAGATTGATCAATTAGGATGCGGCGTTTGGTGATGGATGTTCTTTGCACTTTCGATGACGTAGAAAAATGCGAGGTGTACTCCCGTATAAGGCTCTCGAATTTTTGTTTCTTGTCGGTGATAGGGCTGCTTCGATGTAGGTAGATGCGAGTACAGATACTATACCGTCAGGGTGTAGTGGTGCAGTCTCGGAAGAATTCAAATTCATAATTGGAACGTAATCGTGCAAGTCACCAACAACAGTTCCCTTCGCAAGATGTTGCACTTCATTTCGGAAATTTGTCACGAAGACACTCGTACACCCATCACGCAGTCGTACAATACCTCTTGCTGAACACATTCCTTTCTCGAGTAATAGCTCAGTATTGCTTTCTGCCATTCTTTCATAGTCGTTGTATGCATTGCTTTTTACGGTGGCAACGATGATGAATCTTGGAGGTACTGTTACATTATCACCTTCAATCTGGAGCGCATCGAAACGTTTTTCACTCTTAGTTGTCGTGATGGCGTGTTTCGTCGAAAATGAGACGCACGTTTCCTGCAAGTTTCTCACTGCGCGGTTGGCCTTCAAAAAGTCTATTCCGAAAATTGCATCTCTTTAACACTCCAACAGGACAATGAAGCTGGCGACGTCGATGAAGCCGCGTATTTCGACTCTAGAGGTACACAGGCCTGCCGGATCGATAAGGTGTCTCCCGGCGGTTCGCACTTGCAGTCCTATCTAAGGTGTCACACTTTTTCCAGCGTTCTAGCAAGTCCCCTGCTCATGACGGAATAGTCTGCGCTCGTGTCCACCAGATAATTCGTTTTGTAGCCGTCTATAAGTACCGACAAATCAGAAGTGACGTTACCGTTTCCAAACGTAGTCTCGTATCTATCATAACATTTTCAAATCGGCACTGGAGGTTGTTTTCTTGCGTCGGCAGCGGCTCTTCCTCCCCAGCTCACCGATTCTAGTTTTCCCGAAACTCGCTTTGGGGAAGTCACCTCGGAGAGTTTAAAGATGGGCGTGGGCTTGGTGACCGATACCTCAGTGGCGCTGTCGACCGGGACTGATGCTGCTGCGAGGAGTGAGTACCTTGACGCGTTGACAAGTGCTCCTCAATTTCAAAAGGTCGTACCCCATTTCTTGGACAAGCAGCATTTACGGGAAAACCCCGAAGTCTAGCTCGGCGATATTCACACATCCGGTAAAAATTGCCAGCTACGCCGCAGTGATAACAAAGTGGAATTCGATCAGCAGTGCGCCATATATCAGCTTTTCGGATCCTCACCTCGGCTGCGGACGGCGTGAATCGAGGTTTCGGCCAATGCGTGGTTGCTGCGGCGAAATAAGGTCCAGGGGTGACGAAAGGAGGTACAGAGGTGCCTTTCAGCACCTCGGCGTATGAGGTTGCGGGCTGCGTTGGAAGCGACGCTTGAACCGGCTGTGCTTGTGGCTGCTGCTCACAGGCTGCCAGTCTCACTTCCTCCCGAACAACTTCCGCTAATGGTGAGACCATTGAGGGGTCGCCGTTTAGCTTCTGGAGCTTTTCTCGAACCGCCGATTGGATGAGCTCTCGTGATACGTCGATGCCATTTCCGAAGACTGCTGACTCCGCGTCCACAGATTCAACGTTCACATCTCGATTGTAGGGCCTCGCGTGCTGTTGCAGAGACTTTTCAACCGCTGTCGCCTTGGTGCAAAATTTGGCGATGTTCTGCGAGGGGCATCAGAGCAAACCATGAAAAATCTCCTGCTTCACGCCACGCATCAGGTGCCGAAGTTCAATCGAAGAATCCTTGTCCTCGCTCATATTTTGATTGCTTGCATGGCAGCTTCAGCTCTTTCCTTGCGGTCTGTGATGGGGTATGTGGCCAGCAGCTCCCGTCGGAAGTCACCCGACGACTGATTGGCACTTTTATGATTTTCGAACTACATTCGTGCGCTGTCCTGCAACGCGAAATAAACGCGGCGGAGCTTCCGTTCTTCGGTCCATCCGTTGCAGTTGGCGACGCGCTCAAAACCCTCGAGCCATTTCTCGGCGTATTCATGAGGATCGCCATGAAAAGGGTCGGGCGCCCATGGGTCATCGGCAACGACGTGCGTGGCAGCGACTCGAGACGAAACAACGTGCGCGGGGGTGGTTGGAGATGACATTTCGGTACTCTCACCGGAGACAGCGGTAGACACTCTAGGCTCTGGGGGCAGAGAAACTTCCGGCAGCTTACCACGTAGACGACGGCTATAGCGCCAATGAACTGCTGTGAGCTGGGTTGGTACAACTGGTCGTGGTTCTGAGGCTGCCTCATCGAAGTACAACTGCATTTGGAGTCATTACCCATATCCTCTAGCAGAATTGTTACGCATGATCCAGAAGGTGTAAGAATAACTGTTTATTAGGGCTTACTTGTGCCCGAAAACTAAAAACAAAATTGTAGCAACATTTCTAACAGGCGATCAGAAAAAGGTATCAATCTCCGAGAAGCCCTCTAGCGGTGCACCCCTTATTTTCGCCAAAATACCGTGCTGGGGAGGCGCGCACCTTCACGGCCTTTTTTTGTCTCATCATCGGGCCGCTGGTCTCTTGGTAGGTGCACTAACTAGCGCGCGTAGTTTGAATACTGCATCTGTCTTTCGTCAATATTGCTACAAGAATGTGGAGAAAGCAAAACTGTTAAGGGCATTAGCAAACAGAGGTACAGGGTAGCCAGGCAGACCCTGCACCCCGAGCAGAACAAGGCGCGAGGAGTGGCTACCTTTATCCGGAGAGGCATATTGTTCGCTGAAGGGACGCCCCCGCACACATGGTATCAATGAACGAGCCTGCTTTTTTCCCGGGAGCTGCCGTATCCCTTACATTAGCGTTTTGCAGTTTCGCGTGATCGCATAAAAAGAGTTGGGCTTGGAGATACTATCACACGGTGTTATATGTGAAGTCACGGAAGGGTTTTCTGACCCTATTACTGTTTAGGTGGGCGCAGTTTTGTCATGTTGTTCTGAAAACCCTGAGATCAAAACGCTTTGGAACTTTTTTAAAGCTGATAACACTTCCATACTGAACATAATTTAGCCTCATCTTTTGAGGAATTTCAAAGTCGTAGATAGTTTCGCAATGTAAATGTGCTTCTCCTTAAGTCTTTGATACTGCATATGAAAGTATGTGCCACACTGGTAGGTTAAATGGAATCCAATATACGCATGCTACCATAAAGATATAATCCATCTCACACGTCGCAAAAAGCGCTCACGTACAGATACGTTATTCTAAGTTAATGATAAGTCTTCTGGAGTTAATTCATTGAAAAACAATTGAAGGCTAAAATCAAGAGGCTGAGAACTATTATATTTCTTCAGAAATGCTTTCGCTACATTTATGAAAAAATTCATCCGGGTTTTAATATTTAATTAGATCTGCATCCTCTATGATCTCATTGTTTATTCATGAAGGCCAGCCCTCCTAGATAATGAAAGCTAAGGCAAATGCTTTTAATATTTACTTGAAACCTGTTTCTTTTGTCAATAACGTTATCACTTCATTTTTCGATGAAGGCAAGCTACCTGCTATTCTTAACCTGGAATGGAGCTCCTCTGAAGCGAATAAAATAACAGTAATTCTGAAGTTACCATACACTGGCGCACAGGGTATGTCAAATATATTTCTAAAGTTGTACTCAAATTGATGTGCTAAATATTTCATTGTAATAATTAGAAAAAAAATTTCTTAAACATCTTCCTAACTGCGAAAATTAGTAAACGATATGTCTTAAAGTACAGAAAAAAGCGAATTGCCTACAATTGGCCAATTCCATTCCTTTTTATACAAGTTTCGTCACCTTTGGAGCATATGATCAACAAATACTATGTAAATTACCTGAACCTGCGCAACTTATATTCCCGATGGCTACACAGTTGCTTGATTTTACGCACGACATTGATACTTCTCTTGATGACCGACGACACATTGATGCCAAATTTATTGACTCCTTTAAAGATTTTGACGTCGTTCACCTTTGCAAACTTTGAGCTCCTTCAAAACTTTGGCGACAACAAGTTCATTGATTGGATAGCAAATTACCTGTGATCACACTAACTCTTGCTACTTTTAGACAGGTGAAGTCATCTGACGTACACATCACATCAAAGGTGCCTCAAAGCTCAGTGCTTGGGCTGTTTTTGTTTACTCTTTACATAAATGACGTATTCTAGGCTACCAATACCACCTAAACTAAACTTGAAGTGTATGAAGACGTCGGCGTTATCTGTGAAATCATCTCGAATACTCAAGATGAAGTTCCGCTGATTACTGTTTTTTTCGTCATTTTGTAAGAAGAGTGAAACATCCAATTGTCCAACAACTACGAAAGTACTGTAGTCACGACCTTTTCAAATTAGAAATGGCTTCTACATTTACCATATACTAATGAAGGTGTAAGCCTACTATGTGTCATGGAGTTCCAATACATTGGTGTAATTTTTTCAACAAATTTAAAATGGCACACTATTTTGGAACAGCACAATAATTTCAAAAAAATTGGTAACTACGACACAAGATAACCAACTAAACAAATAGACGCGGACTGACAGCGCTTAAGATTTTAGCCCAACTCAAATAAAGCTTGATCGTTTGGTGACGTGACCACATACGTGACATTGCTATAAGTTATTATGTTAAAAAAATTGGCAGATCCCACGTCCAGTAGGAATCCTTGATATACAAAGCACGAATGAGAAAGGTTAATATGCCACTTTAAAAACAGCACAACGTCAAGAGGTGGAGGAAAATAATGCCCTACATAACTTCCGTGTTATGATTAGTATGTTTGAATATGTCGTTCACCTTCGTTATCAATTCAATCCCGTGATACAAAATTTAGTATATGTGGAGCTAGCGGAACGGCCGCGAGCACGCTATGAGCGTGGTATGTTGTCATGTTCCTATATGACAAGCGTGTCAGGATTATGATGTTTGCACAAGTCATATACTTTCGTCGTCCATTAGCGTCACGTAACACTAAATTTGGTATATGTGGAGCTAGCGAAACGGCCGCGAGCACACCATGAAGCGGCCAATATACAACTTTTCACAAGAAGTAAAAAAAACACCGCCATGATGGGCTGTGCACGGGAGTACAAAAGCTAAGGGCGCAGCAGTGCCAGTGATTTTCCGAGGCGACGCTCCAATTTGCACAGCCCAAGGAGGGCGACGGCGGCGCCAAGGGAGGCGTTTATGAAAAGATGAATACTCCAATGTAGCGCGCATGCACGCTGGCAACAGCGACGCTAATTTAGCAAAACGCGAGCACTCAATAATCTGACGCCAGACGCGATAGCCGCGACAAGCGTCCTTCGGCGTGACCCGACGGCAACCGGCACAAAATGCGACATACTTCCTTTTGCGCCAATGCGTTAACCAGACACCACTCCGCCTCCTTCTTTTCGTGACTGAGGGACGCCGGACACGCTAGAACGCGCATGCTTCAAAGCAACGCAGCGCGGCACGCGCCTGCGCGTATATGGCAGGACCAGCCCCTCGCGTGGCAACGGCGGCATGACGTGACGAAATCAACGCCGGCGAGCACGCTCCCGCGTATCGTCGAATTGTATTGGGGCCTTGTATGAGGGATGTAGTCATGTTCCCACATGACACGCATCTCAAGATTACCATGTTGGCACCAGTGACATACCTTCGTCATCCATTGACGTCACGTAATACCAAATTTGGCATATGTGAAGCTAGAGAAACGGTCGTGAGCGCATCATGAGTGTGGCATGTAGACATGTTGTTACATGACACGCATGTAAGGATTGTCACGTTTGGATAGGTCATTTACCTATGTCTTCCGTTCGCATCGCGTGATACCGAATACGGTGCATGTGAATCTAGCGAAATGACCGTGAGCGTCTCATGAGCGTAGCACGCAGTCATGTTGTTACATGACACGCATCTCATGAGTATCATGTTTGCACCAGTATCACAACTTCGTCAATGATTGATTGCTTTGTGGGGTTTAACGTCCGAAAACCACCATATTATTATGAGAGACGCCGTATTGAGCTCTCGTAGTAGGGCTCCGGAAATTTCGACAACCTGGGGTTGTTTAACGTGCACCCAAATCTGAGCACACGGGCCTACAACATTTCCGCCTCCATCGGAAATGCAGCCGCTGCAGCCGGGATTCGAACCCGCAACCTGCGGGTCAGCAGCCGAGTACCTTAGCCAATAGACCACCGTAGCAGGGCTACTTCGTCAATCAATCACGTCCCGCATTACCAAATTTGGTATAAGTGAAGCTAGCAAAACGGCCGCCAGCGCATGATGAGCGTGGCATGTAGTAATGTTGTTACATGGAACGCATCTCTTGAATATCACGCTTGCACCAGTCACATAACTTCTACATCCATTCAAGCGCCATAATGCCAAACCAGGTATATAAGACGCTAGCGAAACAGCCGCCAGCGCATCATCATTGAATGTTTTATGTTTTAACGTGACACCCATCTCATGATTATTATGTTTGAATTATTCACATACCACCGTAATCCATTCTCGTCCCGTATTACCAAATTTAGCATATGCGAAACTAGTGAAACGGCCGCGAGTGCATGATGAGTGCGGCATGTAATCATGTTCTTACATGACATGCGTGTAATCAATTCTACGTCCTGTCACTTATGTTCGCCATGCAGTCACGTCATACTACGCCAGTTTAGCGATATGTCGTGTGGACGAAACCCGCCACAATATGAGCGAGTCCATGATATATAAATCATGACTTCCATGTTTTGATTTTTATGTTATGACTAGTCACGTATGCTATTCATACAGTGATATTATGCTATGGGAATTTTGGCAGCGGTACATATATTGAAATACCCAGAAGTGCTAAAAGTCGTTGGCGGCTAACTAGCTAGCTAGCTAGCTAGCTAGCTAGATAGATAGATAGATAGATAGATAGATAGATAGATAGATAGAGAGATAGAAAGATAGATAGATAGATAGATAGATAGATAGATAGATAGATAGATGCGCTCAATGTCGTCGAATTCTCTAAGAAAAGCTTCACATTTAAAACAAGCACGCTTCTTTTCATACACCAAGAATGCATCTATGACATCTATGACATCCAGATTTCATGCGAAATGCTGCGAGGTGTCTGATACGGTACGTATAGGAAAACAGTCAATTCAATGGCAATCGTCACTGTCGAGATAACGCCGACACACCGCACTCTTTTTTTCTGCATACTGAAGTGAAGCGACAGTCAAAGGGCGTGTGCACCGTTTTTTTATCATATTTTATCAATTGCTTAGTCACTGCACACGTCATGGCGGCACTTTTGATTTTTTTAACATCGATACGCCACGTGGTTTTCGCGTAAACTAAAGCATTGGTGTCCAGAAAAGCAGGATGTGTTGTTGTTAAAGCGCCTAATGAAGCACATCTTGTTAGATACACTGTCTTCAATGTTGCGCAGTGTCTGTTTGTTTGTGCCCTTACTTTTTATGCACAGACCTAGCATTCGGATTATATTCATGGTTGGTATGACGTTAAAGCCACTTGTAGTTAATTTTACATTGGTGTGTGTCTGCGCTTCCGGATGTTGTTCAGTGGCCAAGCTTCGAGTATAGGGCGATATAGCAGTAGCTCAGATTTTCCGTCAGAGTAGGGTAGTTCAACCTGGGAAATACAATTCCACTGTGTTGACCCCTTCCTGTAGTTTTTGTTCAATGGAACCATCAGTGCCGTCACACACCCAGATGGTGTTGTCGTCAGCATAAATGGTGTAATAAAGTCCTTGGGTAGTTTTTAAATTGGACGGAAGACCATTTAAGGGCGAGGTTAGAAAACAAGGGAGAAATTGCGGAACCCGGCGGGGTGCCCATGCTTGCTATGCTATTCCGCACAATCTGAGTGCTTCCACGGTGATTGTGGGCGTTCTGCTTGTAAGAAATGCTCTTACATAGTTGGTGTCAAAAGCCTTGTTGAGATCAAGACTAAGTATACCATAAGTAGAGCGTCTGGTACTGTCTATGACGTAACGCTTGAGCTGCAACATGACATGCTGCATTGAAAGGTGCCTGCGGAAGTCATTCATGGTGTGGGCAAAAATCGTTGTCTTCAAGGAAATTTGTTAGTCTAGCCACGAAATCATGTTCCACCAATTTGTCTATGCAAGACGTATAGGAGATGGACCAGAATTGTCAGTATAAGTGATTTGCCTGATTTCAGAACCAGAATCACCTGGGCCTTGTTTCATTGACAAAGCAAAATCCCGGTGTTCCAGCAGTTGCTAATGTATTTTGCAATATGCGTGATCAACGCATCGACCAAGCTACGTATATTCTTGTTGGTGATGGTGTCAGGACCTGGTGTGGATTTGGTGTCAAGGTTTTTTAGGGAGGCATGGATATCCGCTTCGGTAAATTTCGCGTGTAGAGTGGTGTCTACTTGGTGCACAATTTTTAATGCTGCTTAAGAGGAGCCTGAAAGATGTATTTGGGCTATACTTCCCTACGAAACTCCTCCTCTGTGCCCTTGTCTGCATTAACTAGTTTGTTCATGGTGTGTCGGGGGGGCAGTTTTGTTGTCTCCTGAATCGAGCAGGAACCATAGAAAAGCCATGTTTTGCTAAGACTTAGCAGCCTGTTGATCGCATCGCAGGTTTTGTCCTAGTGTTGTCGGCTTAGCTAAGTCATACATTTCTATCTCTGCGTTGAGCGCACCTGAACACAGAGATAGAGATGCATTTTGGTGTGAGAGCCTCATGAGTTTATGTGAATCGTCGTCTTCAGACGTCTGTCGATCAAGAGCTGAGCCAAGCTGTAGCTTATTGCTCAGGGGTGTCTCGATATAACAGAAGAGCCCCGTAGATGCCTTTTGATTCGAGAAACATCTTTTTTACTGCACGCACTAATTCTTCAACTTCTCCGTTCGGTTGTGGGAGAATCTATTGTGCGAGAGTCTGTAGCCTTTGCTGAAATCTCTGAAAGCGTCTAATACAAAAACTGTCCATTTTCAGAGACGACCACTGACAGGACTCCGGAACGAGAAAAGGAGCTCCTAATGACTTCTATCACCGCTTGAGATGATGTTTGAGTCAAGTTGATCACCTAAAATGAGGAGAGAAGTGATCTACAAGGGCAACATAGTGTTTACCTTAGATTTCAAAAAGATTCACGCCAGCTCGTTCCCAGATACCCTTTGAGTTTGAAGTAGACGAGAGAGTTTCACTGTGTTGAACTATCGTTGATGCATAGTTTTTGCAGCCCATCTATCGAGCATGGCTTTTTGAAGCTACTGTGGTACCACTATTCTACTGTCTTTTAGCAGAAGTCCTCGGACGACAGATAATCTGCCATGCTTCTTTCAGTATGCCCGCAGTAGTTGTGGAACCTTAGAAGGATGGTTGGCCAGCCGGATTTACAGAATTTGCAAAGACCTACGCAGACTGCGTCATTTTCTTGGTGCTTAGGATGGGTATCAGGAGTCATTTCTGTAGATTCAGTGACCTTCAACACTCTGATCTCTCCATCGAAAGCTCGCAAGTCTCGGTTTTATTTAGAAAGATCAGCTGGAGCACGTGCCAGGGCATCTGCAATGGCCAAGTGCTTTCCTAGCATATAAAAAGATTGTACTTGTAACGCATAAGCTTCATACCAAATTATTGAATAAGCGGTGGTATCACGTCGATCGTTGCTTTATCCAGCCACGTGATAAGTGGCCTATGATTTCTGACTATGGCGAAAACTATACCCCTGACGAACGGATGCAATCTTGTCACAGGCCTTCTTACTGCGAGAGCCTCTTTTCAGTCTGGCTGTAACTTGTCTCAGTCGGTGAAAGTGATGTGGAAGTGGAGCCAAGAGCACGTCTTATACCCGAAGGTTGTTTATGCAACAGCACTACACCCAGCTTATATGAGCTGGACTCGGCTGATAGCGTGGTGTAAAACGTGGGGTCGTAGCAGGCCATGACAGCAACGTTACTAAAGGCGTCTTTTACATTCTAAAAAGCCTTCTGCTAGTCTTGGCTCCAACATCATGCGCAACTCTTAGTGAGAAGCCGGCCTATCGGTGCTGTAACCTCAGAAAGATTTCGGAGGAAGCGCCCCACGTAATTCACCATTCCGAGGAGCTTTCTCAAACAACTGACTGTTAAAGGTGCCTGTGGATTTGTAAGAGCACTGATCTTGTTAGCGCCTGGCGAGATTTCATCGCTGTCCACAACTACTCCCAAAAGTTTTACTAAGGGTACAGAAAAGACACACTTTGCCTCATTTCGCTTTACACCAGCCCTCTGAAGGCGTTTCATGAGCTCCTCATTGATTGATCATGCTCCCAAATAGTTCGCCCTAAGATGAAAGTATATTCTACTATAATTACTACGTCATTCATTCCTTCCGAAATTGCACTCATTTGGCGTTGATAGTACTCAGGTGCAGAGCTAATACCAAATGAAGGGCATTGAGAACAGTACCTACTGAAAGGAGTGATGAAGGTAGTCAATTCTTCACCTTCTTCTGCTAACTTCACTTGGTGAAATTCTGCAAAGGCATTGTGTTCGGAGAACACGTTTCTTTGACCGGTACTCCCCAATACGCTTTCCGCTTATAGCAACACATGTCGTCCGCGTAGCACCAATTGATTCTGTTTTGTCAAGTGCACGCAGATGCGGTGGTCATTCGACGGCTTGGGAACCACCGTGATTCCAGTACACCATTTAGTCGGACAGTTTGTCTGGCGAATCACATCTCCCTTCTTTATCTTCTGCAGCTCCTTCTTTACGGCGGCAGCAACAAGTAGCGAAATTTCTCAGGGCACACTGACTGAAAGGGTTGTGCGTCTGGGCACAACGAGTTCTACAGAGATGGCGATGCAGAGTGCTGTAATTGCTGGAGAGCCCAATATTGAAGGCTGTTGCGGCAGCAAAAAATAAACTGGATGAACAATACCTTTTTTTGCCACTCCAGAGTGGCCTGCAAGACTTCCAGGTCATCTAACCCTATTTTACCAGGTCCCGTAAGCACTTGGTAAAGCTTGCGCAAATTCTTGGGAACACCCAAAAACTCCTTGAAGACGACTATAATAGCTGCCCTAGTGTCCCCCTTAAAACGTCCATCGTGTCCATTTAGTACTACAGTCTAAGGTAGAAGGGTGTCAAAAGGATGTGTAGTTTGTCATTTTGGGAACTAATGGGGCCGCCGCAACCATTATTCTTTTTAAGGACTAACGGCACTGCGTCTAACAGTTAGTCCCCTCACGGGACCGACATTTAGTCCTCACACTTACACCTTGGTGAGTAACCGTTAGTCCCACAGTTCACCCCGAAGGACTAACATTTAGTCCTCTCATTTGCACCTTATAGAGCAACTGTTAAACCCACATATACACCTTACCGGGCAACCGTTAGTCCCCACAGTTGCACCTTGCCGTACAAATGGTTGATCCACTCAAATACTCTAATCAGATGAACTTTTTTTCACATTTCAAACGTTGTCTTTTTGTTTAGTCTCCGCCAGGCGTAATACTTTTTTCCCTGTTTTTCTGCGCAGCGGGCAACAAATTCCGCAGAAATGAACACGCGAAAAAGCAGTTAGCCACCTATGTGTAGCTGCTTTCACAGTCACGGCAACAATGAAAAACAAAAGTGAGACACCAAAATTTTCATTTTTCTGCATACACACGAACTTTCCCCATTTTTTAAGTGAATTCTTGATGAAGTTTACAAGTCTAGTCTCGTTGTCAAATCTTGTCCACTCCTTGGGGAGCTCCTCCGACGGAAGCGATAGATGACAGGCATTCCAGACGCCAGCGCACGCAGCCTTCTGTCTGTTGTGTTCCCACAGCTGCATGTACAATAATAAAATAAAAATATTTACGCACACGTCGCAGAAGATTAGGATGCACGCATATGACAAGTACGTGCACGTTAATATAAAAACAAGCGTTAAAATATGACACACAAATAACTTTACCTTCGCATCTGACACAGTCTTTCTGAAGCTGCTCTGACGAAAGAGATGGATGACGGGCATCCCAGAAGCCAGCACGGTGTCTTTAGCACGGTGTGTGCCCACGGCTGCACAATAGGTATGTAAAATGGGGAGTCACACGTGACAGAGGATGAATACAATTGCATGTGAGAAATACCTCCAAGGTGAAATGGAAACATATGTGAGATATTACACGCTAATTACTTCACCGTGATATCACACATCGTCAAAGACTCATTTCGATCTCTGTAGCGCAACACCTTAGGAGCGGTGGCCGCAGTCACGACTCCGCGAACCACCGTGCCGCTAACAGGTTCGCGAGTCCTAAGCGAGCGACGTCATTCAGCTCGAGCAAGCGAACGTGAAACCAAACATGGCACTGCACGTGGAGTCTCTGCCGCCAGCGGAATTCGAACAGGAGAGTGAGCGTGCGCTGGGCCGCCGCCACGAACAACGCCGAGCTGGTTTTGAGCTAGCGCCGAAGAAATCAACGGTAGTGCGGCCCTTTTCCACAAACTCCACCGAGTGCAGCGCGCAAATGCGAGTCCGCCGCCACGGCCAACGGACTGCGCCGAGCTGCTTGCAACCGACTGACGGGGAAGCCAATTTGAATGGCGACCAATTTTCAGTGAGTTCCGACGCTAGCGAAAGCCCCGCTAGCCCGTGCTCGTGCACATACAGCGCGCGACATACTAAAATCAAGCTCTTTACGAGAACCCGCAACGTGTTTTCGCCGACTTCCAACACAGCGACGGGGTCTCCGCCCAATATCGTCAGCACGGAGCTCATCGCGGCGGCGAAGACAGGCGAGCACTTGATAAGCGAGCGTACGGGAGGCCGACGGCAATGGCGGCCAATTGCCAGGTGGTCGCAAATCACAGGCGAACTGCTGACGCCGAAGCTGATCTTCGCGATGAATTTCGTGCATGCGATGCACAACACGACCGAGCCGGTTGCCGGCAAGCGTGATCCGTATTGCGCACGCGACAGGTGGAGTAGAATAAAGAATAATAACCTACATGCCTTAGAATCCAGCGCTGTTTTCTGCCCTGAGTATATATCCGATAGGCCTGTTCTTCTCGGCCGCCATATTGGCCTTCCCAACCGTTGCTGTCGTGTGTTGGCCGTGACTATTTTGAAGCCAGAGATATACAGAGCGGCGTGGTGACCTGTCGAGGTTTGGTCCAGACTTCATAGGTACAGCGAAACGCTAAAGCAGCAGCCCACGCTCATCCTGGTGTACACACAAGCACCACGTCGTAATTTTTACATCGTTGAATCCAGGCGGCAATGGTCGAGCACCCCGAGCTCGATGCTACGCAACCGCCGCCAGCAAAATACGGGGAAAGGCTGAGCCGGCGAAGGAGATGAAGGACATGTGTTTTGTGGAGAAGGACTTCTGGTCACCTTGGCAACGCTTTTCGCGCTGCCTGGAATGCCCAGGCGGTTCATCTCTAGTGGAGAGTAAGTGGTTTGGCGCCGCACGCTTCCCTCTGTGGTTGCTCCTCAATGGTCTACGATTTCATTGCGCTCGTCTATTGGGCTGCATTACTCCTTTTTCGGGTAATTGACCTCAAGATTCGTATACACGTTCCTTGTTTTGTTTGCTCATTCAGACACAACTGGACGAAATAACTTTTTCGTGTTTTTTGAAAAACATTAGAGAGACGCCGTAGTGAAGTGCTACAAAAATTTCGACTACCTGGGGTTATTTAACGTGCACGCGAATCTGAACACACGTGTCCATAAATCTTGCAAACTTGGCAGGAGGATTACAAAGGTCAAAAGGCAAGACAGTAAATTCAAATAGGCCATCCGGAGTTACGAAAGCAGTCCTTTTTTGTCAGCGGTTTCTTAGGTATTTTCCAAAAACGGGATCGCAAATTAAGGTTGACAAATACGAGGTGGCATGCATGAAATCTATGACGTCATCGATCCGCGGTACGGGATATACATGTTTTTTTTTTTTTGTCACAGTGTTTAGACGCCTGTTATCTACGCAGAATCTTTAGGAACCATGGGCCGTATTCTCAAAGCTTTCTTTTAGCTGCGCATTTTCTTAGCCAAGAATTCTCTTTTCTCAAGGAATAACAATAGCGCGGGTATGAATTTAACTTATTCGGCATTTAGGAGGACGAGGAAGACACATAATAGCCAATGAAACGACAAGCATATAAAGAAGCGTACCGATAACATCAAGGTCGCGCGCGAAACGTTTAGCATCGAGAGTATACGATGAGAGTCAATGGGATGCTGCATCTCAGTTTCAGTACCGCGAGCGTCTGCTACCGGTCTAACGCGATGCTGCGTTATAATAGACACTTGGGTGTGCGGTGAAAAGCCAAGCGCTCGCACTGCATCAATAACCATAGCCAAACAAGTAATTTCTCGGTGGCCTTAAGCAACTATTCATGCACTACCTCGCCAAGTACAAGTGCCCCACATCAATGAAACCACGCAAAGATTGATGTATGCAATGTTAGAAAATGCGCTCCAAAGGTCTTCTTCTGTTTTCCGCGGCCAGTTACCTTACATTTTAATGAATGTGTGCCGCTACTCAACTAATGCGGTGTAATCGAGCATGGTATAGTGGTGAATGTAAAGGCGTTTTGTAGCTGGACGTAAAAGGTTGCCTTTCTTACAATTCACCTTATAAAAACACACAAGAGCGGTTTTTGTGCCTGCGGACGAAATTATCAGAAATATACCACAACAGTAATCAAAAGACGTTGTGAGTGCAATTTCGCAGGTTACATTTACCGCAGCATTTTGATAAAGTCGGACAGCGAGGACGTGCATTCACCCAAGCTTAGATATGCGTCTATGTAAAAATAAAGGCAGATACCACGTACAGTGGGAATCGATGATATGCGAAGCAAGATTGAGGTAGGTTGATGTCTCTCTAAAATCAGCAAAATGTTGTGAGGTAGAGGTAAATGATGCCGCACATCACCTACGTGTCATGATTATTATGTCCGGATTTGTCGTTTACCTCATACAATAATTAGTATATGTTGAGCTAGGAAAACGGCCGCGAGCAGGCTATGAGCGTGGTATTTTATTGTTTTTTTTAAATGACACGCTTGTTAGCATTATCAAGTTTGAACAAGTCATAAACTTTCGTCATTCATTGACGCACTTACCACCAAATTTGGTATATGTGGAGATAGCAAAACGGCCGCGAGCGCATCATGAAGGGCCTAATATACTCTAATGAAGCGTTGACGCGCGCGCACGCTATGCACAGCAGCGCTACGTTAGCAAAACGCGAGCAGTCTCTAATCTGACGCCCGGCGCGACCGGCGTGGCCTGCGTCTGTCAGCTTGGTCCAACGGCAACCGGTGCGAATTGCGACATGGTACATTTCGTGCCGATGTATTACACAGACAACCCTGCGTCTACCTTTTTTCGTGACGGAGGGACGCCGGATGCGTTGAAACGCACATACGTCAAAGCAACAGAGCTTGGCGCGCACCTGCAATTATATGACAGGAGTGGAGCCTGGCGTGGCGACGCCGCGTCGAAATGAACGTCGGTGGGCACGCGCACCACATCACGTCGAAATGTATTGGTGCCTTGACTGTGGCATGTCGTCATGTTCTCACATGGCACACATGTGATGTTTATCATGTTCGCACCAGTCACATACCTTCGTCATCCATTGACGTCACGTAATACCGAATTAGGCATGTGTAGAGCTAGTGAATGGCTGTGAGCGCTTTATGAGCGCAGCATGTAGTCACGTTGTTACATTACACGCACCTGACGTTTATCATGTTTGAACCCATCACATACCTTCGTCATCCATTCACGTACTGTATTGCCAAATTTAGTATATGTGACGCTAGCGAAATGACCACGAGCGCATTCTGAGCGCGGCTTGTAGTCATGTTGGTTCATGACATGCATGTGATGATTTTTATGTTATTGTCTGTCTTTTGTTCGCCATGCAGTCTTATCACACCATACCAGTTTTGCAATATATCATTTCAACGAAATCACCGCAAGAGCTGCAGCACCATGAAATGTAAATCATGACATACATGACATCCATATCATAGTTATCATATTATGACGAGTCAAATATTTTCTTCATACAGTCATGTTATGCAATACCAAGTTTGGTATCGATACCATTATTAAAACGGCCAAGACAGCTAAAGGTCTTCGGTGGCTGAATTGATAGATACCTAGATAAATACGCTCCAAGTCGCCGAAGTTCGCTAACAAATGCTTCGCATTTAAAAGAGGGATGCTCGTCGGAAAGTGTATCAGTGCTAATGTTTTTCAAAAAACACGAAAAAGTTATTTCGTCCAGTTGTGTCTGAATGAGCAAACAAAACAAGGAACGTGTATACGAATCTTGGGGTCAAGAGACGTTACCACACGAACGAAAAGAACAAAGAAGAGATATTGATTCAATGACATGCGGAGTTTAACGCCTCAAAACCACCATATGATTATGACAGACGCTGTAGTGGAGGGCTCCGGAAATTTTGACCACCTGGGGTTTTTTAACCTGCACCCGAATCTGAGCACACAGGCCTACATTTCCGCCTCCATCGCAAATGTAGCCGCCGCAGCCGGGATTTCATCCCGCGACATGCGGGTCAGCAGCCGAATGCCTTAGCGACTAGATCGCCGCAGCGGGTAACGAAAAGAGAGAGAGACTCTCGTTTGTCCTCCGCGAAAGCCTCAAACGAAAATGAGAGATATTAAAGACAATTTTCTGGCCCAGGGATAGTTTCCTCAAAGCAGCGTCGGATGCTTGGAGATCATACAACATCGGAGAACAAGTTATATGCGTGCGACAGCCGCACAGAAAGCGAGATGATGTGTGACTGTTTTTAGATGTGACAATTGATGCTAATAAGCAGAGCTTCGAGTTAATGAGCAAAACTTTTCTTAAATAACAATAATGAAAACAAACTGAGTATCTAGTGAAAGTGACACCAGTGATAGTGAATTCAGCATAGTTTATTAGCGTAGTCATACGACAACATTTTTAAATTTTTTATTTATACTTGACAAATATTTGAAGGTAGCCTATGTTAGAGCCGGCTATCTCAACATCATGACAATAATGAACATTATTAGTACACGGTTATACAGCCACACTTGATGGTTTTTACCTTCTACAAAACATGCGCGAACGCAATATACTTATTTTTTCTATTTTCGACCAAGTTTCACTGGACAGTTTGGATTTGGTTTCATTCGAAGGATTGGCGATATATTAGCAATAGGGTAAATGATTCCGTGGCAAGCTCTAACCTGAAGCCCTGTAGCAGTACTCGAGTGGTAACAGCGTTCAACTACCGTCTAGGAAGTACTGGGTTCAATTTGTAGTGTCAGTAAGTATATTATTTTTTAAGAGGTCCACCAGCCTGAGTTTATGCGTGGCGGCGGGTGCTCACTTCTTGAGAAAGTGGCTTTCGCGCTCTCTTTTTTCACTCCCCTTTTGACTATAAAAGCGCTGTATAGTGCGCCTTCATAAATTACATAATTCAGGGTTCATCTTTCCTAACTCAATTCTCTGTTATCAGAAGAGTACCCTGTGCGGAAATACCAATATTATACCTGTTAGATTACTTTTCACGTGTTTGAATATTCTACCCGCTGTTAGTCACCACCATATTTTGAAGACAATCTAGACATGCAGCGATCTAATTGCTAGCGGCAAAGTTGACTGTCATTGCCGTGACATGTTTTTGTGCTAAATTGATGGGAATCTATACATGTGAAACGGGGTTATTGGCGCAAGTAGTACTTGCACAGCAGGTCTATTGATGCGGAAAGCGGGCGGCAGCAACGGACCCAGGAATCACAGCACTCGGGGCAAACGCTCGCGCTTGGCTCCTCTAGCTAAATGCGAGAGGAGCCAATAGAAGAATAACATCCCAGTTCGATTGGTCGTAATTGACATAATGGCGAGCATGTCTCCTAGCGTTCGGGTGAAGCGCTCAGTTAGACCGTTCGTCTGCGGGTGGTAGGCTGAAGAGGTGTGGTGCACCGTGCAGCATCGCCGAAGTAGTTGTGCAACTTCGGATGAAAAGACACGCCCTCGATTACTCAACAGTTCACGTGGTGCCCCATGACGCAGTACGAAGCGTCGCAAGACGAAATTGGCTACGTCACGTGCACCAGCCGTAGGTAGTGGACCTGTTTCAGCATACGTCGTGAGATGGTCGACCGCGACAATGATCAATCGATTTCCAGTGGCAGTGTACGAAAGGGGCCCAAATAAATCGATTCAAACGCGGTCGAAAGGGCGCGCTCGACACGGTAGAGGCTGTAATAATACGGGTGAATGGGCCGCTGTCTTTCGTCGTGGCATAATGAACAGGACAAGATGTATCTTTGTACAAAGGTGTACATACCACGCCAGTAGTAACGCTGGCGGATCCGGTGATATGTTTTTAACACACCAGCGTGAGCATGTTGTGGGTCGGCGTGAAAATACTCACAGACATCAGATCGCATGTGGCGTAGTATAACCAAGAGCGATTTACGGCCATCCGCATGGTAGTTTCTGCGGTTTAGTGGCGCATCCCGTATTTCGAAATGTGTGGCTTGGCGGCGAAGAGCGCGTGCGTACGCAGACGTTGAGGAGTGGGAAAGAATGTTGAGGAGATATTTTATCCAAGGGTCTTTCCGCTGTTCAGACGACATGCTTGAGACGGAAACGGCAGTGATGGGAAAGTTGGCGTCCGAACGCACGTCTCTGCTGGATCTCACTGGTGATCGTGAGAGGGCATCCGCACCACTGTTTTCGTCCTGAGCGGCAGACGACCCAAACGTCGAATTCTTGTAGGCGAAGAGCCCAACGTTCAAGGCGACCTGAACGATCTTTTAGCAACGCCAACCAACAAAGTGCGTGGTGGTCTGTCACAACATCGAAACTCTGTCCGTACAAATAAAGACGAAACTTGCTTAACGCCCAAACGATTGCGAGGCATTCTTTTTCAGTTACGGAGTAGTTCATTTCCACTTTCGTGAGTGCGCGGCTTGCATATGCGACGACGTACTCTGTATTACCAGGCTTTCGTTGCGCGAGTAGGGCCCCCAGATCAACACCACTGGCGTCTGTGTGCAGTTCAGTGGGGGCACTTGGATCGTAATGGCGTAGTGGTGGCGACGTAAGCAGGCGGCGCAGTGTAAGGAAGGCTTCGTAACATGCCGGGGTCCAGTTAGAAAGATTAGCTCGACCATTCAGCAGTTGCGTAAATTGGGCTATTATTGATGCAAAGTTGTGAATGAAACGGCGAAAATACAAGCACAAGACGATGAAACTCCAAAGTTTTTTGGGTGAAGTCGGCTTCAAAAAGTTGGCTATCGCTCGAAGTTTGTCCTTGTCGGGGGCAAATTCGATTCTTTGACACCACGTGACCAAGTATAGTAAGTTGGCGAACCCCGAAGCGGCACTTCTTTGGGTTAAGCTGAAGGTTTACCTTAGTAAGGCACTGAAGACTTGTGCGCAGACGCTCGACGTGGGTAGGGAAATCAGGAGAAAATACGAATACATCATCAAGGTAACAAGCATATCTGCCATTTAGGGCTGCGTAAAACGCTGTCCATCATTCGTTCAAACGTTGCAGATGCATTGCACAGACCGAATGGCATAAGTGTGAATTCGTATAGGCCATCTGGCATAACGAACGCTGTTTTGGGACTGTCACACTGTGCCATCGGAACCTGCCAGTAACCTCAACGTAAGTCCAGCGAAAAAAAGAATTCGGCTAAAGCGTCGTCGATGCGGGGAAGAGGGTACACATCTTTCCGTGTAACATTGTTCAGTCGCCAGTAGTCGACGCAAAATCTAATCGAACCGTATTTTTTCTTCACTAGCACTACAGGTGAAGACCAGGGGCTAGAAGATGGCTTGATAACACCGCGCTGAAGCATATCGTTCACGTGCTCTGCAATTACACTTCGTTCCTTCGATGATATGCGGTAGGGGCGTTCCCGCAAAGGAGGGTGCGTTCCAGTGTAGATTGTGTGAGCGACGGTGTTAATTTGACTCAGTGCCTTTTAGGAAGGTCAAATGAATATCGGAAATCAGGCAAAAGGGTTATTAGCTGGTTCCGTTGATCCAGAGGAAGCTGGCTGTCGATGGAACGATCGAAGATATCCGAGGAGTAGTCATCCCGCGTAAAAGGAGGAGTAACAGCGTTCAGTTGAACTTGCTGGCCAGGGTCGTGAGACTCAATAGGCACAATAACGTTGTCATCAACAGGAAGAACATAGCCCAGTGTTTTGTGAGCTCTAAAGATGAGAGGGCAAGAGTTAGGATTGCAAACGACAATTCCTGAAGTATCTTGGTGAGGTGGCAGAACGGCGCATGGCAGAGACAGTACTGTGGTGGTGACTGAAAACGTCAGATGGGGAGAACACAACGATAGAGCCGGACAATTCAGTGCGATTGACGGGGACAACGATGGCACTAAGAGGGGGAACATCTATGTCGGAAGCAACAAGAAGCTTGCCAAGGTGAGTGAGCTCATTGTCGGTAGATGGCGCATCAGCAAACACAGAAAATTCCACCTGCATGCGAGCGCAGTCAATTACGGCATGATGGCGTGACAAAAATCCGATCCAAGTATCACGTCGTGAGAACAAGTGGCCAACACGAGAAACTCGATGTGGTACAGGACGTCCTGAATGATTACTCTCGCCGTACATGCTCCGACTAGTCGAATAGGTTGCGCGCTCGCGGTATTCAGCAATACGTCGGAAGGCGGCGTCGTTACTTTTCGTATCGAACGGCAGAGTTCTTGACTCATCACAGATACGGCGGCACCCGTGTCAACAAGCGCAAGAGTTCATAGACCTTCAACAAACAGTTCCATAACGTTTGTGAGGAACGGGCGAGGACTTCTACAATGCGACGATAATGCAGCTCGTGCCTCCGGAGCTGCGGCAGTCAGTTTTCCGTCTCTACGAGGTTTGGTCGGCAACGCAGCGGGGACGGAGAACGGTAGTGGCGTGGAAAGGATGAGCGACGGGGACCGAATGGTCGGTAGTGGGCAGCAGGGTGGTGGTCTAGTTCGGTTGGGGACGGGCCCCGTTGCACTGATTGTCGGTCGCATTGACGGGGCATTTCTCGTTTCGCGTTGTACGGGGCCGGGAAAGAGTCGTCAGAGTACCTCGGAGCTGCAGCCGGGCCCGTTGCGAAGCGCCGGCGACAGAAGCGCGCCACGTGACCTGGATATCCGCATGCGTAACAGATTGGACGAGTGTCAACTGTGCGCCAAGGGTTCCCATTATAGCGCTGTTGTGTTGCTGGAAATAGCGTCATTGGTACTCTTAAAGGCTGGGGAGTCGGCTGAAGTGAAGGTCGTGGTGGAGTTGCAGCAACAGCAACGTTAGTGAATGGCGCGGTGACAGGTGTTGTCTGAGAGACGGGCGTGAGTGCCCCAGACCTGCGCCTGTATTACCTGTCTGATGGCGGGCGCGAGACGCTCAGAAGAGGGTTCCGTTGCCAGTTGATACGACAGACACGAAAGTTGTCGGGCCACCTCCTCGCGCACATATCGTTTGATTTTAGACATGATTGTGTTATGGTCTCCACCTAGGGCCGATGCTGCGAAAGTTTCGTCGGTAGCCGCTGGCCGCCGTGTCATGACTCGTTGTTTGCGCAATTCCTCGAAGCTATGGCAAAGAGTGGTGAGTTCGGACACGGTACGGGGGCCCTTGGCCAGCAGCATCTGGAAGGCGTCGTCGTCTATCCCCTTCAAGATGTGTTTGATCTTGTCTGCTTCGATCATTGAAGGGTCAAGGCGCTTGCACACGTCGAGCACATCTTCGATGTAGCTTGTAAAGCCTCCCTCCTGAAGCTGTGCGCGTCCCCGTAGACGCTGCTCAGCACGGAGCTTGCGTACCTCGGTGCGACCTAATACATCGGTAATTCGTAGCTTAAAAGCACCCCAAGTGGCGAATTCTGAGTGGTGATTGTTGAACCATAGACTCGCTACCTCTTTCAGGTAGAAAGATACATATTGCAGCTTCGATGTGTCGTCCCACTTGTTGCTTGCACCTACCTTTTCAAATGTCGACAGCCAATCTTCTACGTCTTGCTCATCAGTACCGTCGAAAAAAGGCGGATCGCGCACGCATAGCGCAGTGGCACGAGGACTATCGGAGGCTAGGTCATACCTTGCTGGGTGTTTTCTTCGGCCATTTTTGGGATGGCAGGTAGTTTCCTGTTGCGGAGTTCCAGGTTGAGTTACCCAGCACTTCTACCACTCTAAAACGGGGTTTATTGGCGCAAGTAGTACTTGCACAGCAGGTCTATTGATGCGGAAAGCGGGCGGCAGCAACAGACACAGGAATCACAGCACTCGGGGCAAATGCTCGCGCTTGGCTCCTCTCGCTAAAGGCGTGACCCACTGCGGCACATAATATTCTTCCTCTCTACACATGCAGCAAGGCAAAAGAGCACCAACAGATAGAGAAGACACAAACAGATTGGTTAGTTTGTGTCTTTTTTTCTCGCTATACCTGTCATCATGCGCACTTCAATGTAATGCCGCTGTCAATCATAAAAAAATCTATAGCAGCTAATAGAGTTCTGCCGAGAGGGTCTCCGATTGTCCATAGCGAATTAAAACAATGAAAAATGAATTTGCGTCATTTAGTGATACTCGACTTTGGTTCCTACAATAAATTTTCAAACCGAATTCATTTTTATTAACCACAGTTTAAGTACAGGTGAGAGGTGCATGGACAAAATTCGCGTATTTAGCTTGACTACGTTTGTTGCCGTAATAGTAATTACTAACAGGTATTACAATAAGCATATATATCACACACATATACATACACAGGTGATAGGTTGTTTATTCTTATTGAAATTGATATGTTGAAATTAACATATTTGACATACGCAATGTGTCAAAGTTGTGCCATGTAGATGATCGATGCTCTAAACTAATCTTTGTTTGGTTTTGTGTTACCCAATTCCTTGCTCAGGACTTTACGTTGGCAGATGAAACAACTTTTTTAAATGCACATATTTTGCAAAAGGTTGCATATATTTTTACCCAGTAAAATCCAAAAGTATATTGGCTCAGAAAAAGAGAACAAGAAAGAAATTTAGCCAAATCATTACCAAACTTGCTCATCGATGATAAACGGATTCTCATTTAAAAGATACATGCATGAATACATAGATACATACATACATAAATACACAAATACGCATTCATACATACATACACACATACATACATACATACATACATACATACATACTACATACATACATACATACATACATACATACATACATACATACATACATACATACATACATACATACATGCAAAAATACACTGAGGCGTAAATATTAAGATGAGCGACTAAAAACAACAATTCTAATACACTCATTTTGAATGTACAGAAGGTAACCTACGAGAGCAATCCCACAGCACTGTTACGTCTGAGCTTGGTGTTTCTCGAACCATCTTGGAAAAGCTTGATCCGTAGCTTCTGTTGCTGATCGGTGACAAGCAGTTTTTATAGAAAACCCAAGAAAAAAGCCGTTGACAATGTCATCCTAAAAAAAGGGCTGTGCATAACGACTTGGTACATGTCTTCATTATTACTCTTTTTATTTACATAGCTCGGCTTCTTTAAAACACAGTAACAAAAAATGTTAGGACACTTGGGCGGAAAAAGTCGGCACAACACAAAAACATTCTAGAGAATACATAAATAATAAAATTCTAAGCTACTAAGCTCCTCGGTGCAAACATTGTTTATATTCACAGCTATATACACTATTTCGTTTTCCAATAACACTCCTCAAAACGGCTTCAAAGTTTGTGAATCAGCACACTTTCCATGCAGCTGTCTGCTGTTTTGCTTGAAAAAAAAAAGTCAGTCCACTGGTAGGCAAAGACGCTACACTAAGTATGTGAGGTGATGCTCAAGTGCACTGCATTATTGTCTTGCTGCAAACCTGATCGCAATGATGCTCAGCACTTATGTGTAAGCTGACAACTAGTACAATGCCTCTACAAAGTAGTTTTTTGTCATTTGCATCAAACAAGGACCACAATAAAACAACATAAGACATTTACCTTCACGCAGTTTAAAACTTGTAAATACATTTCCATAAAATATCCACTGTTCATCTGAGAACAGTAATATTGGTTATGAACACATTGCTACTTCCACTAACAAAATATTTTAAGATGCCAGCGTCAGTATTAAAGAATACGAATACCCTTTTAGGGATAAGGAAGGTTGAAGGCACCTAGAAAAAGATAATAAATACGTGCTAGAGCTACATATATTTTAAAGTAAATACTTTTATTTTTTATATGAGAAAAGCTGCATAGATTATAAGTCAATTGCATAGTACACAATTACATTAAAAACAAATCTATCCGAGCAAATAATGAATTAAAAATTTACACTTACACAGAGGGAACCGAGAAGTAGACTGTTGAAGGATAGACAGGCAGTGGGATAACATTACACAAATACTTAATCCTAGCTTTAGATATATTTGGAGTAGTGATGAATTTTTCTTCCAAATAGAATAATCCACATAAAAGCCCTTCCCAGAGCTTCTAACGTCATAACGTCATTGGTGCTATACAAATCAGTGTGTACTGAAGGGTTATATCGACTAAGTGCAAGATTCCCGCATCAGTGGCTTTACTTCTTGTACAAAGATTGCAAACACAGTTACCATTGCTGAGAATGGATGCGGTGATTTACGGCAGTGAAATGCAGAGACACGCGGGCACTTTGAATAACATGCATATAAAAAAATGAGCTTCAATTATTTGCCTTCTAGCACCACAGCAGCCTTTGAGTTAGTGTCATAGTTTGGTATCTTGAAAGCAAAATTCAATCATTTTGGAATGCCCAAGCGCAAAACGAAGCGCTGAATAATCAACTGCTAAGAATTTAAACTGCAGCTCCTCAGAATGTCACTATGCATACAATTCAAGCTGCTCCAGACTTGACAAAGTGCTCTTTCTGCTGTCTTGAACTTTCAGCAGGGGAACAGTCACTGGCAGTCTCTTTCTGCTTGCTGGTCTTATGTGCTGTGTTCGGGATACACTGTACGTGATCGTCAAGCACCTGATTCCTTGTTACTGCAGAAACTTAGAAAATTACAGATCGTCATTACAACCACTGTACATGCGATAGTTTACAAACAATCAATATGTGCCTATATTTACAGATTTCGTATATTCAGAAGCCGATGACAAGTATGCAGAAATAATAAAAAGAAAGGAAATCTCAACACACATACAAACAGTGAAGGCTGAAAATATGCTTTATTATGATGCAAGTGTGAACTACAATGTTATATATGAAGGCATGAAACTTCCTCCAGGCATAGTAAGCCAATAAAGAATCTTTTATTTCAACTTGTGAGAAGCCGACCACAAATAAGTTCACTAGGAAACACAAGTTACAATACGATACAAGATAACTGCTAATGTTCATAACTTTGTAGCTCCACGCTAGACTTGACCAGTTGGCCACACTGAAATAGAATCGAATCTTGGCTCGTGTGGCTCAAGCCACGAGAAATCGATGAATGGCCAAGCTTCGGATTCTGGCTGCAGCGGTGACTCCGCCTATGCCTGCGTCCCGAATAAAACTGTGACCTCGGCATGGGCTCATCGCTACCACGTCACCTGTCGTTCAACACATAGTGACCCCGTACCAACAGACAAGCATTTGGCGCTACACCATTGCCTCTGAGATTCGCGGCCATGTTCCACACAGTGCACACCTTGCAGCTGCACCTTAACCCACCTCTGCCACCGTTCTCGTCCTGAAGGACCTCGTGATCTGAAAAACATTCCCGTCGACGAGCCATCGGCTGCCATGTTCCCGCCACTCTGCCCGCCAGTGCCGCCGCTAGAATCGACCAACCCTAAGGTAACGTTTATGTTGCTCTACGCCGTTGTTGCGCTGAATGGCATGACCGACCAGCCGCTGATGCACGCCATTCTCCTCGACGCCCTTCTGTAGAGCTGCGTCACCTCTCTGCCACTTAGCTCCAGACCGCAGCCGCACGTCGACTTCTGCTCTGCGGTGCTTCCCTGCTACGGCTTCACCGGCAGCCCGCTTTCGTTTACCTGTGACTTCCAGGTTTCCCCTGCGTCACATCGTGCGGTACCCTCCTGCCTGAAGCTCTCCACTGACCGCGACCTAACTTCCCCCGCATTGTCTCCTTCCGCGTCTGGTCCGGCCACTAGCACAGCGCTTCTCGCATCCGTTCACAAACCAAAAGAGGTTCTTCAAGACGTCCCTGATGCTGACGACCAGTTCACCACGAAGTGCGCTTTTTCAATGTCCTCGGCCGATGTTCCTTTAGGCACGCTCGCCACACTCACGTGTTCTCCAAACTCCACAGACCATGAATTATCGGGCATGACAAACTCCATGACGGCTGCATCGCTGCACACCCAGGAGTCTGCTATGATTCCAGACATTATCATGCCTGCTACTCGGCCCCCGATCATTCACCCCGCAGGGGCGCCTGCGCAAGCAGGCGTTTGGTGTGTAGCGACACCACGGACCCGAGCTAACGGGGGAGTTTCTACTCCCTCCCACGCCTAGCCGTGCGTCGCTTTGCCGTGACCGGGGAAAAGGGGATCCTGGGGGTTGAGCCGACGCTGGGTGATTGGACCATTAAGGCCCCCTGGCAGAGGCAACACACCTCTTTGGCCCCGGCTTCACGTAGACGGCACCCCTGGGCTGACCCACCCAGGGGAAATCGGCAGTCGCCTTTTCCTATCTCTCTCTCCCTACATCTTCGTCTTTATCGCTTACTATTTATTTGCCCTGTCTTCTACTCTCTTCCGTTTACTTCCAAACTTCCTGGCGGCTAGGGTTAACCCTGTGCAAATAGCCT
This sequence comes from Rhipicephalus microplus, assembly GCF_013339725.1. Lineage (NCBI taxonomy): Eukaryota > Metazoa > Arthropoda > Arachnida > Ixodida > Ixodidae > Rhipicephalus > Rhipicephalus microplus. Next base: position 10,195,663 of record NC_051174.1, on the reverse strand, counting down.
ACCTTGGTCTAGGCGCATTGGGTTATAGTGGTGTTGTACGGCTGGCATCTGCAGTTTTTAGCATCTGTAAACTTGTAGCGTCCCCTCGTTGGGCTCCGTGGTGGGTGGCCGCCAACGCTGCTGAACAAAAATAAGAAAGGCATGCGTAGAGCATTCCCCTTACTGTCTGAACGTACCGGCTTAAAGCGGGTACGCACCGATGATATAAATTTTTTCAACCAGCCAAACGAAACATATCTTCACTTTCATGTTATCCACTGTGAAAAAACTGAAAAGCAAGCCAGGACCGTCTCTTTTTTTCTAGTTTCTAGATGTCTTACTGTAACTCTTGGCACAGGATACAAGATAACCAAAATGGCTAGTGGAGACCTTCTCCTTGAAATCCACGACAAAGAACAATTTGAAAAGCTAGACCATCTTTCAGATTTCGGTGGCATACCAATAACCATAACACCACATAGATCAATGAACACAAATCGCGGAGCGGTATCTGACATGGACTTAATTGACTTGACTGAGACTGAACTTTTGGAGGGGTGGAAGAGCCAAAATGTCACTAATGTACAGAGAATCATCATCAGAAGAGATAATAAGGAAACACCGACAAAACACTTAATACTCACGTTTGCATCCAGTAAACTACCGGAATCTATGCAACCAGGGTACACGAAGACATCTATCAGGCCGTACATACCAAACCCTCGTCGTTGCTTCCAATGCCAGAGGTATGGCCATGGCTCTAAAACCTGTCGTGGTCGCCAGACTTGTGCACAGTGTGGAGCCCTAGGCCACGTGTCTGAGAACTGCAAACAACCGCCACACTGTGCAAACTGCGAAGGAAACCATGCCGCATATTCACGCTCCTGCACATACTGGAAAAAAGAAAAAGAAATGATTTCATTGAAGGTGAAGGAGAACATTACATTTAAGGAAGCACGGCGAAGAGCCGCTCCACTCTATGGACCTACATATGCTGATGCGGCACGTCAGGGGGCACAGCCGCACCAGCCCTCGCCACACCTTCGGCCCGCGCATACCGAGCCGGTGGTTGTGGCACCTGCCCTCAAGGCAGCGTGACCTAGGCTACACCGCCTACTCCCAAAAGAGACCGGAGACTCCAGAGTCCTCGGGTCTCAATTCCTCACCTCACCAGGCGAGGCCCGAAATTTGTACTAACAGCCCGCACGCGCGGGCATCGAGTGCCCCCGAGGAGGCGATGGATACATCGGTACCCTTGGTGCCGAAAGAGCGGCGTGGCTCCTTGGAGCGCACCAAGAAAACAAAAAAGCAGATAACAGGGCCTGATGACGGCCCTGTTAAGTGAACTCAAGCTCCCTGTCTAAACAGCCACTCGCTTTTTGTACACACAGCACTATTTTAAATTCACCATGAACACTCAAATTATACAATGGAACGTCAGGGGCCTTCTCAGAAACCTTGACGACATCCAAGAACTCTTACACGAACACTCACCAAAAGTGCTGTGTGTACAAGAAACACACCTTAATTCAAAACACAGAAATTTTCTTCGTAAATACGTTATTTTCCGAAAGGGCCGTGTTGATGCCATGACATCTGCCGGAGGTGTTGCCATCATAGTGAATCAAGGAATTGCATACACACTTACAACTCCAAACATCCCTTGAGGCAGTGGCTGTTCGAGCAGTTCTAGTTCTTTTCGATAAACTAATTACAATCTGCGCCATTTACATTCCTTCTAGCTATCAGCTGCAAAAACGTGATTTACACTCTTTAATTGATGAAATTCCGGAGCCTTATGTTCTCCTTGGAGACTTCAATGCGCATAGCAGGCTCTGGGGTGACTCTCGGTATGACGCGCGAGGTCGACTGATCGAACAGTTCCTTCTCTCGTCGAACACGTGTCTCCTGAATCGTAAAAGAACCAACCTATTATAATCTCGCTAATAACACCTACTCCTCCAAGACCTAAGCATAGCATCTCCATCTCTTGTGCCTCTACTCCAGTGGAATGTCGTCAGTAATCTGTACGAAAGGGACCACTTCCCCGTAGTTTTGAGCACAACTACAGTAACTGAGTGCCCACTGCCTGTTCAGAAGTGGCTCATAAATAGAGCCGACTGGGAACAGTTTTATACCATCGCTCGTCTAGGTTGGAATGACATATGTACTTTGAACATTGATGTTGCTGTCAACTACTTCACAGCCTTTTTGATTGTTGCTGCAATAAAATGCATCCCACAAACAAATGGACACCCTGGAAAACGGCGTGTTCCATGGTGGAACTCTGAATGCCGTAACGCGCGCAAACAGCAAAACAGAGCTTGGAGGCTGCTTCGGAACTCACTGACAGCCGAAAATCTCGACACTTTCAAGAAAATAAAGTCTCAAGGCAGGAGAACGCGTCGGAAGGCCAGAAGGGAAAGCTGGCAGAAGTATTTGTCAGGGATCAATTCATACACACAGGAGGCTAAAGTCTGGAACATGGTCGGTAGGGTTGCAGGAAAACAAATACACACACTTCCACTCGTAAACACTCAGGGTGATACCTTGGAAGATCAGGCGAACTTCCTCGGTGCATACTTCGAACAGATGTCCAGCTCATCCCACCATACTGACACTTTCCAAAAATACAGAACAAGAATAGAAAAGCATAAACTCGAACACAAAGGCACTAGATACGAGGCATATAACCAAGCTTTCAGTCTAGCTGAGCTGCGAACGTCTCTAAACTCCTGCAGTACTTCTGCCCAAGGTTCTTACCGTGTGGTGTATAAAATGTTAAAAACCTACCAATCGAAACACGAAAAACCTTACTTTGTTTGTACAATGCTATCTGGTTTTCTGGCACTATCCCTACCTCCTGGAAAGAGGCTATTATTATTCCCATTTCGAAAGAGGGCAAGGACCCATCTTTACCTTCGAGTTATAGGCCTATTGTACTTACAAGCTGCTTGTGCAAAGTCTTCGAAAAGATGATAAACTGCCGACTTGTACATATTCTTGAAACAAACAATTTGCTCGACCCGTTCAAGTGCGGGTTTCGAGAAAGTAGATCCACCACAGACCACCTTGTTCGTATTGAGGCACAGATCAGGGACGCCTTCGTCCATGAACAATATTTTCTCTCTGTATTCCTCGATATCAAAAAGGCTTATGATACAACATGGCGTTTTGGAATTCTAAGAGACCTGTCCCACCTTGGCGTGCGCGGAAGAATGTTTCACATAATCAAAAATTACCTGTCAAACCGGACATTCCGTGTCCGAGTGGGCACTGTTCTTTCCCAATTATTTGTCCAGGAAACAGGCGTGCCACAAGGTGGTGTACTTAGCTGCACACTTTTTCTCATCAAAATGAATTCCTTGCGCTTGTCCATTCCTCGCAATATGTTTTATTAAACATATGTCGATGACGTCCAGCTTGGCTTTAGATCTTGCAATCTGGCAATGTGTGAGCGGCAGGTTCAGTTAGGTTTAAACAAGGTCTCCAAATGGGAGAGGAAAACGGATTCCGACTGAACCCACAAAAAAGCACGTGTGTCTTGTTCACCCGAAAGAGAGGCATGCACTCAGAACCCCACATTGAACTGAATGGTCAACGTCCGTCTGTTAATACAGAGCATAAATTCTTAGGATTATTCTTGGACAACAAGTTGAACTTCGTACCGCACATCAAGTATCTAAAAACAAAAAGTTTAAAAGCCTAGTATGTTTTAAAAGTGTTGTCACGTACTAGGTGGGATAGTGACAGGCAATGTCTCATGAACCTATACAGAAGCCTCATTCGCACCCGCTTAGATTATGGGGCCGTTGTTTATCAGTCTGCGACTCAAAGTTCTTTGAAGATGCTGGACCCCGTGCACCATTTGGGCATCCGCCTTTCTACGGGTGCTTTTCGCACCAGCCCCATAGAAAGCCTTTATGTTGTGTCAAATGAATGGTCGCTTCATCTGCAGAGAACTTATATATCCTTTGTTTACTTCCTTAAGGTAAAAGCAGACAAGAAGCACCCCTCATACTCTACTAATAATGATTTGTTGAGCTCAATTCTGTTTCAAAACAGGCCTTCGATAAGGCAGCCCTTCTCAGTTCGCCTGAAGAGTCTAGCTGAGTAACCTGGAGTCTCACTTGAACACAGTTTAGTGGCTCCTGTAGCATACCCGCCACCGTGGCAGTGGCAGATTATAGACTGTGATGTGTCGTTCCTAGAAGTTACAAAACATGCGCCTATTGCCCATATCCGAACACACTTCCTGGAACTTCAACACAAATACACACGTCCTGAGTTTTTTACAGATGCCTCTAAGTCCAACTCCTCTGTGTCCTACGCTGCTGTCGGCCCATCCTTTTCGGATGCTGGCCCTCTACATCCAAGTACAAGTATCTTCACAGCAGAAGCTTACGCGAACAGCTAAACACATCAAACAACTACAAATACAAAAAGCAGTAATTTATACAGACTCCCTCAGTGTTGTAACGGCTCTGCGCAGTCTTAAAAACAAAAAAATCCTGTCCTCGTCTCACTTTACTCTATTTTATGCACACTCTACACACTCAACCAACGTGTTGTAGTGTGCTGGGTGCCAGGGCACCGTGAGATTCAAGGCAACGTGAGGGCGGATCAGCTCGCTGTATCCGTCCACAAAAGCACTGCCCCTACACCCATATCAATCCCGGCCCTTGATCTTAAGCCGTCTCTCAAACGAAACCTCAGGGTATACTGGCAGAGCAAGTGGGATACACACACACAAAATAAACTACACGTTATTAAGCCACACCTTGGTCATTGGCTGCCCGTATCGAAATCGCGTCATACAAATATAATACTACTCAGGATAGGACACACATACGCGACACACACTTATCTTTTGTCTGGTGACGATGCACCATTGTGGGACGAATGTGGTGAAACATCAACAGTCGTTAACATACTAATCCAGTGCAAACACTTAGAAACTCTAACAAAACAACATTTTCCATTACCCTATCGACAACAAATACCTTTACACCCTGCAATGTTCGTCGGTAGGTAACCGCTTTTTAGTCATAAATCGTTGTTAGAGTTTTTAAAAGAAATTCATAGTTCTGATTTCATATACCCGGGCATTCCGTAGCACGAACTCTCCAAAGAGGTTTTTGCTGCGGTGGCTACACAAGAAAGCACTTGCCTCACGGCCCTTGGACGCAAGGGGTTGAACGAGTGAGGCACTTGTGCTAATGCCATACCTATCCACCATCGTCTCTTATTATCACCAACTTTTGTCCTCTATTCACACCACACGCACCTTTCACGGCATGGTCATGATTTTATTACTAGTATGCTTTTACCCGCGTTACTGCGAGGAATTTTATGGCCCTTATACAGCCGCTTATCACAATCATTGTCCATATTTTTAGTAAGATGAACTGGCGCTCTTTGGCCGTGAATTGGCCCTTGCGCCACAAAACATCAAACATCATCATCAAGCGATTATACAGGCTTCTCCGTCGACGATGTGCGATGGTGACTCCCTGTACACGTACGTCAGCGCGCTGTGCGTCCTGCAAGTAGCCATCAGAATCCCCGTCAATGTACCCTGACGAAGAAGCTCGTGGCTCTCCCCAGACACGACAAAACGTGCAGGATGCTGCTATCATGACTGATATGTCAACGCACGACCTGTCTGGTCTACATATTGCAGAGCGCACCACTCTCTACGCACCTGCCACAGATGTAGCCATCTGTCACGTCGACCTCTGCACGACACTCGTGCACCGACTACCAAAGAGACGTCGAAGGGGACTCCCGGGGCGCCGAAAACGCCTCCTAAAAATTGCGCGTTTACTCCGCCCAAGACATGCCTCCTTCCATGTTCTTGACGCGGAACGCCAACCAGAAAGCGTGTAACTCGAATGCAGGCATTCCGTTTGACACGTCGCAAGCCGCGTTCATCCCTGCCCGACGTGCTGACCGATTGCGTGTCGTCCATCACATGGTCCTTCGAGCACGGCGTTCCCGCATCAGTCAACACGAGCACCATCGACCCGCTGCCAACGTTAGCGTCCAAACTGTCACTTCTACGAACACCTTTCACAGCCACGCCCGTTCACGCTACCTGAAGCACTCACGAACGCAGCCACCAAGCCATCGTGGGACCTACTTGTCTATAAATGCGCGCCGGAGCCTTCTCTCTCAGCCACTATGTTCCTCCCTGTGCCAACCACCAGAAAAATTATCACGACTTTGTGTCCTTTCACGTCGACAACCTAGACTATCCAAATGGACTCCTTTTGGATTGTCTTTCTTGTACGTAGTATGTGTCTTTCTCTTTCCTCTGCACATATGTTTTCGATCGCGCAATGCTCTAGGGGGGAGCCTATGTAGCACGACGCTAGATTCGGCCAGCTGGCTGCGCTGAAAAAAGCATGCCACGTGGCTCGTGTGGCTCGTTCCACCAGAAATTTGAGAGCGCCCGAGCTTCGGAACCTGGTTGGACGCTACAGTGGCGACTGCACCTACGCCTACGTCTCGAATAAAACAAAACTCGGCACGGGCTCATCGCCGCCGCCTATCCTCTTCTTCCTTAACAACTTTAAAGATATCTAACATAGCCAGCTCACCATGCAGCGTATAGGAGCAAACAGCGCATAAGAGCAAATGTTGCTAACATCTATTGTTCCAAACAAAAAAAAACTTTCAAAACGCACTTTATTAAGGGAAATATTCCTACGCAACAAACACAACGGGCTTCTACAGGTGCCGCCAGCCCGCACCATAAATATTGATGTCAGTGCCTTGCTAGATTGATATGCTGTGTCCTGCACAGAACACGAAAGGAGCTCTCTATGATTTGGCTTGCATAGGTGCTGGCTGCATCGCACTGCTGCTCAAGTAGGCTAGCCAGAGACAGGAAGATAAGGCGCGTCACCACGTGTCCCCTATAGAGATCAACAATGCATACTTAGGTCAGGCACAATTTCTAGAAAAAAATGTATCACTATGCAATCGTGATGAACACGAGCGGCTGAAACACAACACGCCACAGTACTGAGCGAATACATCATGTGAAATACGCAGTTACCGGCTTTATGTCGTGTGAGCCTTATACAATAGGACTTTCTCCTTTCAAGTTGTGAACAGCAAGGTAATTTTCACCCACTTGCTATTTCCTTCCAGAGCACTTGATCCACAGAGTGAGCCACAGACTCGAGAGCTTGATAAGGAATCAAAGTAATTGTGCTCGCTCAAACGAGCTTTTCACAATCAGATGACGGGAGTTTCATCCATAACCTGCAGGCTTTCTGCATTCGACCTTCTCAATTATCTCGCAATTTACTTCTAATAATGTTCAATAAACAATATGTGTGAGATTAATACAGGTATCCACTACAAGTAACCATCCTTGGGTTTTCAATTTGTGCTCAGTAAGTGGTGTTTACTTAAGCATATGTATCAAAAGAAAACTAACCTTGCAACAAGCCGTTAGACAGTTTTGCGCCCTCGAAGGTCTCATCCATATCGCAGTCCTTCCAGATGAAGCTGCCATGCATGCTTCCAGGCCACTTCAAGGTCGGCTGAATGATAACAGTCCCAACAAAGACTGAAACTTGCGCATTTAGGGAGCACGTGTTCTTTCTATTTTGTACAGGTGCTCCAAGTCATGAGGAGGCTAGATGTGCCAGTGCGTGTAACCGATGCACCACAGGACCTTAACAAGCTCTGCAATCTGTGAAATGCAAAAAAAACAATATACTTAAAAAAATCACTAAAAGCACCTATTTCTAACACTTATTTGACGAAGCTATCACTTTGTCAAACTGATCGAATCTGCAATAATCACCTTGAAATAAACGAAACCCTCAGTAGGATTTACACACCGCAATATATATGTTCTTGTGAAGTATAGTAATACCACAACGGTAAACTATTTTTTTAATAGCTTGAATTCTTCAAGTGCAAGCTGGCTCCCTTTAATCTTCCAACTATCAAACATGGTAAATAGACAGGCCCATCTTAATTTTCAAACAAAAGCTCGCTTATATCAAATCACGAAAAAACTGCTGATGTATTTGGACCCCTCTTTATGATATAAAACAGTAGTAGTAAATTTTTCATGCTTGAACTTTATCTAGAGAAGCATTACATCTGCTGGGTTTGAAAACTTCTACACGTTATAGTACTGCGTTAATAACAACAAATTTAGTTCCGCAAGGTCAACTCAAAGGCTGATGGCAGCATTTAGTAGCCTTCAGTGTCATCAGAGACCAAGTGTGCTCTGGGGCCAACAGGCAAAGAACATCTGCAGACTGGATGCTCCGGATGACAGCAATAAAAGGCTCGGCAGGCGCGCGCGTTCATTGATATAGTGTAATAACTGGCCATTAGCAGATGCTGTTCATTCTTTAGCACCGTACAAAACGATGGTGAGACGAACTTGTAAACGTGTAGTTAGCCGTTACTGGACTAAAACTTTATCTAAAGCTAGGCACCGATGGAATCATTGCTCTTTCTGGGGGGCAGAAGAAAGCTTGACGTTCACAGGCTCTCACTGGAACATAGAACTCTCAAGTTCTTACCGAAGAACAATCTAGGCGTGCTCACAAAGCAACACGATTCACATAGAATGTAGCATCTCGCAGCTTCACTTCGTTACATCACGGCGCTCGGACTATGGTTATCACAAAATGAAAAGTGACGAGTTAACAAACAGAAACACCAAGCCCCACCACCGCAACTTCGTACGGTGATGCTGTCATTCAATTTTCGGTCACACGAGCACAGCCTCTTCGCAAGTCTTGGAAACGTCAACACAGCACCACTGTTTATAACAAACATCGTTTCACTCCCGAGCACTAGACTGCTCCCAAGAAAACACAAGCGTAAGGGCTAACCTGTGCTGAGCGAAAATCGAGCACAGCACGTAGTTCATACGTTTTCGTACGTACTTGGGGTCACTCAAGTAACGTGCCAAAACCTGTCAATCCAAAATGTCGCACAGCACCCATCTGAAAGACTGGAAAGTGAAGCGAATGAACCGTTACCAGCGCACAAACACTCATTGCAGCCTTCTCGAGTGCTGGTTGTCGTTGATGCACTTGCACCGATCTCGCCGGATAAACACACGCAGGCACAGGTTTCACTACGCGTCACCGTACACAGACACACTGCCGCTCTTTTTCACACCGCTTAAAAGAACCAAAAAGCAGCGGTAATCACAAGAGATCTAGTCGAACGCTGAACTCAAGCGAGAGGCATTTTTTTTTTAATTCGCGCCAACCGATACGCTGTTTACGACAGCGTGTTGCTTTCAAGAGCTGCGCAGCACGTAAGAGAGCTTTTACAAATCACTTGCGTCATTTTCGCGGCGTGAAAATTTTGCTTTTATAGGCGAGAGGGGTGATATGACAAACATGACAGGAGTGCCACAAGAAAAAAGTGTTTTGACAACGTCACGCAATGAGCTGATATGGAGAATATTGCTTCACAACCAATCGGAAGCTGCGCCGGTCGGCCAAGCCGTCGTATGCTCACATTGTCGTCTGCTTCAATCAGACCATGCGACGGGAATTTCACCTTCGCAACGCAAATATTCACAGGTCAAGTGGTTACTGCGTCGCACAAAATACATGTCAGTGGCTCGCTTTACTTTTGAGTGATGATCGTGCGCCAAGTTAAAAGACTGCTGATAGTCGCCAGGATGATTTCAGCTAAGGTTTGCTCCATAATTGAGAGGGTTTGCACATTTCCGGTGTCATTTATTGTTACTGTGGTCATTTTATCCAGACTCTTGGCCATATTATCACGGCTTACATAAGTTTCTGAACAGAAAAAGCGGGAACGCATGATTTATTTGTAGTTTTATGCGTAATCACAAGCACTCCTAATACGCTTCAGTTTACAAAGTACGCACCCATTCCAGAGCGTCCCAAAGTGTATCGACAGTTGTACTTCATAGATCGTGCCTGTTGGTCAATCAGAACCAATTGAAGCACACTGAAGCACAACCACAGAATAGGCTTGATGAAACGCTAACTGAAAAGTTCTGCGCATTTTTACTTCTAATAGCGGGCCAAGAATGTGCTGCTATTGATCTCTTTGGTGGTGATTTTTATCAATGTGGCAAGGATATCGAGTTGTACTTCTAATTGGCTGAGTTCGGGCGCAACACAGCAACACGACAAATAAGGTTGATCATATGCCGTGCCGCATTCGAAGGCACCGGCCATTCACGTAGCACAATGGTTTTCATCTAACCACAAATATTTAGATGCATAATTTGCCGGTATTGACGCCCAATTGTATTCTTAAGTTACTGTGACTCCAAACTTATTGAATGATGGCGCTTGTCAATACTGACCACTGCGTACAAGAGAAACAACACACGAAACTGAAAGCGCCAAAATAAATGAAAACGCACCAGCAGTCAACAGGCAGAGCTACATCGGCGTGAATTAACTCAAAACTAGCCAGGGCACCGAAGTATACTGAAGCGTCAGCAGGTTCTAAGTAGGCACATGGTTCCTAAGAGTGGTCTGGACCACTCATAACATTTCATCTTATCCACGCTGCTTTACGCAAAAGATTTTCGCAAGCCAATATAGCAACTGCATCACCATCGTTGACATGTTCCATTGCAGCGGCTGATGTAATAACGATGACCTCTTACGACTTTTTTTGTTTTTCGAATCGACGTACGCATCAAAATGTATATTGAAATTAATTTTTTCGTAAGTGAGTTTTGTGAATCCAGGACCATTCTTTTTCCTGACAAAACTTGCCGGGGCTGCCCACGGGCTGGACGATTCTCCCATGACGCCTTCGTTCAACATGTCCTTTACTTGTTCGGCGATAACTTCGCGCTTAGGGCGCTTAGGGAATGGCATTCAGTAGGGCTTTAGGCGGGTGGGGTGTGCAGAGCCGGCATATATTTTGTGACGAGTGCGCAACGCAGGTGTCTAAAGGGGTGCATCTCTATGTTTGAAGTTGAAAGCAGCGGTTGACGTTCCGTTGTACCGAGCGCCTTGCTGATTTTATCGAGCATTAAATCTTCATTGTGGCTAATATCGCAAGGAGAGAAAGAGGTGGTGAGGTCCGTAACTACTTCCGCTATCGAGCTGCATGAGGCTTCATCGAAGAGAACAATCTTCATCCAGCGAAGCAGAACAACCCGTGTGGCAGAACAGTTCAGCGCCCGTAATGTTGCTACTTCTTTTGTCATGCACACAACAGAACAGGGCACAGGTATGTTCTTAGAAAAGCTCTTGCGTAGATGTCCCACTACAAGGTCAACTGAAGCAGCATCAGACGCTGTGGACGAGACATGAACGGGTGTCAGGCACCAAGATGGTGCTATCACTTCATCAATCACACTAAGTGTGTTCCTGTTTTCGCCACGGTAGCCTTGTTCAGAAAGCTACGGTAGAAACAAACTTGTTATTATTATTTCCCCACTACCACAGTAGACCTCCAAAAATTTGATACCAAGATTGACATCGTGGGAACAACAAGAAAGAATCAGAAAATTTCATACAAATACCTTTCCAGCCAGTGAAACACTGACAACGCATAACCCAGGAGGATGAAGCTGCTCGCCGCCTACACCACGAAAGCTAATTGCGTCATTCCATGAAACATACCTTTGCGATCTAAGCGGCTTCTGAAAGCGAGGCTTATCACAGACACAGTCCCCCCAGTTTTTACTAATGTCATTGTATTTATTCCATGAATCAACACATTAATTTGTTTTTGAGCTTAACAACAGGCAGAGTATACCTTGAAAAGACAGTCCGATGACCTCACCTCTATTGGCTTTGGATGCTAATTTCCCGACGGCGGAGAAGAATGACGCTGAGAAGACGACGAGCGAGGACAGCGGTTGGATGGTGGTGTCAAGCTCTGCTCCGATGTCGGCGAATCACTGCGTCTGGTCTCGCGCGAAAAACGGTTCTTTGAAAACAAGTTGGTCGTCCGCAGGTGATATGAAGCACAGCGTCTTGGTGGCGAAGACGTGGCGTCTTACGAAGGAAGGGTGACGCCACCCATCCTTCGTGACGGGTGGCGTTGTTGGCGGCTTTACCAAGAGATATGCCCAGTGAAATCACAGTTGTAGCACATCGAGGGTCAAGGTTTATAGTATATTCATCAGAACTATCCTAGGTTGCTGCTGTCGGTGAGGAAATTCGTTATTCCGAGAATAACAGGTCTGTGTTACTCTGTGGAATACATAGAATTGTTCGTACATTGCATCTTAGTAGTGGGGCATATGCTGTCCTTGCCGCAGCGGGGCGTAGTCCGGCTCATAGTTCTGAGTGTAAAAACACGGCTGTCCTCGTCTTAATCAAGCGTGATAGGCAGGGCCTCTATTGTAGAGACATGGCCGATACCAAGCCGCGGCATCAGAATCATAAATGTTCTCCGCAACTCGGTGCGACAAGAATGAAGCAAAGTTTCGCTGGAACTGAGGGGGCACGTAGGTGGGATGAGTGCTGTGGTGCTCCGCCTCGGTGGTCTAGTGGCTAAGGTACCCAGCTGCCGAACCGCAGGTCATGGGATCAAATCCAACGAATCAATGGAGGCGAAAATGTTGTAAGCCCGTGCGCTCAGACTTGAATGCACGTTGAAGAACCCCAGGTGGTCAAAAGCTCCGTAGCCCTTCACTACAGCGTCTCTTGTAATCATATGTTGGTTTTCGGACGTTAAGAACCACAAATCCATCACATAGTGCTTGGGTGATGTGCCACTTGCGCGTACAAGCCGAGTTCTTCACGTACTGTTTGCCGCAACGTTGATGCAACATCAAGCTGCTGGTTGCTGTCTATACATCCGATAGTCGTCAAATAGGATCCCCTGCCGAACTTCGGCGTTATGCGCCTCTTCTTTAGTTGCTCAAAAGTGTAGCAATGCGAATGACTTCAGCGACAGATGTAAGGGAGCCTTTCGTGATGATAAAACTGTAAACATCGATGGTGATTCCTTCGAGGATGTACCCGACTTTGTCTTCTTCAAAAATTCTGCAGTCAATGATCTTACATAGCTTTAAACTTCCTCAATCTAGGTCGTGCAAGTTTTGCCTGGCACTTGCATGCCTTGAATTAGCATCAGTTCTGCTCTTTTTTTCGTCGTTGTGGGGTTGCCGAAATGCTCTTTGATCTCAGCAATGAATCTGTCCCACGTCTTTAGCGTTTTCTTGCAATTCTCGTACCACATTAACGCAGTGTTCATCAAAAAAAACGCGACGGACGAAAACTGAGAAGCCACATCCAATTTGTTGGCGGCGCTCATCCGTTTGTAATGGATCAGCCAAGCCTCGACGTCTTCATCTGTTTTGCCGGCGAAAGGGAGAGCCTCTCTAAGTTGTGGAGCTGGACTGGTCGGCGCAGAAGTCGAGAGGTTTTGATGTTCATCTGCGTTGTGGGACATGTGCAGCCCAGATGGACTCGGTGCACGTCTAGCAAGGCGACGGCTCCGTCGTAAGTTTTGCGGTTCAACCTCCGTCTTCAAGTGTCAGAAGATGCTGTCTAATGACAGCATCTCCACCCCAACTCTTAGAGCGAGTATTATGAATTTTTTTGTTTTCAAGAGGTTAGCGATGGTCGTTAGTGGTAGGCTATCGAAAGTCGGAGTATCACCGTCCGTTTGATAGATGCAGTTTCTCGACTTGCAACAGTAAAATAAAGCTGAAGTCGCTGTGTTAACAACATCCAGTTCACCACAAATCGTCGATCATGCACTTACGCGCTCAGATGTCTCTAGTGTGGACGTTATTTTGTGTTGGAAGTTCTGCATCAAGTGAGCTCACTGATGGTGCTTAGCTGTTGCATTGAGGTACTCGGCTTTTTTTCACTAGAGGTTGTCCTTATCGGTAACACTTGAAAGACTCCTCACGATTGACTTAGCCACACTAACTGACGCCTTTGACCGATAATTCTGAGCGAAAACACACGAAAAGAAGATGATTCATGCTATTGTGTTACAATCATGACAATAATAGTGAGTCAAACTTCAAATCGCACAAGTTTTGATTTGAACTTCAATATTAAACTGGTTTTGTAACAGTAAAAAAGACGGGTAAGGCGGCATTAAAAAGTGAGACAAAAGTTGTTTGCAATCAACCGAATTACTGTACACAATAATTATATCCGTAGGACAATGCTCTGACTTGTACAGCGGAACTGAAGTTTCAGTTACGCGCTTGTCACTTGTTTTTTTTTTGCACCCTCATGATGCGTTTTTACAATGGTTTCTATGTTGCGCTGATCAGATGTCACAAAAACAAAAATGCAGTCATGAATAAAAATATTACGATTTGTATGAAATATATCTAAAATTACCTTGTTTAAAACAGGCAATGCCATTTAAGATTGTCACTGGCTTTATTTGTAATGGTCGCTATACATTGTAAACCTTGGGTTCCACTTTGCATCATGGGCTGTTATAGTCACGTGATGGTTTCGCGCTCAAAATATTGGAGGTATCCGCCGCGGTCACTTCATCAGAAGTTAACGGTGTAAATTGCAATTAATTTGGAGTCTGCGTGGCTGGATTTATCGGCTTTATGTTCTGTGCTGCCCCCTCCTGTCTGTGAACAACTAAGCAAGGCGTTTGGCGGTGGCAACGGCTTCCACCTTACCACTCCTCACGCTGGATGTAAGTAGCGGGGTAAGTAGTGGGGTTTGCAGTCTTGTCTTTTGTAGCACTGTTTGCCATTGCATGTTTCATCGTATAGTGACATAAGTCACGTTCACTGCCGGTGTCACACGGGCACTTTTGATCGCGATTTGGCTCCTGAATTGTGGTTTGACTCTCGTTTCGGGAAAACTCTATCCAGAATTATTTGCACCGCTCAGCAACAATCATAGTTGATCGCGATCAAGAAATCAGACCCGTCGTCGTTCTGTTCTCGCGCTATAACTATCGTCAATTCATATCAACTAGCCGCAAGTGCCACACTTCAAAAGCAACCCTTTTGACGCGCAAAAGTGCTCGTGTGACACCGATGCAATATGCTGTATGCAGAAAAAATCATGAATCTGTCATTTTTGCGTACATTCACTTTCAATATCTCGATTTATGTAGTGTATACGATGTATGCACTAAATAAAGAAAATATAAAATGAACTATCCTATAATCAGAATCATTGTTAGGTTGCTCTGCGTGATTATGTCTACAAAAAATTGGCCCTTTGAATGAGTGGCAGCCCCTGGTTCTACACGAACAACGGTTTCACTTTGTTTCCCCGGGCCACTAGTTTTGCCGTAACTTCTTCCGTCGCGACTGTTATTATGGCCTTCTGCGTTTGGCTCATTTCAGCGTTATTATATTTGTAAAAGTTTCTTTTGTTTATAACACTATTTTATTTTACTACAATTAGCCTGTAAGGAGAACAAGTATGATTCTATTATGGCAGGTAAAACAACCGCAGCCTGTAAAGCGTATCCGCATCGACGTGGTGACGTGCGGCACAACTATTCATTTGCTTTAACCACTTGCAAATAATTGAAACTGAATAAATGAATGCAATTTCGCTAAGAATTGTGTTACCCATCTCGAAACTCGAATGCTAACCATTCAAACGATGTCCGTAACCTGAATGACTTAATGTTTAAAAATTAACAGAGTAGAATAACCCCCTGATAAAGACTATTCTAATGTACTAAGCTGGCTTCAAAGACACCTACAATCCCATCTATAGATTTGAAAATGCTTTGTCACTGTTGTTTGTATGCTATAAAGGTTTCATGAAGTCTATCCTTAAGACAGCGTCCCATCTGACCCTTGTAGCTTCTGCCACATGTCAGTGAGTGTGTACATCATGGCTTTAACACACGTTACATACTTCTTCCTGTGCTGAGTGCGGCAGTGTTTCCTTCCTTTCATCTGTTCGATGAATCTGCGTAGGTCAAAAAGTTTCGGGGCAATAAACACTGCTTCAACTTCAGCACTTTCTCCTTATTTTCTAGTAGAGTTTGTGAGAAACACTGTGCATGCTAAGTGTGACAGCCATCTTCTTTTCTCGCAGTCCTTCAGATGGTCTGTAGCTCCTTTTACGCCTAAGATACCTCGCATTCCTAAGCAAATCCTCGGATAGAGGTAACTCGTCGTCAGTTGAACCTGCAATATGAGGTCTACACACTTACTTGGAAATTGCTTCTACCACCTTGTGTTAAAGTGATTCACACAGAGCACTCTGCAAGGCCCTGTGCACGGCCACTTCTCACTGTTGTTTGTATGCTATAAAGGTTTCATGGAGTCTATCCTTAAGACAGCGTCCCATCTGACCCTTGTAGCTTCTGCCGCATGTCAGTGAGTGTGTATATCATGGCTTTAACACACGTTACATACTTCTTCCTGTGCTGAGTGTGGCAGTGTTTCCTTCCTTTCATCTGTTTGATGAATCTGCGTAGGTCAAAAAGTTTCGGGGCAATAAACACTACTTCAACTTCAGCACTTTCTCCTTATTTTCTAGTAGAGTTTGTGAGAAACACTGTGCATGCTAAGTGTGGCAGCCATCTTCTTTTCTCGCAGTCCTTCAGATGGTCTGTAGCTCCTTTTACGCCTAAGATACCTCGCATTCCTAAGCAAATCCTCAGATAGAGGTAACTCGTCTTCAGTTGAACCTGCAATATGAGGTCTAGACACTTACTTGAAAATTGCTTCTACCACCTTGTGTTAAAGTGATCCACACAAAGCACTCTGCAAGGCCCTGTGCACGGCCACCCTCTACGACCTTTTTGTGGGCCCCAATGAGAAAGGCAGCAGTGGCTCTCATGGACGAGCCTTATAATGCCAACTTGTGCACCATTTTGTAAAAAGCTGTGTAAAGCGCAGGGATTTGATTGTGAAACATTCGGGAATCTCATGTGTTGCCACAAGGGGCTGGAGCAAAACCTCCATACCGGGCTTTACAACCTACTTGCAGTTCACATATTCCACCATTTTAAACAGTAAAAAAATTACCCACATAGCAAGAGATTCTACAGCACTGAATTCTAGCAATCTGTTTTTATTGTTCCTTTAAATACTGGTCAAGTGTAGGTCTCTGAGAATTGATGCAGTGCTCGACCTAATACTAATACCCTGCCATTACAAATACACCTCTATGACCTAGGCAGGAAAAGTATACTAAATAATGGCGTGAGAATTACGTCCAAACACCTGCCAGTGACATTCAACAGTTTCCAGAGAAAGATACTGCTAAAAAAGTTCGATAGCATCTTTGACGCCGAGCAGTAGATCCTTTGCGCTGGCAGGCTGACTATAGTCAGTTAATCATTGCATTGATTTTCAATGATTCGCACTTGGCTTGCGCTGAATGAAAAAATAATATTAAAAAGTTGATGACTTTTAGTGCTGCAAAATCCTCCTGCTTTGTGGATGATTTTTTGGTGTTTCACTAGGCAGAATCAATAGGCTGGAAGTAGAAGGTCGTGCCGACTTTGAAGCTTTCTTAGGACGTGCTACAACTTCTTGAAATGGCATAGCTGCTTCTTGAATGAGGCACGAATATATTCTTGAACTGAAGGTGGGCTCTCAGAAAAAAAACACTTAAATTGGTTGGATGAACCTTGTGCTTGGAAGCCATTGCTGCTTCTGTGTCGCGGCATTCAAAAGTGGCTAAAAGGCGGAACGTGCACCTGCCTTTGCAGAATGCCTTGTGGCAATCGACTCATGTCAAATGAGGTGGGTAATACACTCTCCGAGTAAACATCCTATTTTATGGTTGCGGGTTTCACTCAAGTTGTGTTCTTGTTGGTAGCTGTAAGTTTGCTTACGTATCTGATGGATCCTAGGCGTAAAGAGGAGTGGCTGGCCACATCAAAGGCCGAAGAAAGGAACAAGGCAACTGTGTACATAGCATGTAGAGTGTTTCACAGAATCGAGGAGGTAGGAAAAGGTGTTGAAGCACAGTAAGTGTACTTCTTGCCTGTGCAGGTCCACATCTTGAATGAACTTAAAAGGATGCAGCTCTGATCACAGGCCGAAGTGTGTAATATGTTTTAAACACATGGTGAACAGAATCCTTTTAACAAAGAAAAATAACCCCCTAAAATTTCGTTTTGTTCACTCATGACGAGGGTCTTGTTCCTCTAGACTTAATGCCTTTAGGTAGTGTAGGCGGACTTATTGTCAGCTACTAACACGTGGAAAGATCACGTGCTACGAATCGTGCCCACTTACACTCCCAGGTTTACGTGCTCGGAAACACTCGATAATGTCGACCAGATGATGAGAGCCGCCGCTCTAGCTAATTGAAAAGAGCATCAAATGCCTCATTCGAAGTTTTTAGGTTCGGTTTTTGCCGGTAAAAAGTAGTGTGTTTTTCCAACTTAATATCTGAACATTTTTCTCATAATCGCTGTACTATAGTCAAAAAGCTACTAATAACGTCTTCTATACTTTTCATGGGCTGATTGTCTGTTCTCATTGAAGGACTGTATATACAAATGCACTGCTTTGTAATAAATTTCAGTTGCAAGATGGTTCTGCATCTTTGTATCTTTTGCCCTTCCCATTGCATTTGCTAGGAGCAGCCTTTGCAGGCGAGTGAACATGTGGAATAGATATGCGGGGGCACGGTTGTTGTCTACAAAATATCAACAAGTGATATATGCTGAAACACACTTAAAATCACCTTTGCAGTACTTGTCATACCATTACTTGCAGAACCCCTCTATGGTTTCTGTCTAAATAACCCACTGTCTTCTACGTCATAGGTTTGTGTTGGCTTCCACAATCCTTGCAAGTGCTGTCCTAGCAGACCTCTTCAAATGAAGAGGGGGCAGACTTGCATGGGATCACAAAGGCTGTTGTCCTTGCTTTAGCTGCGCATTTTTATGGGTCATGCATAATTACATCTCAGAGGCAATTATCTCTTCACCCAGAAAGCCTTCATTGGCGGAAGTTGTGTGGTGACCCCTTCCATGCGGTTTTGTGTTCATGTAGCCAGCTATGTTCGCATGAAAATCATGTTACGTCCTATCTCACTTGTTTAGCGCCGTCTGAAACCGAAATGGTGGCTGAGTACTGTTAAAACTTTTTTGGTAAATAACTGTTCCATCCACGTAGAGAGTGTCATTAAATACTTATTTCAACAGAAAAACGCTTTGCAAATATTTTGTGTGAGTGCTCAGGCTGTGTCCATGAAAGGTAATTGAGCCCTTCAATGCTCCTTTTGCTCTGGGACATGCAGGAGGGTCAGTGGCTCAGGCAGGAACCCTACATATTGATATACTCTGCGAGCACCCTTGCAGTCTATAAAGAGCAGTTTAAAGGTTTCTCGAAATGCTTGCGTAGGTTGATGGGTTAGGCCCATTTTTGAAGACAGTGTGTTTCTTGCACTGGATCCTGGTCTAAGGGTCAGGAAGAGAGTAGAGGTGGAGGAGATTGCAAGGTCAACTGACGCTTGTGTAAGCATGCTATCGTTGCACCTTTGAGAGAAAGAGCATTCTACTTTGGTCAGATACAGAGATACGAGCAGTCAGCCTACATCTTTTTCGTTTCCCTTATCCTGATAGTTTTGTTCTGGTGCATGATTTGAAGCTTTTAATTCTTGTATTTTTTTCTGTACACAGTTTAACTGCCTTGCTGTAACTAGATGCACAGGTGAAAAGACAAATTTTGGTGTTGCAAGGGTTTAGTAACTTTATTCTAGGAAAATCAGCAAAATATATAAGCGTAGCAACCATGCGCGTGAACATTGCCTCACATGGTAGCAAAAAAAACATGCCATAAGATTGACAACAAGAGAATGATAAAAAAAATCCACTAAACAAAAAACAATTCTCAGAAACAAATATTCCCCACCACGCAAAACAACAGGGGCCGAATTCACAAAGCTTTCTCTTTGGCTACGCATTTTCTTAGCCAAAAATTCTTTTATCTGGAGAGATTACTATAGCGCGGGTATGAATTTAACTTATTCGACACTTAAGAGGGCAAGGAGGACACATGATAGCCGATGAAACGACAAGGAAAGAAAGAAGAGTGTGCCGATAATATCAAGGTAGCACGCAAAGTGTCTAGCATCGAGAGTATACGATGATAGCCAATAATTTGCTGCATCTAAGTTTCAGTTCCGCGAGCGTCTGCTACATCGCTTACGGGATGCCGCGTACGTTGTAATAGGCGTTTTGGCGGGCTGTGCAGAGCCAAGCACTCGCCTTTCATCAACGACTGTAGCTAAAAACGAAATTGCTCGATGGCCTTAAGTCATCGAGCGATCCATGCAGTATCTCGCCAAGTACAAGTGAACAACACTCCAGGTGCACCACATAAATGAAACCACACATATATCGATGCATGCAATGTTTGAAAATGTGCCTCGAATGTTTTCCGCTATTTAACGCGACCAGTTACCTTACATTCCATTGAAGCGGCGCTGCTACTTAACTAATTCGGTGCAATCTAGCACGGTATAGTGGTGAACGTAAGGGTGTTTTGTACCTATAGTCAAAGGTAGCCTTTGTTACAATATTCTTATTACAAGACACATGAGCGACTTTGGTGCCTGCAGACGAATCGTGCGGAAATAGATAACAGCAGTAATCAAATGAAATTGTGAGCACAATTTCGCTGGTTCCATGCACCGCAGCATTTTTATAAAGTCGGAATGCGAGAACGTGCATACGCTTACGCTTAGGTATACGTCTACGTAAAATGAGGGAGACTCCTCGGGAGGTGTCTCAGTGCTAATGCTTTTCACAAAACACGGTGCAAATAATTCCTCCAGCGTTGTTTGAGTGCGCAAACAAAGCAAGGGACGTGTATACGAGTCTTGAGGTCGAGAGACGTTATCACACGTGCGAAAAGGATGAAAAGAGAGAGAGAAAGGGACTCTCGTTTCGGCTTCGCGAAAGCTTGAAAGTGATAGATAATAAAGACAATTTTCTGGCCCAGCAGACGTCAGGGAAAGTCTCCGCAAAGCAGCGTCAGATGCTCGGTGAGCACAAAAACGTGGAGTACGCGTTATATGGGAGTGACAGCCACTCAGAAAGTGAGATGAAGTGTGACTGTCCTTAGATGTGAGAATCAATGCTAATTAGGAGAGTTGAGTCAATGAGCCAAAACTTTCCTAAATAACGATAATGGAAGCAAACTGATCATTCATCTAGTGAAAGTTACACTAGGGACAGTGAACTCATAATAGTTGATTAGTGTTGTGCCAGGCCGATATATATTTTTCTTTTCTTATTTATAATTGGCAAACTATGAGAAGGTAGCCTACGTTAGAGCCGGCTATCCCAACGTCATGACAGTAATCTACAAGAATAAATAGCGCACGGTTATACAGTCACACGTGGCGGTTTCTATCTTCTAGTAACCTTGGGCAAACGCATTCTAACTATTTTTTCTATTTTTGACAAAGTTTCACTGGACGTTTTTGCATTTGGCTTCATTCGAAGGAATGACAATATATCAGCAATAGGGCGAATGCAAGCGCTGCTGCAGTGGACGAGCGGTTACAGCGCTCAACTACAATCTAGGAGGTACTTGGTTCGATTCGCAGAATGACTGAGCACCTTTTTTTTCAAGAGGGTGCCCGGCCTCACATTATGCGTGGTGGCGGGTACAAATTTTTCGAGAAGTAGGCTTTCGCACTTGCTTCTTTCACTCTCCTTTTGACCCAAAAGCGCTGTACTGTGCTCCTTCAAAAATTAAACAATTCAGGGTTCATAATTTTCTCCTCCATCCTCTCTTATCGCAAAAGTGTCCAGTGCTGAAATACCAATATAATACCTGGTATATTACTTTTCACGTGTTTGGATATTCGACCAGCAATCAGTATTCACGGTGTTTTGAAGAAAATCTACATATGCAGTGAGCTAACTGCTTGCAGCCAAGTTGACTGCCTTTGTTGGGACACGCTTTCGTGCTGATTTGGTGGGCATCATCACATGCAGCAAGGCCAAAGAGCACGGACAGTTAGAGCTGACGCAAACAGGGTGATTACTTTGTGTCTTCTCTCCCGATATTTGTCATGCTGCACGCTTCAGTGTAATGTCGCTGTCAATGGTTAAAATGAACTATAGCAGTTATTCGAGTTGTGCTGAGAGGGTCCCCTATTGTCCAGAATGGAACAGAACAATGGCAATTCGGTTTGTGTGATAAAGAGATACTCTGCTTTTGGTTACTAGAATAAATTTCTAAACTGAAGTTTATTTTTTATTAACAACAGTTCCAGTGCAGATGAAAGGTGCATGGACAAAATTCGTGTTTACAGCTTGACTAGGTTTTATGACCTTAATTGTAATTGCGAACCGGTATCACAGTATGCATAAATATCACACACATATACAACCACGGGTGATAGCTTGCTTATTCTGATTGAAATTGAAAGGTTGAAATCGACATATTCAACCAACGCAATGTGTACGAGATATGCCATGAAAGAGTAGCTATGCTCTGAACTAATCTTCGCAGGTTCGTTCCATTTTACCCAATTTCTTGCTCATGACTGTAGGTTGGTAAATGAAACAACTTCTTCGAACACACATATTCTGTGTAAGGTTACATTTATTTTTATGCAGTACAAAACAAATTGAAATGTATAATGGCTCAAAAGAGAAATAACTAGAAACAATTTCAGCCAAATCATTACCAAACTTACTCACCAATGATAAACGAATTCTCAATTAAAAGATAGATACATACATACAGATATACATACATATACGCACACACACAGATACATATGTACACCCATACATACATACATACATACACTCAGGTGTAAATATTAAAACGAATGGCTATAAAACAACAATTTTAATACCTCATTTTGAATATACTACAGAAAGTAACTTACGAGAGAAATCCAGCCGGCACTGTTATGTCTGAACACGGTGTTTCTCGAACCATCTCGCAAAAGCTTGATGCATAGTTTTCCGCTGCTGCCCAGTGACAAGCAGTTTTTATAAAAAACACAAGAATAAAGCCCTTGACAATTTCATGCTATAGAAAAGGGCTGTGCATCAATATTTTGTACATGTCTGCAATATCACTCTGTTTATTCGCATAGCTTGGCTTATTCACAACCCAATAACAAAGCATGTTAGGACACTTGGGCTGAAAGTTGGCACAGCGCGAGTAAATTCTAGACAATACATGAATAATACATTATAAGCTACTAAGCTCCTTGGTGCAAACAGTGTTTATATTGACAGCTATAAGTGCCATTTTGTTTCCCCAAAACACTTCTCAAAAGCAGAATTAACTTTATTTAGCTAAAAGTTTCTATTCTGGCGCGTCGTGCTGGCTCAACGGTGGAAGTTACTCTTTCGGCCAAGAAAACAAAGACCAATTATTTTTCCAGTTCGTGAATTCACCCCATAATAACATTGAGGCAGCTGGTAGGAGTGCTTTTGAAGAGAGGAAACCACCACATTCCCACCAGTTGTGGCCTTGGGTAGCTACTTCACTTGGACAAAAATGATGAAAAACACTCCTCAAGAAGACTTCAAAGTTTGGGCATCAACACAGTTCCCATACAGCTGTCCATTAGTCTGCTTGAAAAATATTGAGTTTACTGGTGGGCAAAGACTGTACACTATGTGAGGTGATGCTCCAGTGCACTGCATGTATGTCTTGCTGCTGGCCTCAACTGCGATGTTGCTCAGCACATACGTGTAAAATAACAACTAATACTATGCAACTGCAAAGTAATTATGTGTCATTTGCATGAAACAGACACCACAATAAAAGAACATAACAACATTTGCCTTCACAAAGTTCAAAAATGTAAATAAAGTTTCACAGAGTTTTTCACAGTTCATCTGAGGATAGTAATTGGTTGTAAACACATTCTTACTTGCACTAACAAACTATTTTAAGATGCCAGATTCAATATTAGAGTATACAGCACTTTTGTAGGGCTGAACAATTGTACAGGCACCTAGAAAAACACAAGTGAATGCTATAGCTACATATAAAAATAAACACTTTTATTTCTAGTCTGAGTAGAGCTGCATAGATGATAAGTCACTTGCATTACATTATGAACAAACCTATCCGAGCAAAGTATACATTTAAAAAGTTACACTTACACAGTAGATAAGTAGACTGTTGAAGGACGGACAGGCAGTGGGATAATACCCAAGCACTAAAATCTACTGTTGGGATATACTAGGAGTAGTGATGGTCATCTTCCTTCCAAATAAAATAATCCACATAGATTGACTTCCCAGAGCGTATACACTCATGGCATCATTGGTGCTATACAAATGAGTGTACACTGAAGGATTACATCGACTAAGTACATATTTACTGCATCCATGGCTTTACTTCTTGTACTACAAAGAATGAAAACACAGTTACCATTGGTGACCATGGATGCTGCGATTTCTGGCATGTAAACGTAGAGGCACGCAGGCACTTAACACACATGTTAAAAACTTCAGCTCAAAAATATTTGCCCACTAACACTACAGCAGCCTTTAAATTAGAGTCATAGTTTGATATCTTCCATGATAAATTCAAATAATTTCGAATGCTAGCAAATGAACTGCTGAATAATGCAATGCTAAAAAGTTAAGCAGCAGCTGCTTCTGACATCACATTGTGCTCTTTCTGCTGTTGTAAACTTTGAGCAGGAGAACAGTCACTGGCAGTTCCTTTATACTTGTTGGTCTTCTGTGCTCTGTTCTTGATACACTGTACATGACCGTGGAGCACCGAACCCCTTGTTACTGCTGGAACTTAGAAAAATACAGATCATTGTTACAACCATGCTACATGCAAGAGTGTATAGTTGCAAATTATGTGCTCATATTTACAGATATTGTATTTTCAGAAGTCAATGACAAGCCTCAACACACACACACACACACACACACACAAGCAGTGAAGACTGAAAATATATTTAATATGATACAAGAGCAAAACTACAATGTTATAGATGAAGGCATGAAACTTCTGACAGGCATAAAAAGCCAATAGAGTTTGTTCTATTTCGACTTTACACTAGGTGCGAGAAGTAGACCACAAATAAGTTCACTAAGAAACACAAGTAAGACTGCATTACAACACAACAGCCAATGTTCATAACTTTAAGGCTGTCTAACATAGCCAGCTCACCATACCGCATATAGGAGCAAATGGGCAGTCTAGAAGGCACAAAGAACTTGTGGATTATGAGTGTGCTTGTTGCTGATATCTATTTTTCTAAATGAAGAAAACTTTTCAAAATGCACTTCATCAGGGGAAATAATCAAACGCAACAAACACAACGGGCTCCTACAGGTGCCACCAACACTCACCATTATTGTTGATACCAGTGTTTTGCCGAATGGATATGCTGCGTCCTGCACAGAACACCAAAGGAGCGCTCCATGACTTGGATTTCATGTGTGCTACCTGCATCGCTCTGCTGCTGAAATAGGCTAGCCACAGACAGAGAAATGAGAAGCCATGGCTTTGAAACACACTGAACGTCACCTTTAGAGATCAACAATGCATACTTAGGTCAGGTACAATTTGTAGAAAAATATATATCACTATGCAATCGTGGTGAACTTGTTCGGCTGAAACACAAGCAACAGCACTGAGAGAGAAAAAGCTACATTAGGTAAAATATGCAGTTACTGGCCCTATGTCACCTGAGGCTTCTTCAATAGGTCTTTCTCCTTGCAAGTTGTGAACAGCCAGGCAATTTTCACCCACTTGCTATTTCCTTCCAGAGCACTTGATCCACAGACTGAGTCACAAGCTCGAGAGCTCAATAAGGAATCAAAGTATTGGTGCTCGTTTCAAAGCACAAGCTTTTGAGTCTCAGATTATTGGAGTTTGAATCATAAGCTGCAAGCTTTCAGCTTTCAACAATCTCAATTATCTTGCAATTTAGTTCTATAAATGTTGAATACGAATTATTCGTAAGATTATTACAGGTACCCACTGAAAGAAACCATGCTTGGGTTTTCAATTTGTGCACAGTAAGTGGTGTTCACGTAATCGTATGTATTAAAGAAGAACAAAACTTGCAGCCAGCCATTAGGCAGTTTTGTGCCCTCGAATCTCCCAAGCAGATCGCTGTCCTTCCAGATGAGGCTGCCATGCATGCTTCCACGCCACATCCGCTGAATGATAACAGTCCCAGCAGTGACATAGGTGTCACACAGGTCCCGTTAAATCGGCAGGTGATCGCCGGGCCAATTCCAAGGGCCGAAGTATCGGCCCCCCGAACCGCACCACGAAAGCGTGGACAATTTAGAAGTGGTCCTTTTTGGCGCACCAGCGGACGCCGGCTGTGGCCCAAAGAACAAGTCAGAGCCAAGAGTTGATAAACAAAACAGAATTATATTCTCAATAATGGCAGATCAAAAACAATACACAAGTATGCACACTCCACAATGGTTGAATACAATATGTCACCCACCAAACAACGTACTACACAGTACAATCAGCCACACTCGAAACAACGGACACAGACAACAATGCGCACTACAATGCAGTCGCATGCATTGAACAACCAAGACAACTAAAAACTAAAGAGATAGAAAACCCATTCAGTCCAAAGATCTTGGAACAAAAGTCTAGATGATACTCTTCCGAGAATCACTCACTCAAAGTCCAGCATTGTTGTCGTTCCGCTGCCCCCGAAGTTTCTCTTCCTGGAAACCTCGCCGAAGTTTCTCTTCCAGGAAACCTCGCGTCTTCAATTGGTCACTCTCCAAGCTTCAAACTTCTTCGCCGGAAACACGTCGGCTTCACACACGCAGCTGTTGCCTCGGGTCTTCGCTCGATAGCGGTAAACACACACTCTTGCTGTAGCTCGAGTCGTCTCCCCTCAGGTGGAAATCATCTTCTTCTCCTGCTTTGTCTCCACGGACAAAACCCTCGCCCACTACACGGCGGAATCCCTACGCGCTCTGGCGCTAACTTCCGTCTTCTCCTGATCTCTCCACTCCGCTGCTCGGTTAAATACCTTCCGCTAGCGATTCCAGAAAATTCTCATCATTTCGTCGGGGCGATGCGCAGCGAAGGCTGGGGGAGAGCGCGAGACGGTACGAGGGCCGTCCGCGACGAATGACTCAACCCGGCATCACCACGTTCCTTTCCATCTAGAAATTTCGAGGGCTTGCTCGACCGCCGATGTGGGGTGAGGAGGTTCGTCGGCAAACCCACGTTTCCGAGGGAGAGATTCGCGCGCCCGGGGAGCCTTTGGATGTTTGTTTTCTCTTTTTTTGTTGACGGCGTCACTTCGGCGTTTCGGCGCGATAATTTGGCGGCGCGCCCTTTTTGAGCGCTCGTTCTGTGACACTGCCCCCACTTAAAGAATATTATCTCATAATATTCAAAACCACTCAAACGAGCGCGAACAGTCACCACACACTCTGAAAGACTGAAACGCAAACCGTCACTCATGACACTTCACATTCACAATAGATCACTCAATACAACTGTACAGTGCAATTCAATCTCACAACACATAGAATATAGCCACAGGGACATGAATACAATACTCCATCACATATTCCAAACAATACAAATATACAAAGTTCTCTCATTACCACAATTGTACAGCCCTATACATCACGTCACAGCACAAACACTTCGACACTTGTGACACAGGATAACACAATAACCACACAGCCAAACGCATTCTGATTTGACCTCAGCGCCTATAGCGTGTACTTCAAGCGGCGCTTGCGCCCTTTATTCCGGTGCTCGATCGATCTCTTCTTGTTTTTCTTCGTTTTGTTCCGGCGAGCCCTTTCCAACGATGGCATCTGAGGCGGCGTCTCAGCCATCGTTGTCACTTTCGACACCGTCAACGGGTCATAACATTCAACCGATCCTGTCAACCACTTGTTCATGTCACGACATTGGGCCTGGCTGGCCGACTACGTCACTTCTACACTGTCGGTTGGTTGAGGTCGAGCTGACGTACGTTCAGCTGCCCACCACGTGAACTAATTCAACACGATCATCTTTTCATTCACTGTCTCTTGCACCAGGGCTTCACCTGGGGCTCGAGCGAAATCCTTCACGCGATTGTACTCTGCTGTATCTCGCGGTCCCTCTGTCGGCGGGGGCTCCATCTTCGGGTCTTCTACCAAACATTCTGGATCATTCGGCTCTCGCGCCCCGTCGATGTTTCCGATGACGAGGTCGTACAGGGGGGTCTTCATGCATAGAGCCGTAACCTTCCCGCTGAAGTTCGGAGTTTCAACCTCAATTTCTGCTTCGGGAAGCATCCGAACCGTACTGTCAATTAGGCAAACTGGTTTTGTTTTGCCTGTTAACTCACTTTCCCGTACCAAATTGCTCCTCACGATAACCGTGAAGCTACCGGTGTCTCTTAACACCGTAATCTTCTTGCGCGCAACTTTTCCAGGCAGCGTTGGCATTCCCTTCGTAACACTGGTTGGTTGTTTTGACATTACAGCACCCACATTAGAAATTTTCTCCCCATTTTTCAACTCTACGAATCCGTCGGTGACGGCATTATCATCGGATTTCGGTGCTGCTAGCACAGAGGATACTTGGTGAGTTTGACTCACTCCGTTCCGACAAGCGTCTGCTTTGTGCCCAGTCTGACCACACTTGAAACATTTTACGACCATGGGACTCGTAAAGTTAGTTCGACAGTTGCTAGCGCGGTGACCCACTCGGTTACACAGAAAACATCGCGGAATGCTCTCCGGTGCACGCTTCTTTTCTTCGGGAGCCGATTTCTTCGAATCTTCAGCACACTCCTTCTTGGCCTTGGCCAAATTAGTGCCACCTTGCGCTTCCAAGAATTGATCAGCTAATTCAGGCATGTCTTCAAGTGCCTTAGCTCTCTTCTCTTTCAAGTACAGCGACAGGCTTGGGTGGCAACTAGTAAGGAATTGTTCTTCAATAAGGAGCTCTCTAAGCTCATCGTACTCCTGCGCTGTCCCTGAAAGTTCAATCCATCTGTCGAAATAATGGCTAAGTCGGGCGGCGTACTGCGTAGCCGTCTCACCGTCAGCTGGCTTTCCTGTCCGAAATCTGTCCCGGAAACCTTCCACAGTAAATCTAAATCGCTTCAGCAAAGCAGTTTTCACATTTGCATAGTTGGCTGCATCGGTCGGCGTCAGCGTACCGTACACACTGAGCGCTGCACCACTCAAGCAAGTACTCAAAGCAGTTGCCCATTGATGTTCCGGCCAATTCTTGCTCCACGAAATCGTCTCAAATCTGCGAAGGTACGCGTCAAGGTCGTCCTTCCTTTCATCAAACGCCATAAGCAGCTTGCTTGGGTTCAAGTGGAAGCCATGATCTTCCCGTTCGCTGCTTTCAACTCTAGCTTGGACGGTAGTTTCACTTCGCTGTTGCAAACGGAGCCGCTCGAGTTCCATCTCGTGATGCCACTGCCGTTCCCTTTCAGCCATCTCCGCTTCTCTTTCTTTTTTCAGCTGTCGCTCCCTCGCTTCGCTTTCTTCTCTTGCCCTTTCAGCTGCCAACTTCTCTCTCTCCAACTCCATTTTCAATTGTTGCTCTCTTTCTTCCTTCGCCCTTTCAGCGGCGAGCCTTTCTGCCTCCAACTCAGCTGCTTTTTCTTCCTTGGCCCTCTCAGCTGCCAACCTCTCTCGTTCCATCTCAGCTGCTTTTTCTTCCTTGGCTCTCTCAGCTGCCAACCTCTATCGTTCCAACTCGGCTGCTTTTTCTTCCTTGGCTCTCTCAGCTGCCAACCTCTCTCGTTCCAACTCAGCTGCTTTTTCTTCCTTGGCTCTCTCAGCTGCCAACCTCACTCTCTCCACCGCCTCTTTCTCCTTCTGGCTTACCATTTCCGTAGTTCGGCGCCAGAAAGACCTATCTTCTCACCAAGAGCAACTAAGTTTTCGAAATCCAAGGTGTCTCGCAAATAAAGTCTTGCCGCGTGTAAAAAGTATCTGCCTAAATCAGTCTATCGGAACACTCCCCTGCACTCGTTAACGAGAACACAGTGCAACACAAAAAATTGTTCCGATAGCACTATCAACAACTCGAGGCTCTTTCTCACTACTTTGGACACACTGTGCACCAAAAGGTCCTGTCGCGGACGCCAGATTAGTTGTCACACAGGTCCCGTTAATTCGGGAGGCGATCGCCGGGCTAATTCCAAGGGCCGAAGTATCGGCCCCCCGAACCGCACCACGAAAGCGTGGACAATTTAGCAGTGGTCCTTTTTGGCGCGCCAGCGGACGCCGACTGTGGCCCAAAGAACAAGTCAGAGCTGAGAATTGATAAACAAAACAGAATTATGTTCTCAATTATGGCAGATCAAAAACAATACACAAGTATGCACACTCCACAATAGTTGAATACAATAATTCACCCACCAAACAACGTACTACACAGTACAATCAGCCACACTCAAAACAACGGACACCGACTACAATACGCACTACAATGCAGTCGCATGCATTGAACAACCAAGACACTTAAAGACTAAAGAGATAGAAAACCTATTCAGTCCAAAGTTCTTGGAACAAAAGTCTAGATGATACTCTTCCGAGAATCACTCACTCAAAGTCCAGCGTTGTTGTCGTTCCGCTGCCCCCGAAGTTTCTCTTCCAGGAAACCTCGCCTAAGTTTCTTTTCTAGGAAACCTCGCGTTTTCAATTGGTCACTCTCCAAGCTTCAAACTTCTTCGCCGGAAACACGTCGGCTTCACACACGCAGCTGTTGCCACGCGTCTTCGCTCGGTAGCGGTAAAAACTCTTGCCTGTAGCTCGAGTCGTCACCCCTCAGGTGGAAATCATCTTCTTCTCCTGCTTTGTTTCCACGGACAAAACCCTCGCCGAATACACGGCGGAATCCCTACGCGCTCTGGCGCTAACTTCCGTCTTCTCCTGATCTCTCCACTCCGCTGCTCGATAAATACCTTCCGCGCGTGATTCCAGAAAATTCTCATCATTTCGTCGGCACGATGCGCAGCGAAGGCTGGGGGAGAGCGCGAGACGGTACGAGGGCCGTCCGCGACGGATGACTCAACCCGGTATCACCACGCCCCTTTCAATCAAGAAATTTCGAGGGCTTGCTCGCCGCCGATGTGGGGTGAGGAGGTTATTCGGCGAACCCACGCTTCTGAGGGAGAGAGTCGCGCGCCCGGGGAGCCTTTAGATGTTTGTTTTCTTTTTTTTGCTGACCTCGCGGCGTCACTTCGGCGTTTCGTCGTGAGAATTTGGCGGCGCGCCCTTTTTGAGCGCTCGTTCTGTGACAATAGGCTCGCACAGTTAGGGAGAACGTGTCCTTCCTATTTTTGTACAGGAGCTCCAAGTAATGATGAGGATTGATGTGCCAGAATGTGCAACCGATGCATCACAGGACCTTAACAAACCAATCTCTGCGATCTGTGAAGAGCCAAAAACGAGATATTTAAAAACAATCATTAAAAGCACCCACTTCTAATACTTATTTGAGAAAGCTATCACTTCGTTAAAGTCACCAAAATCTGCTATAATCACTTTGAAATAAACTGAAGCCTCATGTAAAATTTACGTACCGCAATATATATGTCCTACTGAATTATAGTACTACCACAGTGGTAATCGTCTATAGAACTTATTTTCCAAAATAACATAAATTTCTTAAGTGCAACCTGGATCCTGAAAAATAAATTCACATTAACTTTCCAACTATTAAACGTGGTCAATCGACAGGCCCAACCTCATAATCAAACAAGAGCTCACTTGTATCAAATCACAAAAAACTTTTTATGTATTTGCTCCATAACATATGTATGTATATAACAGTAGTAGTAACTTTTTCATGCTTCAACTTAACATAGAGAAACATTACATCTGATGGGCTTAAAAGCTTGCACACGTTATAGAACTGCGTGAATTATAGTACTGGTGAAATTTAATTCTGCAAGGTGAACTCACCGATGGCAGCATTTAGTAGCCGTCGGTGTCATGAGGAACCAAGTACGGCCAACAGGCAAAGGGCATCTGCAGACTGGAAGCTGCAAATTACAGCAATGAAGGGCTGGCAAGGAGTGCACGTCCATCGATAAAGTGTAAGAATTGGCCATGACCGGCTGTTGTCAAGGCTCTAGTGCCGTGCAAAACAATGGCCAGACGAACTCGGAAACCTGTAGTTAGGCGATATTGGCCTACAACTTCATCCAAAGCATGGCACCGGTGAAATCTTTGCTTTTTTGGGGGGCCGAAGGGAAGGTTGACGTTCACGGGCTCTCGCTGCCACATAGAACTCTCGAGTTGTTACCGAAGAACGGTCTAGGCGCGCTTCCAAAGTAATACGATCCACAACAGAATGTAGCATTTCGCAGTTTTGGTTGATCACATCATAGCGCTAGGACTATGGTTATCACAAAAAGAAAAGTGACGACTCAACAAACAAAAGCGCCAAGCTGCCCCACCACAACTTCGCAGGACAAAACAGTTATCAACGCTGTCTTTCAATTTTCGGTCACACGAGCACAGCTTGTTCACAAGTCTTGGAACGTCGACACAGCACCACTGTTCACAACGAATATCGTTTCACTGCCGAACAGTGCATTGCTCTCAAGTAAATAGAAGCGTACGGGCTAACTAGTGGCGAAGCAAGAACCGAGCGCGTAGTTCATACGTTTCCGTACGTACTTGGGGTCACTCATGTAACGTGTCAAAACGCTGTCAATCCGAAATGTCGCACAGCACGCAACTGAGAGACTGGAAAGTCAAGCGAACGAGCTGTTACCGGCACACAAACACACATTGCAGGCTTCTCGAGTGCTAGTTGCCGTCGATACATCGACGCCGATCCCCGCTTGATAACAACACCGACGCACAGGCTTCGCTGCGCTTCACCGTACACCAAACTGCCACAGCTTTCCGCACTGCTTACACGCACCGAAAGAGCTGCTGTAGTCACAACACATCCGGTCAAACGCTGAAGTAACTCGTGCGAGAAGCGTTTGCTGAAAGTCGCACCGACCGATATGCTGTTTACGACGCCATTTTGTTTGCGACAACTGCGCAGCACATAAGAGAGCTTTTACAAATCACTTGCGCAATTTTCGCGGCGTGACAATTTTGCTTTTATAGGCGAGAGGGGTGATATGACAAACATGATAGGAGTGCCACAAGAAAAAAGTGTTTTGGCAACGTCACGGAGTGAGCTGATGTGGAGGGTACTGCTTCACAACCAATCACAAGCTGTGGCTGTTGGCCAAGCCGTCGTCTGCTCGCGTTTGTCATCTGCTTCGATCAGACATGCGACCGGGGATTCGCCTTCACAACGCTAATATTCTTTGGTCAAGTGGTCGCTGCGTCGCACAAAATACATGTCAGTGGCTCGCTCTACCTTTGAATGATGTTCGTGCGCCGAGTTAAATGGCTGGTAATTGACGCAGGGATGAATTCAGCCAAGGTTTGCTCCAGAATCGTGAGGGTTCGCATATTTTCGGTGTCATACAAAGTTACTAGGGTCATTTCATTCCGATTGCTTGCCATATTATCACGGTCCATCTCGGTGTCTGAACATTGAAGGTGAAGTTGCATGATTTGTTTGTAGTTCCATGCGTAATCACGCGCACCCCTAATACGCTTTGGTTTAAAAAGTACGCTTTGTTCAAGATTGTCTCAAAGTGTATCGACAGCTGTATTTCAGAGATCGCAACCATTGTACAGTTAGAGCCAATGAAAGTACAGTAGAGCACAAACATTATGAACCACTCACTGAAAACTTTCTCTCATTTTTATTTCCAATAGCGTGCCAAGAATGTGCTCCCATTAACCTCTTTGGTGGTAATTTCCACCAATGAGGCAAGGATCTCGAGTCGCACTTTTAATTGGATGAGATGGGGCGCAACACAACAACAAAACAAATAAGGTTGATCCTATGCCATGCCGCGTTTCAATGCACCGATCGTTCACGTATCACATTGGTTTTCATCCAACCACAAATCGTTACATGCGTAGTTTTATGCCATTGACGCCCAATAGAATTCTTCAATCACTGTGACTTCGAACTTATTGGACGATGGTGGTTGTCAACACCATCCACTGCGTACAAGGAAAACAACACGCGAAGCTCAAAGCGCCGAAAGAAATAAAAACGCACCAGCAGTCCTCAGGTAGCCCTTAACGGGCGTGAATTAACTCAAAACCCTGGTGCAGTATCTGGCCACTACCTCCCCCATGCATACGTCAAATAACTCACGGCCCTCAGTTCCCAGCAGCTGCGAAGCAACTGACCATGGCGTTGGTCAGATCTGCAACGCACCAGAGGGTGCTAAGAATCTCTGGACTACAGGCCGCCTTTGGAACCTGAACATGGCAGCGTTTAACGCTAGATACTTATCTAGTGAGGGAAGTCTAGCAGTACTATTCGAGGAGCTAAAGGGTGTTAAATGGGATATAATAGGGCTCAGTGAGGTTAGGAGGACAGATGAGGCCTGTACTGTGCTACAGAATGGGCACGTCCTTTGCTATCGTGGCTTGGCAGACAGAAGAGAACTGGGAGTGGGGTTCCTAATTCAGAGAAACATAGCTGGCAACATAGAGAAATACTATAGCAATAATGAAAGGGTGGTAGGTATTGTAATTAAACTGAATAAAAGATACAAGATGAAGGTAGTACAGACTTACGCGCCTACATCCAGCCGTGATGACGCTTCAGTTGAAAGCTTTTATGAAGACGTGGAATCGGCAATGAGTAAGGTAAAAACACAGTATACTATAGTTATGGGCGACTTTAATGCAAAGGTAGGGAAGAAGCAGGCTGGAGACCAGGCAGTAGGAGATTATGGCATCGGCACTCGAAACGCCAGAGGAGAGCTACTAGTAGAATTCGCAGAACGCAATTTGCGGATTTTGAATACTATCTACCCAAAACGAGAAAACCGCAAGTGGACATGGAGGAGCCCTAATGGCGAAAATAAGAACGAAATAGACTTTATAATGACTGCACACCCAGGAATCGTGCAGGATGTGGAAATGGTTGGCAAGGTACGATGCCGTGACCATATAATAGTACGGTCTCGAATTCGCCTAGACTTGAAGAAGGAACGACAGAAACTGATACGCAAGCAGCCAATCAATGAGCTATCACTGAGAAGGAAAGTACAGGAATTCAGAGTGTCGCTGCAGAACAGGTACTCGGCTCTTAGTGAGGAAACCAACGTTAGCGTAGATACAATGAATGATAATTTAACGAGTATCATTACGGTGTGTGCAGTGGAAGTTGGAGGCAGGATAGTTAGACAGGACACTGGCAAGCTTTCCCAGGAAACAAAGAACCTAACTAAGAAGCGTCAAAGCATGAAAGTGTCAAGTACAACAGACAAAATAGAACTGGCAGAGCTTTCAAAGTTGATTAATAGGCGTAAAGTATGCGATGTAAGAAGGTATAACATGGAGAGAATTGAACATGCTCTGAAAAACGGAGGAAGCGTCAAAGCAGTGAAGCGGAAACTTGGGATAGGCAAAAGTCGGATGTATGCACTAAGGGACAAAGAAGGCAAAATAACTACCAATAGGGATAGGATAGTTAAAATAGCGGAGGCGTTTTACAGAGATCTGTACAGTAGCCGAAACAACCACGACCTTAATACTATAAGAACTAGCAGTAACCCAGATGACACCCCACCAGTAATGATAGAAGAAGTCAGAAAAGCTTTGGAGAGCATGCAAAGAGACAAAGCTGCTGGTGAGAATCAGAAAACATCAGATCTGCTGAAAGATGGAGGACAGATTGTGTTAGAAAAACTAGCCACCCTGTTTACGAGGTGTCTCCTTACGGGAAGGGTACCAGAGTCTTGGAAGAAAGCTAACATCATCTTAATACATAAGAAAGGAGATGACAACGACTTGAAGAATTACAGGCCAATCAGCTTGCTCTCTGTAGTATACAAGCTATTTACAAAGGTAATTGCTAACAGAGTAAAAGAAAACATTAGAATTCAATCAACCAAAGGAACAAGCAGGATTTCGAACAGGCTACTCAACAATTGACCACATTCATACTATCAATCAGGTAATAGAGAAATGCTCAGAGTATAACCAACCACTATACATAGCCTTCATAGATTACGAGAATGCGTTTGATTCAGTAGAAATATCAGCCGTCATGCAAACACTGCGGAATCAGGGCGTAGATGAAGTATATATAAACATTCTGGAAGAAATCTAAAGGGGATCTACTGCTACCATAGTGCTTCATAAAGAAAGCAACAAAATACCAATCAAGAAGGGTGTAAGGCAGGGGGACACAATCTCCCCAATGTTATTGACCGCGTGCTTACAGGAGGTTTTCAGAAGCCCAGAATGGGAACAGTTAGGAATAAGAGTTAATGGAGAATACCTTAGTAATCTGCGCTTCGCCGATGACATTGCATTGCTGAGTAACTCAGAGGACGAATTGCAACTCATGATAACGCAGTTAGAAAAGGAGAGTAGAAAGGTGGGTCTTAAAATTATTCTGCAGAAAACGAAAGTATTGTACAACAACCTCGGAAAGGAGCAGCGCTTCGAGATAGGTAATAGTGCACTTGAAGTTGTAAAAGACTATGGCTACTTAGGGCAGGTAATAACCGCAGAGCCTAACCACGAGATTGAAGTAACACGAAGAATAAGAATGGGGTGGACTATAATCGGCAAGCACTCTCAAATTATGACAGGTAGATTGCCACTATCCCTCAAGAAGAAGATATATAACAGCTGTATCTTGCCGGTACTTAGCTACGGAGCAGAAACCTGGAGACTTACAAACAGAGTTCAGCTTAAAATGAGGACGACGCAGCGAGCAATGGAAAGAAAAATGGTAGGTGTAACCTTAAGTGACAAGAAGAGAGCAGAGTGGATTAGGGGACAAAGGGGGGTTAAGGATATCATAGTTGAAATAAAGAAGAGGAAATAAACATGGGCCGGGCATGTAGCGCGTAGACAGGATAAGCGCTGGTCATTAAGGGTAACTAACTGGATTCCCACAGAAGGGAAGCGGGTTAGGGGGAGACAAAATGTTAGGTGGGCAGACGAGATTAAGAAGTTTGCGGGTATAAATTGGCAGCAGCAAGCACAGGACCGGGTTAACCGGCGGAGCTTGGGAGAGGCCTTTGTTCTGCAGTCAGGCTGATGATGATGATGAACTCAAAACCTGCTAGGGCACCAAAGTATGCCGCCGCGGCAGCAAGTTCTAAGTAGCCACATTGTTCCTAAGAGTGGTCCGAACCACTCTTATGGTTTTCTCTCAGCCATGCTGTTTTTACGCACAATTTTGCTTCGTGAATCCACTTACGAGCACTTTTCGGTGACGTAAGCAAATATAGCAACTGCATCATCATCGCTGACATGTTCCCGGGCAGTCACAGCGCGCTTTATTTGCAGCGGCCGATGTGACAACGATGGCCTCTTACGACGTTTTTTCGTTTCGTGAATCG